>JAWNMW010000235.1:13095000-14295000 GCA_035043565.1 Drosophila robusta | reverse complement strand
ATAATCGCTACGAGACGCTTCTAAAGCAACGACATGTCCAGCTATTGGGTAAGGCCTGCCCATAAATGACTCTCGCAGACATCGAGTACTATATTATATGTTACTTTTCAGGCCGTTCCATTGATCTAAACAAACTGATTACACAACGCATCAATGCAAACATGCACAAGAGCATCGAGTTGGCCATCAGCCGTTTTGAGGGCAACGATATCACCGGCATTGTGGTAAGATTTGCAAAGAGTAACCACAAGGGTCAACCACAAGTTCAGCTTTTGTTTTATTTTATTTACTCAGGAACTTGAGGGGCTTTTGGAGGCTAATCGCATTTGCCACAAAATGCTCAGCAAATATTTAGCTTTGGACAACTTTGATGGCATGGTTAAGGAGGCTAATCACAATGTCCTCGCGCCCTATGGTCGCATCACGTTGCATGTTTTTGTGGAATTGAACTACGACTTTTTGGTTAACTACTGCTACAATGCCGCCACTAATCGGTTAGTTGCGCTTAACTGGTCTCTCTGTTAACGAGTTCTCTAATCTTCCTCATCTCTTGCAGCTTTATCCGCACTAAGGTCAATTTATCGTCTTCTCAGCCCATACAGCGAGAGAAGCCGCCACAAATGTCGCATTATTATCTGTGGGGCTCGAAACAGTTGAATGCAGCCTATTCCACACAGTATGGCCAGTACACGGGCTTTGTGGGCGCACCGCATTTCCATGCCATGTGCAGGCTGCTGGGCTACCAGGGCATCGCTGTGGTCATGGACATTATCCTGAAGGATATTGTGAAGCCACTGATACAGGGTTCGTTGCTGCAGTTCACAAAAACGCTTATGATTGCCATGCCCAAATCTTGCAAACTGCCACGCTGCGAATACGGCTCGCCCGGCGTGCTCAGCTACTACCAGGCACATCTCACGGACATTGTGCAATATCCGGATACCAAAACGGAGCTCTTTCAATCGTTTCGAGAGTTTGGCAACTGCATCATCTTTTGCCTGCTAATCGAACAGGCGCTGTCGCAGGAGGAGGTGTGCGATCTGCTGCACGCAGCACTCTTCCAAAATATCTTCCCGCGTCCATTCTGCAAAGGTTCGTCGGGATGAAACAAATATACATTTTAAAGTATATATATTAACTAAATGAATTCCTTGCAGAAAATGAAAAGCCGGAGGCCAAGCAGAAACGCCTTGAGGCTCAGTTTGCAAATTTGCAGATTGTTTCCAATGTGGAGAAAATTGGCACTGCCAAGGTGAGCATCGGGTTATATAGAACCCATCATATTTTTAAACCTTTATTTTAATACCCCTAGCAAGCGATGATAGCGCGCGAGGGAGATTTGCTGACACGTGAGCGTCTTTGCTGCGGCCTAAGCATCTTTGAGGTCATTTTAAATCGCGTCAAGAGCTATTTGGATGATCCCGTTTGGTGTGGCCCGCCGCCCGCCAATGGCATAATTCATGTGGACGAGTGCTCTGAGTTTCATCGCCTGTGGTCTGCTCTGCAGTTTGTTTATTGTATCCCTGTGGCCGGCACGGAGTACACCATCGAAGAGCTGTTCGGCGAGGGCCTCAACTGGGCTGGCTGCGTCATGATTGTGCTTCTGGGCCAGCAGCGTCGCTTTGAAGCGCTCGACTTTTGCTATCACATTTTGCGCGTGCAGCGCGTCGATGGCAAGGATGAGGATGTCAAGGGCATTGTAAGTCGCAGGCATTCATTCACAATGAATGTAAACTATATTTAACTATTTTTTATTGCAGCAATTGAAACGCATGGTGGATCGCATACGACGCTTCCAAGTATTAAACTCACAAATCTTTTCAATACTTAACAAATATCTGAAGGGCGGCGATGGCGAGGGCTCAAATGTGGAGCATGTCCGCTGTTTTCCGCCGCCACAGCACCCCTCGGTTATATCCTCGTCGTCGCACTATCAGGATCCACAAAAGCTGCGGCAGAGCATGAACAATTAAAAGATCATGTTGCATTTAAGCTAATCGTAGAGACGTTAATATTTAACCAGAATAACAAGCTACTCACACAATATGCGGGCATGTACGATGAGTATTCAAACAATGTATGTGCCTGCCAGAGATATATACATTCGATTTTATTACAATTGTTTATTATATTCTTTATTGTTCTTTTTTGTGGTATACCCATTACACTATGTATATTGTATTATGCATTTATTTGCTTCTATAGATTCGTAGACCTAACACAAAATTCCACACTACAAAAGTTTGCATTTTCACACTCTATCTACACTTTTTCAAATATTGTATGCCAATGTGCAGCTGATTTAATTACTATTATAGAAAAAGGAAAAACTAATAGTTTTGCTTAATTATTCGAGAATCAAATTAGCCAAAGAATTGACAAATGGGGCAATGAATAAGTTGGCTTTAAATACGAAATACAACAAATAGAGAAAATCGAAAAAAGTATTAAAAACGAAAGAAATAGAAAAGAGTAACAGCTAATTAGCCAGCGCGCATGTAAAGAAAATTATCTATATATGCATGTGCATATATACATATGTCACAGAATTGACTATACGTACGCTATATATATATGTATGTATATACACACATACACACACAAACTTAATACAATGAACTTTATCGAATAAAATTTTCATACGTATTTCTAACAAACCCTTACAAACAATGGGCTTCTTTCTGGCATGAGGAGTTTATAACTACAGTGAAAGCTCTATGAACGGACCTTTGAGGCAAACATCTTTAGCGAAACTATCAATTATAATAAAACATCCCTGGAGCGAACAAACAAATTTAGAATGAAAAATTTGATTTTAATGGTAATGTTACCATTAACATTAAAAAATTCGACAAATTCGATTTTTCTTAATCGAAATATTAATACATGAAATTTATAAAATTTGTATAAAAGATTAATAATGTGTTAACATGTAAATGTGTTGATAATCATTAAAAATCACTAAAGAGCGCCTTTTAACAGGATAATAAAGAAACCGAGGTCCGTTCGAGAGAGCTCTCGCTAAATTTAACTTTTATATATGTTTTATTTACTGTATATTTTGGAATGCATGAATAATACAGATATGTTTCGCTAACAGCTGCAGCCATTTTTCACCGGACCGCTGCCCGGGTGGATGTGCAGCACGGAGAAGTTATCCGCGTAGTTTCGCGGCAAATCGACTTTGGCACCGTCCGCACCCAAGTAGCAGGCGCCGTAGGCACTGCTCTTGGTAATGCGCACGAGCTTGAGATTGTAATCGATGCTCATCTCAGAGATCTCCTTGATGAAAGCCTCCTGCAGCAGATTCCAACTGCTCCACACGGAGCCCACGCAGACGATGTTCAGATCGCCCGACTTGACCAAATCCCTGTGCACCTTGGGCAGCAGCGCCTTGATCATGCGCGCCAAGTGCACGCCCGCCTCGCGGAACAGCGACAGGGCCAGCTTGTCGCCGTTCTCCGCATTCTGGGCCAGCTTCTTGCACAGATTGGCAAAGAAGGGCTTGTCGAATTTGGCATAGCAATGCGGCAGCATGTCGTAGCGTGTCTCTATGTTGAAGTACTCGCGGATCAGTGCCCAGGTGTTCTCTATGGGCACCGGAGACTTCTCCAAGTTGTCTATGTCATCGAATACCACCTTGATGGCGCGATAGGAGATGTACCAAGCTGGGGAATATAATTGGTTTTATCACTAAATAGAATATATTTAGTTGGTTTTCTACAAAGTACAGGGTATATTAAATTTCTACAAATATATATAGCAACAGCCTTGACTTTGTAAAAATCGATCTTAAGGACTATATCAGCTAGAGCCTTAAAATTTGAAATATTTTTATTTGGAAAAACTCCCACATTTCTTAGATATCGTTAAATATCGATCATATTAGAAACATTTTTCGTAATCGATTTCTTATCAACAAGTGATAGTATCGGTCATCAGACAAGTTTTTATAAGGTCTAAATGCACAAAATGTTGTGTATGCTTTTTAATAAAATATTTAAACATTTTAAGAGGTAGAGCTTTGACACCCGACTAGGGCACTCCGATTAAATCTATCTATATCTATAATCTATATACTTGAGGTTCAAACCCAGTTCCACATTGTTAGGCTGCCTGACTAACTGGGTCATTTAGACAACTCATCTAACGAGGAATGTTTCTAGAATTTTAATAATCATTGGAAATTTCAATGAAACAATGATAAGATAGCAATCAAACGGTATCAGGCAATCCTAATCGCCTTTTGTCCAAGCACAGGGTCGTTGCATTGGATTAGTAAAATACAATAAGCTAGATAATCGCTCGCTGGGTGGGTAATTGCACTCACCGCTGCCCTCGTCGCCGAGGAAATTGCCCCAGCCGCCGCAGTTGGCCGTGGTGCCGTCCGGATTGCGCAGCAGGCAATTGGAGCCGGTGCCCGAGATGAGCACGATGCCGCCAATGGAGGAGGCGGTGAACATGCTGCCCATGGTATCGCTCGAGACGGCATAGCTCTCGGCCAGATTGGGGTATGTGCTGCGCAGCTCCTGCTCCAGCTCCCGATTGGTGGCCTCCTGTTGAGTGCAAACAGATTAGTTACGTGCCTCCCAAGTTCAGTTGGTTTCTCTGCGGCACCTGCTCACAGCCGCTCAGGCTGAGCCCTAAGCTCGCCAGCGGCGTATCCTTATCTATGTTGGCCTCATCCTTGCAACGCTCCACCATATCGGCAATGCGGCGCGCACACTCGGGTATACCGATGCCCCAGTGATTTGTGCCCAGCCCGCTGGTTGTGCCCACAGATTCGCCGCTCTCATCGCAGATGACCAGATGGGAGTGCGTTGCTCCGCTGCAAAATATAATACAATATATTTGAAATTTATAATTCTGGCATCTATACAATCATATAGTGCATCCGGTGCGGTTCCTATTGTTAGATCGTTGCGCCTCTTGAGTGCCTTGACCGCGCACAATACCTATTTATGCACTCATCTATCAATAGTAATTCAATTAAATCAACGCAATTGAGCAAATTGAGCTGAAAGCGAGTGTTCTATATTTGGCGCCGCTTATTGAATTAATCAATTTTCGAGAAGCGGTACAAAAGGCCTCACGTGACTGATCAATTTTTGGCTATACAGTAGTCGCTCGCCAATTGAACCTGATTACTGATTTGCAAGGAATTTTAATTATGAGAACTCTATAAATGAAAAATTAAATTAATTAATAATAAATAAAGAGGAAAACATCCAGGAAAATTTCTGTTGACATGTTGACTTGATCATATTTATATACTTATAATTTATTGAAAGCTTTAATAGAATAAGGTGGATGTGAAAAAAGAAAGAAAAAAATGTTGACTAAAATATAAGCCAGCTAAAAGAGACAGCTGTCCGCTAATATAGCTTTTACTGTACTTAATTTTAAATCTGATAATTTGTATAGACCAATTTCAGGAGCTTTTCAAAAATGCTATATTTAAAATTCTTAAAAACATAACCGAAAAGAAGTTCTCAAAAAAGCTATTCTATTTTTTTTTTTTTGACAAAAAATTATTAAAAGTTCGAATTAATAAGTACCATTGTGTTTTCTTTCTTTATAAATAAATGGTATTTGGCTTAACTAACTTGACCTACATTTGTATAAAGTGTATCAAGACCTATATTTATGTGTGTATAAAATCAAATGGCGAAGAAGACATCGATGCGGGCTTGACCATAAATTTGACAAGCCCACAAATATATGTATGTATTTAGATAGGAACACACAAACACACACACACATGCAAGTGTACAATTTCCGTTATAACTAAGGCCAGCTTGTGTGTAATGTGACTTAATTGAGATAAATGCATTGTGCAATTCGAAACAACAACATATGCTATTGTACTATCTGCAGTGAGGATTATTGGCTAAACGTGTCTGCAATTTTGTGATAATATATGCAATTGTATTTTTGCCAGTATTTAAGAGATAAGCTTGGCGCTTGTCAATTCAAACGCAAGCACATTGTGACGTCACAACAGCCAGCTGGCTGGCAGCACTATTTGCAGTGGCGTTGCCAGATCGTCGCACACGAACTGGGCATGTTGCACAATAAGCTTTGTTTCTTGTTTCTTTAATTGTTAATTGGAAAGTGCGTGCGGAGCAAGTGCCGCGAGTTAATTAAAACAATTTGGAGTGTATTAAAAAAAAGGAAAAATAAGCTCCAATTTAATTGAAATGAAATTGTTGACAAATGTGCGCAAGCTGTTGCTGCTGCGCCGGCAGCGGCCAATGGCAACAGCAACAGCGAAAACAACAACAACGCAGGCACATGACGCGACGCCGCTTGTTCAACCGGCACTAACCAGTGCACAGCTGGACGAGCTGGAGCGGAATGCGAAGCTGCGACATCACAAGAACAATGTGCCACTAATACGTCAGCTGCTGGAGGCGTTGCGTCATGGCGGCGAGATGCAGGCGGAGACACGCCGGCAGCTGGCGGCGGAGCTGCAGCAGCTGCCCAATGCCACACATCCGCGCCTGCTCAGCTACGACAACCAGCCGCTGGAGCTGGCCAACTACAAACATCGAGTACTGCCGACGCAGTCGGTCGCCAAGGAGTTCTCGGAACTGGCGCGTTCGCTCAACTTGTATCGCATGGATCACCTGGGCAACTACACGGGGCACAAGAGCTACTACCTGACGGGTCAGCTGGCCATGCTCGAGCAGGCCATCATACAGTATGCGCTGCAGTCGCTCACCGGGCACGGCTTCAAGCTAATCTCCGTGCCGGACATTCTGCCGCGGGAGGTGATCGAGAGCTGCGGCATGCGCACGGAGGGGGATCGCACGCAGGTCTACAAGCTGGACACCGGAGAGTGTCTGTCGGGCACATCCGAAATGGCGCTCGCTGGATTCTTTGCCAATCAGCAGCTGGCGGAGCAGCAGCTCCCGCTTAAGGTGGCCGCCGTGAGCCGTTGCTATCGAGCCGAGACGTCGGGCCTGCACGAGGAGAAGGGCATTTATCGGGTGCATCAATTCACCAAGGTGGAAATGTTCGCCATAGCCACGGCCGCTCAGTCGGAGGCAACGCTCGAGCAGTTTAAGGACATTGAAATCGATCTCTTCAAGCGACTGGGCCTCAATTTCCGGCTGCTCGACATGCCGCCCTGCGAGCTGGGCGCGCCCGCGTACCAGAAATACGACATAGAAGCCTGGATGCCGGGTCGCCAGATGTGGGGCGAAATATCCAGCTGCAGCAACTGCACGGACTATCAGGCCAAGCGCCTGAATATCACCTACAAACGCGCCAGCGACGGGTGTGCCCTGACTGCCCACACCGTCAACGGCACCGCAACGGCCATTCCCCGCCTGCTCATCGCACTGCTGGAGTCGTATCAGGGCGCGGACGCCATCCAAATACCGGAGGTGCTGGTGCCCTTTATGAATGGAGCGCGCACGATCACAAAAAACAAGAGAATTCCCGAGACGAAGCTGGTGAAGTTTATCAAGGCAGCTTAATGTTTGTTAATAGTTAAGTGTTAGCAATTAATAAAAAATACAGTTAACGATAATGTATAAACAAGTCAAGACTGCGCTATACTCTGGCCAGAATCTGCAAACAGGTGAAAGCGGCTCGAAGCCGAAATTCCAATATTTTTATAATCAGAAACCGAACCAAAATTCGGACAAACCTAAACCCAAACCTAACATTTATTGCTTTTGGCATTTTCCTCTTTTAAATTGCTTTCCTTCAATATGTGAGATCATTAGGTTCAAAGCGCGCTTTACAAACCCAAACTGAGCGTGGCGAGAATATTTTTTCCTTCATATCTAAAAGATACCAACATTAATTTATTTGTCCAATATTTTTAGTCGAGTTACGCGACTTACAGCCAGCAACACTTTATCTAACGCGGATATACACAGTTTGCAAAGCCAATATACTCTCTTCTATACCTTACAGTGTACATAAATGCAATAGTTTCACCTGTTGAGCACAGGGGGCTTGTTTGATTTGAACCCATTGATAAGTGATTGTCAAGCGCGCGACAGCAATAAAGTGATAAATTAACTCATTGTTAAACAATTGCGCACTTGATGAGATATAAATGTGTGTGTTCATATATGTAGTGTATATATAGACCGGGTTCATGTATCAAGAGCAACTAGCGACCTTACTTACCCTTCAATGCCGCCAAAATATCTCATTTTATATGCTGAACTTTTGTCGTGTTTTTTGTTTTATTGAAGCCGTTTAACGGGGCACTCGAATAAATCCTGCAATAAAAGATTAACATATATGAAAAAGCGCATTCCAACAGGTTGATTTTCTCACTTGCCGCTGGCACTCCTAGCCATTTAATCTTATCGGGTTCAAAAACCCCCTCCCCTGCCAAAAAGAAACTGCTGCCCCTAGCAAAAACAAGTAGGAGTGCTGTAGTCGGGAGTTTCTGACTAGAGAGTACTCTGTGCCTAGCTGCAGGCTGTCGTAACGTGCTTCTTCTTTCCTCAGCCCCACTAAGGAGAATTAACTGTCGAATAACTTCTGACTTTTGAAATATATATTCTATAACTTACTCAGAACAAGCTTACAATTTTTTTATCCATATAAAATATATTTTTTAAGACAACGTAAGAGCTCTAATAATTTCCGAGCTCTAGCTCTAGCTTTAATAATTTACAAGATGTAAATATACATATTTTATATCGAAAAAAAATGGTAAGCTTGTTCTGAATCAGTTATAGAAGAATATATATTTGAAATGTCAAGTCTGTAGATCTAGATGATTTATTCTGCGTCTTATATACCTTTGCACAACATCAATATACCCTTGCTTAGACATTGTTATAAAACAATGGGTATAAAAAAACGAAAGTCTGCTGTTTAGCGTGTTTATTGCATGTGCTTAAAGAATGGCCAGCGTTTGGGCCAATCCGATCCGTAAACAACAAAAGTTAGGCCACATAATGCAACAACAGCACAAAGCAGGTGAACGGGTGAGAGTGAGTGAGAGAAGAAATGAAAACAGAAAACAAACGAGTTTACGAAACAATTTCCAATCACTTTTTGGCAATTCATAAACGTTGTCTGTTTTTTGCTCACAGTTCAAATTAGTTTTGAACGACAATCCACACTAATATTTAATTGCATGCACCTCAGCTCAGCACGAATGATGCCGTTATAATTTACTATTTGCACACACTAACACATCTCATAATCTCTATCCCAACACACAGATACAAATGTTAACGTTACGTACAGCTGTTTGGCAGAACATTCGCAAATGCAGTTTGTCAATTGGTTCTTACCCGCGCCAAACTGAGCTATTGCCGCGATAGACGTCCAAACGCTTTGAGGCTCACACACAAAATATTGTTCGGTGACGGCTGCATTGTTATTTAAAGATTGGTGTCCGCCACGAATGCGAGATCTAGAGGTTGTGCAAAGCGCAGTTCCATTAATCGACGCTGAAGCGAAAGAGCGGGATCTTGGAGTGTGACGTCACAACTTCGGTTTGTGGTCTGTTTAGATTGCGTTGAAATTGGCACGCGTTCGAGTTTTACTTGATATAGCACATACATATAGGAAGCTAAAGTCCGAGCCTTTCAAGTTTTTCAACAACACTGCGCCATGAAAAGCCTGAAAGTTGTCAATTGGATCAAAATATCGTGAAAAAGGGAAAATTGGAGTTTGTATCCAATTATTCCTATGATAGGATATATTTTGATATATATGATGTTTTATTAAAGTTGCTTGCCTATTTAGTCGCTCATACGGACAGCATTCCTAAATTGTGACGTCACTTTGCAAAGAGCGCAGAATTCTTAGCATAACCTGTGGCTCTCTCAATTATAACAACTTATCAGTGCTGCAAATCAGCAAGTTAGTGTTGAAAACGATACTTAAATATCGATAATTTTATTTTTATAATGTAAAAACCGACAGAATTTAAAAAATTTACTTTTTGCTCTTCTCTTTATCTTTATCTTTGATGGTGTACTTGTCGTAGGACTTGGTGGGATCATATGGCTCCCAGCGGCTTGCCGGGAATATGTGCTTGTTGCGCTCATACCACGAACGCAGCAGCACCTTGCCCGCATGCGATTCCTCCTTCTCGACGGAGGCGTCGCTAATCATCCGCACGTCGTCGTGCACGTCGAACTGGAAGAGCGGCCCGGATTTGCCGCGCGCCTTGGTCACAATGAAGTCGTAGAAGGAGTAGTGGTGCGGCAGTATCAGATCCTCCTTCACGTACATCAGCTGATCGGCCATCACGGTCTTGAGCTCGATGAACTCTTTGCGCAGTAGCTCGAGGCATTTTTGCAGGAACTGGTAGATGGAGTTGCCCTTTTTCATGAGCACATTCCGCCTGTGGCCGGAGCCGTCCCAGTAACTGAATGTAATTGAGATGTCCTCGTCTTTGAGTTCCGCCTGCTGCATGACCCATTCCTGACGCAGTTGTTCCCGTAGTCGGTTCTCCTGCTCTTCGCGCTCTCTATCGGGTAGGAATGATGTGTCCACGTCGGGATTTTTACATATTTTCTTCTTCTTTAGGGGCAACTGTTCGTTCCGCAATTCGGTCCACTTGGTCGGCTTGGGCTTCTCGAACTTCACCTCCTCCTGCTTGTCAGCATCTTCGTCGTTCTCGTGCTCTCCCTCCTTTTCGTCCTCCGCCTCCTCCTCGTCATCGTCTAGATTGAATGAAAGTGCCTGAATCTGCCGCTTTTGCTTGTTCTTCTCCGCTTGTATGGCTTCCAGTGCGCGCTGTTTCTCCCGATCCTTTTCGTCCTTCTTTTGCGCAAGTTTCTTTTCTCGCTCCCGCACAATGTCCTCCTGCTTGGCCTTCATCTCATCCAGCGTGACCAGACCAATGGTCGACGACTTGAGCTGTTGCTCCACGGCATCGTAATGCGTCGCAAATTTGTTCTCGATCTTGTCCAGCTTGAGCTCCTCCTCGATTTTCTTCTTCCGAAACTCGATCTCCTGCTGCTGAATCTCCCGCTTTTTCATCAGCTGTGCGGCTCGCCCAGCTTCGCTGGCGGCACCTTTATAGTGGGCCATGGCGTCTGTATATTTTTATTTACTTAAAATTCTATAAAAATGTATTTATTTCCCTTAGTGCTTCTTCAACAACGTTAGCTGCTCTGCTTCTTCTACCTCAACAGATGTTTGTCATTGCAGATGCTGTTATTTAACAGGCAGCTAACGACAAACAACTTGTTAAATTTGGAACTAGCTCTGTTAAGCTTCTTTTATTAATTTGTAGTTTTACAGCGGTAAGCTTTTGTTGTGCAGCATATTTGGCGCGCCTTTTTAAAATGTAAAATATCTGCAGCTTTTACGTCCTTTCAAAGTCCTTTAGTGAGCTTTTGGCTTATGCGTAACATGAAATATTTGGTAGTTGCCGTTAACTGTTTCAGTTATAGCGGAACTTTCAAACCCATTGGACGCGCGCGGCAAAAAAGCAGCATCAGAAAGTGCTAGAGGATATTTTTGAAAACGAATTATTTGATTTAAAACGTTCAAGTGAAATGCGAAGTTTAATAGGCTACGAATTAAAAAATTGTGTATGATTTAATTATGTAAATACACGGGGCGTGTCCTGGGTTGGTTGTGTGGGTGAGCGAGTGTGTGATGTTTTTGTGTGTGTGTGTGTGGACATGTGTGCGTGTTGTAAATGAAGAAGTGTTCAACGTTGGGCAAGGACATTACGGACAAAGAGTAACACCAACAGTAGCAGCAGCTCGGACGTGCCGAACGGAAACGGAAGTCCCAAATTGAAATGGCATTTAAGATGAGCGAACCATTTAAAAAGATTTCATTTACAGCCTGTTCATGCCAGGCCCCGTCATGGAATCTTGTTTGCCTTCGGTGCACTCAGATTGTTAGCTTGAGTTCGTTTGACTACTGTTTGTAGACGTTGACAATATTCATGAGCCTGAGTCATAAATTCTGGCTCGACGTCTGGCTAATGGATGGCGACGGGTGGCAGCGGCTGGTGGGTGGCGGGTAGTGGGTGCCGTTTGGCGGGGTGGCTGCTGCCAAGTCAAGTGCCAATAAAATCATTAACGGTTGCAACACATTAAATTCATGGCCCAGACTCAGAGTCGTTATTCAGGCAACAAACATTGTCATAAAACTAACCAACCGACTATTCATCCAGCGCACGTTCCGGTCCCTCTTGTGGGGCCGGGGCCCCGTGCGTGTTGCAGCTAATTACCGGAGCGGGGGCGGAGGGCGGTGCGTGCGAAAAAAAAGAAAACTATTAAAAGACCGTTCGGTCAGGCATCGTGTGAAGTAATTAATAGCGAATGGCTTTATCGAGCATTAATTAATTTATCGGTCATTATATTGGAACACAACACACAATCATTCAGGAAGTCACCATATATAATATATTTACACAACTCTCACGGGAAGCGCTGCTCGGGGCGACAGCTGAAAACCTTTGATAATTGCATTTAACTCGCAGCGCCTTGCTTTTGGGCCAGAACTTGTGGCCGGCCCAAAACAGAATTCAACAAACGCAACTAGCAAGTTTATCCTGGTCAAGTTTAGTTCTTGGTTTTATTGTATTAACTTGGCTTTGAGCTGCTCTGCGCTGCTCTTCTCTGTCTCCCTCTCTCTCTCTCTCTCTCTCTCTTTTTCTTTTTGTTATCAGTGGTGGAATCCACATGACAGACGCACTTCAATTGTGGCCCTGCTCAAAGTTTCACGTTAGCTTTCTGGGCGATGGATTTGCCAAAGGCTTAGTCTGCCTTACAGCGAACATAGCTCAAGTTTTATTGTCAACTTATAGCTACACTCGAAGAAAAACAAGAATTTTGTAATTAACTCAAGTACAACGGGCGCCGCAGATTGAATATATTTGCAGATATATTGAAGTGGTGCGCTTTATATTTATCGTTACTTGTTTTTTAAACAAAAACTTATTTTTCTACCGATGATAAAGTGGTCCGATATTGATAATATTTTGCAGATATGTTGGGAGCATAATAACACTGTTAATTGCCAAGTTGGGTAAGAATATCTTGAAAAACACAACAATTTTTCATACAAAAACTCATTTATTATTTACACTAGCTTGTAAGGAAATAGACAGACAGACGAACCCATCTATAACGAATCGGATGTTGATACTGATCAAGACTTTATGTACTTTTAGGGCCGGCAACTTTTCCGTCTAGGCGATACACATTTCGTAACACAACTTAATACGATTTGGCTTTTGCAACGTCTTTTTCTCTCAGTGCTCAGCTTAAGTTACAGCTCCAACTTCTGGTCTCTATGCTATAGTCTACAATTTATGAGCGACTGCTTAAGTCTGACAGGTTTTTGAGCTTGTTTCTGGGAGCTCTGGCAAGTGCCCCATAAATTATTCCCTGGCACCAGCAAGGAGTTCCCCTTTCCGCCGCCCAATCGATAAATAAACCATAGCGTTTATGTTTGATTCCCCCAGGTTAAGGACTGCAATTAAAGGCGACCATTATGAGTGCTACTTCTAAAAACAAATTTCGAAGCTCATTTGTTAAATGAAGCCTGAAGAGCCGAGTCATTAACTGCAGTCGGAAAATAGGAAAATAGGAAACACCAAAGTGGAAATCATTGATTTTTAATTAATACGCAATTTTCATAGCTGCAAAGAATTAATTGAAATATTCGTTTTACATTTGTTCCAAAAATAATTTCCACACTTTGCATAAATAAATAAATATTTTTACTTTAGGGAAAGTAATTAAATTAATTGAAATTCACAGCAGCACATTTCTGGCGAACACTTTGCAGCAATATAAATTTATACTTTTAAATAAATGTACACAGTCAAAATTCACTATGACTAAAAACTGTAGTTAATATTTATTGAATTTTAAAGATGGCCTTTCATCGCCCCTAGGCGTTTTTTCTTCATAATAAACGTATCGCTTGCTCTATAAATAACTGTATTCAACTTAATATTCTTTATTACTTTTAAAAATAAATAATTTTTTTCTCTGTTAGAAATTTTGTTTAAGATAATATGTATTTTAAATTTGCATAGTTTTAATTAATTTTTTGTTTGCCTTAAGTTCGCTTTAGAGAAGCTCTACTGTTCACATGGCTGGCTTTTTTTCGCTTCAGCGAATTCCATTGAACTGTTATAAAAAGCACAATAAATAACCTTTAAAAAAACCCAACCAGTTTCATGTGGCAGGGTAAAAAGAGAGAATTCAACAGCTACAAAGCCCTCTCAGAAATATTTTACACAAATCGTGATTTCGTATTGTCACTGTATGCGCTGGCATTTCAGACCAGCCTAATTAAAAAACAATATAGCCCGTGGCAAATCCATTGATTAAGTACCTTTTTTATGAGTAATGCGATTAAATCGCTTGCGGGGGGATTACATTGGCCTAGTCCTGTGCCCAGCTGTCAAACAGTTTTCCTTGGCTTTCCATCCCCTCACAAAAAGTGCCAGAAAAAAGACAAAACCTTCGTGTCGTAAAATGTCTGCTGTTTCCTTTATCTTTTCTCATTTTTGTCTCTTTGCTGCTTTATTTTTTGCGTACTTTTCCTGATTTGCCGAATTGTTTTTGTGGCCAGTTTGCAGTTTGCGGCTAAAAAAAAAACCAAAGGCTTTTGCATTTCGTCAGAAGCAAAGTATATATATATATATGAAAAAACTTGACACAACTTAAACTCAACTCTCAACAAAATAAAAGTAAACAGAAATTATATAAAATGAGCTATATTCAGCAGCTTTTTACTTGTTTGTTGATGTTCGCGCTCTTGCTCACTCCTTAACACGCTCTACCCATATTTTCCCCTCTCTTTCTTTCTTACCCCTTTTTCCATGGTCATTTAGTATGCACCAAGAAAAGGTTGTTTGGGTTGGAAATTTGTCAATGGCAGGAAAAAACAAAACCCTTTTCACTTCGGCGCCGCCGCTTTTCAATTTTGCGCAAATTGCTCACATTTGAAACAATTTGGTGCCGGCTAACACAAACACAACAAACTTACACACACACACACACACTTGGCAGCGTTTACACCCGGTTGCATTTTGCAGCAAGATTTATGCAGAATTTTCATAAAGCTGACAACATGACGTATGATTAATTTGTTAGCTGCCACTGCGCTGAATGCTTCAGCTTCTACGTCTTCTTCTACTTCTCAATTTAATTAAATTGGCAAAAGCGAAAACTGAGCACAACGCAGCTAGATGGTTTAAGCGTTTATTTTCGTGCCACAAGCCGAGACGACAAGGCGTGGCCACGCCCCTTAGCAACCTTAGCCAACGAGCGCTGCTGATGTATATTTTTAGTAGCGCTTCCTGCCAGCTATCTAGTAAACAAGAGTAACAACAACGACATCAAGCATTTAAAGTGCAACTAAAAATATTCTGTGGCTGAAGTCGCCTTTAGAATTATGTCAGACTCGCTCAAAATGCCCAAGACGCACTATGGCAACAACAACAACAACAACACCAAAAATACAACATAAATATCAACAACACACACACAACTGGTACAGTGGAAGCTCTATGAACAAACTGTTCTTGGCCCAACTTTTTTTCCTACTTTATCAAATTATTTTTTACTGAAATTTTCTCAGCTGAAGAACTTCTTTAACTTGCCAAATTTGTTAGGTCCAGCCTAAGTTTTTCCCCACCCTTGTGGTTTTAAAATGCTTAACTTAGTTTTTTAAACAAAGTGCCGTTTGCTGGGTTGACGCTTTTTTTATCAAATCTCTTATTTTTTGTAAGAAAACTTACCCGTAAATATTAAAAGAGAATTTTACTTTAAAGTTTTAATACGGTCCAATCAATTTCCTCGCGCTCACAATGGGAACTTTATTTTCTTATTATTTAAGAACGACTTGTGTTTAAAACACAATTTAAAACAGAGTTTTGCTGAGTGTACATACAACTTAAAGTTAACATTTGAACAGACTAAATTTTTTGTGAAAGACTTTTTGCTGAAGGTTTTTCTTAGCTCTTTTTAACACTTAAGTTCACATCGAACTTTGCAACAACAACAAAGAAACTGCAATCGTGTGTGTTCGCTCGAGCGAGTTGTCACTGTACAGCATATGCTGAGACCCATGCTGCTGCTGCTTTGTTGCCAGGCGATTTGCTGCGGGATGCTTAGAGATGCATCTAGTGATATTACGTATACGACATGCACTCAATAAATTTGTGCATTTCACGAGGACAATGCGAACAACAACAACAACAGCAATGACAACGACAATGTTGGCGACACCAACGCAAAAATTCATTTAGTAAACCTTGTTGACGTGTGTAAGTGTGTGTGCGCAAGTGTGTGTGCGTGTGTTATGTGTGTGCTGAGCGAATGCTTGCATATCCTTGCATTTTTTTGTCACATGTCACAGGCCAACACATCCCTTGCATTGTCCCCTACATTGTTCATAAGTAATATGCAAATAGATCTAAAAATGTTAAAAAGGGTTTCGCGCACTTTTGTTATAGATCTCTCCGTGACAAATTACGTGTTTTACTTGCATATTATTAATATTAATAATGCGTTGTAAACATACTGCCAAACACATTTATAAATAGCTCTGAGCTTATATATTATAAATTGTGCAGCTATTCTCGGAACTTAACTATCCGGGATAATTGATGTTGCATAGAATTTATATTAATAATTTCTATTTTTAAAAAGAATTTTTAAAGGAGATTCTACCTTTTCCCTGTCGAACATTATAAATGGGGCCTTTTTTATGTTACCTCCAACAGGGCATATTTATTTTAGTCATGTCTACTTGACAGTTCACGAGAATAAGCTGGAGAAAAAACAAACATTTGAAATTGACAGTTTTTATGGTGCAATCGACATCTGTACTCATTTGTTCTGCCTGCTTTTAATACCCTTGCAGCGGGTACTTTAATTTTGTAGCGAAAAGTGTAACAAAATAGATGGAGACGTCTGTAACCCTATAAAGTGTATTAATTCTTGGGCCGTATAATTTAATTTAACTGTAGGTAAATGACGCACAACTTCCATATGTATGCAAGGGTATTTAAAATTCGGCACCCCATAGATAAATGTTCATTAACGTTTTTACTTTAATTGATGGCTCTGCCTTGTTTTTATATGCATTTGTCCACTGGTATCCAATTAATATGACATTTTATTGCTCAGCTTTACCAATTTTGATTTATTTTAATTACATATTTGCACATAATGATATTGAATTTCTTTTAATTACAAACATGGCTGCAAATGGGAAACAAGCTGTGTGCTAAATTGAAACTGAGTTCTCCTTTCCAATTATATGGAATTGAATAAATCATATTTGCAAATGCCTCAACATATTTTTTCTTTATGAATCAGATCCTTTTCTCAAATATTTCCTACCGACACTGATAACCTCCTCGGAAATCATCAAATCTATATATCTTGGGGGCGAGTTAACAGCGAAAATCCATATTTCACACAATTTAAGAGCTAGTGTCACCAAATTTGGCAAACAGTTTTCCTCTAAAGATGGAACCGAAAAATTTCGGGCAATTTTCCAAATTAGCAATAATAATTAAGAACGTTTTCGACTGTCTTAAGCTGTTTTTATACTGTGAACAAGAATTGGGCAACTTACTTTTTTAATTGGTGTTGGTTTCGCTAGCAGCTTTTATTTAGTTTTTATATTACTCTACTTTCAATATATAACACACAGAAGATCGACAGATTTCAATCAAGTTTTGCTCTTGAAAATTTCAGTTTTGGCTCAGATTATTTGCTTAGCCGTTTCGAATTTGGGTCAGAGGCTCATTGGAGCGGTAGTCAATTAGAATAATATGCTTTGGGCTTATCGGAGTGCTGTTGGCATTGTCTGCTCAGCTCCTAATGTTACTTTTTCATTTACGCTTGATTGATGCATTTCTACTCGCAACAGTGGCAGCAACAGTGGCAGCAACTGTGGCAGCAACTGTGGCAGCTGCCCCTTGAGCAGATGCTGAAACAAAACCGAGAATTCAACCGCGCGCACACCTTGATTTGTTTCACCTGGCTGCTAGGGGAATTGGGTAAGCTGGCAGGATGGTGAACGCGGATCGTAAATCATGAATGTATAAGTCGTAATACTCATACACACAAACACACACACGCACACCGAAACACCCACAAATCGAACAAAGTAGCCGACAGCATTTTATGGCATAATTTTTCTTGTTCCGCAACAAAAGTTTTCCACCTGCCCGGCGAATTCGCATGGCGCCGACTTTTTATTCGACTTTGTTGGTCCAACTTTCATTTGGCCGCCTGTCGTAAGCAAATCATAAAAGTTCAATGCATTGCGGCGACTTTTTATACCCTTCCTGCGGCTATTGTGCATTTTTCATGCAATTTTTTGAGTCTCTTGTGCGAACAGCTTTTTTGTTTTAGAAAATATCTCTTCTAAAGTCAGGAACTGCAAGCATTTTTGTTTGAAAAATATTAAAGCAAGATTGAGGTGCTTTATCATATATATAGCAATAGCGATAATCAGTCTAGTCAAGATACCCTAATCAGCATTTACAATATATGCTCCACATGCATGCTTAAAATATGATTACCTTCGATCGACTATGCCATATAGCAGTCATAGCCAACAATCGGCTAAAAATATAATTTCCACATGAAAATACTTTCGTCTGGCCTGAAATAGAAATATTTTACACGAAACTGTCAACTGTCTGCTAGGGTATTTAAGCTGGCGACATCCCCGGCATAATTGCTTTATTTTCCTTTGTACAATTTTATATCACGCTAACGTGCCAGAATTATTTATACACAACGGAAATCTTCATTCATGCCAACTAATGAAGTGTCAAAAATGTTGCCCCAAAAACTGTGCTACGATTTCGTATTTTTCTATTGCGTGCAAGCGTGTGTGTTCGTGACCTTGGGCAACTATAAGCCAAAAGCTTGTGTGTGTGTGTGTGGCAGTTTTAAAATAGCTTAATATGCGACGCCGTTGTCGGTCCAGCCAAATGTTTGCATTCGCAAAGCGCAGCAGGGAAAACAAACAAAGAGCGTATGTTGAGGCTTGTGTGTATGGGTGTGTGGGAGTGTGTATGGGTGTGTGTCTGGGTGTGTATGCTAGTGCGCTCTGCTGATGACTATATGAATGATACTCGAATAGCAGCCAGCCAAACAGTCGAGTGTCTCTGTCCAAGTGCCAGGCGCCTGACAGCAACCACAACTACCCCCCACCCCTCCACTACCCGCCCCTCTCCGACCACCTGCCCCAACAGGCGCCTTTCGCCTTTACTCACTTTGTGGCAGAAGTATCTTTTCCATCATTGGCGCGTAATTTAATGCCAAATGCCATATCGATCTTAGCGCAGACTGCACCTAAATTACAATTAGACCCAATTTCACTTGGTCTGTGGGAATCTCTGTATGTGTGTGTGAGCTTGCGGCTGTGTGTGTGTGTGGGTCTATGTGTTGCGTTGTATTTGCAGTTTTGGCGGTGGCATCGACTGCTGAAACAAAGGACCAGTCCTTGTAATGAAATTCTACGTAATTGTTTGTGGCAACTACTCGCTCCCCTCTCCTTCTCCCTTCTTCCTCTCCCTTTCTGTCTCTCTCTCTCTCTCTCTGAACCACTTCTTCCATGTGACTGCCCCCACATCTTCGCATGTTCCTATTATTTGTGTGTATGCCCATTTCTAGACTTTTATTTGTTGCTGTCTTCGCTTCACGTTCGCTTCTTCGTTTACTTTTCTATTTGCTATTTGCTATTTTATTTCATTTTTAATTCACTATTCGCCAAGTGAGAAAAGAGTATACTGGTTTCATTAAGAAGACAGTCGGCGCTTTTTAACGTAGAGACTTGAAACATGGTATATATTTCTGTATATCCACGTCAGATAGAGCGTGAATATGTTTTGGCTAGAGTACATTGCAAATACCTTTATTTTCCACAGTGTAATCTGTTGATCTACTCTAAGCTTAAAATATCAGAAGTCTTTTTAATCCATATTTAAACTTTGAACAGAGTATGGCGGAGTCAGTCATATCCGACTGCAGTATTTGTACTTGTTTTTGGTTTTCCATTTTTATTCTTTTTCAGCAATTTTGCTGCTCTGATTTGTGGCTCTGTTTGGTTTTGCTTTGGGCCAAAGGCAAGATGAAGCAATTTTCGGTTCTGCAAATGAGCTGCCAAACACATATATCATATCGTGTATATATTTGTGTATATATATCTGTCCGTCTGTCCGTCTGGCTTCTTGGCGGGTGGTTTTACCTGTGAAGTTGGTGATTAAGCTGGTTGCTACGTACGCAGGACCTTCGACTCTCTTTGGCATTATTTGCCTTGGGTTTGCCCTATTTGCCTTCAAATGGCTTAATGTCAGGTCCTTTTTATTTCCACTAAACATGGCCAAAAAGTTGACTGGGTCTTCTTCGCTGGGATTTGTTTATTGAAGCGTATTTGGTTTGTGTACCAATATATGTTTACAGAGGGGCTTCCTCTCTATCTCTATCCGTGCGTATTTGTTGTTCCTTCTCATTTGTTTGTTGCTGTACGTATTGTGAGGGGGATTTCCTTATTCATGTTAATACCCTGTACAGCCAGAAGTGGCTTAATGTATAAGGTAGTAGAGTATAAATATAAATAATAAAAGCACAGTTCGTATATTTTACCATAGATAAACACAAAAATATAGTAGAAAATAACATTATATGGACTTACAATAATATATCTAAATATTGGAGTTCAAATGTCCCATTGTACGAAAATAAAGCCAAGATGTATTAAATGAAAAACGAATATAAAAATTCTGTTCGGGTTTGACTAAATTTTTGTGCAACTATTTTGGTTGAAAGTTCGATTCATGATTTTAAATATATTGCAATACTTGTTTAAAGCACAATCTTATCTATATCGAAATTGAATTTAAATATTCATTGAATATCCCAATAACGATACATTTCATGGAGATTATCAAATATTATCAAATATTGTGAAGATAGAGTGAAAACAAATTTCTCAAACTGCCTAAATACACTTCACACCTCTTTACAGGGTATCTAGAAGTCAAACACCCTGCCCTGTAAGCTTACTATTTGTTATGTCTATTGTGTACTTTGTCAATTTGTGTATTGCGTGCTCTTAGGCGCGCTTCAAAAACCATTCGAATTGCTCGTGTGCCACGGGGCAATGCCAATCAACACGCATACGCCGTGTGGTCCGCGTGATATATTTACGAGTATGCGTTGGCGTTTCGGTGCTCGTAAAGCTCGCACACGCGAGGCGATTTGCTGCCATTTAGTACGTTTACGTATGGGCCACATGTAAGATATATATAAGATATATACGAATAGACGGAGGCCAAAGGGTCGCCCTAGAACTAAACTGGTCTTTAACACGGCAATTTATGTGCCTGTCAGGGCCACTGATAAATGTCAAAGTCCTTTTTCGCACAAAGTGTATGTCAAGTATTTAGCATAAATATTTATTAAGTTCATTTTAGGCTAAAATATTCGGACAAAATGTCGTTCTTAATTCTATTATGGCCGGGTTAATGTTCACAGCGGTTTTTATTCTAAAAGCATGAAGTACAATTCGTTTTCGAATATTTATAAAATAAGTAGAAGCCCTTATTTCGTAATCCTTAATAGAGTCTGGCATTAAGTATAAAATAAATACAATAAAAATTTGCCTACATTAAATTAACTTCAAATCTACCCAAAAAGAGTAAAAAGTTTAAACAAGATTCTTGATATATGAATTCATTTTCAGTTGAAGAAACTTTCACATTGGCTTTATTTCGATAGTGTTTGTGCCCCACTTAGGTACAAAATTCTTGGAATTATTTTCTGAATGCACAGCTTTTTAATTGGTTCGTGTGGTCAAGTCTTTGGAGACTGTATAATTGCCAGGGTTATGGTCCAATCGAATCATCGTTTGGGCAGACTTCATATAGGCAATTTATATGCAATCATTCGACCATTCAGATTTTACAGTAACGCCATATGCAAACATGCAAATATATGTAGATAGCTTACCCCGCCCACGCCTGGCTCTCCACTCCGACTAACTGCAAATAAATTGCCAATTATGCTGATGCAGTAGAGGCGGTATCGAAAGTTGGGCGCGTGTCGTGCTTACTTTCGTGACTCAACACGACGTATTCGTGTTACAGTTTTTAAGTTTGTCTCTGAACGCGTGTAACATTTACCAAAAAATTTAAAGAATGTTGTAATGGGTACTTTAAAGGAAAAAAATTAAAAAAAAATATAGATATTAATTTTATCAGAAAGTCGTGAGTTTTCAGCAGAAATTCGTATTCGTGCCGTGTTAGAAAACATCGTCACGCGCCCATCTTCAGCCTGGAGGCGCTCAGACAAGGCGCACTCGACTGCTGCCACGCCCACACAAGCGCAAATTGTTTATTCTGGGCTCTTTTGTATTTTGGCATTTGGTAACATTTGATTTATGAAAACATTAATTGTGTTTACCCAAAAATTTCATTTTACAAATTGATTATCTGCCGACAGGCGACTGGCGATCCAATTAGTTTTCAATTAACACAATGCAATACTTTCTATGTGACTTTGGTAATTTGGTAAGTCCATTCAATATTCATTATGGCAAAAGTTTTTCAAAATTCGCCTGTCGCAAGCCAAATGCGGATTAGAGCCGCCTAATTGATTTTATTTCAGTCTCAGCTTTCACACAGTTCTGGGCTGAGTTTCCCCACTCGTTTAAATTAAGTATAAGACTGTAAAATATTTACAGTCAGGATTGCAGCTAACGAGCAGTTGGATCAAATTTCCAAGGCATTGGCCGAAAACAGATTTGATTATTTATCAGAGACTGTTCTGACTGAGTAACTAATTGATTGATTGACTGACTGACTGATGGCTGCACATCGCACTGCCTAAGCCGTTAGAGTTAGGAAGCTATATTTTTTACAGTTTAATACCTTAAGTAAAAATGGGAAGTAAAGGGTGGAAAATTTGTGCAAAATTTTTGTATCCAATTTTTTTTGTTTTCACCCAGTTGGCCTATAACTCATTTTTTAAGCTCTTTGTGAAAGTTCTCTGGAGACGTGTCTCAACAGTATGGGAGTAAATGAAACAAGTAAGAATGCTGCATTTGGGTGTAACCGACAGCGCAATACTCGTTCGCAATGTAATAACAACCAAAACAAATGCCGTAGCATTAATTGAACACAACTATTAATGTAGATTCAATATAGAGGATAAACCAGGATCATCAAGCATGAAAATCGGTTAAGGTTTGACAAAGTGTCAAAGAGTTTACAATATGGGAGCTATGGCACCAAGAGCGTTACATGTCAAAAGTTTTTGTCAATTTTGGCATGACTTTTGACCAACATTTTGACGTCCTCAGAATCGGTTTCTATTATGTTCTTTATACTAGTTGTTACAACACCCCAATCGAATAAAAATAAAAATTTGCAATGCTAAACTTGTCAAATAAAAACTCAATTTTAATCTGTCTGCAAAAATTTCGTCTACAATAGCTATCTATCAATTTTTTTAAATTTTCGAATATAATAAAAAGAGAATATTTAAAATCTATTTAAACAATCGATAAATACGTTCCCGGCAAATTTATATTTATGTCAATATAAAGAGAATAACTGCTTACGTCATGCACATTCATGATAAAATAGATGTACCCCTCATATGGCCGCAGGGTATACGTCGAGTTTTCCAACTTCAGAGTTCATTTCAATTGCACTTATTTATTACAATTCAGCGTAAACAGAGCCCGTCAGCATATAAGTTCATAATTTCAAATTGTTGAGCTGAACAACACACACACACATTCACAGTCGCACAGTCAAACAACTCAACAAACGTTTTGTTGGGTGTTGGGTGTTGGCCCGAGTGGCGTATACGCAACATTTATGGAATTTCATCGTTGATTAGCTGCGCTTTGTGCAAATGCTGCAGCAGCAGAGCAAAAAATAGCGTTAGCTCCTGGCGCCGCAGCGTAATAAAGCCACAAATAATAAACAACAAGCGCAGTTGCCACAGTTGTGATTGTTGTTGTTGTTGTTTGTTGCACTTTTTGAAATATCAATTGAGTAGCTTGAAATTGTTCAAGGATTCCATAAACGGGTCTGCTTTGGCATTCTCTCTGATCGCCGTCGCACGTTTATTGGTCCATTTCATCATATGTGTGGGGTCAACAGAGCTGTGTGTGTGTGTGCTGAATGATGCTTGTTTGTTGTTCGCTTTGTATGTTGGCTGCTGCTTGCATTGGGGCATGAAATCTCTGTAACCTTTTTATATACTCTGCTCACGAAGTGCAAAATGGGCATATTGGTTTTGGGAAAAATTTCAAGTGCACTTCGGAATATATATATATATATGTGTATATTCAAGTCAGATTTTGTTGGTGACGCCTACAAATCGTTCGTTCCCACTAATCGTTAAAATCTTCATTTTGAAAAGGTACTTTAACCTTTGAAACTATTTTAAAATAACTTAAGATTAAGAACAGAGTACTGCGCAGTCGTTAACAGTTGAATGGAACGTTCTTATATGTTTTTTCCCACTTTTTCCGTTTTATTTCTATTTTTTGTGTCCCTCGGCAGCCGCTTAGTTGAATAACTGACTGCCTGCCCTTGTCACAGATACCGTTATGTATATGTGTGTGTGTGTGTTGGTGTATGTGTGTATTTGCGGGTGTCTCAATTGTCTTTTGCCCGAAAGCTATTTGGCATTAGCCAAACGGCCAAGGCAGAGTCAGCCAGCCAAAAACAAACGGCCAACTAGCAAAACAAACTTCAACACACATAGCTGACTAACGTGTGTGTGTGCGTGTGTGCTCCATGGTGTGTCTGTATATGTGTATTCTATGTCCGTCAATGGCGGCATAGAATTTCCAACGCGACGCGCGCTGAACAAAAAGCGGCTAAAGAATACAAAACTTGGCAGCTTAAACCATAAATGCTGCGAACCAGACGGAAAACAAACTTATAATATCAATATGTGTGTGTGTGTGTGTGTGTGAATGTGAGTGTGTGTCTTTTGGCTCGCCTATGCCTATGCAGCATAGCTGCCCAGGCTGGATTATCTGCTTTACTTAAATACCCTGCAATTGCGAACTAATGCCAATTTATTTATGTTCATTTACAACAAAGCTAAAGCTAGAGTTACAACAAAAAATATTTAATTTAAAATGAATAAAAATTGTTCAATAAGAGTTGTAATCCAAGGAATAAGTAATATTATTAGATAGCTCTATTTAATTTTTAACTAGCTACAATTACCTAACAGACCTGTTTGGCTTTTTGTTACGTCTCCCATTCAAATTTATTTGTAAAAAAGACTTTAAAATTAACGATGACAACCTTTTTATATAAATTGTATGTTATTAGAATTTGTTTGAATTGAAGAATTCACAACATCCATTGTGATATATCTCACTTATGCATGTATTCAACAATTCACAGGAATAGCTTCAACTAAATTTGAAATTCTCGGTACATGAATTGTCTAAGAGGGCAACTAAGCTAAAGTGCTTCAAGCTCCTGGCAATTCCAAAGATATTGTATTGTACGGCTGATAGTTTATCTTAATAAGAATAATAATTATAGCATCTATTGTGTCGATTTCTTGGAATTTTCACGGTGGCTGCTGATTTGTGTTGTTCGTTCCGGGAAATTGAAAATAAATGAGCTTAGCTGCAGCTTGTTGTAAATTTGCTGATTTTGCTAACAAGCAGAAGAGTGTGAAGGACTTTTACCCAGAAAACTTAACACAGTTTTGTTCAGATTGTGCGAGCATTATTTTCTTCTTTTTTTTGGTTTAGTTTTAACCTTACGATTTGAATTCAAATTTTGAAAACGAAATTTGATTAAAGCTAGCAAGTGAGCATATTAAATAAAATATTTTAAATTATGTGCAGTGAGGATTGCAGCAGTTGGATCAAAATTCCAAGACATTGCCCGATGACAGGTTTGATTATTTATAATTGATTGATTGACTGACTGAATGGGTTCACAGGGTATTATCTAGTTGAGCATAGCATTTGAATACACGTTTGGGCTGTTTGCGTAGTTGGCTTTTTGGTTATTGTTACGCTTTCGCTGAACGCTCAGTGTTCAATGCTCACTTGCCGTTAAGTTTACAAAATCGAGGAATACGTGAGATTGGAATCTCCTTGATTCTCCTCTCGAGGCGTTGTTAACACGTCGCATATTCACGCATTATTTATGCCACACCTACTTCCCGCCCCTGCCCCTCCCTGGGCTGGTGGCTCGTTTTGCATGCTTTGTTTTTAGTTCTATTTATTTTTACTATTTTCCCTTTTGTCGTATTTTGTTCGCCTGTTGGGGCTATTTATACTTGAAAATGGGTGCCATTGTGGGCCAGTTGGCATTATATGTAGTCGAGTGTTAATATTGTCGGGCATCTGGAGATAAGGCCATACATTTTACTTACGAGCGGCATGAAATTGCCGCCGGCTTCTAATGGGCGCCTGGTGTCTGGCAACTGGCAGCCGACTTGATATGGCCAGACAAGGCCAGCAGCCAGAAGACGGCCCGGTGGAGGGGGATAGGGGCCAGGGAGAACAACAATAAGTGGCTAAGGACACTTGGCCAAGACTAGGTAGCTGTTGACTGAGCAGCTCAGATAAAGGGCATTAGTCCTGGGGTTTGGGCTGTGTGTTAATTGTGAAATGCCTCTGACTGAAAACATATTCTGAGGCAGACAAAAGGCCAACAATTTCGTCGAGCTTAAGATTGAAAAATTAGATAATAAATAGAGATGATCACATTGTTTATCATAGTTGTTTTAGTGTGTTTATGTTGAGAGTTTAGAGTTTAAATAATACTAAACAATCTATTCTGATTAAAGGACTATTTAATAAAGAAAGAGTTTTGGGGTAAACGCTTAATTTTATAGAAATTGAATTACTTTTTGCGAAACAAATAAAATAAAATATAACTATAAGTAGAGTATATAAAAATATCTAGTAAAAACAGTTATATTAACCAAAAAAAGAAATAACTCTACAATTCTATTTAAAGGAGGCTTTTCTTTATCTAAAGCCATCATTTAACACATTCAGGGAAAATCTTTTTAGTAAGCCAAAATTGCAACTCTTTTATCATAGAACTCAAGATCTTACTCAGCTTGAACCCTAACTAAAATCCTGTCTTGATCCGGCTTAGCCCCACAAATTATTGGATATTCTGTAAGTTGGGAGGAAACTGGGCGCCAGGAGCTTTTGTTCCTTCCTTTACAGCAATTTGTAGGCTAAGCTGGTAAGCCACGCCCACTGTGTTCTCAGAAGTGGGTACTCCGCATGTTGACAATTAGTCTTTAAATTAAGTGGGCGGCAGCACTCTCCCCCCCCCCTCACCCCTTGGCCCACTTCGCTGCTGCCCGGGGCGTGTTATTGTTGCACTTGTTGTTGCTGTTTGCTTTTAAGCCCGAGCAGAAGGCTGGCCGTAAACGAGTTGTTGGCCAGCCATAAAATTGATTGTGCTTTTTGGCGCTGGCCGTGGGGTGGGCAGGAGCAGGGGTGGGGGTAGGGGCTCAGCTTGTGGCGAGGAGCTGGAGGCAGTTAGCCAGCTCGTTAGCTTAAGGTGTTTGCTGTGCGGATTTACAAGCAACAGGGGCAAGTTTTAGGAGTCAGAAGCTGAGTAATTATGACAAAGCAAACGGAACTCATTGAGCCGCTTTTCCAGGCACTTGGGCCAAATGCCAAAGGTGCTGACTGAGCAAATTTTATGCTGCAACTTCATTAAAATTGCTTTTTATGGCCGCCGTCAAATCGTAAAAGCATCTAAAAGCAGCCACGCCCCTTTGTGCAGAGGCGGGGAAAAAAGCAAAACAAAAGCCAAAGTGCCGGACAGCAAGAGGAGGAGCCGGAGGAAGTGCAGATAGGAGAGTAAAGGCAACAAACCGGCGAGGACAACGGTACTTTTAATTACTTTCTGCATAAATTTGCGCTCATTTCCTTTTTTCCCATTTTGGAGCATGGACTGGGCCGGGCAAGAACTGGTCTGGCCTGGGCAGTTGTCCGGATAGTCGGCTGGTCAGCCGCTTGTTTCGCTTGCAGCAGATTTTACACGATTTATACCCGGTACCCTGTTTATAGATGAATAAGGGTATACGGATTAATTTTTTTGAATTGTTTGGACTCTCGATCAAGGCCGCATTCCAATCTAAAAAACCCAATTTCATGACGAAATTCAGCTAAAATGCTGAAAGTACAGTACGGGGTACTTTCCAGTACAGGGTATTTTCCAGTCGTGCACTTTTGTCCAGTGCTCTCCTGCTCCAGTGCCTAACTTTTGTTGTCGCTGTGGAAATGGCACCAAAAATTGGTTTTCCGTCGCGCAGGCGGCAAGAAATTTACGGAAAACAGTTTTAAAGCATTTACCTGAGCCAAAACCGAACAGCTTTTAAGTAGCTATCAGGTCACTGCGCGTTCAGCGTATGTGCGTGTCCTTGATGGCCTTCATAAAAGCACGTCTTTTCATGCCTCGGCGGTTAACAAGTTTTCCAGCTGAAAAAGACAAACGTCAAACGACTTCGCATTATGCGCTTGTGTGACTTTTTGAGCGGGGAGACTCCCCCCGCTGCCCCCACTCCCCCTGCTCCTGCAATTTGTTGTTTAATTGCGTTATCCTTTCTTTGTTCGCTGCCGACCGCAATGTTCACGCTCAGCGTAATGGCAAATAAATCAACTGCACGTGACGCCTGCCAAACAATTCTGGTCTAGACCGAGAGGGGTGTGCGAGTGTGTGTGCGAGTGCGAGTGCGCGAGTGTGTGTGGCAGCCTTGTTGCCTGGCTGATTGTGGGCCCAAAATGATTGACTTTAATGTCATATTGCGCAATTTATGCGACTGCCTGCCCTATTTGTGGCCTGTGTGCTGGGCGTGGCTCCTGGAAATGACTAACAAGCGGAGCCGGAGCCGGAGCCGGAACTGCACTGAAAATGACAACCGGAGGCCTTTGAATGTTATGATGCACTCAGCGAAAAACATTGTTGTGTTTTTAAAATTTCATTAGCTTCTAGATTATTGATTAACAAAACATGAAATATGCATAATTTCTAAAACACATTAACAGTTGCACAAATGTAGATTAGTAACATAAAAATCTACATTATTTTCTGTATCTCAGAGGATTTATTAATAAGTATTCCTTGGAGAATATTTAATTGCTTAATTAAAAATAAACAATAAAATAAAATTATACTATATATTCTTTTTAAACTTGACACAATGTGACTTACAAAACATTGATTTGAACCGTGAACCGAACCATCGACCTTAAATAAAAAATAAAAAATTAAATAATAAATTTAAAAAAATTATTACAATATTTTGCGTACTTAAATTAAATGCTGTATATTCTTAGGATACTCAGATACTTAGGAGTTTTGGAATTCTAACAATATTAAAATAAGAAATTTCTGTCTAGGCCGAACAGTGACTACGACTCTTTAGTACAAATAAATATTTTACTTTTTCGCCGAGTGTAGATCTGACCGTGGCAGGCCATTCAATTAACTCAATGCACGGCTTCAGCTTCATAAAGCAAATGTCAATTACATTTGGCGGTGCTTTGAGCAAGGTGCCAGCCATATCAAAATGGGTCAAAGGACTCGATTCGACATAGCTGGACACGACTCGATGCGACCACGGCAATTAGTCAGTGCTCAACAGCTGAACCCCTCCTCATTTCCCCATTTAGCCATTTCAGCGAGATTGCCCGTAATTGAAAGCGACTCCCTAAACACGTCTGCAAATTATGAAATGTGGCCCTAAATCCATTCGTTGGACTTCACTGCAGCTGTGCATGGCCAAAGGCGGTAGAAATACTGCGAGTTTTAATAAGGGAAATTGTAATTAAAAAGCATAATTTCACATGTCGACAGCAGTTACACACACTAGCTGCATTTTCCGGGCGCCTCGGGAATTATACCTTCTCTCGCTTTCCGTGCAATAAATTCTTTTATATCCCAACTAAAAACTAATTGAGAAAATGAAATAAATTTAATAGGAAGCAGATTTAAAGCTATTATCTGTCTTGTACAGACTTTAAACGGATTTATTCATTAGAACCAGCCTACCAGCTCTAAAGTTGCCAATTAAAATTGTTATTGTTAAAGTTTTTTTGATGACTTTATGTATTCGTTAATTTACTTGCATTAATAAGTAAATAATAAGAATGAGTCCAGTAATTATTAATTGAAAACTTTTCAATAATTTAAATTAACCTCGGAGCCAGTAAGTTTTTATTATCGTGTAGCCACTGTACAAAAGTGTTATAATAGAAGTTTGGGAAAGAATATATTTATGGAGGACTTCTTCTAATTTAATAGCTCAGAATAAGCTATTTATTTCTCATAAAGAAGGTTTGCCCAACTTCCACTTACCATTCCAGCTGTTGGCCTTAAACACCACTGACTGATGCGTTCTTGGCTGCGAGCGTTGATTGTAATCCGTTGCTAAGTTTTCCATTTGGCACCTGTAGTTAGGTGCTTCGCCTTGCAATTTCGTATCTCATCTTCGCATTGACTGATCCACAAATAAGTTAATTTATCCGGCTAAGCAAACGACAGCTGCCGGGGGCAAACAATTATTTCAGTTAACTAGCTCATCAATGTTTGCGTTATCAGGCAGCTCCGCAGCACCCCGGCTGCCCAAGTGCTTTCCCCAGTGACCCAAATAGAGTCCATCATTTATCTTAGACTATCTGCAGGTCTCATTGTCAGCTTAGAATTAAGTTGGATTTTGTGCTGAGTCAAGGTTTAACTTGGATTCTGATTGTGGGAGGGGACAAATCGGTCAAGGCTGGGCATCATTGGGCAGTCACCTCTCTTCTTAAAGCTGCAACGCCCCTTGCCGCTGGCGCCTCCTTCCTGTCCATGTCTGTAAATAGTTTTCAATTGTGTGAAGTAAAATCAAATGTAAGTCAATATTAAGTTAACTGCCAGCATCGTTGGCCAAAACTGAGAACTGAGGCGCTTTGCGGGTTGTCGGCGGCATCAGAACAGCTCAGCTGGGCATCAATTGCTTATCTTTTATCAAGGCAACTGCCACTCAAGCCAGACACGCACACAAACACACACACACACACACGCACACACCAGCAATATGCAGGTGTGCAGGTCTGTCTGCTTAAAATGTTTTCAAAATCCACTCGTGTTCACACACAATTCTGAGGAAGCGAAAGCGTGAAGACACGTGCAAGTACAGTCAGCACTCGGTATAAGAACACTTGGTATTGAAACCTATCAAGATATTAAGAGAAAATCAGAACGTACAAAATAATAGTACGAAAATAATAAATAATAGCTGTTTGAATTTTTTGGGCAGAACATTGTAAACAAATTTCAAAAAATATTCGATAAAACCTAGCTATAATTTGTATACAATTAATTGGAAAAATTGAATTATTTATCATTTTATGATAAAATTAGAAAAAATATTAACGATTGACCTACAGTCAGCCAGTTTAATATTTAATAAAAAACTATTATAGTAAATTCAATCGCCCATATGTGGCTCCAATTATCGATCGACCACTGTGGTAGATGCCTGGGCTAAGTCTTGAGGGGAGTGCTGACAGGGCGGAAGTATTTCAATTTCGCATATAAGCTTGGCATGGATTACTTTTGACACACAAATGAAATTGACAGCTAATCCGTAATTGATCTGCTGAAGTAGGCAAGACTTTGCTTGGCAGGAGAGTTGGGTGAGAGAGAGCAGGGGGAGCAGTGGAGTTGACAACCGACAGACATCATGTCAACTGTTCAAGTGTTGAAAATAGAAAAACAACCGAGACATTTGGTCACGTTCTCATTTACCTGCTGTCAAAGCAATGGCAACAATAACAACGACAACACAAACACCACCAACAATCAAAGTGGGGGCAAAGCAAAAAGGCAATCCATGAATTTGTCAGTCGTAAGTGAGTAGGGCAAACGACTGCATGAATTTCAATTTTTTTTATACCCTGTAATCATTGAAAATTGGTAAAAAGGGATGCATAGGTCTCCATTTAAATGTATGAAACAGGAAGAATTATATATTGGTCTGTTTGTCTGTATGAATCTAGAAAAGGTATACTCTTGAAATTTAAAATTAATAATGGGAAATATTTCACTCGAAAATCGATTTTATATTTTTTCGTGCAGCGTTTAAACATTTTACTTTTTAAATAGGGTACCTCTTAGTCGTGCACTCCCAATTAGAGCACTCTTGTATATTTTTGGCATAATAAAATGCGCCACATGACAAATGTGCTCTGGGTCCTTACGGTTGGCGTTTTGGTCTCGCTTCATAAAAACTTGCTTATGCTAATGCGTGAAATCGTAAATTTGCAGCGAGCTAAGCAGCAATAAGAACAGCAATAAGAAATCATAAATAAAACAATATCACATAAACGCATATTAACAGGCGCTGTGTGCGAGAGAGAGAGGGAACTGTTAAAAAAAGTGTGGCAACATTTTAGGCGACGCGTCGCCTTGCGGCCATTAAGGCATAAGAAAGTGTAAGACGTGAATTACATGTGTGTGTGTGTGTGTGTAAGTAGGTGCCTGTCTGGGTGTGTGTGCGTGTGTGCTTGGTGTTTGTTGTTTGCGACAAAGCAGACAAAATATTATTCGCTTAGCACGCATAACAACAACAGCCAGGTGTGGGGAGTTTGTACGTGTGGGTGTGGGGAGTCTGTGTGACAAGGGCACGTGCATGTAATGTATATGTTTGTACTCGGTATATACTAGTATATTTATAAATATTATGTTACGCCAGACAACGCACTTGCCATAAGATAATAGTACAAATGATAAAACGAGAACAGCAAAAGCAACAACAATAACAGGAAACGAGTTAAAGCCAAAGCGTCAACAACAGCAACAACAACAGCGCAAAGCGCATACAAATGTCAGCGCCAACAGCAGCCGTCGCTGGCAGCGTTGCCACTGTGTTTGTGACGTCAGCGCGCTGCTGGCTGCTGCGTAAGCGCTTAACGTCAGTTTCCATTGACATTTCAACTTAAATACAGGATACAACAACAACAGCGTTAACTACAGCATCGTTACAACGTTACACCCAAAAACAATAACAACCACGCGAACAAGGAAAAACCGCATCATGGATGATGCTGGCGCGCCGTCGTCGGCCCCAAAGAAGAGCGGCACCACCCTCTCCGTGGATCGTGCCGCGTTTCTCCTGCTGCGCGTGAAAAAAGCGTTCAAAAGGAAGAGGCAACAGCGCAAGGAGCGACAGTAAGTTGAAAACTATCTGCCCAAGCCCTTGGCCCCCTTACCCCTGACACCCCACTCACTGAAAGTTTGGAATACGCTTTTCATTTTTGTTCAGCCGCTGCATTTGCTTTATCGGCTCTTGCTTAGTCTTTCCACTTCACAACTTGCGACTTTACAAGGATTTTCCTTATTAAGCAGCGCAAATCCGACTATATTGAATTTATCGCATTTGCCGCTGCGCCTTTTTCAGTTTTTTCTTACACAACTGCCTACACATAGCAACGAGGCATAAGGGATTTACAGCAATTGAAAAGAATTTTTATTTAACGAACTTTGTTAATAGTTTAAGCTTGGTTTTTTGGTTTGGGACTTATGTAAGTTATGTTTTGTTTTGTTATTGATGTGCATGTTATCGATGTTCAACAACGTAGTTGGCAAAGCCGGCTCATGTTATGTTATTGATGCATTTGTTTTTGAACTTTAAAACACCCGAGTATTGAGTTAAAGTATTGTTTTTGATGTATATGTTATCAAACTTTCGTTTTGTATTTGTATCGTATTTGTTATTAATGCTCAATACACATATTTAATTATCAAAGGCTGGCCATAACCAGCCATAATATATTACATCTTCATTCGTTATGTTATGTTAAGAGTATGTCGTATATGTTATCGAAGTTCGATATATGTATGCCATTGTTAATGGCGCTCTCAGGAATTTCTTAAGTAGCATAGTTTGGGCACACTTTAAAACAAAATGCAACCAAGAGACTCAGACCCAGTTGGAGCGCAGACGTCATTACTGCATCGCCCACCCTCTGCCTGCCATTTTATCCGCAAATGGAAAGGGCAACACGGATAGACACACCTAACCTAATCCAACGTATCCTGAAATACTTGGCATATAAATTTAATGCATTTTTAGATAGTCGCAGCGAAGTACGCAAAAATGGAATTGCAAACATTTTGTCCGCAACCCGGGATTTTTTATCTTCTGCTTGGAGTCCTCTATTGCCATTTGGCAATCGTTGGATATAAACGGATATTGCGACGCCAATCACCTGTGTGCGTGTGTGCGTCTCTGTGTGGCAGGCGGAGCTGCAGCTTGAGGCAACTCTTAGCTGCCTTTGGGCCACTTGAAGGGCGTCTGCCAAATTGCTGTTAGCAGCGGTTTCCTGCCGCTCGAAATCTGCTAAGCAGCTTGCGGTAAATGCAAGACAAAGCTGCAGCTGCAAATACAGCTTCAGCTGCTCAGCACACAAGCTGCGGGAACGCAACGCATCCATTGCTCACTTGAGTGCAAGCTTCTTTGCTCACCCACACACTCATGCAGAATACATACAGTGTATTAGGTATACACAGTAAAAATATGTTGGTTTTCACTTAAAAACTATTTTAGAGTTTAAATATAACACAATTTCTTTCAAATTTAAACCAACTTAAAAATAAATTCATTATTTTGCTTTGGCCATCTTTATAAAAAACAATTCCAAAAATTTGTAAACTTAATAAAAACAATGCCTTATTGCAATTAAAAATAAAACTCAAAATATTTCAAATGCTATTAGGAGGTACAATACATTAATTAAATATACTTGCACATAATATTAATTGCTAGAAAAATAATACAATATAGAAATATATTTATTGTTATATTGTTTATCATGCGGGCTCCTTGCCGTTGAGCTGTTCCTGCTCTTAGCCAGTTCAATTTAAAACTTTAGTGAGAGAAGACGAAGCGAATTTAAGGCAAAGTTTGGCTTAAATTTTTAATGATAATAAAATTAAATTTTGAGTGAAAAAATGTTTATTCCACTCTTAACTTTTAAAGCAAAAAGTTAAAAAAATTTAAGCAACTCTGAAATTGAATTTGATTCCATAAATGTTATAAATTTAAAATTATAGGGAAAGCAAATTATTTTTTTACTGTGTATACAACTTAGAACGCTCCAAAAAACAGCTCTGGGGCAATATTTTGCTCACTTGCCATCTCCGTCCGCCGTCTCCTACCCACCCACTCCCTTATTCTCTTTCTCTTCTCTTGTTTCCCTGTCTCTCTATTTTATATTTTTTATTCGCGCTGTTGTCGTTTCGTGCTGCTTAACATTTGCTCTAAAGCGAATTTTTGAAATTTTTTTGCCTCGCTGCATCTCCGTAATGAAAATGCTTTTTATGCTGGGGCATTCACATGCTCAGCAAGTGCTTAGCAAGGGGCGAGTGCCGAGGGGCAAGAAGGGGGGGGGGCACAAAAGGAAAGAACTGTAGTAGCGGCAAACTCAATTAGGCGCAAAAAAATCGAGCAAATGTGAAGTTGAAGCCGAGTCTGTGCGCGACGCTTGTTAAAATGCTTAAAGTTTTGGCAAAGTCATTAATGCGGCATGTCCTTCCTGCCGACCCCCCCCCCCCCCTCCCAATCTCCAGCCCCTCCCTTTTATCAGCCGACGCGACGCCACTTAATTTGATTATAAAACTTGAGCTAAACACAAGTGAAGTAAGGAAAAGGGCGTGGCCATGGCATCAAAGCAACTGCCTGCCAAAGAGTTAACAAGAGTTTCGCAGCGCAGTAGACTTCGCCATTTTATACCCTGTAGCCATTGGAAACGGGTGAAATAAAGGGTGTATTGAAGTTGGTCAAAAGTCATCAAACATGTTTTTAATAAGAGCCACGAGTTGGGTCGATTTGCAGAATCTTGAAGAATCGATATCAATCGAGTTTTACCTTACTGCTTACTAAACGTATTATGCCGATTATGAGAGCTTTATACATCGATCTTGAAGAATAGCTTCATATATAAATCTAACCCAAAACAAGTTCACATTTTTTTATCGATCGCACATTTCCGTCAAATTTATTAATATCGATTTTAGCCTTCTGTTATTTTTGGCATATCTTTGAATCTACAACTACTAGAGATTCGAATTTTCTCATGTCCTTATATATTAATATATTCACAATTGGTTTTTTAATACTGGACCTTCGATAAATATCGATTTTAGTCCCTATTAAGATCTTCTAGTGTATGTGTTGTTTTTCATGCATACTATATTTAAGTACTTTCAACATTTTTTAGGAAAAGAGTATCCTTCAGTCGATCACTCTCAGCCGCGAACGTTCTCACTTATTGCTCTCTGCATTTCCGGCTGGCGCTTCTGCTCTTGTTGATTTGATTACATGAGCAACATTTGCTCTAATTATGCACGCGCATGTAAACACAGCTTCAAATGCAATTACACAACCGACACACACACAGACACACACACGCACACGCACGCACACAAGCTAGATTACAGAGCACACAGTGCGTATACGTAATTTGGTCAACGTGTTCAGCTAGCCCTTTTTTTTGTGGCGTGCCCATTTTCTACATGTACGTGTGCGTGAGTGTGTGGTTGTGTGTGTGTGCGGCCCAAATGCTGACCACTTGAAAACTTTTTAATGTCTCGCTATTGTTGTTGTTGTTGTTGTTGTTGTTGCTGTTGTTGTTGTTTCCGCTGTCAGCAGCCACCACAGATGGGTTTAATAGAGTTGTAGATCTTCAAGTGGAACTTGTGGCAAAAAGGGCAAAATTAGAAAAAAAAATATATAAAAAAGTTGACTATGTGGAAAGTTTATGCAGCTAACTATGTCTGACATTTATTAAGTCCTTGACCTTTTTGTGCTCTACATATTTGACGATTCTCTTTTAAACTTATGACTGGGTTCAGTATCTTTTTTTGTTTTTTTTTCTTTAATAAATTGGCTTCTTCTTACTCCAATGCCCTAAGGGAATGGAATTAAAATGGATGAGTGAACATTTTTTTATATTACTCCATGCATAATAATGTACATAAATCTCGAGAATCACAAAGCATTGTGGAGCATGGGGAGCATTAGCAAAGCGTCATATTTGGGGGGATATTTAAGGTTATTTGTCTATTAGCCACATAAATTGCATTATATGTTTATTAGCTACATAAAAAAACTGCTTTTGCTGACCACAAAAATATTTTTTAAGTGCCTTGGTTCGCAGTTTAAAAAATGCTTCGCCTTTAGGTTGGAGATTCGTTAGCTGCGTTTTTACATGCATCAAACTAGGTTAGGTTTCGGACCTGTGTATTTTTTGAGTATTCCAGATATCAGAACCTTATAAATTATGGTTTAAAACTTTTATGAATAGATATAAAATAATTGAAATATTCTCCTGAAGAATGTATTTAGTTTTTAAGTTAAATAATGTCTGCACTGTCTTAATTTTAACACCGTTTGTACTTGAATTATATAGTTTTTTAATTCTAATGTTTTTCCTTTTCGTACTTGATTTAAATAATTCGTTACTTCTTAAATTTTATTACTCTCATTTTAACGATATTTTTTCATTAATTAAAATGCCTGGTTTTTCTTTGAGTGTAGTCGTACTCTTCAGCCGCTATTTCTCTTTTTAGCCCCTTTTTAGCCCGTCTTACCGTTATCAAATATACACACAAACATATATAAACTTTTATGTCGCATCATTCTTAAAGTATTTTACGGTAATTTGGGGAACTTGTTAACTTTGTTTCCTTATAAAGCAAGGAGGTGCCAAGTGTCGAGTGCTCGTTATTGCTGTTGTTGTAGGGTAATGCACGGGTTAGGGGCTGCGAGTCAATTATGTAGATCCGCTTTGAGTTATGCGAGTGGCTGCCACAGCGCACACCGGCGACGTGCTAAAGGGATAAACGGGGGTTAGGGGGTTAGGGGGCTGCCACATTTGGCCAAGCTGGAAAGGCTCAGCAAATGAGCAGCCTACCAAGAGCAGACGGCGACGACCCGACGCCCGATGGGCTGCCCAACTTCCTGGCGCAGTCGCGGCGCCGCCTGCTGTGCCAAGTAACAGCTTGTCTGGGTGGGGGTGGGGGATAGAGGGGGCTTGGGCTCTATTCGAGCCTGACTTATTGAGCGTAATGGGGGTTCTGTTCTTAACGCACTTGACTGCGAACCCTTTGCCACGCCCGCGTCAAAATAATATGGCCATAAACAAAAGCCGCCTCAGGCTTAAGCTGGGCTCTAAGGTATTGTGCGAATTTCTCTTAACAACACCATTTATTTATTATATGTGTGTGAATCTGTGTGCATGTGAGTGTGTGTGCTGCAGCAGTTATTTGGCATTTTTGTTTCCGCTACCGCTGCGACAAGGACGCACATAAATTGCTTACCCGACAAAAAAAAAAGAGGAATGAAAAAAATATGCGACTGTTACTTAGTGCATAGCTCGTCTAGGGGTATGCGAGGGGGCGTAGGGATGCAGGAGGGAGTGGCGTGGGGTCTGCTGTTGCACAAGAGCTTGCAATAGAGCTGCTGCCACGCTGGGGCGCCACTTAAAGCCGTGCAGCTGCCCCGGGCCAGCGGGTGGCCGACAAACTTTTTTCTTTCAATTTTTCATTATTTATTTTATTTTTGTGATGTCGCATCATCAGTAATGCGCAAAATTCGAGTTGGCTTCTAAGGGAGCTGACTGCCAACTTTTGGTACGGCCAGCATATAATAGCTTACACACACATACAAACATATGTACATATATCTGCAGGATACGCAGGACTTTATTTTGAGCGCTTGCAGATTTTCGATTGCCTTTCGAGAAATGTCAACTATTTTGTCAAACAAAAAGAAAGAGAGAAAATAGTAAGGGTGCTCTGGTGGCGAGTGCCCGACTACGAGATCTGAGTTTATACCAAAAATCAAAAAAGCTAAACCAAATTATTCTTGACCTGTAAATGTCTAAGAAGAACCTACATATCAAATATATAGCCGGTGAAAAAATCAATTAATATTGATGTTTTGAAAATGGGAAGAGTTTTATAATAAATAAAATTCATTTATTCTGCGAATGTTATAAGAGAACATGAATATATAATTGGAAGACTCAAGCTCTGCAAATTTACGAACTTATTTAGAAAAAGGAAAAAAGTTTGTTTTGAATATGATATTGCTTAGACATGGGAAAATATCATAAAATAATAATAATAAATGTAATGTCTTCAGTTCTAAGATTTTCCGAGGTGTGCCCAAATGACGGTTACCAGAAATCGATATTTATTATTTCTGAAAAATGGAAGGAACTATCGAAAAAAATTTAAAATGTTATTCTTCTTTTTCTTGGGCAAATACATGCGTACTAAATTTTAGGTCTATATACTATGCTTAAAAAACCGACATTGGAAATCGATATTTATCGTTTAGGGAAAAGTAGGGCAGAAATTGAAAAGGGATAAGCTTGCGTTTTATATGCTATATGAGAGCTTCTCACAGCTCTTAACTAGCTCTTAAGGCTCTTAAGGTTCCTCCACCTGTGACGAACTCAACTCAACTTCAGCATTGCCCACTTTCCACAATATTCAATAAGTACAGGGTATAAAAAGACAAAACTATGAACAAGTGCAGGCAGTGCAAAGGGTTTGCGTGTAATTGTTGGCAGTGGGCGTTCAAGGCGTGGCAGCAGCATGCCACATCAGTCAGCTGACACTTGCCAGACAGCGCAGTTGACGTCGGCAGAGGCAGAGGCAGAGGCAACAGCAGCATCGAGTGCCAGAAATTCAATCATACGTCAAGTTGAGCAATTTGTGAAAAGGGTGACAGCATATAACTGGGAAGGCAAAAGGGTAAAGTGGGCGGGGCACGAGGCGAAGGGGTTGACTGTCAACAGGGAAGAGGGGGAGGGGTGGGCGTGGCAGGAGGCCTCGTGTCGCTGACAGCTTTCGCATTTGGTATGCACACAAACGTGCCAGCGCACTTTTTGCGATATGGACGTGGGGAATGTGCAAGAGAAATCATTTTGCTGCTAACAATCAAATGTAATTCACAGCTGACATACCCACAACCCCAACCCCCATTCGCACTTGCACTCAGCACCCCCTTCCAGCAGCATGCAAATGTAACGGAAATGAAATACCAACACTGCTGCGGCTAAGGGGACTTTCAGGGGTTGTGACTACTCACCATCACTTAGAGAAAAGAGACCAAGAATTTGTACTTTAATCAAGTACAAGAAGCGTCGTCAAAGGCAACTGTAAATCTAAGGACTAAAACTAGAGCTAAAACAAAAAGACAAAATCTAAGTTTTCAGTTCGCATCAATGCCTTGTCATTAAGTTTGAAGCATGAACCAGGTTTTCCACATGAATAAACCATTTTTAAGCTTCAAGTCTTCGTTTGTCTTATTCTCAAAGCTGAAACGCAAAATATTCTATTTATTATTTATAAATCAAAAATGTTACAATTGATTGATTGATTTTATTTGTTGTGAATTTTCAACAAAGATTTCTTTTTTAAGTTAATTTTGTGTGGATTTAAGGTTCGTTTTATTACTTGAAAAGTATTGCAAATTGTTTTTCTAATTTATGGGCCAACATTTTTGTTTTGAGTATTTTGTACTCATATCAAGAATTTTGTTCTTATTAACAAGTGTTTATAAAAATGATAAAAATTACTCCTGCTTAATTTAGGAAATTTCAAAAACGTAATCAACTTTAAATTTAATGTATTTAATACCAGTTTTCTCCGAGTGTACGCAGTGGCCCCAAAGTAATTGCATTTGTTTGCTGTTGCTCAGTCGCCTTTAATAAATAATTGCATTAACTTATTATTTCACTTTCTCTCACGCACACTCTCCCCTCTTCTCCGTCTCTTTCTCATTGCAGGGCACAGCAGAGCGGCCTCGGTGTCGGCGGCGGCGCGGCCGGCGTGTGGGGAGCAGCGGCACACAATCGCGCTGCGGCAGCCGCAAATTGCCGCCGCCATTGTTACGGTCGCGCACGCTGCCCGCCATCATTGTGCCAGGACTTCCGGTTGTCTCGCTACACACGGATAAACAAACATTTCATTTGGGTGCGTATAGCCTTAAATACAAAAAACAAATATATATATTATGTATCTCTCACTAAGCCACTGGGCTTGCCACACATTGTTGCCACAACCATTTGCCAGTTGCATTTTAAACGGGTTTTCACTTTGTACCATCTATAATTGGATTGCAATTGTTTGCTGGCAGTCACATATTGCATTAAAGAGCTTTAATTACGGCAAGCAGTCGGCTTAGCAGACACCATTTAACCTCTAGTTAAAGACTTAGAGCAAACAGGGTTCGTGCTGAGGTAGAAAGGTGATTGACATGATTTATTCTCTAGATTGATTCTCCATCTAAATATTAATCATTTTGAAAATGATTTTTTTTAAGTTTTATCTAAATTTAGAATCTTAAAGTTCTTCTTTTAATCGATTGCAGGTTTCCCATTTAGTAAAAAAATCAACAATAACAAGTAAGAACGTTGTTATTATTGTTATTTTGGAAAAATATAGAATGAACGAGAATAATAAAAAAAATGTTCCAAAATAAGTAAAAGGGGAATAAAGGCTATTTCTCGAAAAGAAATTATTTTCAAATACTAATTAAATTTAAATGCAGAATGAATCTAGGAGTTAATCCATGGTGAAAATTGTAAACATCGTGAAAATCGGTTAATTTTTGACGAAGTTAAGAGGCTTTAAAATCTTTGAAGTATGGTTTTGGGAACTTTACATGTCTAAATTTTGTCAATTTTGGCATGATTTTTGACAGAAAAATCGACCCCCTCAGAATCACTTTTAAAGTTGCGATTTATACTAATTTGAGTACCCGCAATCGATTAAAAATAAAAGTTCCCGATTTTTAGATCAAAAAAAAATTTTTTTTTCAAAATAAGTAAGGGGGGAGTAAAGGATATTTTTAGAAAAAAATCAAAAAAAAAATATTTTCAAATACGAATTAAATTTAAATGCAGAATTAATGTAGAAGTTAATCCATGGAGAAAATATTAAACATCGTGAAAATCGGTTAATTTTTGACGAAGTTTATGAGGCTTTAAAATCTTTGAAGTATGGTTTTGGGAACTTTACATGTCTAAATTTTTGTCAATTTTGGCATGATTTTTGACAGAAAAATCGACCCCCTCAGAATCACTTTTAAAGTTGCGATTTATACTAATTTGAGTACCCGCAATCGATTAAAAATAAAAGTTCCCGATTTTAGATCAAAAAAAATTTTTTTTTTCAAAATAAGTAAGGGGGGAGTAAAGGATATTTTTAGAAAAAAAATCGAAAAAAAATTATTTTCAAATACGAATTAAATTTAAATGCTGAACCAATCTAGGAGTTAATCTATGGAGAAAATGGTAAACATCGTGAAAATCGGTTAATTTTTGACGAAGTTATGAGACTTTAAAATCTTTGAAGTATGGTTTTGGGAACTTTACATTTCTAAATTTTTGTCAATTTTTGTTAATTTCCACTAATAGTTTTTCAAATTTACGCTATATACGCTCCATCCAAATTACAATAAATAAATCTCACTATAAATTATTTATTATATATATATATATTTATTATTGTAGGGTATTTCATAGTTAAACACTCCAAAAAATTAAATTTGTTATAATTTGCATAAAGCATTTTATCTATGGGCTTCCGTGTGTTTCCATAAACCACTTGGCATCATTCACTTTAATATCATCTGCCTGTCCGCACTCTCAGCTGTGGATGCGGATGTGTGGATGCGGATGCGGATGTGCCAAACGACCGCACGGATTGTGAATATTTTGTAAATAAACAATCAGCCCTCTCGCTTTTCACATATCCGTGCACAGGTCATCATGCATTTGAAATCAAACAATACAACAGCAGTGAAAGATAAATAAAAAAGAAATCGAGTTCAGTCCAGATATATGAGAGTTGGGGTTATGGCGCACGTGTAAGCTGTCAGATGAATCTAAATACGGGGATTATAATTTATGGATACGTTTTGCATCCACGACACTGCACGCGGTCGGCAAAAAAGAATCATAAAAAATACGAGACACACAGAGACGATATAATAAATGTACCATAAATATTATATTTGCCGCGCTGCAAAGTATGCTATAGATTTTGCTGATTAGAGAGCAGAGAGGCAGCTGCGGCAAGTGGGCGTGGTCATGGCCAAGACCTCAAGCTGCGGAGCTGTGGCCTGAGCCCTAACTAGATATAAGTGTGTGCAATTTAAGAAACATTGAATATAAATGTGGCTAAATAAATTTAAAAGAGAAAGTAAGTAATAAGAAAGTTAAGACTAAAAAGGATTTTGGAAGAAATAAAATCAAAGAGAAAAATAAACAAAATAAAGGAAGAAAGGGATTTTTTTAGCTTTAAAATATTTCCTATAAACAATAAACGCATTTTTTTAAAATAATATGACGATTCAAGGTGCGAACCACGTCCTCATCTAGTCTAAACTACTCTTGCATAACTTTCTGACCTTTAGGGACGTAGCAGATAGGCTGTCATGTGTGCGTAAAATAATTAAAACTTATCGACAAGTTTTCAGCTTGCATTTAAATTGAATAAAATTCACAAGCACATGCACACACACACACACACGCACACACACACACTATATCCATAATGACAGAGTCGATAATAATATTCGTTATATTCCAAAATCTGTTCACAGACTGCAAAAGCCGCAGCGGGAGCGCCAGTGGCCATCGCTGGTCTCTGCTTACGCGCAGCAGCGGCGGTGCTGGTGGTGCTGGTGGTGGTGGTGCCGGCTGTGGCAGCCACAATAACAACAACAGCAATTTGACTAACAACAACAACAACAACACGCTTATGGTGAAATCGTTAAATTTGCCAAAAGATGATTGTTCGCTGATTTACCGTCGCAAATCCTCGGGCAGCTCGCCGCACGCACAGGCCGCACATGCCGCCATGCAACAGCATGTGGCACAGCAACATTTGCACCTGTATCAGCAACATGTTGCCGATAGTTCGATGTATCAGCTATCCGACGATTTCGAGTGCCACGCGGATGGGTCCCTTCTACTCAGGTAAGCCAAGCTGGAAAACCCCCTTATAGCTTACGTTGCACTGAGAGAAAAAGTTGGTGCTAAGAGAATTTAATATTTCTTAACGTACATTTTAATTTTATTTTGGTTAAAATTACAATTTTTGCCTTTCTCTGGCTTTTAATTAATTATTAATTAAAAGTAATTGAAAGTTTCTTCCTTTATCTTAAATCCAGAAAAATTGCTGAAGCTAATTTCATTCGGTTTTAATTAGAATCTTTATTATATCTTTAATTATATAAATTTATATAATTGAATTTTGTATTAATATTATCAAACAAAATTAAATTAATTAATTACTCCCAATTAAATTCAGATTAGCAAACGAATATCTCATGGTTTGAATTCTTTAGTATCATCAAATTGTTTTTGTATAATTTAATATTTATTTATTTATGTAATTGAATTGCTTGTAGAATCATAAAACAATACTTTTCCAATACAATATTTATAAATTAATTTAATTGACGTCTTAAATTAAGTTTCTTTTTAAAACTTATACATTTGATCAGACAAGCACCTCAATTACATTTCTCTCAGTGCACGGCCATACGTGACATTTGCCATGAGCCCGTGTTGTGCAATCACTTGACTTTACAATTTGCCACAGGATACCCGCACCGCACTCCGTGGCAGCCTCGCGCGGCTATCCGTATCGAATGGCGGCGAAAAAACGTGCCACCACATGCTCGGAGGCATCCACGCCGCTCCCGCGGGAGCACCAGCATCCGCAGCAGCATCTGCACGACTTCGCCATGGCCGAGGGCGGCAGCGGCAGCAGCTCGACCTTCACGCGGCTGGCCAAATTGCTGCATCAATCAAGCGCCATTACGGCCAAATCCAATCTGCAGCCGCCGCCGTCGTCGCACGGCGACACTTGCCACATGGAGGCGCCCCAAGCGCTGGGCATCGGTCTGGGCGAGGAGGCGCCGCGCCGTCTGTCCTGGGAAAGGTGCGTATGTAATTTATGTGTCAACTAGCAGGTGTCTATCTAGCTGCTGTCTGTCAGCTTGTCAACCCTCACCTTAACTGCCAGCGCTTCGGCAATTAGTTAATTTCATTTCTGCCGCAAAGTTGCTAAAGTTGATCCATGCCACAGCCAGAACGCACAGAGAGCAAAAAGTCGGACCAACATAACGTTCGAAAAATTACTGAAAATGAAAAAATCCCAATATTAGAGAAAAGAATATATAGTAAAACTCTCTACTTACCAGAAATGAGTAAAAATACTTCAAATATATTTTTAAAAATAGTTATTTTGAATATTTGATATATTCAAGGTAAAACATAATTTAACAGCAAATGAACAAGTTCATAAAATCTTCAAGTAACATTTTAAATATTTTAGATCAAGCTATAACTGTCTTAAATCAAGTACGTCTTGAACTCACTTTTTAAGTTTAAAAATACTAAATTAGTAAAATTTAATTCTCGGACTTAAAATAGTACTTGATATAAATTCGAGCTACTTGACGTCATCAAATGGGCTATTACGTACGAAATTCTAGACTTTTTCTCTCTGTGTGGCAGCTGTGGCACCTGTGGCATGCCTGCTACCTAATTGCTGGCCAGATGCGAACATGTGAGATTTGTGGAGGGGACATCGCGCAGGGAGGCGCTGTCCGGTGTCCGGTGTCCGATGACATTGGCCGGCGTCACTCGAGTGGCATTTATCTTCATTTGCTTTTTGCTGGCCCCCAAATGAAGACACATGCTGCAAGGGAGCGCTTTTCAAGCTGCTCCTGTTGACAGGCCAAAAACACGTGAGTTCCAGCCCCGCCCGCCGCATGGACTTAACTAATTAGCTGCACTTTTACGAGCTTGTTACGTGTTTTCCCTAGAGAAAAGGGCACAAAAGTTTAAAAGGAATTTCGAAGTAGAATAAATAAATCTTACGAATTAACATGAATTAAGCAGGAAGGACTCGGGACTAAATGTATAAGAAATGGGCTATTTCTACCAAATTTAATACGAACATTTTAAGTGGAATGAAAATGAAAATATCTATATCTGTATGTAAAAACTCTTTTTCCTGACAAACTAATTGATGAACTGACTGGCTGCTTGATTGACTGACTGATTAACTGACTGGTTGGTTGATTGTCTTACAGATTGGTAGATTGATAGACTTACTTATGGCATAACAGACTGATTGAAAATCATTGACCGATTGACTAACTAAAAGATTGACTCAGTGACTAAATGATTGACAGAGTGATTGACTGACTGACTGGCTTACTGACTGACTGACTGATTGACTAATTAATTGACTGACTGACCAACTGACTGAGTGATTGACTAACTAACCGAATGTGTGACTTTTTTTGTCATTGTCTAACTGACTGATTGATGGACTGATTGACAGAGTTATTGACTAATGAAATAATTGACTGGCTCACGAGTAATTGATTGAATGACTGACTAATTAACCGACTGACCAACTGACTGACTGTCTAACTGTCAACTGACTGATTGAGAGAGCGATTGACTAAATACAAAATTCACTGGCTCACAGATTAATTGATTGATTGGCTGACAAATTTTTTGATTAATTGTAGGCCTGACGTATTGGTTGATTGACTGAATGAGGTGGCTAATTTGTGAAACCACCACCGGAAATTATTGTAACGGAATTTTCTGTTTTCCATTGAAATTGAAAAGTTTTTCACATAAAATTAATCAATACGGGTATAAATACTTTTAGATAAACCAAGCCAAAGGTTGAAAAATATCCTTTTTATATCCCAGACTCTAACGGGATTCGTGTCTGAAGTGCCTTCTTCTTAAGGGTCTTAGCACTTCACAAGTTAATCAAAAACCGCTTTGAACAACATTTCACTCGCTGAATTATTCATTTTCTTAGGACATGCTATTTGAAAAGATATTATTTGTGTGGATTTAGGAACGTGCTTATCATATTTCTGCTACTACTCAGCGACCCAGTGCGTGCGAACTGGTCAAGCGATGCTAAACTAAACTGAAAACTGTCAGTTGCAATGCCAGCACTGAAAGAAGAGGGGCGACGCAGTGGGCGTGGCAGCTGGCGCTGCCAGCGGCTGCAGTGGCAAGTGTCAACACAACTTGCCTCCAAATTATATTTGCAAACACGCCGCAGGAGCTGTTGCACAACTGAAACAAAGCTGTTGCCTGCAGCACGCACTGAGCAGCAGCCCTCCCCCTCCCCCTGCCCCTTTCTTTCCCCCACCAAAGTCCAAAGCCATTTCGAGTGGACTGAAAGCAAGCGAAACTCTGATTGCAGCGCGAAGTTGGTTAGTTTAGTTAGTTGGTTCATGAAATTTGTTTCTGACGTCAAAGCGTCGTTTTATGAGTCTAAACTTTGATATTTAAAAACAACAAAAGGGGGTTGCATATAAAGAGAGAGAGAGAGAGAGGGGAGATTTAGTTTTATTTTTGGGCGCTATAGCCCATTTGAGTTTAAATTGGACTTTGTTTGTTATGCCCTGTGTCCAGTGAGAAAAGGTGGTAAAAGAGGGTATATGCCAGTTGTGCAACTGCTTGTAACATCGGAAAGAGTGATTGCCAAATCTAAAACATGTATATAATATATATACTATGCGATCTTGGCCTTTCTGTCTGTTCAACGCACCTGAACTAGCGAACTAGTTTTCTTTAGTTTAATAAAATCAGCAAATATCGATTTTCAGCTTCGATATTTCGGACTTAAATTTACACACTACAGATTTATGTTGGAGCTAGAGACATAAAACTAGAGAAACTTAATTTGGCATGTGGATGCACTTAAAGAATTTTTTATTTGGTATATATCTCATATTACTCTAAGTTTATAAGGTCTAAGGTTCTACAAATTTGTAGGTTCCTAAAATTGAATAGCATTTGGAATATAAATGCTAAAGTTATTTAAGAATACAATATGCAATTTGAAGCAGAGGGTATTCAGTTGTGTATGTAAATCCGTAGAGAGCTAATTAAGAATGCATATACCATTAGCTCGGGCCTGTTTACAGAGCATTTCCTAGTCCAACACACTTAAGCAGAGCACTCAAACTTATTTGGTAGCTGCATTTGTTGCTAAATTTAGCAAGTTAAACAAGAACAAAGCACAGCAGCTACAATTGGAATAACAACAACAACATAAACTGTGAGCTGCATGAGCTGAAAGCTAAAGATATAAAGTCGAGCAGTTTTTGGGTTACTTCGCTGGCCCCGACTCGGTTTTGCTCACGAGCTTAATTGTGAATGCATTATTCATGAGCCAAAAAGGCAAAAAAAAACAACAAAGTGAAACAAGTAATGGGCTCTAGCGAAAAGTGGACAAGTAGAAGATACCCTGTAATCAGTTGCCAATCTGTGGAAGAGCGGAGTGAATATATTGTATAGATATTATTAATGTATATATATATTCATATTTATTGATATTTGGGTAATTGTGAAACTTATCGATCATGTCTCATCATCATATATACTATTCTATACTATACAGCAACTTATATATAAATTTTGGTATCCCTTGCTCTGATCAGCTTCAAAATATGCTCAAAAAATCTTGTCTTAAAATCGATATTTATTGATAAGGAGGCTATCGATCATAGCTCAACTAAGAGCTGACCAAAAAATAGATACATATTTTGAGGTGTTGATAAATTAGCACCGACAATTTATACTCTCTTTTTCCCCTATATTAAATGGTTACAGGGTATCAAAAGTATTTTCAAGCGCCGAAGGACAAAAGCAGCCAGCCAATAAAACAGTGTCTTGCCACAGCTCCTTAGCTCCTGTGCTTAGCTTGACTTGGCTCTGTTGTTGTTGTTGTTGTTGTTGTAGTTCTTGTGGTTGTTGCGGATCAAGTTTTGTGCGTGCTGCGGGCTGCAACTAGCCAAGAGACAGGAGAACTGACAGCTGAGCAAACGGAGCATAAATGAAAATTGCGCATACGTCATGTGGTACACAGACACACACACACACACACCCACACCTTCATACACACACACAGACATTCGGTCGAGCTCATTAGCTAGTCAGCGTGTGGGCGTGGCAACGCCTCAGCGAGTTACGTACTGTAAAATTTTTATAAATTGCCCAACGCATGAAAAACTTGCAGAAAAAAAAATAATATAAACAACAACATTTCATGTCGTCAATGTCGGTTACAATTTGTTGCCGCCATCAGTGCTGCCATTGCCGCCATTTTGTTATACCCTGTAATTGAAAAAACTGGCGAAAGGGTGGCCTAAATTACTATGAAGGTAGGCAAAGGGCGACTGGAGCTTAATAAAAAGGTTGAGACTTAGTTGAGATCTATGAGAAGTAAATAATTTTGTACAGTATATGCCTTCATTAGTGTTGAGATAAGAAGAACTACGTGACAACAAATATGTATGTCTGTATCTATAAAAGCGCAAACTTATCCGAAAGCTTACAATATGTCTTTCCGTGAAAATGTACTCCAAATTTGGTTAATTATAATTTTGAATTTAAGCTTATATTAAACACACAGTTACCCTAAAGTGTAATGCATAAAAACTACAACTAAGCGATTTATTAAAATCTGTATATTTATTTATGGACATTTAATAATTTATTTGTATTCATTTGGATTATGTTTTAATAATTTATACATCCCATTTTGATTATATTTCACGGGTTTATTTTACCTGTGGTTTTCCCTGGTTACAGGATATTACCCCATTTGAGCACTCTCGACTCTTGCACTCTTACTTGTTTTTAAATCATTCTCTGTCACTTCATGTTGTTTGATGTTGCCACTGTGGCTGTGGCAGCCACTGCTGGCGCTGATGAGTTCAGCCGTTGTGCGTTGGCCACGTTGAGAAAAGGTCACAATAGGTGGGCCTCACGCTCCGGCTCGTCGTGACTGTGAATAAGGTCTATATGATTACGAGCGACAAGAGGGACAAGAATGGTGCCACATGTTGCCAAAATGGATAAACTGTGTACAGTTATGAGATGTGGCACAATATGCCTGGAAAGAGGCATAATTCAACTACCATGCTTCGTCTGACAAACGGAAAGTAAACAATGCGGAACCAGTTCCGTGGCAGCTGTTCTTCTCCAAGACGCAAAAAGGACAAAAATGTGATTTTCTTAATCGCATTTTAATGATATATTTTAGAGTTAGAGTAGAGTGTTAGGCTTGCCTCCTCAGTCAAGAGTGCCCGACTACAGATACCCTCGATATGCAGTTTGTAGCGCTTAAAATAATACCTTACCGCTTATAATGTGGGAGTGTATTCAAAAACCGATTTTGAGGAAATAAAGCGAGTTATCGAAAGACAAACAGAGCTTAAGCAACCAAGTGCATTGACCTGACTAAGAATATACATACTTTTGGTTCGTATATACCCCGTCTGACTGTTACTTATAGTTGCACAGCTTACAAATACCCTTTCAACCTATTTTCAATATGCACAGGGAAGCAGCTTACCTTTTTCTATAGGAACAACCATATGCTTGTCACATTTATCGCCAGCTACCATCGCTTCAGTCCATTTGACTAGCCTCGAAATCACTGGAACCCCAGGAAAGAGCAGTTCTTTTTGCAGTTCGCGTTCAGTTCACATTCAATTTCTTGCTCATTTTGTAAAGCACACGACATGCCTTATTCATTTGCCTTTGGCAGCCAAGTGGAGCTTACTTATTGCCCGCATTAGTCAGCGAAATTCTAACACTAAGTTGACAGCGTTACCAAAATCGCTTTAAAAGCATCGCAAGGGGTTGTTACTGGGGCTGTGAGGGGTCTAGGCTGGGGCGTGAATTCTTGAGAGTTTTCACGCTCAAGTGTGCAAGGAAAATGTCAGCAATGAGCGTCTATGCGTGTGTTGGGTGTGTGTGTATGTGCGTACACACATATAGTTACAGTTGAGTCCCTGGAAATCAGTTGCGAGTTGTCAGCTGAAATGGGAATTTGCGTAAAGTGCAAATGAGGAGACAGTTGTCAGACCGAGCATAGCGGCTGGCAGGCATAGAAATACACTCAACCGGCTGTGCACACTCACACTCACACACACACATCGAACACACACGCCGAAAAGGTTGCTTCATTGACAAGCACCTTAGTTGGTGGTAAATGAAGCTAACCTTGCCACTCGGAGGCGCATGTTCATGTTTTTGCCCAATGTCAAATGAACCAAATGAATTCCTAATGCTCTGTGACCATAAAGCAGTCTCAATAGGGTATGATAAACTATGTAAGAGACACTAATGGGTATTTAGTTTATATCATACAAAGTTTATACCAGATGCCAATTTATCGCAGAAAACCTGAACATTTTACGGCATGCTTGACACTCTTGATGACCTGTCATCCTAGCTGTCTTGCACGGCACCCTGCATGAATAAGTATAAGGAAAATAAGTACAACGGCGTTAGGATTAGTTTTTTGAGGGTTAAATAAAATTAATTAAAAGTATTATGCAGTCCGACAAAGATGACATGTGACTAAGGTTGTCATATAAGTTCATGACTTGTCAGCGAGCATGTCATCGAGACAAATTGCAACTGGGCTACGTTAATTGAACATATCACCCATTATGTTTACATCTTTCCTAGAACGTATATAGCCAAGTTACTTGGTGTCTTTTTATTATATTACAGGGTATATTCTGCCAAGCATGTCCTAACTAAGCTAGTTTTACTGGCTCGTATTGACTGTTGCTTATGTTGACATATTGCTACTAGTTGGCAGTTAGTTACACAGTTAGAGTGCTTTCTGGGGTACAGAGAGTAAACACACACGCACACACACACATACTCGCCTAAATTAATAACAATGATTATTATTGACTTTGCTGCCGCTCAAGTTGCTGCCACTGCTGTTGTTTCTGCCTCTTGCTGCTTGCCACAAACTCATCTGCATTGCAGACTTTTCGCATGTCACACACACATACACACACTCACACTCACACACACACACAGCATCAAGTTGACAACTATGAGTACAGCTGACTGAAAGTCACTCTCAGTGAAATCTGCCATGAAATGTGGCAAGTGCTGTGGCAAGCGGCAGCCTTTGCCTCAACTACACGACAATCACAATGATGAGGACAACTTTTTCGCACATTGCAAAAGGGAAGCGCGCTGGGTTCGTGGGGGCAGGGAGGGGTGGGGGAGTTGCTTAGTACGCGTCGTAATTTGATTGAATTTGCGTTGATTAAGCGTATTTAGCTGTTGGCAAATTATGTGCATGTATGTGTCTAATTGACAAGTGACTTAATTGTTTTTGCAGCGCGACAGCCAATAGAGATGCGCGCCTGTCGTGACTACAGCCCTTATTTACCAGGAGCTGCTCGATCGAGAGCTCCAGATAAGCTAGAGGTCGTAGGTTAAGTCGGCGTGCTGATGAATAGAGAGGAGAATGTGGTGAGAGGTATTCCAATTTGGTTCTTCACAAGCTCTAACTCTATTTAAAGTTTATTCGGTTTATTTAAAAGCTGACCATTAATAATACAATTAATTAAATACAAAATATTTAATACAAGAATCTTCGTTATGAAAATAAGTGTAATGTAAATTTTACATTAGTTAGATTGATTTGTGTTTCTTTTTCGAGTTCGTGATTTCATTTGTGTTCGATAACATCTTTAAGGGAAGTCCCGTTTTTACAACCATCTCCAGCTGCGTCTTCCTCTTCTTCTCTGCTTGCTAAGCCACAAGCACGCTTTATCCTTATGTTTTTAGGGGAGACTTTGAGGTTAAGAGGGGATTGTGGCAGAGATTTGAGAGTTTATTTAGGTTTCGAATTAACGCAATTAGCTTGTGTGTGCATACACACAACCACACACACTTTTGTATGCATGTTAACTTTAACTTTATTAATGGGGCTGTTGCGGTGGGGCAAACGAACCCGGGGATTACAGCGCATTTTGATTGTAAACAGCGTTTTGCGGTTTTAATTGAAAATGTTGCGCATACGACATGTGGTGCACATTTTGAAGGCCAGACTGTTGACGGATGTTTCGCCGACACCAGTTCACAAATCTCTTTAATCTCAACTGCGGCTGCTTTGCCGATTAGAACGCGCCGGCAGATTATGCAAATGTTAAATAATCATTGAAGCTGTTTGCAACAGTTTTCATCGCTTTTCACCGGCAATTTAGTGATTGAATTATGCGATTTGCATAATGTTGAAACAGTTAAATCGCAAAATACAAAAAGCGAGACATGACATCGAGTGTTGGCTTCCATTTAATGCCGATAACACCAAATAATTTACAAATCAACTTACAAACCATTTTAATTTGATCGATGAAAGCTTGTTATGGCCAAAAACTCATTTAAAATGTGTGAACACGAGATCATATGTAAGTAACAGGTAGAAGCAGGCATATATAAGTATATATGCAGACAAGCACGAACGTTACAGTCGGGTGTAACCGACTGCGCAGCAGTCATTAGCAGCTTAAAACAGTCGAAAATGGTCTTAATTATAATTTTTTTTGCGATCCTTGGAAGAGGCCTTTAGTAATCTGTCTAAAAAAGGAAAGAGCGAAGTAGAAATAAGTACAGATGTACCTTACGGCAACTTGCAACTGACTACAGAGTATCTCATAGTCAGGCAACATTCCCAAGAGCACTCTTAATTACGTCGAACTGAAAGTTTCCAGTTACATTTCCACTTGGGCATCTGTAATTTGAAATTCCGAGAAGCAAGCAGTTCAATTAAATACGTCAATTATTTTGCAAATGATGGAACGTCCTTTAAGGGCTCAAGTATTATCAAGAAATGAAGGCAAATAACAATCGAGAGCTTTGGTTGTATTAGATTAGAAGTGACAGGAACAGAGGACAAGTGGAACAACAAAGAGATTTCTGTCGAAAATACGAGAAATTTCTGTGAAATAGGCTGAAGCTAATTGAAACTGGTGAAAGGTGCTTAAGCGTGAAAGATTCCTATAAAACAAATATATATTTTCGATTATGCAAGGGACTCAAGATAGATATCTTTCAAGAGCTCAGACTGATAGTTAGAGACTGGGCATGCTGCCCGTCCGTCTGTCCGCATGAATTTTTTGATATATTCTTGCAGTTATCTGCTTATGACAAAGTGTTAAGATTTTTGTGCCACGCCCACTGGGAGGCTGGCAAATCGATAACACGTCGCCCCCGCAAATCGCGAAAATCGGTATCTCCTACCATTTTAAAGCAAGAGTCTCCAAAATTGGCAGACAGTGTTTAGCTGACCTGCTCGTAAGATCGGGCATAAAAACAAAATATCAATATTCTATATTTTTCCAAAATAACAATAATTACTTCTGTGTACTGTGAACGAGTATTACGCAGTCGGTTACGCCGACTGTAACGTTCTTACTTGTTTAATATTAATATATTTATATATATTTTTTTAGCTAACTTATTAATACTTGCTAGTAGCATTATTATTCAGCCGTTAGATTTGTGTAGAATAATTAAAGAGATTGGAATGGAAATGAATGAGATATATTAAATTTACCTTTTTTGACAATTAACTTAAAAGTACATTTGAGTAAACTCAAACAATATATTTTACTAAGTTTATGTTAAGTTTTGGTTTTACACACCGAAAAATTAATTTTGAAAAATATATATTTTTTGTTAAGAGTAGTAAATATTATATTTTCATTCAGAATTGGGCTCAAAGTGTTCCAACTGGGTTCGTATAAGTAGAAAACCAGGTTTATGACAGATAAAGGGGGATATATATGTATATAGAAAACAAAAGTGAGAGCGCAGCTTCTCAGATTCGGGTTCAATGTTGTCTTTGCAATTTTCGTCCGACAATTGGGCCCCAATTGGGGCCATTGGCCAGTTTATCTTCATATTCCGCGCACACCGCTGTCACATTAATCCATTAAGAGCCACTGAATTGCAGTTTGAGCACAAGTTTGTCCCCACTGCCAATAGGGGAAAGGGGAAAAGGGGGAGGGGGGGGGGGGCAGACACACGCTTCGAAGCGTAGTTGCAAGTCATAAAGTTGGCTGGTTGGGCAGCGTGCCGGGGCAGAAATGTGTTGGCCAGAATGGACACGTCAATGGCAAAGAGCACATTAGCCATGGCATTAGCGCCAGCTGGCAGCAGCAGAGACAGCGGCAGCGGCAGCGGCAGCAGACCCCAAGGCTTTCTCTTTGGCCATAAAACAGTGTCTACATTATGTTAATGGCCAGGCTAATGGTGATGGTAACTAGGCCGGCCAGTGACCGCGACTGGCGACACTTGATGGCCATTAAAAAAGCACAAGTAATTGCGATAGTTGGCAAGTTTGTCAGACAACTTGCAACAAGTTGTGCGCAACCAATCTAAGCCATACTCTAACCCGTATCCTTTGCAGGCGCAAGGACAGCAGCGCGCTGCAGCGCTCGGCCAGCATTGACTCGTTTGCGGAGATTGTGTTTAGCGACCTGCCACGCCCCTCGCTGGACATACCGCGCACCGGAGTGACGCCCACGCCCTTCAGCAAACGCCCCTCGGCGAGCAGCCTGTACTCGACGTGCAGCAGCATTGCCGCCGCAACGGCCACATCCTCCGCCCAGGCGCACGCTCAGCTGAATGTCAATTACGGCGAATTCTCGGCCCAGTATCCCCATGCAGCAGCCGGCAATGGCAGCGGCGGCGGTGGCGGCGGCAGCGCCGGCAACAGCCGTCGCGAGAGCATGCTGAGTCCGTCGTCAACGCGACGCAACAAGCAGTCCAGAGTCATTAATGGTAAGTGGCGGGGTCGAAGGGTTGGGGTGGGCAACAATGCAGCAGCGACGTGGGCCGCGTGTGGCATATCGATAAGGCAGCCTCTGTGCAACTGCCACAGCTCGTTGCCAACTGGTGGGCCCAAGCGCCAGCTGCGGACTCAGCGGTTTATTTATTTTGCATCAGGCGCGGCGTCGTCGTCGACGTCGGCGTCGCCGGCCTGATTGAAATTCAAATGCGCACTTAAGCTCTCGCTCGGACTCCTGACGCCGCATAAAAAGCTGAGGCCCCAGCGGCCTCAGTAGCTAACAAATATACACAAAGAGCTCGGAGGGGGCGTCAAATGAATCAAAAGAAAAATCGCAAATCAGAACACAAAACAAAATGCCGCATATAAAAATAATTTAAATAACTTATCAATTATCAACTTATTTGAAAGGCACGCTACACTTGAAAAAAAAAACGAGAGTTTTGTGCTTGATTTAAACTGTGAAATGTGGAAAACTCTTAACTTTTAAAAAAATCCCAATGAATTTTACTTTATTCAAGAACTTTTTTTATTACTAAAATTTTTATTATTTATGAAACTAAACATTTTTTATACTTAATTTAAGAGTTCATATTCAAAAACAAAATTTGCACAGCTTTTTTCTCTGACTGCACCAATCCAGCCCCCACCCCCTTTCGCATCCGCATCACACAGATAACTAGTTTTCTTGGCTTTATCAGCCAAAAAGGGACTCTGATTTCGCTGTTCTTTTTAAGTTTAAAGCCAAAGCTTTGCTGCAATAGCAAAATTTATACATAAATACATGTACATATGTACATACATACATACTTATATATTTTGCTTATTAAATTTGTCGTCTACAGCAATGCTCTGATAACTAGTTTTCTCAACTTTATCAGCAACTTCCGCGGAAAAACGGTTTTGTTGCCGATATTTTTTTGAAGGCCAGTCCGGCCCCTTTTAAGCCAAAGCTTTGCGGCGATAGCAAAGTAAAAAAACAGAAACAACACAAAGCTTTAAAGAAACGATCGTCGGCATTCATTTATTGCCGCACAATTCCACGAAATGGCGACGGCGACGACGACGCCAACGCCAACGCCTGCTGAGAGCGGCTACTGAGCAACGTCTAACTGTGAAGCGCTGACCATTAACGACGCTCAGTTGTCCAAAGACGTTGACGCTCTGGCTCAGTCGTCGTCGCTGCAACTTCATTTTCAGTTGTCTAGCGACTTTTGTTGAGAGCGTAGCGCTCTGCGCGTCGTCTACGGAAACAGTTACAATAACGACAAACAAATAAGAAGCGAAAATTTCAGCAAATTCTAATTGTGCAATGTGTAGAAAATGCTGTGAATATAAAAAAAGATGCTTATGTGTAAAAGTTCTAAACGCTGATATTTAGCAATTGCTTGAGAAATTTTGACGTTGCTTGGCAAAAAATTAAAAAAAAAGGAAAAGAAAAAGCAAGCATTAAAAAACGCGACGCTTTACGTATGGTTTCTGCTTCGCTGCATTTGTGTAAGTGTCTGCGACTACCTGTTTGCGTCTGCGCATGTGTGTGTGCGTGTGAGAGAGGGAGCAACAACTGAGTTACCTACGCCGACGCCGTCACAGGTTATTCAAACGCGCAGTGCCAAAGAGAATGACAAGAGAGTCGAGCTGAGAGTGAGCAAAATTTAACGAATGATCGTCGTGTTTTCTTCTTGTTGTTATTGCTTCGGCTGCACGAAGTGTCAAAAACTAAACGCGTCGCTTTCGTTTTAAAGAGAAACGACGAGGCACCAACAACAACAGCCACTGGGCAAAATAAGTTGACTACCAACTGCTGCTGTTGTTGTTGCCGCTGCTGCTACTGGCATTTGCTGCCGTTGCAATGTTAATTAAATATTACGTGCCAGCAAAAACAGCAATTTACAAGCAGAGAGACAGCAGCAGCGCAGATCTAACTGTAATTGCATTGCGTGTCCAACTGTTGTTATTATTTGCACGCGCAGTTCGTATAAAATTTACAACTACAGCTGCAGCGAAAGTGAACTTTTGCTTTTTTTTTGTTTTGTCTATTTTTCCATTGTGCGAGAAATCAACTTGACTGCAACTAATTTACTCACGTGTCTATCATGGCGACTAGCAGCGGAACCGGCGGCGGCAGAGGCAGCGGCAGAAGCAGCGGCAGCATAATTACAGCAAGTCGCAGTGTAGCTGCATCTCTTTCGCACGCACACACGCCCGCAAGCTGTAAAAAGCTTTGGGCGCAGCTCACTTTGTTTTTCGCTTTACTGATGTTGTTGTTGTTTTCGCAGCAATTTTGTAGTCGTCGCGTCGTCGTTTTCATTAAAGTTGTTTGTGTTGCAATTTTAAGTGCGCCGCACAATGAACAGGTAAGCAAAAGCATAACACGCACACACACACACTTCTACACGCAAACACACTTTGATATTAAGTACGTTGTCTTTGCAACATTGTGGCTAAAATATGCAACGTCATGAAAAACTTGAACTATTGCAGCATTTTTACGCTTTTTTACTGCAAGACGTCTTTCCAGACAATTTTTCCCCCGAAAAGTTTATTCACATTTCCACAAAATCGCATCGGAATTGTATTTGGTTTTTGTTTTTTGCAGCTACCTTTACAGGTTTTCGCTTTTCTTTTTTGTTTTTTTTATTTTTCTGGCTGCGACTGACAGCTAAAAATTGGGAACCCCCGGCGACGCCTCCGGGTTCTCCCAGCTTGACGCTTGACCATTAATACAACCGGGCTGGCTTGGCTCGTTTGCCAAAGTATGTCCAAAAACTTTCCAAACGAATTTACAATATTTTGTTCATACCCTGTAAACATAAAGTGTACGTAAATGGGTGTCCGAAAGTGTGTCATAAATTATTATGCATATGGTATACCGAGAAGTCTGTTATCCGGCTTTGCCCGGCAAATATCAGTACATCAGTTCGACTCGCATTTTCCGGGCCGTGAGTGGGATTTTGCGAAATGGATGCAACATGTCTTAAAATTAGCTGGAAACATCCCATTTCCTGCCCTTAGGGGGCTGGGGATTTTCCCAGAATTCTGAAACGCATTTCCAATGAAGTTATAAAAAAACTTTAAAATGAATTTTATGTCGCTTGAATTGACAGAAAACCAATAATAGTATACATACCTTTTTCCAATGTTACGCGTCTAGTGTTCACTTACGTCATAAAAAGTTCACTCCTGTGAAAAATTCAGCTACCTAGCTCCTATACTTTGGACTGTACGCTGATCATCAATCAATCAGTCTGTCAATCAGTAATTCAGCGCAAACAGTTATAAATATGTATAGGGATAGATAGATTTCTTTATAAACCATTGGGAAAACTGTTTTTTTTTCACTGTAACCGCATGAATTACTAGCGAATAGCGAATAGCGAATACGCTACCCTGTTTGCAGAGTAATTACAAGTCGTATACTTTTTGGGGAACATCGCTCTCTATTTTGTTTCGTTTAGTTTTTTGAGCATAAGAAAAGCGAGGGAAAAGTTTGGCGCATAGCTTAAATCTTCGACTACTGTCGCAACCCAGCCTGCCCACTAACCTCCCCCTACCGCTCTCCCCTGTGACCTGCAGTTGGAGTGCGCTTTGAACCCTAGACCCCCGCTCCACGAAATCACGCACACACAGACGCTAAAGTTTCTTTCGCTTCTTTTTCTTAGTGTAATTTTATTTTGTTTATTAAAAAGTTTTAAATGTTTGATTAAAGGCAAATTTATCACAACAAATTTGCTGTGTTGCGCATTACCTCCAAAGTTGTTTCAAGTTATTTTCTCCTTGTTGTTGTTGGTTTTGCGGCAAAGCGATTTTTGTTGAAATCGAGCAACTTGTTAGTTTTTTCTGATAACCAAAAGTTGTGCTTCGCGTTCGAATTCGAATTTGATAACGTAAGCGCCTTGTCATTTGGATAGAAAATTCTCTGTTTTTGTTGCTATTGTTTACATATTATGCAATGTCTGCAGATAGCGGTAAGCACAGAAAAAAACTTTGTGAACAAATCAAGCAGAAATGCTGTTATAAATTAGTTTGAGACTTCATTTCGATTATTACGTACTTGGATTAACGGTTTTTAAGTCAGGAAACACGGAAGAATAAGAAGTAAATATTAAAGAACTATTTCATTTTAATTATTCTCCTACAAGATGCTTGTGACTTAAGACCAAATTTCGCTTATATCAAACACTATTGCTATAGCTTCCTAAAAATTTGTTTCGCAAAAAATTTATTAGTTTGAAATTCTTTAAATCAAGTTGAGATGTTTGTTTACCAAAGATTCTGAAAACTTAAAAACTTATTTATTACAAGTACTCCCATTTAACAAGTTTCCTTAGTTTTAAAGTAAACTGAAACTTTAACCTAAACCAAACTTTAAATTACCTTTAAATAATTCCAAACAAAACTTAATTTTAGATCTTTAGTCAAAGGTGCAGTTACATGCATTACATATGTGTATATAGATGAAAACTGTTTCTGGCAAAGTAAAAATTGTTGCACGTTGCGCAAAGATGCAAAGATAAATGACTTAGAAAAACTCCTTTGAGCTTTAAGGTATTTCAATAAGAGCTCGGTAGGTGACCGCCTTCCTCCTCAGTGGGACTTTCCATGGAAATGAATTGACGTAAGTTTTTCTCTTGAAAAATGGTTGCCACGAAACCAAGGATTTTATTCAGCTGAAGCATGAACTAAACGCATTTTCATTTGACATTTTCCGCTAGGAGCAACTTTTTGCATATTCAAGTTTTCATTTGATGGCGCGGCGATTAGCTTCATTTTGGCCGGAAAGCAGCACGCGCAGCTGTTCATTATGGCCACAATTTGAAGCCAAGAAATGCGCATTTCTTCCCGGAATTTTATTTAAAGCTGAATGCATCGATTTCGTCTCTTCTGGTATTTTCAATCAAACGGCTAACCATCCAAATTGTAAGGGAAAACTCTGCCCAAACAGCAGTCGGCCTGACCTTTGGCTCCGTCTAGGGTTACCTCAATTTATGTGTGTTTGGGTTGTCAAAGAAATCGTTTTACAAAGCCGAACCAAAGATAAGCGCCTCGAATCAATCAAAAATCTTTTTAAATTGAACAATGCAAATTTAATGCTTTGTTATACCCTGTACCCAATAAATATTTGTAAGATGGGGTATATTAAAGCTGTGTGTTAAATAGGCGGAATCCATATGTGTTAATATTATCATAGTTTCTATGGGAACTATATGATATAGAATATCGTTAAAATAAAGTTGAGTTTTCTGATTAACAGCACATTTGATTTGTCTGTAGAAATATTTTTCTCCGCTAGATAAGGTTTTTATTATTTGACATAATTTTTGTTTTTTTTTTCGTCCTATAATTAAATGACTTAGGGCATCTCCTAGCCTACCTCCCCTTGTTGTCGTGCTGTGATTTTAGTTTCCTCTTCAACCGTTTGCGTAAATTGAAGTTTAGGTTTGTCACGTTGCCTTTTCTGGGCGGCCTTAAAGTGCGCCATTAGCACGTAGCGTCCACATGTCGGATCTGATTTGCAGCTACACACACCAACGCACACACACACATGCAAATATACAGCAATAGTCCTACATATGTCAAATGGTATCGCCGCAAAGGAACTTGTGCGACTTTTGAACTTAATGGCCCCAAAGGTCAAAAGGGTGGATCCGCACCCAAACAGCAGCCCCCTAACCCCACCCACTTCCCTGCACATATGGTAAACAGCGTTTGTGACCTAAATGAGATTTGCACCAGTTAGTCGTGAATTTGTTACTACTTTGGCACTACTATTTGTAACTACATGAGAATTTAAATGCATTTTTTTAGTTTAATGTCTCTGCATTTAGTGTCTCATATCCTTTAACATACATTGAGAGCATTTCATAGCTCCGCTTTTAAGCCAATTCCGTTAAAGCCACGTTAATAGTTTGTTCTCTCTCCTCTTCTCTCTGCCCCCACAAAACTTTTCAATTAGAGTCAACATCAAAAACCGAAAATCCTTTTTTTACACAAGTGAGATTTGCGCCTTGACCCGAACCGACGCAGCAAAAAAGAAAAGTAACTTTTTTGCAAATAGGACGCGATTTGCATAATTTTTAACGTCGGCTTATTGGTTTTGGGTTTGTTTTTTCGCAGAGCCGCAGCTGAGGCTGAATGGAAGGGGCCAGAAAAAAACGAGGAAAATGCTAGAAGCAGGCATAGGAAGTAAGCGCTGACAGCGGCCAAGTGACCCGGTCAAAACGTTTATTGCCGTTTTGGCAGTGAATTTGCATGCCCTTACGAAGGCTATATTGAATATGTTAAGCAGTGTATAATGGAGTTATTGGATATAAAAAATATGGCTATTGCTACAGAACATGTTTTGAGTTTAAAGTGAAAAGGTAGACGAAAATATAGTTCTAAGTCACGTTACGTGACAGAAAATAATTAATTAATTAATAAGATTATCGCTAGCATCTATAAGTTTCGAGTTTCTAAATTCAATTTACTTTTAATTATTCGACAAGAATGAACTTTTAGATATACACATAATTTATGCTTCATATAATTCTCTATCTGAGCTTAACTTAGTCAACCTTCGATTTACTTTCTTTAAACAAGATTTTGTTTCAGAACAAATATATTTGCGAGGGTATTAATAAGAGCTACTCTTAATACTCCATTTGCTTGTTTTTTTCTCGTTATGTTGTCTTTTTGTTTGGCCCATTTCCATGCTGACCCTTAGAACGTCTCCCCGTTAAAATAATTTGCATATCTGATTAATATGAATACATTAGTTTTTTGATTTGGCAGAATAAACCAATAGAATGAAATAAACCAACAGAAGAGAAGAGAAATGGATTTAAATGCCGGCGACTGATTGTGAGGCAAAGGTCAAGCTGAAGAAACATTTATCAGTGCAAACGCTCCCACACAATTCCTATCTGGCCTGTCCCTCGCACTCTTTCAACTTTATCTAGCTACTCATAATGTCTGGTTACTTAAATTCAATTGGCGTTTCCGCTAAAGCTCGCACTGCGCGGGAAAAGGGGGTGGGGCGGGAGGAGGGGGTGTGCTGCGTGGTGGGGGAGTTGAGTCCATTCACTCATAATGCGATTTCATATTTTACAAAGACATAAAATATGCTTTTTGCTCGCTTTTAGTCGGCTTTAAACTGAGCCCCCAGAGCTGCCAACTCGTCCCTGGGAGCCCAGTGAAGCGAGTTCTTGCCTTTTCGGTGCTTTTATTGAGGAAGCGACAAATTTATTTAAATGAAGTCGTCGTCGACGTCGTTTGTCGTGGGTTTAATGTGTGGTAGATTTGACAATTATGACAGCACGAAATGCCAGATAAAATCCGCATAACTTAATGCAAACTGACAGCATGCCGCGGGGTGGTGCGGGCGCGTGGTTGGGTGGTGCCCGCTGCCAAAGGCAACCAGGAGTTTTGCTTACGCCTGAGTGGCCAGCCAGGACCTGCAATCAACGCCGGTGCGACATTGTGGCAGTCTCTGCCGTCGCCTCTATTAAGTGGATTAAGTTGTTTTTGTACTCCAGGTTAAGCACGGCGCAGCATACCCACCCAACCACCCCACCACACAGCTGACCTTTGAGCTGCCTTAGACTCGGCTCTGATTTATGTGGGGCAATGGCAATTTAGCGCTGCGTAGCTTCATAAATTTTATTATCATGCAATTGCAACCTTACTGTGGTTACACGCACTGACTTGCCCCCATACCCTGTACACACGCAAGTGTATGGAAATGGGGTATGCACACCTAGCACTTGCTAGCCTTCGGGAATACTTTTCGGCTTGCTTTAGACGCGCCCACAGGGTATTCCCTAGTCGAGCTGCATTGCCTAGACCCACTCAAACTTGGTTTACTTCAACGTTATGGTCTCGTAATTTTTATTTATTGCACGCTCACAATTGACAGCAGCTTTGTAGGGCGGTGTTTGGGCTCGGGTCAAGTTGGCTGTGATAATATCTGTCGAAAAGCTTGGGCTTTATTAGGAACGTGCCAAGATGTCGACACTGTGCTGAGAATTATGTATTTGTGGAGCAGTTAAGCTGTAAACGAGCTAAGCTAATTAACTGAAACTTGCACTAGATAATATTGATATTTATGCGAGAGCTGCGAAGCAAGTCGGAATTTTCTTTAAAAAGGTTTCATCAGGCAAATTCCCTTTAATAATCAGCTTATACTTATGTAATTAAAATGGTTTCTCAGCAAAATCACCCTTTTTGATCATTAATTTGTTATTTCCTTTGAAATTTGCATTTACATTATGAGTTTTATTTAAATTTAAATATATTATTTTGATTTCTCGGAATACTTACACTATATTCTCTGTATAAATATTTTTTTTCAATAAATTCATAAGCATATATAAATTTATTATGAAAAACGGTTAAATTTTAATTGTATTTAAATAACAATATATTCTGCAGACTTTTCGGAATAATTATAAAATAATCATAAGCTTCAAGCATTTCTTAGGAAAAACATTGGAATGCCGATAGGTTTCAACTATAGGCTATGTTGAAATTGATTTAAATTTGCTACGAATGTATTTCTAAGCGAATTCCCAAGGTCACTTCGAGACTTATCAGACCTTAATTACGGCATTATTCATATAATCAGTTTGCGAACATCTTACGTGCCTCGTGATTCAAGCTATTCAATATGCTTGCTTGTCGGACCCAAAGACGATTCAACGAATGCGTCACAGTCTAGATTCGAATGCGAATATGAATTCGAGTTCGAGTTCGCATTCGACTCAAGCTCGCCGGCACTGACCTCGCACAAAGCCTTTGAATTTGAACTCGAATTGGACGCTTCGCATCGTTTTGGGCCATGCATAGGATTGCCCAAACACTCGTTTATTAGCCAGCTGGAATTTGGTTAGTTAGTTATGCATGCGAGAGATGAGACAATGTCTAAAATTAGCAAGACAATGGCACCCATAGACCACCTTAGGGCAACCGGTTTAGGAGGGGCCGAAAAACAAAAACCAAAAAATTAAACAAATTTGGGGGAATAAACCGCTTTGGGATGACAGATATGATATACACATATCATTAAAATGTTCCCAAAAACAAGCTGCTCCATTTAATAATATATGTGTTATACTTAGCGACCGTAAATAATGATTGCTTTTTACCTGGTATAGTATACCCAAAGAAGAATTTACAAATAAACAAAAATTAAAATCATTAACCTGTAATTTGTATCATAACAGCTTTTATCGTTACGGTCTCTGGCGATAGCATATATACTATGACACATATATTTTTATAATATACAAAATATATATGGAGTGCCCGCATATTCTGAATTTTTCCTTTTAATAAATATTCAAATTAATTTCGATACTCTACTTTTTCTCTGCATTTTCCAATATTGAATAATTTTGAATGTCATTTATTTATTAACTCTATGGAAGTATTAGAGCTCCTGGCAGCAATTAAAAATTTCAAATATTTCCAATTAGCTTTCACTTTTATGCATGGGGCTCCAATTAGAGCCGGCAACGCCTGTCAAAAGGGCCACTTGAAATATCCATTGCCAGTTGCAATTGCCAATTGCCTGAGGCCCGTTGCCCCAGTTGTTGTTACCCAAATCCCGTCGCACAGCTGTTGACAGACCCGGACACGCTCGATAAATCAACGCACAGCGCGACAGCACCTACAACAACAACAACGACGACAAGGGAGGGACCAGAAGTAGAAGTAGAAGAAGCAGAGTCAACCAGGCAGGCAACTGATTTGTTTAGTTTACGATTTCGGAAATGCCGCTTTAATTGTTTAACGCGTTTGCGGCACAAACGCAGACACCGAAGCCAGAGACCCGACCAAAACAGGAATTTTGTGAAAAGGCGCGCAGGTAGAGACAGGAGTAGGAGCCGAAGAATTTGGTCTTGTTTAAGTGTTTCACACACTTGCAGAAGTTACTTTACTGTTATCACAAAAGACAGACAGTATTTACAGCCGATATCTGGAGATAAACTTTGTACGAACTGTCGGTCGAAACCAAGCTTTGTTTCTAAACTCTGTCAATAATATGAAAAGAGTGCTTGAAAATTGAGTTTCTGTATAAATATTGCTGTTTAAATATATCACAAAGGGTATTTAATTTTCGACTTTCCTTGGATAATTATATTTTTGCTCGTTAAAATTTAAATATAGAAGCCAAAACCCGCGGGTATACAAAAAATCAACTGCTTGAGTGATATTTCCACAGCAACTGAGCTGCACTCATATAGGGGTCAGCCAAGGAGAGAGGGAGAACAAGAGGGAGAGAGTGGTTTGGGCTACCTAACCATATATGTAAACTTCACGGATCAGGCCGAAAATAACACGTACAGCACGCTACATAAGTGCTAAGCCTAAAGAAAAAAGAGAGAGAGAGGGAGAAAGACACAGACAGAAACAGAGAGGGACTCAGGGAGAGCAGCGAATAAAGAGAGAGAGAGAGAGAGAGGGAGCTTGAGTCCTACGCGGGGTTGGAAATAAAATCACATCGCAGGTCTGCCTCAGTTCTCATTTTGTCAGAGAAACGCGCACTACGGAAAATCTTGCAATAAACGGGCGAAAAAATACGAAAAAAGGATGTAAATATGAAGTGTAATAAAATATAAAAAATATAGTGAGATCAATAATAAACATAAACGCAAATGGAGCGCCGTCGAGCATTGAGTTCGTATGCCAAGCTCAAGGAGCAAGCAGAGGAGCAGACGCAGCAGCAGAAGGACAACAACAGCGAGCAGGAAGATGTGGATGAATTGCCGGCGTTGCGGCGCTCGCACTCGGTGCGTGCCTCACTGCGGCGCCTCAAGAGCAAGCTGCACAGCCCCGCGCTGTCGCTGCAGTCGCCGTTCAAGCTGCGCGCCCATTTGCGAGCGCGCAGTCGCAGCGGCAGCAGCAGCAGCAGCAGCAACGGCAGCAGGACGCTCAACAAAACAAAGGCCGTCCGGGCGTTGCGTTTGTGGCACGAAATTGAGGCAGTTGCCGTGGTGACCAGCAAAGTGCGGAAGCAAACAATGGAGCAGCAGCAGGGGGAGGTGCAGGCGGAGGAGCTGGGCATTGAGCAGCTGATGTCGACGCTGCCCGTGGGCGTGGCACTGCCGCGCAAGGCCTGCAAGCTGCTGCAAATACCCGAGACCTTGAGTCAGGGCACAGGTCGCAAGCAGGCACCGCGAGCCACACTCGACTCGGATCTGGAGTCGCCCCAGGGCCCCAGCTGTGATCCCGTTCTCGCCGATATCACGCGCCACGCCCCACAGGGCATATACGGCACCACGCGCATGCGCACCGCCACCATCCGGAAGCCGATGCCCTATCTGAACAGTCGTAGGTGTTGCCCTGAATCGTGTGAATACTCGCAGAAACTATAAACGAATTCGTTACGTTTCCTCAGTGAATACCCTATAAAATTGATGTGTTGTGCTGTTGCCCAGTTGAGAGCTTTTTGATTGGCTCATTTATCGCCTTGGGTAGAGTTTTATTCGTTTGTGATTTTTTACTTTTATTTTCTCTTTTAACATTTTGTTTCCTATATCCAAAAAGTGGGTCAGTGAACTCTTTCTGCCACAGCTGGCAGGCAGTCGGGCAAGTTTTCAAGTAATGCAAGATTGTGTGAAACTATAAGATACGTTAGGGGTTGCCAAGGATCCAAAGGCGTGACTTTATGCTGCTTAATTACGTGTTGTGATATAGATAAATTGCATATAATCGTGTTAAGAGGAAGATTCTTGCTCCATCATATTTTGAAAAATTGTTGCGCTTAGTTTACCTCGTGCATTTGGAAAATGGTTGATTTTGGTGAAGAAAACTTTATCGTCACTTAAGAAAAGATTTTTCCAAAAATTTGCAATTGCGAATTTCTATTTTTAATCGATTGTGGTTGTCACAATTAGTATAAAAAACAACATTAAAACCGATCCTGATTTGGTCAAATTATTATCAGAAATGTAGTTTTGAAAGAGTTTTTCCCGACTCACAGAATATAAAGAATACCTGAATAATGTAAATCTTAAATGGGGTTTCCATGTTGGAGTGCACAAGCTCCATTAATTAATTTTTCATTTATACATAAGTTATGCTTAATTCTTGCGGTAACTGAAATTCCATGTAACTCAATTAAATGCATGGAAGTTATTGATTATGGCCACATATCATGGCTGGCCATTAAGGCTAGCTGCGGCCAAGGCCAGTGGCCAACAGACCAAATGGCGCAAATGGCCAAAAATCCCATTACAATTTCATAATTAAACAGAAAGTTTTTTTTTTTTTTTGTGGGTGGGGAAAACACGAAATATTTTGGGGTGTTATGCATAAATTGGAATTATTTGCACGTGCTGTCTGATGTTGCAGATGCTACCAGAGCAACAGCGAGCACAGCCCCGCCCCGCAGAAGCTGCAGATGGGCAGCTGCCTGCGCTCCCCGGCGCTCTTCATACGCCAAAAATCGTTTCACACGCTCAACGAGCTCACCAAATTCTGCCAGCTGAAGACGCCAGCCGCAGCAGCGACGCCGACGCCGTCGTCGACTGCCGCGACGCTGCAACCACGCGGTCATTATGCCAACGATGGTAAGCGAGTAGCCGGCGCACCACATTCACATTCACTTCCTCCACCCACATGTGGGTCAATTGAGACTGGCCGCCAAACCGCTCACAGCTAATTAATGGGTCGTGGCTGAGGGACAGGGTGAGGTGAGGGTGAGGGTGAGGATGAGCGTGAGACAGAGGGCAATAACACTATGCAACAGCGTTTTCAGTCCTGCGCAATCCTCATACTTTTCTGATATAGTTTGAAGGCGTGAATTTGAATGAGTTAATGGATTTTCAAAGAGTTTTTAGGTCTTTAACTAATTGTTTTTGAAGATGACCTTAGTATATTTTTCACTATAGCTAAACATGACCTTAGTATACTTTTAATATATATTAAAAATGCTGTAAAGTTGTCACAACGGTTTTTCTTAGATCTTTAGAGATTTTTAAAAAATGGTGCATAACATAATTTTGGCTATATGTGAGAGCTTATCTAACCGATAAAGTTGTGACAGTATTCAATAAATTTTTTTAAATATTAATTACGTTAACTTTCATTAAACAGCTAGAGAGAAATAGAAAAATTCAAATACCAAAATATTTGTTTAGAAAAATTCAACAATTCCAAACATTTTGTATCAGAAAAGTAGAGAGACCGTGCTCGACTATATATTATCCGTACTAAATTGTGTAGCATAGTGTAATAAAAAGTGTTTGGGTGGGTCGGTGGTTATTGGTGGTTTGCTTAGGTGAACTGTTGCCACGCTACCTACACTGCGATCTAATATAGCGATGCTTTAGTGCATGTCACACACACATACATAACACACACATGTAACACACTCACACACACGCAATGCTCCGTTTTTGTGCATAATTAATTTAATTGGCTTTTGGTCATTCAACAAAACAAAACAAAGGCAGCTGGGCCGCAGCATTTGGCTTAATAATTAATTAATTGCAATTGTTTGTGCAATTAACGTGCATATACCACATACATATAAACATATATCGTTTACATCGGGCATTAGCTGGTTTATTTACATTTGTAAATATTATTTATTTATACATAATTTCTACTTAACTTGACATTCAGTTTTAAACACACATTTCATTTGCCGCTTCGTTTAATTAAAACTTATGATTTCTATCCCGATCCCAATCTCGACCCCAAACTCCGCGTAGACAACATTTTGCCCAGTTCGTGTGAATTCGAGCCCGTGAAGCTGCGCGACAAGCTCCAGCTGAGCTACTTGGAGTGCCAGGATAACAACAATCAGGACAACTATCCCACCTATTATCCCGCCGCGCTCTTGTCGCCGCCAAGCAGCGCCTTCCGCTGGTCGGAGCAGCTCACCCAGCACGCGGCTGTGGCCAAGCTGCGCACTGCCATTTCATGCCACGCCAAGGATCTGCGCGAAATGGAATTCCTGTTGCCGCAGCCGCATCAGCATCAACATCAGCAGCAGGCGCCGAGCACGCAGTCCATGGCCGGCTCTCAGTTGCGCATCTCGCGCCACTCGCAGCCCAAAAACGCCAAGCTGCGCGATGAGCACGAGGATCGCTCGCCGGAGCAGGACCAGAAGTTTGCCGCCACCAGCGCCGGCGATGAGAACACGGCGGCCAACGTGCAACAGCAGCTATCCGTGCATCGCTTGCCGGTACAGCTGCGCGCCAAAATCGCGGGCAATACGCCGCACCCGCGTGTCAGCAAAATGTCCAAGAAACAGCTGAAGCTTGCCCAGGCACAGCTGGACAAGCTGACGCAAAGTAACCTCCACTTGCATGGTAGGCACACGTTGTTGCTCGCGCTGCTCGCCGCTCCAAATGAATAGAAACCTTATCCTCGTCCTGCTTAAATTTCGCTTTACTAACCGTTCTTTCTTCTGCCTTCTTCCACAGGTCTCTTTTCCGCCGTGGAGCATGGCCATCTGGAGAAGGCACGCACCATACTCGAATCCACCGATGTGGACATCAATTGGTGAGTACGCACTGGAGTAAACCGAGAAAGGGAAAGGAGCTTCAAGGGATTAGTATAATACGAGTAGATTAGGATTACTTATTTTAAAGGGAGATCAATTGTCCCGCTGCCAGTTCGAGCAGGTTGTAAGAGAAGGCCGAATATCCTAGGCATTCCTGTCCTGTAGATGAACCCCTTACCTCACAATATACCTATAAATTACGGCAGATATCCGAACCTTTCCTATGTTCTTACAGAGGACTCAATTCTCCATCTTGATATAGTTACCTTAAAATGTACTCTCAAAAGATTCTTCTTATCGGTGATGTTTTGGTCATGTTTTCTCTAAAATACTTGAATAATATTTATATTATTAGAGTATTCGTTATTAAATATATATTGACTGCTTTAACCGATCTTAAGTATAAGTGAAACGGAAAAACAACTGGGACAGAATTAACAACCTGTTTAGGTATATGAAAAATGGTTCCCGACTAAACAAAGTCAACGTTTTTGAAGGACTAGAAAATATATAATTAGATGCTTATCTTAAAATCTAAACCCAGTTCTTAGTGGGTTCTTCAAGCTCCTTTGAATATAACTTGATATTGTTTGTCTTAACGTTCTCAGTGTGATCCACAGCATCAATACGGATGGGCTCTCGGCGCTGGATGTGGCCGTGCTGAGCAACAATCGCTCCATGACCAAAATGCTGCTGCAGCATGGCGCCCTGGAGGGCACTCAGTGTGAGTGGCTGCAATTGAAGGTTCTTCTGAGGTACTTCTACTAATTTGTGTCAATTCCCCGTTCGCACAGTTTCCGCGGAAAGTATTGGCACCAAACTGAACGGCCTGCTCAAAGATGCGGAGTCCCGCATTCACGATCTCAGCGGACCCGAGGGGCTGTGCGCGCCCGTCTTCACGTCGCGTCCCTCCATCTCCAGCATTATAATTGGTGAGTGCTCCTTCTGGGACTCAAGTCGACGGCTTTTCCATTGGAAGTTTTCTCTCTCTGTTGCAGGCAATACAGGCTCCTCGGTCACGGGCTGCACGGGCAACGAGGTGGACAAGCAGATTGGTATCTGGGAGCGCCGAGTCAAGGGGCTGCGCCGCATGCTGCTGGGCTGGGACCAGGCGCGACCTCCAGATGCGCCCGCCTCGGTCGTGGTCGATGTAACCGGCGACAACTCCATCAGCTTGCAAATACTCGAGCCCTTCGAGGGCGCCATCGGCACAAAGTTCAAAGGTAAACCAGCCAGCCTGCTGGCCTGCTGTGGTCTCCCGCACTATTGCGGTCGCTCGGGATTTGATTTGCAATTGCATTGTTGATTTGTCAATTTGTTTTGTTGACGTGTTTGTTCATTCACCGCAGTTCAATGGTCAACACGCGCGGACTTCAACAATGTGGTCGGCGAACGCGAGCTCCTCGAGTGGATCAGCTTCCACGGCACCATGGGCGCCCAGTGCCTCATAGCCGGCCTCACCCAGGGACGTCGCTACTTCCTGCGCGCCGCCTGCGGCAATGTCAAGGGCTGGGGCGCCTACCGCAACTCGGTGCCCGCCAGCGTTGTGCCCTCCAGTGAGTAGTCCAACGGGAAAGGGAATTCTAATTAAGGGCAGAAAAAAGTGTACAAACTATTCATATGTGCTAAAGTTGTCTATAGGGTATTTTCTAGTCTGTATTTAGTGCCAACGTTTGTATACAAGTGCAGTAATTCAGCTTGTAATGTTATTTGGAAGGTATTTATAATTCAAAATAAGAAATAGGGTATTTTAACAGTATACTATAACTATAGAGTATTCTCTAGTCTAGAAACATTTGTATAGAATCTAAGTAATTCAGCTTTATTCTGTTCTTCGGGATATATTGTATATGCGGAAGAGGACAGGCCTTATGCTCAACTTTGTCTTAATCCCATTTTAAACAGAATACCAAGGGTAAAATTATTCCAAAGATGAATTATTTATCTTCCTGAAATTGATTCAATTCAAGCTTAAAATGAATTTAATCTCGATAAATAACTTCTTCACTGACTCGTGACAGGGTGCCTTGTAAATTTATAAGCAGGTTAAGTAATAACAAAGAGGATGGCCTTATTTGGCGATTAGTTCTTCCCTCTAACTCTCTCCCCTTCAACCTTGCACTGACTAATCGGCTTTCTCCACAGCTTGGCGTGACCTGGATAATCGGGAGGATCGCTTCTTTGGCCGCCAATGCATACTGGACAATCTGTTTACGGCCGTGCGACTGGCGCGACCCGCGGATGTCTCCGAGCTGACGCTGGAGCCGAGCAGCGTGCAGCGCCGCAATCCCAAGAAGAAGACCACCATCAAGCAGCTGTTCTCGGTAACATCCAAGTTCCAGAAGACGCTGCGACGGTAAGACTACAACAGAGATGAGCTCGATCATTGTCAATATCTCGCAACTTCTCCACAGTGGCATCTACTTCTCGTGCATTGTGCACTGCGACGACAAGGTGCTGGTGACCAGCGAGGACTTTCCGCCCGTGATTGAGATCGACGAATCGTATCCGAGTGCGCTGCACATGGACTACTACTGGCTGATGAAGGTCGCCTGCACGTGGGAGGACGTCAAGTCGCTGCGCTCGGACATGGAGCGGAACCTCACCTCGCCGGTGCACTTTCGCACCAAGCTGCTGTCGGCCGTCTGCCAGATGCAGTCGGCGCTGGGCATCACCGATCTCGGCCAGCTCTACTATAAGCCGCTGCGCGATGCCCAGGGCACGGTGGTGCTCACCTGCATCCAGTCCGTGAAGAGCCAGAAGGCGGTCTCCATACTCAACTCCCGCTGGCTGCCGGTCAGCAAGCTCCAGAAGAAGCTGGGCGCCCTCCACGAGGATTACACGATCAGCGAGCTGCTCATCTCGAGCGTGGGCGATCAGCTGCACTATCAGCAGGCGGCGCTGCAGCGCCTGGAGCCGGGCCTCTATCTGGGCTACCTGAAGATGCAGTGCTCCATGGACCAGATACAGGTCGTCGTCCCGGTGAAGACGCCCAACGTTCTGCCCCACTGCAAGGTGCGCGAGAACAGCCACATCACGGCCGAGGAGTGGCAGGTGCTGCATCGCGGCGAGAGCAATCCGCTGCGCCTTCCGCTGGACTTCAGTGCGCCCGGCGATGGCAATGTCAACAGTTGCACGAGCGAGGTGCAGCGGCTCTTCCTCCATGATCTCAGCAATGCGATGCACAAGCTGTTGGCCGGCATGAGCATCAAGCCAACGGATGCGGCCACGCATCGGCTCTACGACGTGGAGGTGATCGAGCACAGTCGCGACATTAGCTTCCTCATTGTGTGCCCCTCGGCAGAGGCGTCCTGTGCCGTGCCCGGCCAGTCGGAGCTGCTGCTGCAGCGCGACGATCTCGTCAGCCTGAGCATACAGGCCTTCGAGATGATCCACCTGCGCACCTATCAGCCGGCCATCGTGCAGAAGTACGCCCGGCTCTCGTGCATCCTCGAGCTGGACACGGCGCTGGCCACGCACTCCCATCGCGAGGCCTTCTCCAGCAGCGAGCTGCAGGCCGCCAAGGAGCGGCTGGCCACGCTCCACGAGCTGAGCGCCAATCTGACGCTCGTGTGGAAGAGCGTGCGCTGGCTGATGGACGTGGTGGCCTATGCCCGCAACAAGCACGCCCAGCCGGCGCTGGCCATGCGCGAGGTGCTCGACTTTGCCCAGCTGCGCCACGGCGCCGAGGAGGCCGGAGGCAAGCAGCTGCTGCAGCTGCCGCTGCGCGAGAGCCGCTTCATCAAGACGGGGCGCGGCAGCTGGCCGGGCCCGGGCGCCAACGAGGACGGCGCCCGCCAGGCCAAGTCGGAGCACTCCAAGTCCGAGACGAACCTGGGAGTGCAGGCCACGCTGCCAGAGGTGGGCGACAAGCAGCCGCCGCAGCAGCAACAGCAGCAACAACAGCAGAAGCAGCAACAACAGCAGCAGCAGCAACAACAACAGCAGCAGCAGCAGCAACAACAGCAGCAGCAGCTGCTGCAGGTGACTGGCAGCGAGTACGCCGGCTCCACCGGCTCGGAGGTGTCGCTGCGCAAGAGCAGCGGCGACTCCGTGAGCTCCGCGTACACGGCGCGCAGCTTCTCCGCCGCGGACTCCGCCTCCGACGGCAGCAGCAGCGTGTTTGCGCTGCCGCCGTCGCGCTCCGATGACACGCTGGCGGACGCACTGCGTCATTCGCAGGCAGCAGCCGCCGCGCAGCGCAAGCGCACCAGCTCCCACATTGGGCCCATTGCCACGCCGCTCATCACCGTGCACAGCTCCAGCTCGGCGCCCTATCTGGCCGGCTCCAGTGTCTCCCTGAGAACGGGCAGCGGCGCCTTTGCCACGGATCTGGAGCACAAGCCGCTGAAGCCCGCTGCCGAGTATAAAGTGAAGGCTGCCTCCAGCGCCAATCTGCGCGAGGGCGGACTCTATTTGAAGAGCTCGCTGTCGGCGCTGCAGCCGGAGCTGAAGCCGCTGAGCGCCGAGGAGTCCGTGGCCAGCACCTCGAAGGCCTCCTCCACGAAGAGCCTGGCGCACCACAGCAGCGAGGAGGACACCGCCAGCTGTTCCAGCCTGAATGCGGAGCAGAGCGCCACGGGCGCGGGCATCATCCAGGTCTACACCGCCTACAACACGGGCCTGGCCAGCGGCACCAGCCTCAAGCTGCACGTGACGCCCAAGACAACGGCCCGCGAGGTCATCAACCTGGTCGTCAAGCAGCTCAACATGGCCGCCGTGCTGAAGGGCAGCAAGGGCCCCATCTACAGCGCCGACATGCTGGACAACTTCTGCCTCGTCGCCGTCATCGGCGCCCGGGAGCGTTGCCTGCGCGACGACTTCAAGCCGCTCCAGCTGCAGAGTCCCTGGAAGAAGGGCCGTCTCTACGTGCGCCAGAAGCACGAGCTCCTCGCAGCTATCGAGCACTCCAACCGTAAATCCCACTTGATTTAAGAACTGCAGTAGGCGAGATTTCATGCCAGAGAGCGTAGCTATCAGGGCTGCAAACCGGGTTTGAGTTCAAAGTCGCTAATTCAATTTTGTTTTTTTACTATGCATCGAATCTTAAGATTCCAGAACCGAACTTTACATCTTTTCAAACAATTTATTTCAAAGTTCTTATAATTTTTAAATTTGATGTTCGGGTGAAAAGCCAGTTCCAAAGTTGTTATACATAATCCTTGGATTTTTCTTCATTTCGGCTTTTTTCTTGTTAAATGCTTCAATTCTAAAAGCGGACATTTATTACATCATTTCATAATTCTTATTCTAGTAATCTTCTATCCTGCTGTGCTGAAAACTAGCATGTATTAACCTGGCTTTGTCCGGCGAAGTTTCTTTTAGTTTTCCCTGCATTTGTATAAATTTTCCAAGAAAAGTTTTGAAAATGGATTCAAAGGCCATAAAGAAAAACACTAAATATTTGTTCCTATAATATTGGCACCCAATTTTCTAGTTTCTGGTTTTTCCAAAAAGTGTGAAGCAGTTCTTTGAAGAGATTTACAAAATAGATTTTTCATTTAAATTCCGAAGAATGTGACAAAGCTTCAAAACCGAATGCAAAGGCGAGGTATTAGTTCAGACCATGACTTTGCAGCCCTGATAGATATTTAATATTCTTGCAACAACAATTTTCCCCTACACACACCCGCACTCACACATTTATTATTGTTGGCTACTAAATTTGGTTCTTGCTTTTTGAGGCTTCACTGTGCCCAGCCAAGTTTGACGACCAATTCCCAAATTAGACTGAATTACTTACATTACTTACATGTATGTTACAAGAAACAAAAATGGACAAAAGTTGATGATATATGAAATCGTAATGAAATGGTATTATATTTTGAATAGTTTTACACACACCTTCACACACGCACACTCATACATTTGTATATAGTACTAAGCACATAAATTGATTGTTAGTTGTTTTAGAAGCTGGTTTTAAACATAAGTGCAACAAATTACACCAATATTAAAGCATATGTATAGATAAAGTATATATCTATATATATGTGTACATTATATAATTATATGTATTTTATTGTATTATACATGTATTTTTGTAGTTTAGCGAACAAAATGTTTTGATTGTATTTTTGTGGCAAATTTTTTAGGCGCACGGATTTTTTAATAAACCAATCTTAATGTTGAAACAAACAAGAATTATGAACTATATTGAACTAATGTCAATATATACATATATATTTAATTTCTAAGTGGTAAACTCTCTCGATGTGCGTATTGATGTGTTCTTTGTAATTACAATTAACAATTCCAATCGGATTATACAAATACTTTAGCCTAGTTTTCTAGATTTAAACTTAAAACATAGAATGCAAAAATATTTTTTAAAAATATATATTGGCACAGCTAAATGTTGAAAAAATCCGAAAAAAAACAACTCAGATATCGAAATTGCATTGTTGTATTTATGAAAAACAGTAGATGATATGCTTATACCCTGTAAAAAAAACGGGTGTGTGCGCTAATGATGTTTACAACTAGTCCAGAAATGTTCTCAATCTATATGTTGCTTGTTCTAGTAAGTTCTGCATGCCCCTAGCTATACGCCCAAAATCGGCATTATTCAACCGGAAAACTCGAAGCTGACTCACATATATATGTATATATGTATGTATACAGTAAGCATCCCATATGAAAGACACTTTAAACTACTTGATGTGAATTTCTACGTGTCTATAACTAGTTATATATCTTTAACACCGTATTACTCTATGTGTAAATTAGCTGAAACTCTTCAAATGTATGTCTACTGTAAGGTAAACCTCAAATTTCTCGCCTCCTCCCTGTTTGAAATGATGTTCTATGTAGCTAGAGATTGACGCACTAGAAAGCTAACACAAGACGGCAAAGTCAGAATTTATAAAAAGAGTCCATTATGAAACAATTATTATGAATCATTTAAGATGAGACTACGACCAACACAAAATAGATGTGTACAAATTTTAATTGTAAATACTGTTTCAGATTTTTTGATAAACATTTTTTATTATGGGTTAACCGATCCCAAGGCTCGAGGAACAGCAACGAAAATAGCTAGGAATTAGCTTAAGCCACGACCCCTTAATCCCTGAACCCCGATCTGACTTAATTAACTGAAACAACGAATGCGAAGAAAAACATTCGAATTGAATTATATTAATTTAATTAGTTATTATTGTTATTTAGTGCAAAGGTAAAAACAAACTGAAAATTGAAAAAATTGTCGAACAAAAGCCGCCGTCCATCCCCCAAAGAGAACGTTTACAGAGTATTATTTTTGTTTGCATTTGCGATATGGTGAGATATATAGTTTATCACGGAATCTAATTGTAACTACTTAATAAAGTTGTTAAAGGTCGAATACGAGCATAAACTATGGCACACACATATACATAGACATATATACTATATATAGTGCGTAATTATGATGTATGATAAATGTTTGTAGAATAGCCCAAAATGTCGTTAGACCCAAAAAAAAACACGAGTAGTGCATATGACTAAGATAGCAAAAGTTCTTATCAAGTGTAACTCAAAACTCTGCATGTTATACTTAAAGCGAAAATTAAGAAAATCCTTGAGAATTTCCCGTGTATTTTGGTGTCTGTTAACTATGTACAACTAGAAGAAGAAGAAACAGCCATTATATATATATATATATAACATTAAAAAACTGTACTAACAATGCGACATAAAACATAATTTAATTAAGAGACATAAAAGATATACATATGATATATATTAACGATCGCTAACGAAATGAGAGTACAGTAAAGCAACCAACTTGAAGAACAAGAATACTTATTCAATTAATTTAAATAAAGACTTAACAACTGTTATGGTGTCATTTAAAAAATATAAATGTATGTATATAGTATATATCTGTAATTTACTGGGTTTTTTTGTGCAGATGCGGGTTTTTATTGATTATTGATTTCTGATATATGTATGTACACTCAGAAACAACTCTATTATAGAATTATCATTCAAGTACTAACGGCTTAATCCTTTAAATTTTAAGTACACCTTTTTTTTAAATAAGTAATATTTTTTCCTGATTTCATTAAGTACATTTTTTGATTTTTGCACTTCCAAAAATACAGTAACCAAACTAAAAAGGAACGTTTCAGCCGGGTGTAACTAACTGCCAAATACTCGTTGACAGACAAAAATGTTTTAATTATTATTGTTATTGTTATTTTTGAAAAATAGCGATTATTGTAATTTGTAGGTCAGCGTGAGCGTAATTTTCAGCTCGATCTTTACATGAACTCTACTACTCTATTAGCTGTAAAATTGTGGGAGAAACAACTCTAAAATTGTGGCACCTGCCTCATCGATTCTTGAATATTTTCGCCCCTCCCCCCAGTATCTGACACAGGTATATACGAGTATACATTCCAAGTTTCAAGTTTCTTGAGCTTCAATAGAAGAAGAAAAAATTGCGTTCATGCGAAGTAATACGAGCATAAAAGTGTTTTCGCTTAAGAGTGTTTTTCATCTCAAATGTGGAATTTCTTGTTAAGTTATTTGATCGCAAAACAATGAATCACAAAGAGTTTTTCTCGGAGTGCATGGTTAGTTAGTAATCCGTATCATAATCAGCAGCTCGTGCACATGTGACTTGCATTGGATCCGTCATGCATTACATATATAGATTTTGTGTAATAATTACTTATTTGTAACTACGGGCGTATTAAGTTTACGGTCGGTGAGTCGTCTGAGTAAATCTGCAATTGATTTAAGTGAAATTGGCTTGAAATTTTAAATAACAGCCGGTAATCAGACTGACACTGATAGCGCACAGCGTGTGCCTTCCAGGCTGTTCTATTCTATCACAATTGGCTGATAAGTGAAGAAAGCAAATAAAAATTCCATTCCTTCCCACTACTAGCCCACTACAATGCGTGCGAAGGGTGCAGGCGTTTATCTAATGATTTCCCTGGGAACTTTCCCACTTGTCATCGTGCGTCACTTGTCGCACGCCCGTGACGAAATAGCCAAAAAAAAACACTTTCCAGACCCTTTGCCTGGAACGCCCACACATGCAGGCTAGAAGATCGCTATAGCTAAGCAATTCATTCTGACTCATTCGCACGCCGTATACCTCGCTCGCTCCCACTCAAGGGCTAGAAACGCAAGTCACGACGACTTCGCAGTCGCTGCCAGCAGTGGCAGCAAATTTTCGATTTTTGTTTTGTTTTTAGACAGTTGTTTTAGTTGTGGGATTTTTATTACAAAAAATACCAACGTTATACATATGTATGTTTGCGTGTATGTACGGGTACATATGCTGGATGGTTATTTATTTCACCACAAAAGTGGCTATGCATGGACAAATTAAGCCTTTGGTGCATTGGGCCAGTGACGTCACCGCTGCTGCTTAATTAGAAACTATAAATGCCGCCACATACATATACGAACATGCACATACATGTATATCTATGTATGTTTGCATATATGTATCGATACAAATGTACATAGTTAGCGGCAAGTCATAACGACCGACTGTGTGCGCTACACTCATTTGGCAGGGCCATATATAACGACTATAAAGTTCAAGTGCCTTTCGCCTGATTAGGATGCGAATAAATTGTTAAAGTTATTATTATAAGTTTTGCGTATCGTTCTATTTTTTGTATGTACCCTGTACCCATTGAAAAAGTGGAAGGGGTATGTAGCGTTCTGTGCAAATGTAGAAGGAGGCATTTTTGACTCCATAAGGCATTCCTGACTAGCTGAGTTAAATTAGTCATTTAGTTAATGTCTATAATTATCGGTTTACATATACGGAAATAATAAGAAGCAAACGCAAGGAGTTCAACTGTATGCCAACTCGTAGCTGTGTACAAGGTATTTCCTAGTCGGGCGTACCCAACCAGAACACTAATTTGTTTTTTAATATATTTTTGTGGCACTTGAATTGTCGCCCACGAAGTGCACTTGGCCGACTTCCTATCTGATAGCATCTCGTCGGCAATATATTTAAAATATGTCTAATCCTCTACACGCGATTAGGTGTTCATTTAAACTAATGACAGGCTGCATTTACGGCGTAGGGCAACCACGTGATTTGCCCCGGATTGGCGGCCAGACATAATCACAGACAAGAGGCTCAGATGCGGAAACGGGAAAGGTGTGGGAAAGGGTCAGGTGAAGCAATGTTTCCAGCCTCGAGTTGCGATTACGCTGGCGAGCGTTGATTGTTTGAGCGGATATACATATGTACATATAGTATATAAATAGGTACATATGTGGATGGTATTACAAACCCCGTACCTGACTCGAGCAACTTGAAAACCGGTTGCCAATTACACGAACCATGTCTGTTGACCCCAAGAATGCGACAATTGATTGGTTTACAGAAATTTTTAGATATATGTGTATTCAAAATAATCAGAAAAACTGTTCACAATCAAATCGCTTGAGAAGTCCGCGCGCTGAGTGGGGCCTCGTCTCTGTTCTCTTCTCGATCTCGGGTTTTGTATAACAAACAATAAGTACAGTGCTACAATACATACATACATGCAGCAGACAGACATATACATATACATACATATATACTACATATACATTATAAACTAAACGTTCAGTTGGCGGCGCTCGGCTTGGAGGCGCCCACAATGTATCCCTTGGCAGTGAGCACGCCACGGCAGCGGACGTGGACCTGGTAGCGCAGCGACCAGTCGATTGTGTAGCCGGGGGCCAGGCCGGAGAACTGCTCCTCGGGCAGCAGCAGCTCGGGATCGCTGTGCGTGTTGAGCACCAGCTCGTGATCTTTGCAGAAGTCCTGCAGCTCGACGGGCACCACACAGCAGGCGGCCAGATTCACCTGGGCAATGGTGGGCGCCACCTCGGCCGTCTTGTAGAGCTCCCCGAGCGCTTTGGCATCGAGATCGGCGATGCCCAGCTGTTTGATCTGTTGCTTCACCGCGTACTGCTCCAGGGCCTTGTAGAGCAGCTTCAGTTCGGCCAGGCCCTGGGCGCCGTTGCGTGCGCTCCAGCTGTTGGCCGAATCGCTGACACTGGTGCTGCCGCTCGTGTTGCCCTCGGAGCAGGGGCTCTTGTCCGTGCTGGCTCCGGCTGTTGTGGCCACGCTCGTTGCGCTGGCAACGGCCGTTGGCGACACGTTGGGATGGTAGGCGAGCACCACATTGTCCACATGGGCGACGTTGAGTATGTTGAGCAGCGCCTCGACGGCCTGGTTGATGCACTCGGTGGAGTTCTTGTTCAGGAATATCTTGGCCCCGATGCTGATCTCGTTACGGCCGTTCTCCGTTAGCTTGCTGTTCAGCTCCCGTGTCGCGCAGAGCACGCGGCCGTGCAGCTTGTCGATCTCGACCACCACGCTCTCCGACTTCGGGTCGTTGTGCAGCGTTATTTTCAGGCCGTCGTAGAGCTCCTCGTTCGATTTGCGCTGTCCCAGCTCATTGTTGATGATGTTGCCCGTGCTAATTACCACGTTCTGGTAGTTCTTCGTTATTGTTGTTATCATGCTGCTGCTGCTGACAATTTTTCCTTCAATAAAACCCGTAGATAAGTGACGACTAGCTAGCAGTTGGCCGACAATTGCACTCGTCGCTCTGTGTTTCTATTTTGCTTCGCCAGCCGTGCGCAACGGCACTTAAATACGCTTTGCTCTAGTGATGTCAGACATCATCGATATATCGATACATGTAAATGCTCGGTTTACATTGTTTTTATAGGGGAGAATAGTTGCTATAATCACTTCTGGGTTGCCAGCTCATCAGCAGGTGGGACCACTTATAATTGTACACTCATCGATAATTGAGCAACTCTGGAACTAGTTCTCTTTGAGCAATCGACTTATCGATAATTACGTTTGCTTTAGCAAACATCGAGTAAGTATCGCTGGCATTTCAGCTTAACTTGAATTGCGCGCCCCCTGTCAAAAGCCTCATGACAGATATCAAAAAATTGCCTTTACTTAATTAAAGAAAATGTGTACAAAACAGGTGCGTGACTGGCTGGTTTTGCTCACCATGGAGAAGTATGTGCGCTGCTTCATAGAGCACGGCTACGTGACCATTGCGCAGTGCCAGCAAATATTCATCAGCGATCTCATCATGCTGGGCATAGATGACCCCACTCACCGGCAGCTACTGCTGACTGGCGTGCAGCTGCTCATCAATTCACCGAAGCTCTTCGCCTGCCGCGAGCCCTGCGAGTTGCACCTGCCAAGTGCGGACCAAGACTTGGCCGAGGATTTCCTGGACTCGTGCAAGATTCAGTTTCCAGCTGAGCTTAGGCCAATTGGCACGCCACAACATGGCCAGGACTTCGATTGTCCAACGACACCCACTCTGCCGGACACCCCGCACAGGCTGGAATGTCAATTGCAAGAGCCAAAAGGCAAAACCGATTCTTACTCCATTAACTTTAAGGCCAACTTCACCTGCGTGGCGTGTCCGCATCTGCAATTCGGAGAGCTCTACGAGCTGGACGAGCACATAGCGGCTCTCAAGGGGAGCAACGATCCCACGGCAGCTCAGCACAGATACGGCGACCTCATCAGCAATGTCCAGGAGGTGACACCCATTATTCTAATCGAGTAACAGTAGTTTTTAATGTAACAATAAACGTAATTTATAATTTGTATGCTAACAGCTATTGGCGGGGAGAGGGGTCTACTTGAATGTAATCAAGGGACTCAGCAGGGCGTTCAGCAAGTACTTGATGCCGCGCATCAGGTCCTGCATGCGGGCATCCACCGGCGAGGCGAGCAGCGTGCGCTGAATGCTCGCCGTGCTCAGCTCCGGGGCCTTGCAGTCCAGGCACTCGATGGTCTTTAGCTCCACCTGGGGCGGCGCACTGGAGCCGAGCACGTAGTGCTCCTTCACGTTGTTGGCCAGCAGGCGCGAGTTGTGCAGGGTGCCGTAGAACAGGAGGCGATCGCCGCGATGCAGCCGCTCCGTGAAGTTGCCGAAGTCGTGATGGGCGCGCAGCACCACGTCCGAGGTGCTGGCGCGGCCGAGCAGGCTGCTGCTGGCGGCCGACTGCACCTGGACGAGCAGCTCGTACTCGTAGCGATTCCAGCGCTGCAGCGTGCAGTGTCCGGTGTGCGCGCTCAGCGTCTTGATGACGCGCTGCCACTCGACGCACTGCGTCTCCTGCTGGGGATCGCACTGAAAGTGCTGGGCGATATTCTCGCCGTGCACGCAGCGCAGCAGCTTGCCCAGCCAGGTGGGCAGATAGTTAGCGACGACATCCTCCAGCATGTTCGAGACGCGCGCGATCTGCACGTGCGACACCTTGCCCTCCCAGGCCACGTGCATCCCGTTCAGGTGGGAGCAGCGCAGCTGGGCCTTGATCTTGTTCGGCTGCTCCTGGACGGGCTGCGCGCACAGCTCGTAGAAGCGATCCCACTGCAGCGCGTCCGGCAGGGAGTGCATGCCCACGTTTGGGCTGGACAGCACCGTGGGCATGGCATTGAAGCGCGGCGTGTCCTTGAAGCTGGACGTCATGTAGGGAAAGACCAGCACGCAGGCGGTGGTCAGGCCGACAAGGAGCTGCAATGGGCGTACATTTCAGCAGGGATTCAACATTGGCAGGCCAGGCACTTACCTGCAGCATGGTGATGTACTTCTGCGTGGCGCGATTGAGGGCCAGGACGCAGGAGAGCAGCACAACGAGGCCACAGGCGACGGCCGTGGTGCCCCAGCGCAGATGCTCGCTGGTCAGGCCCAGGCTGTCGATGGCCACAAAGACGGGCACGAGCAGGGCCACGATGCCGAAGAGCGGCAGGAACAGGACGATCCCAGCCAAGCCCAGGGCGGCGCGCATGGCGCCAAAGACGGTGGCGCTCTGCGAGGTGACAATGCAGACCTGCACCCAGCTGAGCGTGACGCAGTGCGGGATCAGGTAGGTGTAGACGCCGTGCCAGCCCGAGCGCCTGGCCAGCAGCACCAGCAGTATGGGTATCAGCAGGTAGAGCGCGGTGCGGCAGTTCAGGCAGAACTCGATGCCATTGCCGATGACAAAGGAGGAGAAGGTGGGCACGCGCAGGTCGAGGAAGCGCCAGCGCGTCGAGACCACCTCGTCCAGCTCATACGGATACTTGGCCAACACATTGACGGCAAAGGAGACTATGACCAGCCAGTCGGGCAGCAGGTGCGAGGAGCCGTACATGAACACGGCCAGCGAGACGAACGTGCAGGCGCCCGAAATGATGGTCAGCTCCGAGTGCGGCAGCCAGGCGTCGGTGACCAGCGGATAGACGATCAGGTTGCAGACGAAGGCACAAAAGTAATACAAATAGGGTTTCATGTTGTTGCGCAGGAAGCGCTGCTCGGAGATCTCCGCCTCGATGTTGTGATCGCCGTAACTGAGAAAGAGGCCGGACCAGATGCGAAAGTCGACGAACTGCTGCTTGGTCTTCAGCATGCGGCAGGTGGCCCACAGCATGACGGCCAGGCTCAGGTAGTAGCTGATCAGGGGCAGCATGTGGAGCTCGCTGTCCTCGACGGTGCTCCACCAGGAGAGCAGCACCAGCAGGCTGCAGCGCACGCTCAGCGGCAGCATGGCGGGCAGTGCGACGACCAGGTTGATGAAGCGGTGGTAGAGCAGCGTGAAGAACACCAGCGGATGGAAGATCATGCGATAGAAGCAGGGCACATGATCCAAGCTCTGCGGATGCGGCACGGACAACGTCAGCGTCTCGTTGACCGCCGGCATGCGACCGGCACTGTAGTTGGCGGCCGCCGAGACCAGGTGCGCCTCAGTTATAAAGCGCCGGCGCTCCACGTTCGCACGGCCAATGGTGGCGGCATCCTCGAGCGGCTCACGCTCGCACTCGCTGCTGTCCTCGTCCGTGTTCGACGAGGAGGCGTCGTCGGCACCGGCGCCGCGACGTCGCCGCTTGCGTTGCAAGTTGTAAATGCGACGCATCTTGCGCTCTAGCTGCTTGGGCGTAATGTGCTCGTTGCCATTCGACAGGCAGGCGAAGAGCTCGCGGGCCGCTTTGCGTGCGGCCCGCTCGCCCGGCGTCATGGCCAGACAGCGACGCACCTCGTCCGCATTCTCGGCCGTGATGCCACTGCCGGCATTGTAGCACTTGCGCAGCAGACGCACCGCCTCCTCGTGGCCCTGCTGTGCGGCGCTGACCAGCCAGTGCACGGCCTTCTGGCTCTCATTGGCCACGTTGGGCTCTGCAAGAACAGGCAGGGAGTGGCGTTAGTTGTGTTACCCTGTTACCATGTCATGCAACCTCATACCAATTGCGTTCTCCAGCAGCTTCTTGCCCAGATCGTACTGCACCTGCGGACAGCCCTCTTCGGCAATGTGTTCCTTCAGCTTGTTCAGCGAGGCGCGGTCTGTGGGCATCAGAAACAGATTCATTTTTCTCTAAGAAAAAAACTATGCACAGCTTGCTGCGCTCGGGCTAACCTTCCAGATTCCAGCGCCTTCTTTTGCTGACACCTGTCGGTGTGTTTTGTGTCCAGGTGGCCATTAAAAGCAACAAATTGCTTCTTGTTTACGATTTAATATGTTATTTACCGTTGCAGCAAAACATTTGGTTTGAGTTCACTGCAATGAATGCGCAAAACGAACCAGCTAGTGATCTATCGAATCGTTCTAAACAAGTTCGATTAACCGATTCGACACAACTCTGCCGTTGACAAGTGGCAACACATGTGCTAGTCAACACGGTGCCAGCCCTCAAATCTTAAATCGTTGCTGACAATTTAAGATGCCACCTAAAAAGGATACGAAGGGCGGTAAGGATGGCGCAAAAGGTGGCAAAAAGCCAGCCACCGAGGACAAGGGTACGAACTGTTTACGATGTCAGAAAACCGTTTCTAAACCCAATTCAATTAATCGCAGGTGCCGGCAAAGAGAAGAAAGGTGGCAACGCGGTGAAAGTGCGGCACATCCTTTGCGAGAAGCAGGGCAAGATTATGGAAGCCTTGGAGAAATTGAAGGCGGGTCAGAAATTCCCTGAAGTGGCAACCGCCTACAGCGAGGACAAAGCTCGCCAAGGCGGCGATTTGGGCTGGCAAATACGCGGCGCCATGGTCGGGCCGTTCCAGGACGCTGCCTTCGCGCTGCCCATATCCACAGTGAACAGTCCCGTGTACACGGATCCACCGATAAAGACGAAGTTTGGCTACCACATAATCATGGTCGAGGGAAAGAAATGAATGAATTTATAAATTATATTTGTGAGCATATTTTTGTTTTAAAAAATTCAAGTTTTACTTTTTGCCCGAGTCCTCTTTGAGTCCTACGGTGCGATTAAACACAATGCGCGTGCTAGTTGTATCCGGGTCCACGGAGAAGAAGCCGATGCGCTCAAATTGGAACTTGTCGTACACCTTGACACCGCTCAGCGATCGGTCGGCGTACGCCTGCAGCACGGACATTGAGTTGTCGCTGATGTCGCTGAGAAATCCGCCGGGCACCTCGTTGGCATCCTCGGGATTTTTGTGCTTGAACAGCTGCTCATACAGACGCACCTCCAGCTCGATGGGCTGCGAGACCCACTGGACAAATGCCTTCGGCTTCTCGGCCTGCTCCGCCGCCTCGCTGCTGCAAACGAGCTCCAGCACTTCACCCGTGGCCGGATCACGCACAACCTGCTGCACGCTGATGACCAGCCCAGCATGGCGCAGGCCGATGGGCTGCTGGGTGGAGAGGCGGCGATAACCCTTCTCCGGCTCCAGCTTGAAGTCGCTGCGCTCAATGTAGATGACCCGATCTAGGGTAATCTTGTGCGTGCCCAGTGCTGAGTTCTGTGGGAAGTTCGGCACCTCCAATTCCACGGGGCCCGCATGCGGAAAGTTGCTGATGGTCACCTTCAGCGGCTGCAGCACAATCAGACGCCGTGGTGCAGTCACGTTGAGCACGTCGCGCACCGCCGCCTCCAGCATGGACGGATCCACAGAAATCTGTGCGCCCGTGACGCCCATCTGGGCGCAGAAGTTGTTGATGGCCTCCGCGGGATAGCCGCGGCGACGCAGCGCCGTCAGCGTGAACAGACGCGGATCATCCCAGTCGTGGACGATGCGCTCACTAATTAGCTTGGCAATCTTCCGCTTGGAGACCAGGGCATAGTTCATGTTCAGGCGCCCGTACTCCCACTGGACCGGGCAGTAGATGTTCAGCGCATTGCAGAGCCAGTAGTAGGAGGAGCGGCGCGACTGAAACTCCTTGGTGCAGAGCGAGTGCGTTATCTGCTCAATGGAGTCGCACAGGCAGTGCGTGTAGTCGTACGTGGGATAGATGCACCAGGCGGAACCCGTGCGATGGTGCGCTATGAACTTGATCCTGTACGCAACCGGGTCCTGTTTGCCCTCCTCCAGCGTGAGCTTGAGGCGCAGAGTGGCCGCGCCCTCGTCGATCTTGCCCCGTTTCATGTCCTCGAAGAGCTGCAGCGATTCCTCGATAGGCCGCTCGCGCCAGGGACTCGGCGGCGGATTGAAGCCCTTCAGCTCGTCCGCCCTCTGGTGACACACGTAGGCCAAGCCCTTGCGTATCAGCAGCACCGCCCAAGTGTACAGTTGCTGGAAGTTATCCGAGGAGTAGGTCACCTTGTACGGCGTATAGCCGAGCCACTCGACCATGTCCCGAATGCCGACGAAAAACTTCTCCTCCTCCTTCTCCGGATTGGTGTCGTCGTAGCGCAGATAGCAGACGCCCTTCTGCGCTGCCGCATAGCCAAAGTTGATGTTGATCGCCTTGGCATGCCCGATGTGCAGGATGCCATTCGGTTCGGGTGGGAAGCGCGTCTGCACGCGTCCTCCCGTTTGCCGCAAATGTTCGCGCAGCAGCTGCTCCGTGTGCTCGGTGACCACGTAGCCATCGGTCTTGAAGTTCTCGCCCGGCGCATGAAAGTGCACCTTCGTCTTCATCAGCTCAGCAATGGTGTTGGCGCCGTCGTCCTCGGTTGCTGCAGCCGTTGTGGCTGTCTTGACTTCGGGCTTGGCCTTGGATTTCGGCTGTTTGTCGTTCTGCTTCGGCAGTGGGAGCAAGTCGGCTTCTGTTTTGGGGCCGAGCAGATCAAAGATCTCCACATCGATGGCTGCCTTCAAGGACTTGGCGTCCGCCCACTTCAATTCAGTGCGCACCTCCTGCATGATCTTGAAGGCATTGAAATGATAGCGCTGCTCGAGCAATGCCTGCTTGTGGGTGCCCCTAATCTTCTGCTGCACCACGCGCTCTATCTGCTCCGGTGTGACCACAACGCCAATGCCGCATTCGCGCTCCAAGTCGGCCACATCGACACTTGCTTTCATCTTCTGGCCGCACCTTAGTAGGTATTCCAGGGCCGCATCCACGCGCTGTGTGTTGTCCAGCTTGCGCTCCGCGATGTAGCGCACCAGCAGCGGCAGATGCTCCGCTATTTGCGGCTTCAGCTTGGTGGCCATGTGGTAGAGCAGCATGCCAACACCATCGCTCAGCGGTTGACTTGTCTCGGCCAGCGCCAGCTGCAGGTTGCGCGTCACATTCGCGTTCTTGAGCGTCTCCTTGGCCTTCTGCTCGCTCATGCCGAGCTCGCAAAACTTGATAACCAAATCCTCTCCAGCCATATCCTCGCCAAGATACGTTGATATGATGAAATGAAATGAAATCTCAAATGCTGATGTCAAATCAAATAGAGATGAGCGATAGATTACCCGCACCAATTGAAATATCGATAGTCGTATTCAAATTATGCCTGTTGCTGTTGCTGCAAGAACATTTATCAACATTGACAGAAGCTGAAGCAATTGGCAGAAAATCAGAAATCTAAGTTATCTGAATTCAAAACTATTTTCAGTTTTCTTAAGTTGGAAGTATCGATAATTCAATACATTCGAATTATATGCCTAATTAACACTTAACTAATAATAATTGCCAATACATATAAAGTAGTGAACTGTGCATCGGCACACCGCAAAAGTTATTTTGAAATTTTTGCGTAAAGTGCGGATTGCCTAGCAACTTTTACAATTTGAAATTGTTTATATATTAAATAGAACATCACACATCACAAACATTGCTATCAGATATTTTTGGGCTTCGCTAATAATAGTTAATAATCAAGAATAAAAACGGTAAGGATTTAATTAAAACCACCCAACCCGGGAGAGGTTTTCTGCATATATTAAATCAAAATAATTCTTTGTGCATTTGAATTTCAAGTTTGAGTGAGGACCAACGGCTGCCTTTATTAGACGTACATGGTCATGCCGAATTTTACGTTACCCCAGCCAGCGAATTTTTCATCAATCTGAATGTTTTTTGCCCAAATTTTGCATGTGATAAAGGCCTCCGTATTATGCGGCAAGTTGCCTATCTGCAGGCTAACAGCACGATCGATGCCCTCCAAACCGGTTGATGCGTCAAAGTATGGTCCAGGCAGAAAATCAAAAGTGGGCGTGTGGCCGTCTGAGGCATCGCAAGTCACCCAAATTTTATTAGAACCATACTTTTTTATCATATTCGATAGTTCGCTTGGAGAACCACTCGGCAGTTCGTTATCCTCATCATATGTTCTAGCTTTGTATCCAATTACTTTATTGAGCTTCAAAAAAATGCACGGCTTCTGGCTTGGATACCCCCATAGCCTGTCTTTGTTGAAGTCATCGAATATACCTTTAGGGTCATCGCCCAATGATGCTAAATAGTCAGATATTTGGTCAGCATACGGATAAATTTCAGCGGGAACGTTTATATTAAACTTTATCGAGTTGGATTTGGGCACTATCGAAATTCCAGGTGCACCCTTGAGCCACTGTGGGTTTTCATAACTGTCAAAGACGCAGTAAAACAATACAATCATAAGAACTAATATAAGGACGATAAGGGCATATAAAACCAGATAGAATGCCACAATCCTTGTCCAACCCCATGCAGTGCGTTCAAACAATTTATTTTGATCCAAGTCTAATATTTTCTTCGACCACGGCAAGTCTTTATTCTTCCGCTGGTGCTCAATATTCCGAAATCGTTTCCGCACACTATACTGGCCAGCTGGAGTTAGAAAGTCTTCTGGCATATTGCGTTTAAAAATGTGTATATAAATAAAAAAATACAAGTTATGTGGGATTAATATTTTGCGATAGAATTGTAGCCGAAATGCTTACTGAACTGTTTAATTTAACGAATTAAAATAACATGTTAACTAAGATGAATACATTTGTAAAAATCAAGTATCTTCGTCGTAGAAATCTGGATCGGGATTTGGAAACACTTCATGCCCCTCTATACGGAATACCACAACTGTCGATGCCAACTCTACAGGAATGTTTTTCGCCCATGCAGTGCATTTTATAGGAACATCTCGATTCATTGGGAGATTTTGAAATTTCGCGCCAATTACACGGCGATATGCGGGTTTCTCGTAGGTTATGTCTTCCGTCAGGTTTTCAGAGATAGCACGTAAAAATATGTTCTCTTTTTCAAACAAGCCAACGGCATCGTAATAACGATATGGTACATATTCCACTTTCGCTACAGTTATATTATCTAAAAAAGTGCAGCCCATCCAAATGCGATTCAAACGATCTTCCAATGGTAGCTGCAATATATAATCGTACAAATCATCGGGCACCTCCTTAGGCAGTGTTATTGAACTGCTATACGTCTCAGCATTAAACTTGATCGCATTATTCAGTTTAAGCAGTACGCATGGTAGTCCGGAATTGTAGCCCCAGTTATTATCCAAATTGCATCCTCTTAGGTGACGAATTCCTTCGACGCCATACCTTTTAACGAAATTATCCATTTGATTGACATAAGGCGTGATTTGATTCCTTTGATCAGCCTGGTATCGTATTATTTTTCTGTTCCCTACAAAATTCCCCGGCACAGAGGACAAACTCGTCGACTTACGCTCGAAGGGCTCGTCGTTGGGCACTCGAAACTTGTACACTATTGTCAAATTACATGCAACAATAATTGCACACAACACATAAAAGGCTAAATATAATCCGATTAGCTTAAACAAATTCGTCAGCGGGAACTCCGGTGGAATGCAATGGATTCGAGAGATATTGCGTTGAAACTGTAGCTGTTGGCGTTGTTCCACACGTCGATGTCGTCTAGTCACCGTGTATTTGCCTTTGGTCTTTATCAATTCGTTGGGCATCTCTTTTCTTAATTCTCATATAAGTATTTTTATTCACCTCTCCACTTGTCGCACTGTTTACTTTGTTTGAAAAACTTCAGGGTGCGTTAAGTTTAAAATAGGGATTGTAAACAATGATTCTATTTAGTTTTAAACTTAAAAAATACTTAATTAAAATATTACTGATCGTGAAATTATAATAAGACAGCGCATAATGATATCGCTTTCTGCGTTTACTTTTTAATTGAATACGCAAATTGAAACCGTCGACAAACAGATAACTCTTCACAAAATATGGTTTGAATTTCGATTTCGATATGTCGACAAAAGAAATGGATGTTAAATTAACTATCGATGTAGACCAACACGGTAGCACTTGCATATTAGAGTTGTACATCGTAGTTCAATTCAATAAGTTCATTTCTATAATTTTATATGTTACTATTATTACTACATCGGTTGGTTTGTTTCTTTGAGTTCCATTAAAGTTCGTTTTGTACGCCATATCGTTCCATACTTTTAAATTACAGATATTACATGATTTATTTATTTATTTATTTTATTCTTAACTATCTGTTGAACAACGCGCAGTTGTGGATATACCAAAACAGAGTAAAAAAAAACAAATCAGCGATGAACTAAAAACATTTACGTAGTTGGTTCGTTCGGTAATCGAACTTGTTCAGAACGATTCGATAAACTCTATTGCATATGGCGGCGCTAAAGTACGTATGCGAATGTTTTGTTATTGTGAAATTGTAACACAAAATTAACAAAGAATGAACGAGCCACCGCTAAATAAGATTCCTGGTACGGCGCAGTCCAAGGAGCAGTATATCAAAGACCTAAAAACACTCAGGTACCATGAACTGCTCGAAATGAAAGACAGACAAAGCAATCTCTTGGAGTCCAAGTAAGTCGCTACAGTTGGCTTATTTATAATTGTAAACGTTTAATTGATTGATTCACAGAAAGCGATTGCAGAAATTGCCGGACAAAGGGAAACGCATACAGGATGCCTACGATAAGGTTCTGGCTGAGATTCAAAATCGGAATGATGTGGACGCCACGGCTAAGCTTCTGGGTGAGCTCAACATCGTGTCGAAGGGTAAAGTAACGCTCAACAACATGGAGTGGCAAGGTCGCACGGCTGATGGCGACTCCAACGTGGCCGATCTGCTCGACAGCGACGACGAGCAAGAGATGGATCCGTTGCGTGTCATTGCGCAGGGCACAATGCACCAGCGCCAGGTTATAGTGTTGCCGCCGCCCGCTACGCTAATCACTCCCGCAGATTTGGCTGACATCGCGTCTTTCAGGCAAACGCCCGACTCCTCAGATTCACCGCCGACTGATGAGAGTGCAACTTGCAGCTCCAGCGGACAAGGGAGCAGCGAATTGGTTCCAACTGAAATCATAGAAATCGATGTGGCCACAATGGTTGGTAGATGCCCATCAGAATCCACGTTGGAACAACACGCACTGTATCTTATTGGCAAAACCGAATCGCACGCCGAGGGCGTGGTACGGGAAAAGTTCAAACCCTTTCGCACAACGGTGTCCAATGTGCACGATCCTGCCAAGGAGCGCATACGTCGAAAAGGCAAGCACTGGGAGATCACCGCGGCAACGCCTCCACTTATACAACACAAGGAGATACAGTTGGTGCCGCTGGCTGAATCCGCCAGCCTGCAGATGGATTATATGCAAAAAGTCAAGGTAAATGTGGGAGGACGTTCACTCAATTCCTTATTTTAATTGTTTACCGTTAACAGGAGCTACGCATTCTGCAGGCGGAACAGCGTCTGTCTAGGCCAACTACAACTACTACAGTCAAGAGCATGCGTTTACCGGAGGATTCTGTTTTGAAAACCAAACCGTCTTTTCAAAACTATCGCGACCAAACAATCGATTTTCTAATCGAGGGCAGGCAACGTCCTACCGAGAAAAACGAAGTGCTTGATCCGACGATAAAAGAGACTCCCATAGATTATCTATAGTTAGGTTTTGAGTGAAGCTAATAAATGTCAAGCAGCAGTTAAACTGCGCTCCTGTATTATAAAATCATATTTACATTTGCTCAGACAAGCCAATTATGATGCAAAATGTTTCTCACCAACTCGAATTTTGAAATGCATGTGATTTAAAACAGTTTCATTAATATATTCTGCATAATTTATTCTGCACATGTATTTAATATATTTTCTTCTATTTGTAATGTTCAACACTGTATATATTTGTTTGCATGAAATAGTTTACCTCAAAGTTTCTCTAAGACTACATAATTAGCTTCAATTTAATTTAATTTCCTTCAATTTAAATAGAGTAAAACTGTGTTGCCGTTGAGGCTTGCAGCTCGATTTGGCCCATTTTGAACTGCAACCGCTGTAACCACTTGAGCAGCGCCTCCGACTTGTGCGCCTGCTGCTCCTCGAAGTCCGGCGCATAGTCGCGCACGTTCTGCAGCCGCACATGGAGCGTGTCCGAGAGCTGTGTTTGCGAGGAGAGCACCGTGCTCCACATGGGCAGCAATTTGCCCAGCACCGTTGAATTTGTCTCCTTCAGGGCTTCCAGTAGGCTCAGGAAGTGCAGGTTGACCATCTCCGAAAGCTTTGAGTTAGCACTCTGAGCCTGAAAGTCGCCGCCAGCCTGACCATGCGGCTCCTTGTTGGCGGGCTTGGCATGCGACACCAGTTGCAGTATGCAAGGCGTCACTTTCGTCCAGAACTCAAAGAGCACGCCCAGCGTGCTCCCCTCGGCATTGCTGTTGGTGTTGTGCGCCATCTGCTCCAGGTAGACGGTCCACAGTTGGCACAGGGTGAACGCGTGGAACAGCGACGACATGTGCAGCACCGAGGTCTTCGACTGCTCGGCAAATCCCGCAAAGATCACCTGTATGTGATCGGCTATGTGACAGGACGCCTCCTGGGGCACGGGCTGCGAGTACGTGACTCCCTGGTGCTGGTAGTGCACACTGGCCACTGCCGGCTGTCCCTGTCCGGACGACACATTCGGCATGGATGGTGGCAGTGTCTGCGTCTCCTGGCGCCGCTGCATTAGCGCCATGTGGGTAAGTGAGCCCAGGAGCAGCCACGACAGCAGACGCATATGGCCCACGCATTCCGTGAACTCCTTGGGCCTGCAAAGAAAGTCGGTTATTCCAAGGTGGACTTGGCTCTTTTCTTTTGACTGTCCGTTCGCCAATCTCAATCTCTATAAGAGCTACAGAGTTAAAGTTTTGGTTCGTGTATACCACCCGCGTTCTTATTACCGATACATATCGATTTCAAACCATGGTTTTATTAGCATATCTCGGATATTACAAGAGCTAGAGCCACTAAATTTAGTTTAGTATGTACGTGCAAGCCATACGCAGATCAAGAATATTGCGGATTTTGGATACCTCCCCCCACTCGCCCCAATAATGCAAAAAACGCAATTCGACTACTACAGCCTAGTGCTTGGGTTTGCACATACATTTTGAAGCTCTTTTTAAATCCTGAAAATTTCACAAATATCATAGGACTCTTCACTAATTTAGTTTCCATATTAGGGGTATTCACGAAGGCAAATGGGTTGAAATGCATGCAAGAAATGTTTCACTTACCCCTGCTGCAGCGAGGAGGGCGCATTGTTGAGCCAGGGAAGGTAGCGCGACACCGCCTTGTTGTCGCGGGAGTTGCCGCGCGACATCTCGAGGGCCAGGTACTGGGCCACAGCGCCCTTGAGCACGCCGCCCAAGGTGTCCTCGCCGAGGCCATTGCTGGCCTGGCCGGTCTTGAAATTCTGCGGGAGTAGAGATGTCATTAAAGCGGGCACTACAGCATCGGTGCAGTCGTAGACCTGCCTTGATCTTGCTGAGCGTGTGGAAGTCCGCCAGGAAGTCGATGACATCGTTGATGTACTGCCGCAGGCAGTCGGCGGCGTTTGTGGTCAGTCCGGGCGCGGCGTCCGGCAGTCCGGGCAGAGCGCCTGGTGGCAACGTGCCGCCGGCATCCAGCAGCACAAAGCCGATGATTATTAGCAGATTGTGATCGGGTATATTCGACTTGAACTTGAGCGCCTGCACAAACTCAAAGATCATTTGGCGGCAGAGCAAGTTCTTGTCGCGATCCTTGTTGAAGGAGCGCGTGTTGAGCGTGCACAGATCGTAGATCGTGTGGTAGTCCAAGTTCGTGTGCTGCACGCAGTAGGCCATGATCTTGGAGTACGGATCCAGCAGCGTCTTGGGCACACAGTTGAGGCGCAGCGTGGCCGCGATCAGGTCCAGCATGTACTCGGCGTGGCTCAGGCTGGGCATGATGACGATGACCTGGCGCAGTAGGGATTCCATCGCCTGCATGGCCTGCGACCAGACGGCCAGGCCGACGCCCGCCTCGGCGGGCACACACTGCAGATACTCGGCCATGTTGCGGAAGATGATCGGCAGCTGATCGACGGGCAGCGCCTTCTTGGAGGTCAGCGACTCGCAGACCATGTAGATGGGACTGGTCGCGTTCAGATCCTGGAAATCCTGCAGCGCCTTGGCAATGCTGCGAAAATGGTTGTGCCGGATCTTGACTGCAAGCCAAGGAAGCCATTAGAGCGCATTGCGGCGCGCGGATCTGTGGCCTACTCACCCTTCATTTGGGTTTGGAACACCTGCAGGAAGATGCCATTGGGCGCCAGTTGATGCAGCACGCAGCGGATGAACTGCAGCGCCACGGCCTGGGCACTGCTGGCCAGGGGCAGGCCGTTCTCGCCCTGCCAGGCGTGCGTGCTGCTCAGACAGATCCTGCAAAGACGGACGATGATCGATCAGCCAGGAAGGTGAATTAGGCCCCATCCACTTACCGCGATGTCATGGTCAGCACCTCGGGCAGAAATGGCGCCGCCATGGCCGGCTCCCGGTGGATGAAGGTGCTCAGGATAACAATGAATATGCCAATCTCCTCGTCCGTGTACTCCTCGATGACAGCTCCGCAATCCGAGCAGCGCTCCACGACGGTGTAGTCACCGACGCGCCGGGAGCTCTATGTAAGGAACAGGGCATTTTATTTCAATCCGATTAAGAAACCAGATCTAGTCGGAAGTGTCCGACTCGAAGGTACCCTGTACCCAAAAAATGCAAACCTGAACCACTTTGGTGTGAAACTCCCATCTGACTGAAATATTCAGCTATTAGATAGAAGATGAAGTTGATTTCAAATGATCGATAACCCCGATTTCCTAAAATCAATACACATCTACAACAACCTCAACTTTTTGTACTAGTTCACGATGTGAAAAGAGCATATTGGGTTTGTGCAATGTCCGTCTGTCCGTGTGAACGGAATTTTATTCGCTGCTTTTGAAGCCACAGACTTGAAATTTTGAATATATATTCGTGTATCAGTTAGTCAGTTAAAGTGTAACGATTTGGCTACACCTACTGGGCGGGTAAGCCGAGGAAATCCATATCTCCCACAATTTTAGAGCTAGAATAATAAAATTTGGCTGGCAGTTCTTTGATGAGCTTCTCTAAATATCGAGAATTTGGCACATCGTTAAGATAAAAGTTTCCTGCAACCCTTTTCCAGCTATGTTGGACTTTTATGGTTGGGGTATCTAATTGTTAGTGCTTAATTCATGTTTTTTAAAATGCAGCTTTAAAGTTCCTATGTTTTCTAAATGGAGAGACCTCTTGTATAAAAGGTAGGATAGCAGATGCCATGCCCCCGTCGGAAAGAGAGCTGGTTACTATGTGATTCCACTCACCCCACGCTGCGTGTTGGTTGAAGTGTGCGTGGCGTGTCCATTTGGGGCTTCGGTAATTTCTTCGGCGTCGTCGTCGTGCTCCTCGGCCGGCTGGAAGGGCGGCGGCGGCCAGGAGCCGGCGAAGCGCGAGCGTATATCCGGAATGGCATTCGTGTCCACGTTGAAGGGCGCCAGCTTCTGGCGGGGTCGCTTGTTGCCATTGCCAGCGGACGCTCCGGCCTGGTGCGGCTGACGCTCGTTGGCCTGCTGCCTGGGATCCTGCGTCACATTCTTCAAAATGGACGTGTGCAGGTCCTGCGGCACCTGCGTCTGCGCCGGCGCCTGTGCCTGCGCCAGCGCCAGCGGCTGTGCCTGAGTCTGGGTGGCGGCGGACGCGGAGCTCGGCGCGTTGGGATTGGGCGGAGATTCGAGGGCCACCTGCTTGATGAGGCGTCGCGGCGAGTTGTTGCGACTGCTGGCCGTCACGTCGTCCTTGGTGCTCTCGGACACGTCCAGGCTGTCCTGCTTCAGGTGGCTGATGTCCGGCAGATTGAGGCCTTCGCGCACGCGCTCCACGAGGGCGGCCACCGTGTCCTGGGTGCCGATGGGCAGCAGTCGCTCCGGTGTGGGTATCTCCAGCGCGGCGATGCTCTTGGGCGGTGGCAACAGCGCCGCGTCGACCTCGTCGCACGGATTGGGCATCACGCTCATCTTGGACAGCGGCGAGTCCGGCGACCCGTACGCCTTGTCCGTGCGCCTCAGCGACTTGGCCGGCAGCTTCTTCTGCCGCGACTCATCCGCCGAGGAGCTGGACGTGCCCGCGCTGCACTCCACGATCGTCTTGTGCCGGCCAATGGGCTTGGCCGGGCCGGACGGCGCCGGCGGAGCCGAGGCGGCGCTGCTGCCGTTCGTGGAGCGACTGCCGCTGCCGCTGCTGGAGCCCGGCTTGCCGCCTGTCGCCGGCAAGTCCTGCAGGGCGCCCAGCGCCTTCAGGTGATTGGTGGCAATGGCCGCGAACATTTTGGACGTGGAGGCGGCCGCGTTCTCCAGCGACTTGTTGCGCACGGTCACCGCACGATGCACGTCCACCGGCGGGCTGACCACCGCCGTCTCCGTGGTCTCCGAGCCCACCAGCGGCGTCACGATCATGCGCACGCCCTCCTGCAGGCTGTGCCGCGTGTGCGTCGTTACCACGGTGGTGCTGACGGACTCGGCGCTGGCCTTGATCTTCGTGGAGTAGGTGTCGCCCGTTTTGGTGGTGATCAGCGCCTTGTGCGACTTGATCGACTTCTGCAAAACGGCCCATTACTGGGAGGGATCAGTGGGTGTTCGACGGGTCTTACCTCCTCCGTGTACTCCAGGGTGCGACGACTGCGCATTGTTTCGATCTTCGTGGGCAGGACATCTTCAAAGTGGATGGTGTCGTCAAAGGAGCCCTGAAAGTAGCAGCTAAGTTAGAATTCGCATGGGCAACTCTCGGAGTGGCTTTACCGGCGCACTGCCGTGCAGGGTGCTGTCGGAGAGGTCACTCTCGGGTATGGCCACCAGTTCGGATTCGGTTTCGTCAGCGTCCAGGCTGGAGTCGTTGTACTTGCGAAAGGCGTGCTGCAGCTTGGGCGTGAAGGCGACGTTCTGGCCTTTGCTCTTGGAGGCGGCGCTGGTGCCTTCGGAGGGGAACATGGGACTGGCCGGCGGACTGGCCTCCTTGTCATCCGGATCGGTGCCCAGCGAGGGCTGGCTGACATCCCGCGACCTTGCCGCGCCCCCGACACCAGCGTGAATGTCCAGTATGGTCGTCGTGGGAATGCGTCGGCACTGGTGGAAGTGGCCGCGCAGACTGTTCATGATCATCCGCACCGCCGAGATGACGTAGCCACTGAGGGGCTGTGTGTAGGAGTACTTGTAGAGCACCACCAGCAGCGTGAAGAGCCAGTTGCGGCGCGGATACTGCTCCAGGTGCCACAGCGAATAGTTGAAGACCAGATTCTGGTACGATTCGCCCGAAGTGTTTGTCGGATTGGGTGCGTAGAGCACGATTTGCATGACGGACGGCAAGATGAGGCCTCCAATCAGATGATTCTGATCCAAGACCTGCGGCAGGTTGGCCAGAAATGCGTTGAACACGGCGGAAACGCTGCAACGGACCAAGAGTCGAAACTTTCGCTGTATTCTCTGAATTCATGAATTGCTATGAACGCAATTTATTTCGCCGATCTTAAATACAGAGACTTGAAATTTGTGATATGTACTGGTTTATACCCGCATCAGATAAAGTGTTAAGATTTTTTGGCTACGCCTTTTGGGGGCGTGGCAAAACCATAACATTGATATGAATCCCTCAGTTTTTAAGTTAAATACATAACCTTTTTAAACATTACATACTCTAAAGATGGCAAAAAAATGTGTATGTATGTATGGCGTGGCAAATTGATAATATCCATAAACCCATAAATCATAAGCCATATCTTCCACAATTTTAGAGCTAAAGTCACCAGTTTTTGATGACCTTCTCTAAATATCCCCACTAATTACAAAAATTAATATTTTGACAAAATAACAATCATAATTTAAACAATTTTCGACTTTTTAAGCTGTTATTATACTGTAAACTGCCGTCGGATACACCCGACTGCAACGATTTTATTTGCTTCAATCTACTCACCGCAATGACTGGGGCGTGGTATGGAAGGTCTTGTCGATTTGATTGTGGCCCAAAAGTAAGAACAAGTGCTTCAATACAATGTTCTGGGTCTTGGTCACAGGCTTCTCCTCGGACGGGAAGGCCTGATCTGTGCGCGACATGAACTGCATCAGCATAAAGACGAGCAGATGAATTGTCTCCCGATCGGATTCCTCCAGCTCCGTAATGCGGCTAAGCAGGCCGATGAGGTTGTCGTCGTTCAGTCCACCCAGCGAGTGGATGTGTCCATCTAACCGGGATTAATTGAGTATTAGTATTAGCCTTGAACAACTCTCCGATGATACAGAAGGGAACAAACACCGATTTCATATTTTTGCTTTTGTTTTCTTTTTTTCGTACAGCCACATGCCAATTGCACAATTAGATTGAAATTGATATATACTATAGTGTGTGTACGATTATATATACACAAGTGTTTGGAGAATTTGAGTTTGGTTGAGTTATTGGCTTCTTTGCGTTTACAGTATAGCACGATAGGTTTACAATAGTTCTTGAGGGCATACATACCAGATTGGAAGGGAACACTTAAAATGATTTTGTTTTTTGTGTGAAAAGCAAAGTTCGAGACAATTATCAATACAGATTTGTTAAAAACAGAGTCCACATTTTACGAACAAACACACATTCCAAATAACTAGCTACCTGATAAATACAGAAATTAAAAGTAAAAATAACGAGGGCTCGGGCTTGATTCCCAGGCTATATTTTGGATGCTTAGAAGATAGTGCTTTTCAAAAAAGTTAGGTTCATAATTTATAACTTTGTAGTTTGTAATAAATAAATAAGAGTAGTTTTATACTTTATGACTGTATTCTAATACTAATAATAAAACTAAATAAAATAAATTAATTTGCTACGTCAATATAATTCCTAAAATGAAAGGCATCTAGACTAACTTAGCAATTACACTATATATAAATTTGATTGTACCGAAGTTTTTAAAGATTATGGTAAGTATACAATACCATTCGCAACAAGACTTCGATTTCCATACAATCTTAACGTTTTCATAAACTTTCTTTTTGTCAACTGATTTTTTTAAATATTAAAAATAAAAGCAAAAAGCTATGATATATTAAATAAACTTATTAAATGAGACTCGTATTAGCTTGACAGGAATATTATATTTTCATAAGACTGACAACTACACGGAACCAGTTTTGTGGCAGTTCTAGACAATTAATTGTTTGTTATTAGAAAATTACATATTCTCCAACATTTGTTTAAGAATAAAAATAAAAATACTTCAAACACATGCCAAAATAATTATAAAGTGCAAGTCGGAATGCTCCATAACAGAAATGATTTAAGAAAGTTGTAAGTAATAAATTCTGTTTTTAGAGTAGAAAATATTGTGAAATGAAAGTATGTACACCAAATAAACATATAGAAAAATGCCAAAATTAGAACTGAAAACGATGGTAAAGTGCCAAGGAGTAACAAGAATCGCGTTTATTCTCATTACTCTATGGTAAAGTGCCATTCGGAATGCCCCAGAACAGAAATGATTTGATTGGAGGCTCGCATCGAAAGGCGAAAGAAAAACGCCGGCGAGCCAGCGTTAATGATTATATCATTCACAAAGAGTCTGAAAATATGAGTATTTACATATATTTATTGGCTCGCTTCATCGAATGCCAGGCTCAGAAAGTTGCTGGACCGAAATGAAAGGTCAACAAAACCGTAATTTCATAGATGATTGTGAACTCTACAATTGACAGCGAACATAAAGCTGGGTGGGGGAACAAAGACAACTAAGGGGGTTGACTTGGTACGTGGACACACATGCTCTAGCACCTACCTGGATTGGCCGTGGTGCTGCCCGGGGCGCCAGCCGCGCCGGCGCCCGGATGCGGAGCGACATCACAGGTGCAGTGCATGGGAAAGGCCAGGGCCGAGGGACTGGGACTGGGGGCGGCCACTGCTGGCTGCGGGGGCAGCAGGTTGGGGGCCGAGGGATGCTTTTGGAAATGGGAGTGCAGGGAGGTGGCGAAGCTGTGCCCACCGGAGCCGCCCGCCGTCGTCCCGGCCGCCGTCGTTGCCTGCTCTGCGGCCCTCTGCTGCGTTGACGTCGGCGTCGACTGCTGAGGCGGCTGCTGGGCAGCCTGCGCCGCCTGCGAGCGCAGCAATGTGTCCGCCTCCCGCAGCGTGGGCAGTGGACTGTGGTGACTAGGCGGTACACAATGCACTAAATACTGGTGGCTTTGGCTGTGAGCCGAGGCAAATGTCGCTACTTGTGCACTACTACCAGCGTTGTGTGTGTGTGGGTGTGTGTATGGGTGTGTGTGTGGGTGTGTGTGTGGGTGTGAATGCGGGTGTGCGTGTGCGGTGGTGGCGTGTAGCGTCGGGTGATAGGGAAAGGCCGTCGCCTGGGCGTGGTGTACGGGACAGGGCGGCGGTACTTTCGACCGCGTATGCAAAGTATTACTAGTTGTGGCCACACTGTGGCTAGCTGTACTGGTGTTCTGATTGGCACTACTACTGCCTAGGAACTGACCCAATCCGAAGCGCGAGGTCTTCCGCTTGAGTATGGGTGCCGACACCTGTCGACTGTAGATTTTCTCCTTCTCGGGCACTGCGAAAGCAACAAAGTTCCAATCAATAGAAAAGGCGTAGGAACTCTGCAGTCGGGTGTAACCGACCGCGCAATACTCGTTCACTGCATAAGAACTGCTTCGAAACAGTCGAAAACTATCTCAATCAACAAAAACAACCCCTTTGGTGACCCTCGCTCTAAAATTGTGGGAGCTATGTATTTTTGTGATTTGATCGATATCGTAATAAATTATTAAAAAAGTATCTTTAGGGAGGTTATCAGTAATATGCATCTAGGAGATATACAAGACGCGGGTATACAAGACTATATACTCAAACACAGATGGACGGACGGACAAACCCAATATACCCCTTTCAGTTCGTGAACGAGTAGCTAAAGGAATTTGAATGTCTGCTCACCGAACTTGGAGTCCTGGCGCGGCGCCATGCTGGCTGGTGCGGACATGGTCCTCTTGTAGGGCCACTTGGTGCCGAAGGAGGCGCTCAGGGTCTTGGCCATGCTGCCACTGGTGTCCGACTGGCTGAGTGCCTCCCTGGCCTTCAGAATTTTGGCGGAGAGGGCCTCGCTGCCATTGTCCGAGTTGCGCAGATCGCGCAGATACGAAATGTCGCCGCACTTCTCCATGTTGATCTGGGCCTCCACGAAGAGCGTGTCGAAGCGATTGAGGAAGAACTCCCAGCCGAGCAGCTTGCGGTCGGACAGCGAGTTGTGCAGCTGGTAGACCGACTGCAGCACCACGGGCCGATCCACGATGAACAGATCGAACTGCGACTCCAGGCAGAAGAGCAGCGACCGTATGGCCGTGTCGTGGATGGTGCCCACGTAGAGAGTCGCCCGCTGGGCCACGTACACGTTGATGTCGTCCATGCTGGCGATCAGATGGCAGAAGGCGGTGGCCAGCGCCGTTTGCAGGCCCACCTCGGAGCGCAGCGGAGTCGAGTCCATGAAACGCGTGATCACGGTCACCCGCTCCACGGCTGTGAAGCGCACCCGCCAGTCGGCGTCGTGGAAGGCCTCCTGCACGACGCGCCAGAACACGTCCGAGCCCAGCGGCAGCGTGATGCAGTGCAGCAGCAGCGGCACGCCCACCTGGCAGATGTGCGAGTGCTCCGCGTTGCACAGCTCCCACAGGCTGCAATGTACTCAGATTCATTAATTGGCCTCTGCAACCGTGTGCGGCAGCTCTCTCACTTCTTGATCAGCAGATTCTCCTGACACCAAATGAAGAATCCCCGCTGCTCCCTGGCCGCCTTGGCCAGGGCATCGCCGTGCAGCGCCATCGTCTTCAGGCACTGCAGCACATAGTAGAGTATCTCCGGTTTCTTAATGGTGGGTATTTCCTACAGAAATAATGGGTTGAATTACATACATGGACATCACTCGCCTTCACTCAGGTCAAATGTTTTTCTTTAAATTTAAACAATTATTTTTATTAAAAATTGGCTAAAAATGAGTCTCAAGTTGCTTGAAAGAAAAACGTTTCATAAATAAGTTTTCTAAGCATTTTCCAACTTGTGCATTTTGTAAGAATGTAGGATTAAAGTCCATTCAACTATTATAAAACTATTTAAAGTAAGTCGGGTGTAACCGGTCAACCATTCAGTCAATCAATCAGCACAAGCAATGTGAATACATTCGATTACGCATACGCACCGTGAGCAGCTGGTGTATGTACTGCAGCGTCTGGGGCAGCTGGTCCAGCGTGAACTTGAACTTGCCCACCGAGGTGTGCCAGAAGTCATCACTGTCCTCCTCCTCCTCATCGTCCTCAGAGCCGCTGCCATTGTCGCCGCCAGCTGTGCTGCCGTTGGCGCCGTTCTCGCCCATGACGGACGCCTTGGTGACGCTGACGTTGGCGCTGCCCACGTCGGCATCGGAGAGTGTGATGGAGCGGGCTGTTGCCCTGTCCGTGGGCAGGATGGAGGCCAGATCGAGTTGCTCTGAAACTGTTTCTACGGTGGCCGTCATGATCTGCATTAGATAGCAAAGGTGTCAGCATTAAGGTGACGGCTCTTTCTCATGGCTCGCACATCTTTACAGTAAGTAGTTGACATATTTACACGGTATTTCATATTAAGTAGGTGTACATTCATCACATAAAGTACACATGTACATAGATAAATGCAACGTTGATCGGTGTAACTTACACATCCATTATTTGTTTTGTTTTTGGTATCGTTTAGAGAACAATGTTATAATTTACACAAATGATTTACATAAAAACAAGTAATAATGCATAATTGTGAGGGTATTTGTGCATTAATGGTATTTTGTACATTTGTTGCTGCTTGGTGTTGGCATTAGGAAATTGTGACGGTGCTGGTACACGGAACATGCTCTTCAACAATGATTAGAAACGAAAGGAACAAGTTTATTTCAAGTACGTGGAAGAGTTGTAAAAATAAACGTAATATTTACATGTTACAAATTAATTAACAAATTTAGATATATTTAAATAAAATGTACATTTATAAAAAAAACTTTTCGGTTACGATTTTTCCGTTTGCTGTATTTCGTAATTTATATTCACACACATACAAGATACTTTGAGACACAGGAGTGGAAAGAAACTTGAAAAATATACTTTAATAATCTCTGTTTTTTAAAGCTATGCAGACGCCTATACAAAGCAACATTCTTATATATGGCATATTTATAATTATTCTAGGTATATTAAAAATATTTATAAAATATTTCAATTGTTCTATGATTATTGAATTCATGAGTCTTTTTCCTATGCACCTAATGTACTAAAAATAACACTGGACAGCAAAATTAAAAACATATAAAAACATATTTCCACCCTGAATAGTATTTTTTAAATTTTAAAAACGTTGTGCTAATTAGAAAAATAAATATGCGCTATTAGTGTTTAAAACTATTTTAAGAAAAGAGAAAATATGGAATTAAATGTATAAATTCTTCTTCGATAAATTAGATTTATTTCCCATTTAATCGCAAAATTTTAAATGCTCAGCATTTGATTAGAGCCTAGTGCAATTTTGTAACATAAACTAATATTAATAATAAAAATTGCTAATTTGTTTCTAATTTGCTTTGCACGTGTTGTAATTAAGCTTTGAAGTCTAAAATGTGTGGCTGACAAACTTGATGATCTATGTGAAGAAAAGCTTCTAAACATCGCACTAAATCCTTTTTTTTTTGATAGTTGACGAATGTTTGTATTAAAAAGTAATTAAGTAAAAAAGTAAATAATGTAGGAAGAATTTTCGTAAATAAAGTAAAAAGAATAAACACTTTGTACAATGTATATACACTTAACACGAAGAGTACATTTTTTCTGGACATAAAAAGAAATATATGTAGGAAATAGAAATATACAAATATCGAATTGTATGGAGGGTTTTTAATTAGCCAAATGATACAACTAATATTAAAAATATTGTTTGTTTGATTTTGATTTGGGTTTTGTTAATGAATGCACAAAGTACCTCGTCTGTGGCGTGAACTTTTCTCAATTCATTATTATCAACTGAATGCCCATTTTCGTTATTCTATAAAAAATATATGAAGAAATGAAAAGTTTTGTATAATTGTTGAACGGGTTTGGCTTTCGAAATCATAAGTATGTAAATTCAATTGTTAAATTTTAAAGTCTAATATCAAAAGAAAATATATAAACGCGTGTAAATTTAACTGAATCTTCACTTTAAATAAGTATTTTGTTGTTGCTGTAATAAATTATTAATAAATATATATTTGGTATGTAATAAAGTAAGGGGGTGTTGTTTTAAAATACCTACTTAAACGCATAATAATTGCTGTTTATTTGCTTTATCTTATTATTATTGGTTTTGAGGTGTGTTGTAAATATATGAAAACTTTAAAGTTCAATATTATTCGCCATTAAGGGGTGTTAACCAAAGAACGTAAGATATAAGGTTTGCTAATAGATATACTTTACACTTTGAAATACATACGGAACAAACGTGGGGCATATGGACGAGCACGCCGCCCACAGAGTGGGGCTCTGGTTGGGGCACGGCCACAGGCATGGGACCTTGATAAAGAGAATATATAGTTAAGATTAGTGATCGCTGGCATTCAGAAGAGGGCGTCAATTGCACAACTCTGCTAGAAATGAAATTGAAATCATTTAAGTGGTCAAGATAACTCATTGCATTCACTAATTCGGGCATGCATCCAAGTACATACACTAAAAGTATAAATCCTATGAATGTTTCGCATTTTTCATGGCTCACACAATTAATTTTGGAATTTCTCTGATTTAATGTACATGCAAGTTTTAAGTTTTCCAAATTTTCAATTGCCAATTGGGGCCTATGTCGATGTGTGTGCAGTTTAATAACCGAAATACGAGCCATATTTTAAGAATACTTAAAAAAAAATTAAGCTAAATTCATTAAGGATTGGTTTTGCTTTTATTAATATGTATTTGCAGTTGTTTTTTTTTTTTGTATCTTTTAAACTGGACACACACAGGCACACATTCTACTTAGAAAATTCCTAAAGAATATATTCTTCAAAAATTAAAGGTCATCAAAATTGGTTCAAGGCACTCATGACTACGCAGGTGTGAAGTAGTTGTGTGGACTTTGTATTTAGTTGTGTAGTGGAAGTCGCATTTGTGTGAAGAGTATTACCGAACCGAAAGAAAATGGAAATAAATTCAGCAAAGTGGCTGTTATAGGTACTACTTATAAGGTCATCTACTATATTGTATTTAAAAGCTTGTGTGCTATATATGCTAGGAAGCCAAAAAGAGATAGACGGATAGAAGAGTGTTCTTTTATGTTTTTTTTTTGTTTTTTGTGATGTGGAATGTTGTGGGTAGAGTCTTCACTTGTTTTTTTTAGTGTGGGTGGATAAAGTATTCAAAGTTATTTGAATTGTAACGAAATGTTTTTAAACTGATTAACAATGTCAATAATGTAATGCAAATATTTGGTTATTTTAAATAGTGGTTTTTGATTTGTGTTTGGTTTTTGGTTTTGTTTTTAATCTTTTTAAGAAATGAAAAATTTGCTTGTTGGTGCATCACCTGCCATTATAATAATTTTTCCATCGTCTGAAAAGAATTGATCTAGCTTAAAGATATCTGATAATGATTGATAGATTGTAAATTTTAGTTTTTAGTATTTGATGAGTAGTTTACGTTTGTTATTGTATAAAAGAGCAATTTAATAATTCATCATATAGACCGATAGTTTCGATAGATTGACAGTGTGTGACAGAGATAGACAGACAGTTGTTACGCGCGAGAAAAGTGCGTGTGCGAGCGAGACAGCGAGCGAGCGTTAGTAATATTTTTTACAGTGGACGCGCAGAATATGTTAGAGATAGAGAGAGAGAAAGATATACATATTTATGTAGAGAGAGATAGTAAGATAGACATATAAATAAAAGCCAAATGAGTTAAATGGAAAATGTTTTAAACGAATTATGATAATTAGAATGTATTTAATAACGATCTCATTTAGTTGCAGCGTTATTTGTGGCAGGTGTTTCAATTTGGGGATTAGTCTCGGCCTTGTTTAAGTTAAGTTAAGTTTGTTTGTCGTTTTAATTGGGTTCAAACTGTTTACAGAGCTTAACAGGTGCAGGATACTAGGTTCAAAACTCGGTTTGAATGCGCTTTAAACGTGGATTTAGACTAGTCAACTTGTTTACGAGACGCTCTCAAGGACGTCAACCATTCATTCGCCTGCATATAGTCCAGGCAATGATGTACAGTCTACGTTTTAGCTACAAGTTGGGTGACTTTCACAGGATTACTTTTACGGTGGCTAGTTACGGGTATTTATAAGAGGTTGGAGGAGGGATTGTATTGGTGATAAAACTTTGAAGACTCTTCGACAGTTATTTTACAAGCAGCCTTCTCGAATCAACTGAAGAGGGTTCGGGACGGGCCAGGCTTACCTGCAAAGCCGCCGAGCGGACCCAGTGGAATGGGCAAAGGTGCCATGGAGAGTGAAACATCGCGTTCTCGGGATTTCTCTTTGTCCGATTCGGGCGGCGATTTGCGTGACGACTTCTCCTCTTCTATGATGTCCTCAATTGGCACCTGCGGCATTGAATTGAATAAGTAAATAAATTCCAATTATCTTTTTGCATGATGTACAAATTCGTATAAAAAATAATATTAGCTAAATGGCAAAAAGTACAATTAAAATAATAATTACACATTTTATTTATTTAATTTTGTAATAAATAAATTATGATTTAGCAAATGGAAAATAATATCGGAAATTCATTTTGGTTCGTGATAAAGTCACCTGATAAGAATATAAATTTCAATTTCCAAAATATAAAACGAAGTTAAAATATATATATCGTGGGGAGTGAGAAAAAATGGTTTTTATAGAGCATCACAAAAATTAATAAAAATAATTTATAGAATATTTATAATCATGTTAAAACAAAACAATTCGTGTAAAAAAAAAGAGAATCAGGTGTGGCATGAAATTCGTTAGGGGCACCTACATCGGGGGGTCGAACGGGATTCAGCGGAGCCATGAACTCGACCAGCTTGGTCGACAGCTGATGCCACATTGTGGAGGCCTCGCAGTACGCACATTCCGCCACCTGCAAGCGAGATGCCGTTAGATTCGCGAGGTACAGTTATGATTGGCCGCACCTTTAGGGCGCACACGTGACTGCTGAGACCCACCCGGGCCGCAGTCACCATGCACTTGATCAGGCGGGAGACATTCTCGCACACGCTGGTGTGGATGCCCATGTGCTGCTCCACGTCCTGCAGTTCCATCTGCTTGAGCAGGATGTCCAGCATGAGAATGCAGCAGGTGAGATTGTGCTCGGCGTCCGTCGAGAACTCCGTGTGGCGATTGGTGGGTGCCTCGTCGTCCGATATGGCCGAGGTGTTCCCAGAGTCATCCTCCACAACGGGCGCTAAAGGGGATCGAGAATATTCGTTAATGCATTCGTTAGCTCCGCTGGATCCGGCACGTACAAATGGAGCTGCGCCTCGGTGGATTGGCCATTTCGGCCTTGCTCTCCTTGCAGGGCGTCTTGGGCGCCTTTGCCTGCTGCTGGCTCAGACTCGGCGGCTCCTTCTCCTTCTCGCGCATCAGCTCGTGCTGGATGCCGTACTTCATGATGCGCACTCCGTCGCCGAACATGGCGAAGAGCTGCACGAGGGGAATGAGTATCTCCAGCTTGCTGAGGATCTGGAGCCAGTGCAGCGCCTGCTGCTGCACTTTGGCCGTCGTCTTCTCGAACCGTATGGCCACAAAATTGTACATGGTCTTCGCATCGAAGCCGAGCGGCGACATTTCCGGATCAAGTATTTTGCTGAGCACAATTTTGAGCTCGTTCAGCTCCTTTTCGGCCACGTCGTTGGTAATGGCCTCCATCCAGTGCGGCATCACATAGTCCCAGATCTCCGAGGTGATCACCTCGTAGGGCACCAGGCAAATCAGCCGCTGCAGACCCTCCTTCAGGTGGCTGGTGCGCGAGGCCAGCGTCTCCCAGTGGCCACCCACGCGGGCGTACTCCGGCGGATGCGGCAGCAGGCAGGCGATGAACACGTTGTAGTGGATGCGACAGATCTCCTTCAGCCAGTCGCACACGTGATCCACCTTCAGCTTCTCTATGGTGCTCTCAATCTGGCCGGCAGCTGCAAAAATGAATATAATCATGTTGTTGTTTTAGCTTAGACCTACTAGAATCTATTACTCCCTATGTCTCCTACTTGTGTCTTAGCCTACGCTGCAATAGCCCTTATTCCTTATTCCTTTTTTCTATTTATCACATAATTCTATGTATTATTTAAGGCCGGACAAACAAATAAAATATGTGAGAAATATATAAAATGTTTTTACACTCGTCCGTCTGTCCGTATGAACGCAATTTTTGTCGCTGCTTTTGAAACTAGACTCTTGAAGCTTCGAATATATACTCGTGTATGCTCGCGTTAAATTAAGTGTTAAGATTTTTGGGTACGCTCTCTGTGGGCGTGGCAAAACGGTTAAATCAATATATACCTTCCTCACTGCTTATACTGCTTATAAGAAATAAATAAATTTACCATCGTAGGAATAGGCCGTCACGTGGAACCAGTGAAAGAGCATGCTGAGGATGCGTCCCAGAACCTCGACCGGCGTATCGGCGGTGGGGGTGCAGCGACCCACCAGCAGCCAAATGCCGTAGCGACCCAGCATCTGGCGCTCCTCGAGCGAAATGTTGTCCGGCGTGGCGCCGCCGTTTTTCTTCGCATCCGAGACGGACTCCTTGCCCGGCTCGAAGTTGAGGGGCTTGGCCTCGCGCAGCAAACTGACTACGGACTCGACCATATGCATTTGCATCTCGGGGTCCATCTGCCAGGCTGGCTGCAGGCTGCGGTGCACGACGTGGTCTCCGCCCCGGCGGGAGTTATGGCGATTGCTGTGGCACTGGGCGCAGTACCGGATGGGATGATTGCCGTTGAAGCTGGCGCACTCGGTCGAGAAGCATATGGAGAAGGCCGACTTCTCGCTGGAGCGACAGTTCTTGTTCTCGCACACCATGGACACCTGCTGCATGGGGTGCAGTATGTCGCCGAACTCGAGGTTCGCGTGCTCTCGATGTATCTCGTTCGCGCACTCGATGCACAGATACAGCGGCGGCGGGCAGTCCTGGGCATAGGTTATGCTGATGCTGTGGTCGTAGCACACCTTGGCCGCCTCGGCATTACCTGCATTGGGACAGTGTTCGCGCTGGCAGGTAAACGGCACCAAGTCATCTGCGGGGATAGTAAAATAAATAAATAAATATTTATAAATATAAAATAGGTATATTGTCTTTATTATTATTATTGCTCTACTCACTGGTAAATTTGGAGAGTAGAACCTTGCGATCGAACAGGTTGGCATTGAAGGCGGGCCAGTAGTAGAAGAGCAGCTTGGCGGCGGAGAAGCGGGACACGGCCGTGCCGTAGGCTACCACGCAGAGAATGTCCTTGACCACATTGTGCTTGAGAGTCATCAGACACTCGAGTAGTTGGCAATGATGGGCTGAAAGATGGGCCAATTTATCAATATATATCACAGATACTCCCGGGCACTTACCTGGATTTTTCGAGTACTGCAATACCATCATGATGACAGAGGAGACAGATTGGCAGGCTTGGCATTCCTGCTCATCGGCGCTGCGACGAGCTGTCGTGTGTTATTTAAACATATTAGACTAGGCCATAGAATGGTAAAAAACGAGCGTACTTATAGTGAAGGGTAAGATATAATAGCACAGCGCATTGACAATGTCCTGATGCAAGGCTGGCGGTAGCACAGAGATAGTAGAGCTGACTAGATAGGGTAGGTTATCAATAAGATCCTTATCAAGGAAGGGCAATATGCAGCTAAGACATTGAAGCAAAGCTTTGCCGAAAACTGAAAATATACTCAAGAAGAATAGACTAAAGTGGCTTACATACTATATAATAGCCCCTACCGATTTGGCCATACTGGATGCAAGGTGCAACATCAATGAGCATAGTTAAAGCATTGTAGAGATTGCCATATTCAAGATTTGGATAGGCAGACATGCGTGTGGGATCTTCGAGAGGATCGCGTATAAGCTCGTGCGGAGAGGTGCGCACATCCTTAAGGACAGCTGCAAGAGGTTCAGTATTAGTTAGGTAAGATCGATGATTCCGTATCTGAACTCACTTAGTAGAGTTTGAGAGAAGTATTTGATATTGTTAGCAATATCGACGCCAGAGGGAGCAGGTAAGACGTTGTGCAATAGGCGTACATGGTATTCATGAAGGGCTCTCAGTTTTGCCTGAACTGTAAGTATAGCAAATATAATAATAATAATAATCGAGTCGGTGATGTTATCAGAAATATTTATAATTCTTTTAGGCATGTAGCTTTTAATATTTACATATATATATAAATATATTTTTTGTCCTCATTTAATTCCCGTTGATACTCGCTTCGTTTATAATTAAATAAATAAATAGTCGGAGATGCCCGACTAGGGGATACCCAGTGCAACATCCTCATTTGTGAAGAGCTTCGCTCAATTCAGATGTTTGTATATACAAATCAAATACGTGTATGCTCAAAAGTCCAAAGCTTCAAATCGATATTTGCTGATTGCGATAATTGATAATTGTTAAAAACGGACGGACAGACAGATGTAAATGGGTTAAATGAAATATTAGAACAAAACGATTTATATCTCTTTCTAAGCAGTACAGTACTCTGTGACATACTGTGACATACAGGAATCCAATATTTGTTGATTACGATGATCGACAATTGTTAAATATATTTAATCTAGTTTTTATGGGAGACCGACAGACAGTTCAACATGGCATTCGCAAGGCCACGTGGCACTTGAGACTTTTGTTGCATACTTTCAGGCTGACGATATTTATTGGTTACCATTAACGATGATTGTTAAAAATATGAAATCTAGAAATCTAGGACGGACGGACAGACAGACGGAAACGGGAATTATACATTTTCTTCCTTATACTTATTGCCAAAGAGTACGAGGTACTTAAGACACAGGGTGCCACTTGAGACCTTTGTGGCATACTTACAGGCGGCAGCGCGAGTGCCCATGTTGATGAGTTGCACCCTGAAGCTGCCAGTCATTATATCAGACAGCTCCTTTGCATTGCCGAAACTGCTGCCGAGGGACTTCGCATTCTGCATAAATTGTATAAAAGTATATATAAGTATTTGCTAAATAATTGTAGTTCTAAATATATCAGGTTTTGGTTATTAAAATTACGTAATCTGTGTCAGCCTCTGGCTGATGCTGCAAAATGCTTTCAATTATAAAAGTCTTCATCGAAAAACTGGAAACTTCATATGTTTCGAATAGTTGAGAGCTGTTGCTTTGTGTTTCAAATGAGCTTACCTCGAAATTTGTTAGTTTTTTCAATAAATTTGCAATTTTTTACGGGTTTGACGGAGCACCTTGACCACAAAGAAAAATCTCTATAACTAAATTGAGTTCTGTATGTGTTCTCTGGTTGTGGTGTGTATCTGTGCAAGAATTTTCCTATCTGCCCGATGCCAGGCGGCTCTTTTGGCAATGCTGCTATTGGACATCGTTGGCTCGCAATTTTCCCAGTGCCGCCTTCGAGTTTTAGTCAATTGTTGAGTTTACCTGTAGTTGCTATTATTTTTACATTTGATTTATTTGTTGAAATGTAAAACAATTTGCGACCGGAATACGCCGTGGGTTGAGCGCTGACCCAATTTTCCTACTGCTGATTAACACTCACCCCGAAAATGGCTCGCCCGAAACCAGCTGCAACTGGAACATGCGCATTCCGAATGTTTACCTCGCATTTTCGCAGCTCCCGCGATTTTCCGTTTTCCGACTTGGCGGCCAGTACAACAAGTGTTTGTTTTCCTTTGTGCGCATGTAAATATTTACGAAATTCCTTATCAGTCGGCTCCGAGTTGAGTTTGCGCAGTTGACGCGCAATGTTTGTAAATATTTCCCAGCTGTTCTTTTCCAATGCAACAAGTTTCCCTTTGGAGACTTTTGAAGTGATTAAACCAACTGTTGTAGATTGCTCCAAACATACCGTAAATATGCTGAGGGTTGACAATGGATGTTTTAGTTCTAACTGTGAGAACGAAGCTGGACATATCAACGTTTGAAACGGTATCAAAATGGATGTGGTTGGTGTACTGAAGATTAAATGTTAGTTATTTATTATATTGCGCATTTATGATTTAATATCTTTTCTAATATCTTTAAAATAAACTTGACAAAACTTCATACTATGAATAGGCGTGCTATACATTTTTATTTTTTATTTTCAGCACCCTAAACATTCTTTTTCTTTATTATTTACTATAAAATCACCCACAAAAATGGGTGCCACATTTGGTTAATTTTTTTTTAATTCGTCAGTTTTAGTTAAAATAACGCCAAATGGTAAATGTATAAAAATATAAAATATACTATAAAATATATAATATAATATAAATCTGGGGTAATTGGGAATAATGAAGTGAAAGTGTGAGATTCGCTTTTGGGCAGGGCTTTGCTTTAAATCGGGAATTGTTAATCAATAATATTTAACAAATTTTTTGCTAAGCCTAAAGGGTGTCGTATTTTAGGGCTTCTTCGGAAAGTGAAATATTTAGGGGTTGCCCAGGACTCTTGTCTGGCTTATGCGGCACCTTTTAACCTGTGAAAGGTCGGCACCAAAAAACCAAAAGGGAGAAATCAAAACCAGGAGACACTTTAACAACAGATTTAACTGAACTTTGTGATCTGGCTGTCGGCCAAGTTGGCATCGGCTTACAAACTGTGGATGTGTGGGTGTGGCATTCAATAAAAATAAACATTGATTTTTGAAAATGCTTTATTCAGCATATGGGACTCAATTTAAAGCTGAACTGCAGATGAACTAAAGTGTTTAATATGTGTGTATGTGTTTGTCGGTGTATATAGTCATATCGATTGTTCAAAATGTGTGTATAGTGTGTGGCAGAAGGCTGGCAGGCTCTTACAAATTGTATAACAATTAATTTATGTAGGTTGAAACTTTGACCTAGTCTTCTTTTTTGTTGTCCTCATGCGATGGATCCACAATCTCATCAGAAACGGCGAGCATTTGAACTTCCTCCATTATCTCGGGTAAGCAACTTGCTTGACTTTCCACCGATTTTCCGGGCACAAGCATTTTAATCTCCTCACGCGATTTGTCTGTTGTGTCTGCGGGCCCGTCCTCAGCTTTAACCGGATCGGTACGCTGCTCCTGTTTTACTTGCTGCGACTCGGCGGACTCTTCATCCGTTGCCGGACTCTGATTCTGTTTATTGGCTGCCTTCTGGCGGTGGAAGAGCTGCTTCCAGTAGCCCGATATCGATGTCTTGATTGTGGGCTTGGCGCTTGGCACCGGCTTGCCAGTGGCCTCCTTTACGGCCGTGTTGGTGGTGCTGGGCGCGGGCTCTGTGGACTCTTCGAAGTGTACATTTCCTAAACAGTTTGATCGAGTTGAGACTTACGGCTGAGACGCAGTTACGCGGACACCTACCTATCTTGGAATTGCCCTTCAATCGAGTGATGAAGCGACTAATGCTGCCCGGCTTGGAGGCGTCTTTGTGGGCCTCTTCCTGGTCCTCCAGCTCGCTGGCATCCTCGTTGAACTCTTGGGCCGTGTTGCATTTCTTGCCCAGCTTGAAGAAGCGCTTCAGCGAATTGGACTTGGACCCGGCTGTGTCTGGTTCAGTTGTTGGCATGTTCTCTGGCTCGGCAAGCGGTACATCTTGAAGGTTTGACATTGTGCAACCACTTGAATTTTCCAAATTTTTATTTATTTGCAGCTCGTTGACTTACGAAATAAAAATGAGTCTGGCTAAACAGTTAAACAGCAACAGGCCCAACTTTAAACCCAGAGCCTACTGAAAACTCGTTCAACAACACCATCTACCATAAAGTCCTGCTGCTGGCATTTGAAAATTTATTTGTCTGGCAATTGGCCGCAGATTTTAGTCCCGGCCAACATGTGTTAACAACGACATCGAAACTGGTTTCAATTGATACGTTTTTCCCCTCTACGCTTCCAGGACACAATGCTGGCCAATACCAATACCAATATCACATCCAATGGTAACCGATATCAATTCATTCAATACCCCCGGTTATTCGTTAGCCCATTGTTCCAAATGTTGCCTGCCTGCTGCTTTTTTCCCCTCTCTCCTCCCTCCGCATCCCTCTCCGGCACTCGGCGCTGACCGGTGGCCACCAACAAAGCCGCTTCGTGCTGCCTCTCTCAAAATCAATTGAAGAAGTGGCGATTCCTGCTGTCGACACTGCCTCGTATCGGTTGTTATTACGGTTGTAGTACGAGCTCCCTACAAGTATTGTATGCACATTAATTTATGTAGTTATGTTGTATTCCAGCACCAGAACAATGGACAATCCATTTTTTGTTGCTTGCATTTGAAGGGTGTTGAAATCTCAACCAATTGCCCCTGTAAAATATTTGGAGCATGCAAACTTTAAACGCTTATTCGAAACGGCTCTGAAAAAATTAATACTCTACAATTTTAATAAAAATATCTGTTGGGTTTTGTATTATTTTAAGTTTGTGAGTGTAGGGATATAAACAGCTAAATACATTCAGAGAAAGCAATTAAGAGTGCTTTAGTCGGAGTGCCCGACTAGGAGATACCCTGTACACAGCTCACACGCACAATGGCCAATGCAAAGCTGGTCTTATCCTAATGGCATTTTTAGGGACTAAATTGCTTTTTGCTGCCATATAAAGTGTTGCTCGAAGAAACGATTGCAAAAAGAGGTTTTCAAAAATCGGTTCATTCGAGTTATATTATTCTCTAAATCGCATAGATCACATTTATACAGACGAATGCTTTTTGGTAAGTTGCCTGCCTTTTCCCTGTTACATGCAATTTCTCCAAGCCGTCGTGGCCTTTTTTAAACCTTTGTCAATGGGTGCAGGGTATACGAATATGAGTTGACTTGTGGAATTGAAAAGTATCTATCAAATTGCAGTAAGGTCATAAGAGCCACAGCAGCGAGCAGATATCAATAAATCATCAGCATCAGGAAAACAAGGATTCACGCAAGGAAGCATCTGGCAGCCAGCTAACGAGTTTCTCTCCCACTCCAACGAAAGTGTGAAAATGTGAATGAGTTGGAGTTGGATTGGAGTTGGCAGGATCTAACGGACGTGTGAGTGGAGATTGGGGACTGTAATGCCAAACGGAACTGTTGTTTATGGCATGGCGGCAAATTCATTGCCAACACATTTGTAAATACCAAATGCTCCATGACCAGAAGCAGAAGCAGCGGCAGCAGGAAAACAACAATAATATCGACACCCCCCGGGCTTACGCAACAACAAAGGGCAGGCAGCACAAGTGAAAACAATGGCAGCAGAAGCTGCAACAGCAGACCGCAAAATGTGTTGCATGCCCCCTGGCGCTGGTGTGGAGATGAAGCTCGAGCTGCTGCCTCGTCTGGCAGACAATCCGCACAGACAAAGGCAGCAAGTGCATTCATTCATTGGCAATAACAATCAAACTGCTGCTGGCACTTGGCTGCTGTTGCCACTGACGACAAGGAAGACGAGAGCCACCCAGCCTGACCATCTCTCCTGCCACAGTTCTTGTTGCGCATTTGCAATGCCATTCAACTTGTTTGTGGCACCAGCCGGCAGCAACAACAACATCTGCTGAACATGGCCATTCAATGCTTTAATATTTCGTCTAATTGTAATAGATTAGCTGCACTCTGTGGGAAAGGTAAACTTTAACCAGGCATGCTTTGATAAAAGGTCATAAATTCATAAATCGTATTTCCCAACTCAAGACAGTTCAATTTGGCACTGCTTCCTATTCGCCTGCTGCGCCCTTATAGATTTACAGTATTTGCTTAGTACAAGTCTGTTTACCTGAAACCCCAGCGATAAAGAGTTCAATCGCATTGGTTTATTACAAGAACGGCCAGCTCTATTTGATTTAAATATCTTTCAACGATAATAACGATTTCCGACTTGTGTGTTTAAAGCGCATTGATAATGAATTTTTATTATTTCACACTTTCACTTTAACGATCGTGATACGGACTACGGACTCGCATGTGACTCAATATCGTCGTGGCGATATGATTAATGAACGTTGAACTCTATTGGCGGTTTCTTGTGACAAGAACTCCGTTTACGTTCATGCAATCGATACAAGGTTTAAAGATAGTTTTTATTATATTCCGGCCATTGAAAAATGTGATTCTAATTTTGTACTACGATAGTAAGATTGCTTTAGTCGGGCCCCCAGTCATAAAGTTATACCATAGAAGTTTACAATAGGTTAACTTACATGGAAAATTTTGTTTCTCTAGCTAGCGTTTAAAAAACTCGATGTTACGAAATCTTATCTGAGTATGGTATACAGAAACTTAGAAAAACATACATAAAACTCTAGCTCCCATAGCACCCACATTTCAAACTCTCGTAACTTTTTCAAAACTTTGCCGATTTTCATGTGCGATGGCATTTTATTTTTCTTCTTCTTAATTTCTCTTCTAGATTGATTCTGCATTTAAAATTTATGAAGTTTTGAAAAAAATTATTTTTGAATTTTTTTGTTAAAAAATCATGTACTCTCCCCTTACTTATTTTAGAAAAATTTTTTTTTCAAAATTTTGATTTGCGAATTTACATTTTTAATCGATTGTGGTTGTCACAATTAGTACAAAAAATTACATTAAAACAGATTCTGAGGAGGTAACATTTTTTGTCAAAAATCATGCCAAAATTGACAAAACTTTTGACATGTAAAGCTCTCTAGTTCAAAGCATTTATTTGAAACTCCTATAACTTCGTCAAAACTGAACCGATTTTCACGTTTGATGACATTTTGGCCATGATTTGCCATCTAGTTTTAAAATATTTGCATTACAAAAGATAGGAAATATTTAGGGGGCAAGTTTTGCTTGTATGGCCAGTATGGCGCTGTCGGTTACACGCGAGTGGTTAAGGTTAAGAACATTTGTTTTAGTGTTCGGTTTATTGACTAATGCTTAAAAGCAGAACCGTTGACAATAAGTCGCAGCTTGGCCTCAAGTTAATCAATTACTACACGCCGCAATAAATTGAACCGTTGCAGGCGCCATCGAAGCTGTTGATTTCGATATCGTGTGGTGGCATCAAAAGCTGCAGAGCGGCAGCACAGTAAACAGAATGTCAACAGTTTAATAAATAAAATCAGTCAGCAGCACAACAGGCGCGGATCCAGATCGAGAGCTGAAACGGGGACTGGAAGCAGGCGCGCGACCGCAATTAAAAAAGCCACAAGCACGAAGCGCGATCGCAAGTGCGCGAGAGATCACTCCGAGTCAGATTTAGAGCCAGAGCCGGAGCCAGAGTCAGACTTAGTCGGTCGGCGCTCCAAGGTTGCCGGCAACACATGTGGCACGTCTGAGGCATCTTTGGCGTCGCCTCGTCGTGTGCGACAGGAGCAGATTGTCGCGGTTGATCAGAATCAGCGCTGACGTTTTGATATTTGAGTCTGCTTTAAAAATATGATCGATTTATTATGCGACGAGGCGATGGCAACGCTGACGGCTGACAGCAGCAGCAGCAGCAGCCGCGGCAACATGGCCAAGTGGCTTGGTTGGCTCTCGCCAACTTCCTTCTGGCCCGGAGCATATGCGCGACATTGATTTCGCCAAGTAATGAGGCAACTCATTAATCATTTTTTAGCTGTGTGCGCAGAAATGCATCGGCTGGGGGATTATGTTGCCGGCGTCGCAGCAGCAGCAGCGGCAGCAACACTGACGGAATGCTGGCAACATGTTGCGCATGCTGCTGACTGGCGGGGACAGCTGCGGCCGTCGAGGCCCCAAAGCACCTCGGTCTGCAGTTGGCCCGTCGCCCCCTACTGGCTCCCACTGTGCGGCGTGTTCTCCGCTTGATTCTGTTAACCTTTTGACCATTTGAAGTTATTTTTGTATGCTTTACTGCCAATTTGGTGGTCATTGGCCATTCACTTGACTTGCGCCTGTTGCTTGTCGGCTGTCGGCTGTCCATGTCCGTTGTCTGCCGCTTGCCAGTTGCCAGTTGCCAATTGCCTGTTGCCTGTTGCTGCGGTTGCTCTTTTGGCACAACGCACCATGCCTGACAGTTTGGCCGATTGCCTGGCCTCTACCTCTTGGTCTGCCACTGCCCCTGCCCCTGGCCTGTCTCTGCCTCTGTCGTGCGTTGCCGTCGCGGTCGCGGTCATCTCCTGGCTTGTGGCACACACATGTGTCGCAGCGGCTTGGTAGAATTTTGAAGTACACTGCAATATTTTCATTTTATTTTCTCTATCGTTTATGCACACCTAATTCTGTTTTTACACGCATTTTTAAACGTTTACATTTTTTCTTTCTAATTATACGCATTATGTTTTTCTCATTAACCGGTTATATGCGTACCTTTAGTAATTGATTTCGTTCTGAAAACTATTGAATTATCAACAATGGGAAATATAGATAATAATAGAGAGATTAATTTTGATGAACAAAATCTTTTTAGTGATAACAGTGATATAGTCTTACGAAAGCTAATGTGCGTTATTGCCAGAAAGTGTCAGTGAATAAAATTTCGATGTGTTTATATTGCTTTTTATATTGAAGTTAGAGACATGGAATATGTATAGTCGTGTGTGTCCTTGGATGCAGACGACGTGGAAATTCCGGCATATATACGATCGCTCAGGGAACTTCACCGTGGACCACAAGTTGAGCCAAGCACCACTTTTGGAAATTTGCAGAATTGCTTCGTCATCCAGAAATTGGACAACTTTGCCGAAAAATTGCAACCTGAATGGCAAAATGTTTCACGCGAACACAATGAGTTACTGGGTCACATTGTAACTTTCTAAGGTCGTACTCCTAATAGTCCACTCGAGTACCACAGTCCCTTCATAGCTGATAACCTTAAAGATCAGAGTGTGGAACAAGCTTTGGCCGATGTGGTTAATTTTATTGGACAGTTGGGCCTCCAGCGCTCCTTGAAAGGCCAAAGGAGACTTTAAATTTGGGTCCCATCACGGGGTCATCACGTTAAGTGTGGCTTAAACCCAGTTGCCTCTGTTCCAGAATTCATGGCAATTGTTGGCGAGTCATTCAGAGAGCTGGGAGGAGACACGTGCTACAATATCATTAAATCTGCGTTCACCTACTATGAGTATTTGTTTCAGACTGGTCGGGGTGGTGTGGTTAAAAACCTCTTGAACGTTTGCGACGGTTTTGATAAGAACGATAAAAAGGATCAGGCGAACTTATTTAACACCATCACAAATATTGTGTTGGCTTTATAAATTACTATTTCGCTTATCTTTCCTAAGTAGGAGTCCGTTGAATTTATCAGACATGCAGAGAATTCGGCTGGTTCTAATCTTCCGGGAGCTCAAATCACCGGAATGGGTCGGGACGGCTTTAGAACAAGTTATTCTTTTAGTCAAATTCAACACTATATTGATGGCACAAACAGAAAGTTTGGTGGCTTGCCTAAAATTCTTGGTTTTTACACAAATAATATAACAATCTGAATATTTGCTGTTTTGGATAACTCCCTCACTCACCCCAAATATGAATAAAAATGCAATTCAAGTACTTTAGGCTTGTTCTTTGGTTTGTACATATGTTTCATTGTTTTTTTCAGGTCAAGAAAATCTTATAAAGATCATACACTTAGTTTCGAAGTTATTCAAGAGCTTAGCTTCCATGGTGAGGGTCAAGCGCAGCCGCTGAAAAAAGTGTGCAGTTTGCGGCGTGTGTTTGTGTATGTGACGCCAGGATATCTCCTAGTGGGACACTTCCGACTTCCGTGTTTTACACGAATTTACTTTACACGATTTTTTAGGAACATATCGTGTAAAAGGAGAATATTTGCAAATATGCAAATTTATTCAATTCAATAATTAAGTAAGTATTAAAGTAATACAATGTTCCGTGATTAGGAGTTGTAGTATAGTCTTTATAGTATTTTGTGTCTAAATTTTAATGTTTACAATATAGAGTGCTATATATTAATTATATTTTGGTAGTAGTGAAAAAACTCATTTTATGTTTACATTTATATGAATAAATCTATTCTGATACAACGATTATATATAATATTTATTTCTTTTATAATTTTAGAGCAGCTCATTTGGATTTTGTAACTGGTATTTGGAATTGCCGTTGCTTTGTGATTTACCTGTAAGATTTTGCGTTTCGTGTGGCTTGTGTACAGGGTGCCAGCAGGTGAATTGGCCGATGGTGTTACCTGCACTTGTCTCGCACAGTTGGCCAACTTGTAAGCAGTTTTTGTTGTTGCTATGTTGTTGTCTGTGAGGCCATTAGCCTTCGCTGCGAGGCACTCACAGCATACACAGACGCAGACACACACACGCACACACACACGCAGACGCACACACATATTTCAAAAATCGCAATTCTAACAAAATTTCTTCATTTGCCAGCTGAACTTGTAGCTTGTTTGCAGTTGTTGGCAATTATTTATAGTTTCTGATGTATTCAATTTATTATGCAGATGTAGAAAGTTGCTAAATGCTTGATGTATGACTCTAACATATTCAATGTAATCATTTTTGCATAATTTAGAAAACAACTTGACGGAAATGCATTTACTTCAGAAAAGTCTGGACAGTCCGAAGAGTAATTGTATATAATATATGGCTGAGTTTTGGCAGCTGCATGGGAATCTATAAATGTAGTTGGTTTAATAAGCAGCATCCGGCAGTTAAATATATTAATCATTTACACTGCATTTTAACTCTTTTCCTTACAAATGCTTTTGTATTGGAAAAAAGCAATTAAATGCTTGTTAATTTTTTGTTTAATAACAATTATTACAGCTTATTAATTATATTAATATTAATTAAAATTTCAATAAAATGATTCTTTAAATAAGCAAAATAAATTTATTTGGATTAACATTTTTCGTATTTTCTCACGATATTTCAAGTCATCGGCCAACACTTGATTTATGCACAATTTGTCTGCTAAAGTCCTAAATCTAGACAGGTAAATATTATCAATATTCGCTTAAAGTTCATCACACTCGGATTGGTAATTAATTACGGACACTGCAACAAAAGAAAAACATAAAAAAAAACAGTTGCGATCGGATCTGCAAGTAATTAAAAATAAATAACTAACCGAGACAACTTAATTTTGAAGGTTGCTTTTGCCGATCTACCGTTCGACATGCAATTTTCCATGTATTAAAGTTTAAAGGCCAGCACCAGAGGGGAAAACGGCAGCTGAAAAAGATTTTCTTATTTATTAAAATGTTTAAAATGGGTTGGCGGCCGCAGCAAAAACAAAATAAATAAGTAAAAAAATTGGTAGCCAGAAATCTATTAAGCAAACAAGCGCCGCTGACAGGTAACATAGATCGCCAGGCGAGCTGAGGCCATTAGAAAGCGATTAGATAGCGATACAGATACCAGATACAGATACAGATATGTAGATACACACAGCTACAAGCCGTACATATGTAGCCCACGAGCTAAGACCGAGCCAAACAATGTCTGGACAGGCCAAACAATGGCAGCTAAACATGGCAAGTTAACAGTTTAATTTTGCAGCGCCACAGACACAAACAAACAAAAAAGAAAAAAACAATATTATGCCGCTACATACGGCCGTGCCATGCGATATGCGGATGTTTGCTCTGCATCCGAAAGATACGTAACTAATGCATTGAGAAAAAGCGCGCTCAATCTCAGGACGAAACAAAAGCAAAGCTCGCTGGTGCCGGCAACAAAAACCCAACTGCAGAGTTATCGCTCATTATGGATCTTGATCAATGTGCTGCCGTGTGAGGAACGCTATGGGTAATCGAAAGCAAAAAAAACAAAGAAAAAACAAAAACAAAAAACCGCAAGCCACGCACAGAAGTCAAGCGCAAAACAAAGGAACGGGCTCCCTCGGCTGGCCAACAAGTGTTGCCGCAACATGTTGCCAAAAAAGCAAAAGGCAATGGCCGCAGCAGTGGCAACAATAAAGCTAAAACTGCCCAGCTTCCGCCTCGCATCCTTTTGCGGCGATTTTGCTTGGCACAGAATTTGCCAACTTAAGCATTAATAGGCTAAGACGCACTCTTCTGGGCGCTACCATAAATGATTGAACATCTGCGAAAGCACAATTTAAATACATATAATCCACTCTATACATACTAGTTTTGGATGCTTGCATTAACAATCTGGCAAACTTGTCTTTTTATTTCGCACTCATATTGAAAAGAATATGCTACTACTATTCGATTTTTAACGAATATTAGTTAAGCAAAGGCGATGTTGTTAATTATTTATTGCTATAAGTTTACTATTTACGTAATATCTGATTATACGATATTCACTTATTTATAGAATAATATAAATATTTCGGTGCAATGCCAGGAATAACCATATTAATCTAATTTACCTACGCCATAAGTTTTTTATTTTATCAGCTGGAATTCAAAAAGTAAAAATGGTAGTTTAGGGTTTTTATGGGTAGGACCCCAATTACGATGTGTTGAAATTCTTAACACTTTTTATTTTTAAAAAACTTTAGAAATATTAAAGATCATTTTTTCTTTTATTCAAAGATCAAATATTATAGCTTTTGTCAATTGTATAGATTTGAAGAGTGCATATTTTATTGTCTAATTTCTTATTTTTTGTAGCGCAACCGTCAGCACACATTTCCTCACACTTTTACCCATTTTATTATAATAATAAAACATTTAATTAACGCTCCATTTATGGCAAGCTTCAAATCGATCGACGATCCGCTCGTTTGTGGTGCGTGCAACGTTGGGAATGATGAAAAAAAACCGACAGAGCTGCGGTTTAGGCGGCATTATAGCTAAGACCACATGCAAAAAAAACCAAAATACAAGATCTAAAAAACGTAACCGCAAGAGTTGCTTGGCACTTTCTGAAGTTTTTGCTTAAATGGTTCGATATAAACGATACACTTTCAACGGCCGTTCCGCTCGGCCTTTGTTTCAGCAAAAATGACATTGAAACGAACAATTTTTATTTTATATCAGCGGCTGGACGCGATTGGTGCCGTTGTGGTTCAAGAGGCATGCAGGTCGAGTTCTCAAAGTCTCAGACTTTGGCATTGAAACTGCAACGGAGTTGTGTTAGTAGAAGACTAAGAGCAGGTCATACTGAACAAATAATAAATATATACACCTTATTCTCTTTTTACACGATAGATATATTCCAAAGAAATTCGTGTAAAAAAATATTCTGATAAAGATAGATAGATAGAGATAAAGATACAAATTTAAACTTTTTTATTTATTTCGAAACTCTATTTGGGATCTCTTGCCAATTGGCAATTAGACACCACCCAAGCCACATGCCGCAAATGCAAAGTAGTTTTCTATGTCAAATCCACTCGCATCGGTGGCATTATGTCCCACATCCATGGCCAAGCATACGCACAACTTGTGAGCTGTCAAACGGAACAATAATAATGCCCAAACAGAAAACAGGCTGTTCATAATGCGCGAGAGTTGGCCAAAAAGCCCAAATGCAAAAGAAGACTTCGATTTACCGTTGCTGGCTTATAAGCCATCAATTATATTGTAATGATGTCTGCTGCATCTTCAGAAATCATGGCTAGAACAGCAACAGCAAGAACGAGAAAAGCGGCAGCAACGAGGAGGCAACATGCTCATTATCAACGTCATCGTCGGCGTGGCGGCAACTGCAACTGCAACAGCAACAGCAACAGCCGGGGCCAAAGTCGCATTAGAATGCCGGGCCATTCGGCAAATAGACAGGAGTCCAAAAGGAAAACTACTTTTAGCGCTGATGTGCATCGCCCGCCGTTTAACGCAGCTTCTCTTTGGCACTCAGCTGCAGCTGCTGTTGCATTTGCATTTGGATTCGCATTCGAGTGTCCACTAAATGTCAATTAAGTGGGTTTTACCACGGTTTGATTTGCCGGATGCCAAGTGCCCAGCACCCAGCACCCAGTGATCACATCCAGCTCCACCTCCACCTCCTACACCCACTCGGCAACTTCTTGCGCTCCAACTGCGATTCCCACTTTGCCCATACAAATACATAACATAATAGCAATAACAATAATGCTGCCGTCTGAAGTGGACACCCCGGCCAGGTCTGGCGGGAACATGCTCATCATCCGCCAGCCAGAGGAGCACATGTGTGAGCCTCTCCCAGTTATTGCAGCCGGGCTCTGGCGGCTCCCTTTGTCATTTGGCGTGACGCATGCGTAACGTTCGATTTGATTCAATTAATGGTCGGGAATCGTCTGTACGTGTTCCCAAAGAGCACATTTGAAGCCGGCAGCAGCCGCTCTCGAGCCTCCAGAGATCAGAGTTGATCGCTGCGGATGGAGGAGCAGCTGAATGCAAATGTTCAAGTGTTGTGCAAACATCAGCGACTTATGCGAGAATATGGGAACTGCGCAACTACAAATTGTATTTACATTCATACACATTTGCTTTGTGTCTATTTTCCAGCTGATATTTAAACTAAACTAAACAGTAAACGGTTTATTCCGAACTGTTAATAGAAGCTACTTTTCGGGTTAGTAAGTTGGCATAGTTGGGTTATAACAATTGACAAAGTCGCGGCACAAGTTTCATTTTCGGCAAACTCTACATAGAGTAAAATATATATTTTATTTTTATTTATTTATTTTATTTATTTATTTTATATACATTTGGCATAACTATTTACACTTATGGGCTTGGTACAATGTCCGTCCGTCTCTTCATATGAACGCAATTTTTTCCCCCTTATTAAGCGTAGAGATTCTGAAACTTGAATTATATAATCGTGTCAGATGTGGTTTTTAAGATATGTCCACTGGGGACGTGGTAAGTCAATGAAATCTGTATATCTCTAACTTTAGTGCGCTGATTAGAAAAATAATATAAATATGAGTAGCTAAACATCTATATTCATGAAATTCGACAACATCGTGTAAATTTAGCTAATTATCCTATATTAGTATTTATGTAGTATTTATGTATACTATTTAATCTTTTTTAAGCCCTTGTTTTTGAAAACTGGAAGTTCTTTGAAATTTAAAGAAATTGTATTTATCGTTTAGTACGTAACGTATTTTGTTCTCACTGATCTCTTGAGAAACTTTCAAGTGACATCGATTTGTTTTTCTTAATTCTTAATGGCAACATCAACGTAGTATTCTAATTGAAGTACCAATTACTCACTCACTTAAATTGTTGCACAATGATGTGTTCCGTAATAACTTTCTAAAACATAGTTTCAATATCAATAAAACTAAATGCGAACCCGTTCTCCTGGCTTCGACTGGCGTTCATTTAGTACTTAGTTGAGTGCTCCTCGGCACTCGAATAACTCAGAGTCATAAAGAGATCGTCGTGGCAAATACCAGCAGCCCCATCGATGTCAGTTGCGTTAGAGACAATTACTTTCAAATAAATTAAAAGCTAACGACGAGTCGTTACTCGAACCGACTGCGATTGCAACATTGATGCATAAGATTCGCCAATTCGAAATCAATTAAAACTTTCATAATTAATAGCGCCTAATGAGCGTGTTGCCGGCAATTGAGTATGCAAATCGGTAACATCAGCCAATATCAATGTCCGACATTTTAGCTGGCTCATTGCGGTCGCGACTCGGCTTGCATAAAAATCGAAATCATTTTAATTGCAAACGCGATCGGGGAGCACTTGAGAGTCGCGAACTATGCGAGACAAAGCGAAAACCAAACTCCAAATCACAATCATTTAGCAGCTTTTTATGCACCTGAGTGCACCATCATCATACCTGAGCAGCTCTCTGGAGAGGCACATGCATCATGCACAACAAGGTTGAAATTGTTAATTGTTGACAAAGGCTGCAGCCAACGCCAACTGCAATTGGTATTATTATGCACTGTTGGCAGCAACAACGGCAACAACAAACACTGGCAGCTGTTAACGCTTTATTGTTGTAGAGAGACAACTCGTTGCTGGCATCATCTAAGCTGCCTGGCAAAAATTATAAATAATTGCGCACTTGACAAACAAATAGAAAAACGCAAAAAAGCGAAATATGAGGTATATTTTTAGAAGCGACAATGCGGGTGTTTAGCTTTAAATATTATGATTATGAGCTGTTAGTTTTAATGAAGCAAAAGGCGGTTTTCCACGTCGTGATCAATCATGATATAATAAATATAGTTGCCTAGTACAAAAGGGTAAAGTCTATAAAACGTATTTACATACAATAGATTTGCATGCAGCTCATCAAATCTCATCAACAAATTAAAATACATTAATGATTTTGAGTTCGTGTTGTGTAAGAAATAGATATTAGGAGATATCTAGAGAAAGATAGTTAAAATAGAATAATAAATATTCTATCTTAAATTGAAAGTAATAATAAAAAATGAAAATTTTTTGTTATAAATAATATATTGAAGTTCGAAGAGCCGAAGATCGTACCAAAAATAAAAATAAAATATTTTAATTTAAGTTAAACCCAAGTAAAAACCCAGCGACAATAATTTAAACGTGACCTATTGTTTATAAGGCAACAGCACCTTGTAAAAAAAAAATGTAAAACTTGTTTCTTATTGTAATATTAAAATGTTGTTTAAAAGTACTGACTTTTTTATTACGAATTCTTTAAGTGAAATCTTTCATTTAATATTTATTGTTTGACAACTGCCGTTTTTGAGCAGTTGATAACAAATCCGAAAAAATATTTATGTTAAATATTTGTATGTATGTAAAGTTGTTAAATTTAAATTAAATAATTTTGCATGATATAGAGGACACAAAAATAAAAAGAATATTTTTAATAACTGAGAAAACTTGTGTTGCACAGCTGCTCGACTTTCATTTGCTTCTTGCCAACTCATCTTCTCAGCTCATTTTATTCTTTTGGCTATACCTCCCGAAAGCTGCAGCCTAAAGTGTCGTTCGGAAATGCACAATTTTCAGGTAATTTGCACAAATAGTTCGCATTGCTTTTGGCCTGTTGGCAGCTCAATTGTGGCTGGAGCAGAGACACAAGAGCAACAGTTGCCACAAGAGGCACATGTGCGATCACCATAGCGTGACTTTGTGGTTGGCTCGTCGAGGAACGTAAGAAAATACTGCAAAAGTGAAGGTTGCCAAGATGGGAAAAGCTGGAAAGCCGACTGCGATGACAACGTTGACAGCCGACAACATCGTTGCTGGGGACTGCAATTAATGCTCTAATAAAGCCAAAGAAAACATGCAGCACTCGCAGGCAGCGGCTGCCAGATGAGGCCCCAGCTGCGATCGGAACTGGGGACGATCTGCACGCAGTCGCTGAGTGCAGTTCCGTTAATAATGTTGTCAAAACGCGATGCGCTGATAAGCGCTCTGCTTTTGGCGCTCTATTATGTGGGCGTGGCCGGCGCCGACGATCGCCGCGATTTTGTGACACTGGGCGTGAAGAAGAGCAGGCGTGGAGGCGCCTCAAGGCCACCACAACGGATGGGGGCATGGCCATCGATGGCATTGGCTTTCACTATACGCTGCGCTACCAGCCGGGCTTTAGGCTGCCTCAATTTGCCCAGCAGCAGGAGGTGACCATGGCGCCGCCAGAAGTGACAGAGATGCCGACAGAGCCGGCACCCGCAGAGCCCGAGCCCATGGAACCCGACGAGCCCGAGCCAACGATTCCAATGCGGCCAACTTCGATGGAACCGCCGCCAGATCCACCAGGAACACCACCCGCCACGGAGATGATGCCGGGGATGATGCCGGGGATGATGCCCACGGCCATGATGCCAACGCAGAGACCGACGAAGAGACCTACGGTGAGACCCTCTGTGGCGCCCCCTCCTCCCTCCAGCACGCGCACATCCATTATGCGGCCACAGACATTTTCCGGCAAGGTGGCACAGAAACTTCACCAGCTCATCTACGGCTCTCCGATCGAGGCGAATCTCATACTGAAGCAGCCCAGCGCACCCAAAGCCAAGGGCAAGGGCTTCCTCAGTCTCTTCGAGGTGATCAAGTTCCCCAACACCAAGTGCAGCGTCTCCATGGGCGACATCCGCACTATGGAGGGTGTCTGCTACCACGAGTTCGAGTGCAAGAGCTTGGGCGGCATACCCACCGAAAGCTGTGCCGAGGGTGTTGGCGCCTGCTGTATCTGTGAGTACGATCCTCAGTGATACGTGATCAAGTGATAATCGCCTTCGCTTTCAGTCGTTAACGGCTGCGGGGATGTTACCGCCCAGCAGACCGTCTACTTCGAGAGCCCCAACTATCCACAGGCGGTGCGCGAGATGATGATCTGTGTGCTGATCGTGAATGTGAAAAGAGGCGTGCAGCAGCTGCGACTGGATTTCCAAATGTTTGAGGTACTCACTAGCTATTCAATTACCATTCCTTGGGATATTTCGATTAGCCACTGTAAATGCGTAAGAAGAGCGGAGTTAACAGATCTGATGTGCACAATGAGGAAGATCAAATTTATTTCAAATGATCGATAAAAAAATAATTGTCGATTTTCAATCTAATTTTTTTTAATGTATCGGATGTATCGGAGGTTTATAGACATATAGACATCAAGTTTAGCTTACAAATTCTCGTATAGAATACACAAATCAAATGAACTTAATTTTTTGTCAACCGCTACAGGGTATCGTCAGTGCGCTCCCTTTTTACGAAAGCGCTGTCACAAGCCTAAGCATACCTCGAAAATTTTAAAGCTAGAACTACATAAATCGATTAAATTAGGTTTATAGACATCAAGTTTAGCTTACAAATTCTCGTATAGAATACACAAATCAAATGAACTTAATTTTTTGTCAACCGGTACAGGGTATCGTCAGTGCGCTCCCTTTTACGAAAGCGCTGTCACAAGCTTAAGCATACCTCGAAAATTTTAAAGCTAGAACTACATAAATCGATTAATTTATTATCGAGTCAAAAAGTTTCGGCCACGCCCACTCCAGTTCCGTACAATTTACCAAAGATGTATATTTCTCCAAAATGACAATAATAATTAAAGGTATACGAGTATTGCGCAGTCGGTTACACCCGCCTACAACGTTCCGACTTGTTTAATTTGCTTCATGAAACCGTTTAGTAATATATTTTTATTTATATTTGTTATAATTTGCAGCTAAGTCGCCCCACAAATGGCGACTGTATAGAGGATCAGTTCATTATATCTGGACACAATGCCAACTTCCAAATACCCACACTGTGCGGCATTAATACGGGTCAACACAGTGAGTACCGTCGCGTAAATTGTAATTTCTGCGGAGACCGATCTCTTGTCCCCTAGTATATGTGCATGTCGGCGACTCCAACGAGAGCAAGGTGTATCTGTCTGTGTTCGTCAAGGTCTCGAGCGGCGGGCGATCCTTTAACATCAAGATCACTCAAGTCGAAGATGATCTTGCGCCGGATAACTGCCTGCAATATTTCAGCGACGGCGAGGGTATCATCAAGTCGTTCAACTACGATGTGGAAGGCAGCATTGTGGGCAATCGAGAGGCCACTTACCTGGTTAGTAAATTGCCCACGAGTATTAAACGAATCCAGCATTGATGTGCCCCCAACTCGCAGAACAATCTCAACTATGCCATATGCCTGGCACGCTCCCGAAATGTGTGCAGCATAAGGTACAACACCGAAATCCTGGGCGGCGATCAGCCCGACTTTCAGCTCACCAACAAGGATGAGGGTAAGCGAGTGCTCTGCCAGAGCCCAAACCCAGCGATCTCTAGCTGAGTTTCTGTGTTCACAGCCGAAAACGATCTCGTGGCCGATGGGCAGGCGGGTGCTGGGATCTATAACTGCCCGGACGACTACATAGCCATCAATTCGGTGCGACTGTGCGGGGAGAGGCTGAACGACGGGCTCGAGAACGAGGACTTCACCATGCACGCCACCGTGAGGGACTTGGCCGCCGGGCCCATTGTGCTGCCCTTTCGCACCGACGCCGAATATGTGGGTCGCGGCTTTCGGCTGGTCTACAGGCAGGAGCTGTGTGTCTGACATGGATGCGGCTGGGCTACGGTTAGGGTTACGCTTACGGTTACGGTTACGGTTACCTTTACTGTTAGCACTCGTAGTCCATAGGTTTGTTTGCATTAAAGTCTGGCATACGCTACGCTTCAGTCCGAATCTCAATTCGACTGGAGGGCCTCCGCTGACTGCGGTGGGAAAACATGGGCCTTGCATGCGACCATTTCCGTTCCCAGTGCTGTGTTAATGTGTTTTATGTATTTCAGCGTTTTGGCCGCTTAGTTGTGGCACCGCCCACCCGCCGACTGGGCGGTCTGCAAGTTCGTAGTTCACAGTCGGCTGGCGTTGGTGTCGGTTGACAGGTTTATTTGCAGATTTTCATATCGCGCCTTGCCGAAACTATGACGAAATCTATAACTTGCCGCATCGTCTCTCGTGGCAGTTGCAGTTGGAGTCCACGTCAAACTCGGAGTCGTTGTCGGAGTCGCAGTCGAAGCCGCTGTCGTGTTGGTTTCTATGCTTAAATTTGTAATAAATTTGATTTTTTCCTTTCGATTGCGAATTTTCATTGTTCCTTTTGGCCGTCGTATGATAAAGTCACAATTAACCCACGCCTTTTTCGTAGCGGTACTCTTACATATATTTGCATATCATTTTGATTGTTTGGATCGCTGTCTGCGCCGCTGACATGGTGATGACTAAAAGTGTGCAGCGCCACCAGCACCACCAGCAAACACCAACAACAACAGCAATCATAAAACAGACAACAACAAATATTGCATGCAAACGTTTTGAGTTTGAAGTTTGTCATCAAATGGTGCATGAAGCCTTGGACAGGGCGCCATGTGGCACAGTGGGTCAAATTCAACTTCACTTGCGTTGAGTCTATATTCATTTAAATGATAGTCTTGCAGATGGGACTTATTTGTGGGGAACAAAGATATTCCAACAATGCAGAGGAAATAATTTATATAAATAAAAAAAATACAATTTTAGATACATTCAATTAGTTTCAATATAATATGTTGTGAACAATTATAAAAACTGATTCTATTATTAAATATATAATAATATATATAATATAATAAATCTGATCATCAGATATATGAGAAATCTTATTGCTTAAATCAGGGAAACGTAAAAATTACATTTACATTTATTCACATTTTTATATATTTTTCAACTCACATTTGAAAGTTTTTAAAACCATTAATTTTAGGCCCTACATAAAATATAAACATTGGTGTAAGCCTTTTTCGTTACAAACTTTCTTTCTTCATGTCATAACCGATATTTTCGGTCCCTGGTTTGAATGCATATGTATAAATTAAATTACAAGCAACTAAAGATCTTTGACACTTTTTTTAAAATTTTACATTTGTCTAACTGGTAAATTAAAACATGTTTTATTAAAATTATTCGCATTTCCTTCCACCGTACCGACCAGCTCCAGCATAAATAAATAAAACCGTAAAGTCGAAAATAAAATAAAAATCCCTTCAGGGCGTAACGTGCACTACATTAGAAATTGAAAATCCACCGACGACGACGCCGCCGACCTGGCCAAAAAGGAAAACATGAGAATCTTTTGCCATGCCAAACAGTCGCTGATGTCTGTGGCCACAAAGTCGACGCCAAAAAATAAAAAAAGAGGTTTGATATACACGTATATATATATGTATATATTTCGACTTAGAGGAGCATATCTGCGGCAGAGCGTGCTTGGCAACGCCTTTTGTCACAGTTGCGACTCGTCGAGATCTGTGGCAACATTTGGGCATTTGCATAAGTTAATCAATTCGCAATGAGGCAAAAGGTGAAAACTATGCAATTGCCGGGCTTATCAGATCGCAATCGTACTGTTAACTGTCAGCAATCAAGCCAAATGAATGCTGAGAATGGCCGTCGAATCGGCAATCGCTTCATGTCTTTTAATTGTCAACACCCCCCTACAAAAGCAAAAAGGCAAAACAACAACAACAATGGGGCACAATATGTCCACCACAATCGCCGTTGGCGGTCAGTTAAAGCCATTTCAGGCGGCATACCAGAGATCACAATCGCAAAGCAACAAGAAACGCGAAAACGTTAAGGAAAAATGCCAATAAATTTTTGACAAGACATTATACAAATGCTAACTTTATTAAACGGCCACGGGACCACCGCATGGATTTTAATTGCCAGCTTATTGATTTAAAATACAGCCAAAGTTTCTGCCAACTTGTTTTCGGCTTAATAAAGCGATCAGCTGGACAATTACTTCGCCGATCTGTTGTACGTAATACATGTGTGTAGAGATGGGCACGTGTACAATTTTTGATAGGTGAAAACAGCTGGGTCTCGAAACGATTTTCACAACATCTTTGTAGAAGATGAAGAATAGCTTAATTTGGGATCGAGCCAATTTGAAAAATATACCTTAAACACAATAAGTGGGAGAAAAACTGATTTAAAATTTTAAAGAATTACTTTGGCCGGATATGGCTGGGTAAATTATTTTATATCTTAAAAAGTTAGCTCTGAAGATCAAATCAAACCCATACTATCAATATTTTGCGGTATATTATATTATTATAATTGTATATAGTATTCCTTATGCCATCTTAAAGTCTAAGATATTCAGAGGAGCTGCTCAGTCATCTGCCTTACCACCAATTTAATGCAATTTAAGATAGATAAGTAGGGAGATAAGTAGCCGGAAAATCTAATCGCTTTATCTGTATACCACTTTATGAGTATACATTTAAAATTCCACGGACGGACAGCAAGGCCGATATTGCACAAAGGCAATATACTCTATTCACTTCGTGATCGAGTGTGGATATAGTTTTATCAGCGCACGTCGTGCTTGCTGTGTTTTCTCGTGTCACGGGCCCAGCTGCAGAGTCTATAGAGTTGTTGTTGCTGCTTATCTTTGGGTTATCTAATGAAGCAATTCTCATACCTGCCGCATTTTTGCGCTGCTCGTCTGCAATTAATTTATTTGACTGTTTGGCAGCTGATCGTTTGGCCCCGACTTCGACTTGTGATGGGCCTTTAAACGGCATGGGGTCCCCGATTCTGCATCGACTCGATTTGCAAGTGATTGGCGCCGCAGCCCAGCAGCCTGCGCCTCAAAGTCCCCGATCGGCAGAGCCATAAATGCTGGCAGTCCATCGTAATTCAAAGTAATTAGTCATTGCAGACTAATGAAATGTCTTGCCTGGTAATGAGAACTGTGGTCCGCGGGAATGTATGCGATGGGCCTGGCACTTGAATTGAAGGATTGATGGACCGCTTGAGCGAATGGGAAGGCAGAAATAGCTTAGAGACCTTGTGGATTGTGTGGATTGGGAAACACTGGAAGTCATAATATAATCACTTGGATTTGATGTGTTTCTGCTTGAGTAGTGAAATAAATAAAAATCGATCTAAACATGCTTGAAAGCCTCTAGATGAAGCTTGGCCTGCAGTCGTTACCTTTTTTGATGCAGGCAGTGCATACGACTAATAAGTTTAACTAAATAAGTTTAATATTAGCATACATTATTTAATATTGGACATAGTATCTGAATTCCTCTGTAATTGCTGGCTTAACACAATCACCAATGGATGACACCTGATCCCCAAGGGGCCAAAGCATTAGCAAACGTTTGGGAAATTCGCAATGCATTATTATAGGCCAGAGTTGCCGTCCTGTGGATGGGAATACGTCGTAGATGTAACCAGCTGACACCAGCACCATTTAACGACGATTTTATGATTCACGCTTGCATTAAAAGCTCATCAAACTGGGGTAACAAATCGCGCTAAAGTCTATGAAGCAAAAGCCAAAAGCTAAACTACCAAGTAGTGCGAAATGTTGGAGCTGCGAGCCGGGAGAGAGACTGCGACGGGGTCTGGGACTGGGTCGTCGGCGGAATACAAAACAACGGACTGTGCGCAACTTCACGCCGTAATTAAACTGTCTTCGGTTGTGTTGTACAAGCGTTCAAGCATTAAGCCGTCCAAAATTCAACCAGTGCCATTTAGAGTTTCATTTATTTTACATATTAGCCCCATACACGATCGCTTTTATACCTTATACCTTTCGCGTGCATTTGTATGTGTGAGTGTACACATGCATTTGTATGTGCCGATTTTCACACTATTTTCTACAAATTTAACGATTCTGTTCGACTTAACGTAATGCCGTGATTTTTATTGCCGCACTTTTAGCACTCTTTTGGAGTCCGCGAGGACCGTCTTCTAGTTGGCTTATTGCATACCTATTTGCATGCGCACAAAATGCAAATCGTTCTCGACTAGAAAATACCCTGCACCAAGCACGTGAAATTTATTTAACACATTTATTAAGATGTATACAATTTACATTTCTACTGAAGCTTAATAGTCTACATTTTAAAGGTTCGGAATATTTTCTAGCTTTTAACAAAGTTTGTTCAATTTCAAAATAGCCTTAAACGTATTTATTTTGCTTGCAGGGTATGACAATTAAAAGTATTTCTCGCTCTTCAACTAACAATGGGAATCAGCACATGAGAGAATTTTCGCTCTACCCTCGTAGGCTTGGCCCGGGCATTGTTTTATGCTTGAATTATTCTAAAAATTGAAAACCTCTTAGACTCAAAGCGGTTGCTGACGGCTGTAAATATTATTTTAAGAAATTTACGTAGTTATATTAAAATGGGTATAGAATCTGCAAATACAATTTAAAGTCTATTAAACTTATATCTTCTAATAATGTGCTATACTCTCTATTACTTTAAAATGTATTTAAGATAAATTCTAAGACAAAACAAAATAAGAAATATAGGTAAAAAGTAGGAACACATTAAAGAAAATTAAATTAAATAATATTTTTTTAAATATATTTTTATAAAAAATCTAGACAAACTAAATATCAGTCTTGAGGTGAGTTAACCCATCAATGTCAGGTTTGATATATGTTTGGATATAGTACTTACTAAAAGTAATTTATTATTAGGTAGGGCTTAAATTGAAGTGAAGGATTTGTTCGCAGTCTCAGAGTGTTTACTATGGTCACATTTAGCTCTTTTGTCGGTATAATTAAGATTTCTTTATGCTATCTCTTGACTTGTTGAAAATGTTCGCCATGGCCACATAATTTTCTTTTATATTAATTAAGTTATTTTAATTCAAGCGATTTTGCCATAATCTCACCTGTTCCGCCTCGCGAGTCTTAACCTGTAATAATAATCGGACTTAATCGTTGCTTCAGCCTTTGTAGAATTTAAGCATACGCACAACACACACTTACTCATACGCACACACATAGTAATCGCACACTTTCGTGTGCATTCATCAAAATATCAAAGCTCGGCCAAAAAAGGAGCCTTTCGAAAATCTGCTGGCTGCTTGGGCTCCAGAATGCGTTGCATGTAAGAGATCTTGGCCAAGTGGCAGGCGAGCGACGAGAATGGGGCGATAACAGCCGGCTGGCATGGACAGGAGGCAACTGGGTGAAAATGGAGAGGAAGTGGGCACTGGCTCTGGCACTGATGGCACCAAAAGGCGCATAAATCGCGTGAAAAATGTGAAAGAAAAAAGCATTTTGACACCAAAGCAAAAGGTGGCTGTTAACTGGCAGTGCGTTAAAACACGTTGACTAGATGATGATTATGAATATGAAAAATTAATGATAGTCACAGCATGGCAACAGTTGCACGCACAGCCACAGCGGACGATGCGAATGCGCAGATTAAGCATACGCAGCGTTGCCCACTTGGACAACCTGGCCAACTAGGCTTGTCAGCGTCAATTTTACAGCGCCTATCCGTTAGTTATACACACAGAAACAGCGCAAAAGTGTGTGCGAGAGGGAGAGACGAAGAGAGAGAGGGAGAGAGCGAGAGAGTGGCCAAGTAGTTTTCCACTCTCGGTATTTTTTGTTTTTAATTTTTATTACTCGTAGCATTTGGCTGATTTTTGCATTCAGTTATGGCTGTTACTTTGCATTTCTCTCATTCGGCCTCTCGGCTTCTCGGTTTCTCGCTAAGTCGTCGCGTGCATTTTTCATTGGCTCAGTAGCCGGGTCACTTGCAAAACTTTCTATCTTTCTGTCTTCAAGCTCCTGCAGCTCCGTCTGCTGGCTATCAACTTCAGACTTGACTTTCAGCCTAATCGCCCATCTGCCGTTTGCGGTCATTCGCTTAAAGATGCGCCAAGTGTCACAGCCGCAGATCCAGTCGCATTTATTCTCCAACTCCAACTCTAACTCCAACTCCATTTCCCACTTCCAGCCAATGTGCGTGAGCCAGGTCTGAGTCCGACTCTGGTTTTCCGACTGCCGGAGATTAGCGGAAAGCGCTGGCAAGTTGCGTTTAAATGCCGACCATTTATTTAATTTGTATTTCGCTTATTTATTGCATTTTCCTTACCTTTTCGCTGCTCTTGCCAAAGTTAATAGTCTGCTACTTTGGCTTCGCCTCTGACATGGCATTTAGTAGTCGCTTTGCAGTTGCCGTTGACCGTTTGAGATTATGCAACTGCACAGTTAATTGCTAATTAAAAATTGGCCATTAACGGTAGGTGCTCACTTATATGCATTAGTTAGAAATTGTGTTGATAAGAATAAATAAAAGCATAATTGTAAGGGATTTAACTAGTCTGTGACATGTTTACATAACTATTAAATGTATCAAAAATGAGCCCGAAAGTATGCTACACCACAGATTTGAAGTAATTAGCACAATAAAGGGTTTTTGTAAATCAAATACATGCACAGTTAAACCTAATGAAAGTCTGATTGCATAAAATATACTATGATCTTAAAACACTTTATTAATATTTTATTTTGAACATCATTTTTGTCAAATAAAATATGGCAAATTAAACCAATTAAATAATAAAAGTAATATTTTCATATTAACACAAACGTTAATTTTTTGACCTACTAAAAATGTGTGATGAAATTTGTATTTTTAATAAAATACTTTATTTTATTTATTTTATTAATTGAATGATCAGCGCACAAACAGTTTTAATCCGCTGGTAGATTTGATTTTGTTTTACACAGTGTATTATTTTGAATGATTAGCAGTGCCGAGATTAAGTCATGATGCATTCCATGCGAATGCATTCCAGCATCCCAGTCATTTAAGAGTGTTCAGATGCAAACTCAGCTCGCAAGTACTTAAAGTCGACTTGTTAGGCAGCACCTAAGCACCTCAGCACCGAGTTTTAAGAAGTGCGCGATGCTCAACTAACGACAGCGTCATCTTCTGCTGCGGCTGCGCCCGGAGTTGTTTTTGCCTTTTTGCTCAGCGGTTGTTGGTGTAGTCATCGTCGTGGTTAGCGATGCTCGTAAAACATGTTTTTTCAATTAAAAATCTACGAAATGCAACAGCCTACAAACACACCAACAACAACAACAACAACAGCAAAAACAACAACAACAGCAGCAGCAACAGCAACAGCAACAACAACAACAACAACAACAACAACAACAACAACAACACATGCTTCGCTAAGTTTGCGTATCGTTCAATGCAAGTAAAATCCAGAGCCGGAGCCAAGTTAGAGCTAGTGTCAGTGCCGGGGGCTAAGGCTCAGTTGAGGCAGTTAGTCAACTTGGTTAGTTAGTTACTCGTGTCTGCCTGGCCCTTGCGCTTTGTCATCATCATCGCGCTGATGATGATGATGAGCGTGGCCATCATCATGATCACCTCCTGGTGGGTTTGGCGAGCGTGTGACTTTATGTGGCAATTGTTAATATGACAAATTAATTTGTTACCCGGATTTGCCATTGCACCTCGCTTTTGTGTGTGCAGAGAGATCTGTACATGGATATGGTGTATTTGTGGCCGGTTAATTATAGAAAGGACTAAAGCAGATAATTGGCTGCATTTGAGAGGATGGACATGGGATGCACTTAAAAGCTGTCTTTATAATAGAATTCTGAAATATAAGCCAAGAATTTTCTTTCCTTCTTATTCAAAAGAGCCTTATGCCGGTTTTGGAGTATTCTTAGGAAAACGCTATTACAAAATTTAATTTATAGAATTTTTATAAACAAGTTTATTAAATATTTTTTAAATCAAGATGTTGTGTTTATTTTTTATTTAAATTTCTTTGCTTTCCTAACGTATAATAATTATAATAAACTTTATAAATTCATTTGATGCGTTGGTATTTAAATAAAATATTTTTTTAATAAAATTTCCACTGCCTGTTCAATCAAATCAACGACATGACCATGAGTTTCATATTCCGATTGTTGTTAATAGTTTTTGTTTTAATTTAAAAATTCTACTTTCTATTTTAATGTTATTTTTCTTTACTGAATGCACTCTAACCACAAATGTGCGTTAGTTATGCAGATGTAAATATCGTAAATTGGCCAAGACAATTATGAGTTGTCCGCAAAGGTAACTAATACGCAGCAAGGCACAGTAAAAACCAATGACAATTATGGCTCCACTGCATCAAAATTTGCCGTTAGACGCGCCAAGCGGTAAAGATAAACTTATCGCCAACGCAAAAGCTGCCAGGCAATAAATTTTCGTTATGCGCCCAAGCCGCGTGTGGCAATAATTTTCGCACAGAGAGCTACCGAAAAGAGCCCAACAGCAAACAATGCACTGGCTGCAAAGACGACAAAGATGAAGAAAAGGAAAACAAACAACAAAAAATAAAGCATGAGATGGGGACTGAGGCTGAGACCGAAACGAAGCCGCCGCCATCCGCGCCCATCAGAAACGCAAGACCAAGTGACGGTGCCACCAATTGCTTTCAATCAAACACAAACTCTGTCATCGATCATTCAGCCTGTGCCCTGACTGGCTGACTGGCTGCCTATCGTCAATGTCGGGTTGGACTGGGCTCCTTTGGGGCCAATAAAGCGAGCCGCTGGACGCTGCAGCCCACAGCCAGTTGGAGGATGGCAGCGTGATGACAATTTGATTTGCATGCAATGCAAGTGCAATTATTATGGCAAAGGTGACCAGGAAAGGCATCGGCCTGGCTCGGCCGGGCTCGCCCCGCTCGCTCACTCACAACAAGAGCAGCTACTCCCTCCCTCCGTCCGTCCGTGTGTCGGGTCACAACTGGCAGAGTATGCCGAGGCTGCTTCGACGGCTATTTTGCATAAATGTCATTATTGTTGCCGCTGGCTCTCCAGACCGCCGCTATCTCAAACTGATTGACAGTTGAATTGAAAAGTTTGGCGACATTTTTCCTTATTTGATTTGTTGCTGTTGCAGTTGCAGTTGTGGTTGCCGCTGCTGCTGCTGCTGCTGTTGCCGCCGCTGCCTTCGAGTCTTTGCAGATATGCAAAAATTGGTGAAAATGTTTTCTGGCACTTTGCTGGAGCACAGCTTTTATATATAGTTCATAACTTTTCATCTTTCCTCGCATTTCCCCGCACGTCATGTTGCCAAATGTATTTCGGTTAATTAATATTTCTCCTGTTTTTATTTTCTCGTCCCCGAGTCTGATAACCACTGTTGCGCTTCGTATTCCTTCAGCGTGGCCAGTGGGTGGTGAGCATAGGGAGTGCTCGCCAGTAGAAGCTGGTGATCGATATAAATAGCCCTAAAAATGTGTTAAAGTCCCAGAACCTTGTCAAATGTGATCCGATAATTTTTTTGATTTTTTTTTGCAAAAATATACTTTACTCCCCCCTTACTTATTTTGGAAAAAGAAATTTTTTTTTACATAATTTCGCGAACTATTATTTTTAATCGATTGCGGGTACCCAAATTAGTATAAAACTCAACTTTAAAAGTACTTCTGAGGGGTCAATTTTTCGGTCAAAAATCACCACAAAATTGACAAAAATGTTGACAAGTAAAGTTCTGGAATCCTTACCCGCTCGATTTCAAAGTCCCATAACTTTGTCAAATATGATCCGATTTCCATGATGTTTACCACTTTAAACATGGTTTCACTTCTAGATTGATTCTACATTTAAAATAAATTCGTTTTTGAAAATAATTTTTTTTGATTTTTTTTTGCAAAAATATCCTTTACTCCCCCCTTACTTATTTTGGAAAAAGAAATTTTTTTTTGACTTAAAATCGCGAACTTTTATTTTTAATCGATTGCGGGTACCTAAAGTAGTAATCCCTTAACTGAAGGAATTGCCAAAATATATAAGCCTTACTTGAACTTTTGAAAATCGCATAGAAGGGTGTTTTTGCATTTTACCATTAAATCTTCTATATGCTCAGAAATAAGAACTTATATGAGGACATTTTAAGACCTCCGAGAGAAAAATAGAGAGTGAAAGAGAAATTTGCAGAGAGCGGGAGAGAGCGACAGAAGGCAAGAGAGAGAAGGGTGTGAAAGAGAGAGAGAGAGAGAGAGACAGAGAGAAAGATAGACGGTAAGTGGGACACAGTGAGAGAAAAGAGTGAGAGAGAGAGAGAGAGTGAGAGAGAGACAGTGAGAGAGTGTGAGAGAGATAGACAGAAAGGGAGGGAAAGAGAGAGAGTGTGAGAGAGAGCAAGAAGAAAGGAATGCCAAAAACAATAAGGGAGAGATAATGCACTTTATACACACACAAACACTTAACTGAAAAAATTACCAAAATATATAAGCCTTACCTGAACTCTTGAGAATTGCAGAGAAGGGCGTTTTTGTATTTGACCAGTAAATCTTCTATAAGCTCAGAAATAAGAACTTATATGAAGAAATTTTAAGACTTCCGATATATAATACGCAACTTTAAAAGTGATTCTGAGGAGGTCGATTTTTCGGTCAAAAATCACCACAAAATTGACACAAATTTTGACAAGTAAAGTTCTGGAATCCTTACCCGCTCGATTTCAAAGTTCCATAACTTTGTAAAATATGATCCGATTTGCATGATGTTTACCATTTTGAACATGATTTGACTTCTGGATTGATTCAACATTTAAAATTTATTTTGTTTTGAAAATAATTTTTTTTTGATTTTTGCAAAAATATCCTTTACTCCCCCTTACTTATTTTAGAAAAAAAATTTTATTTTTATATAAATTCGCGAACTTTTATTTTTAATTGATTGCGGGTACCCAAATTAGTATAAAAGTCAACTTTAAAAGTGATTCTGAGGGGGTCGATTTTTCTGTCAAAAATCACCCCAAAATTGGCAAAAATTTTGACAAGTAAAGTTCTGGAATCCTTACCCGCTTGATTTCAAAATCCCATAACTTTGTCTAATAAGATCCGATTTTCATGATGTTTACCATTTTGAACATGGTTTCACTTCTAGATTGATTCTACATTTAAAATTAATTCGTATTTGAAAATATTTTTTCGGATTTTGTTTTTCCTCACATATATGCTCGATATTTAGCAAATTAGCAGCCTGGATCCACGGGATGCCAAGCGTAATTCTAACAGTAGTATTCAAAGCGCAACGCAACATTTTTGAGCAATTTGACAGCAAAGAGTGGCACACATGCGAGCCGGTTGCCAGGCGGCCAGCAACAACAAGCAGCCGAATATCCAAAATGGCCAAAAGACCAAACGGCTGGCAGGTTGCGAGGTTGTGAGTAGTTGGTAAAGGAACCAATTGCCAGTCGGCCAGTCCAAAAAGTCTCCTCGACTGCAAATGAAATAAGTTGACATGCATTGACAGCGGCTGGCAGGCGGGCTGGCAGGGGCAGGTGTTCGGGTAAGGCCAAAATGGCAGTGGCTGGAAAAGCTTGAGCCACCAAAATGCATTTTCACATAATTACCGAATGAGCTGGAACGCAAATTACCAAACTGAAATTTGAATAGCCAGCCAGAGTTTGAGTCCGCGTCTGCAATTCTTTGAAAGGCAGTCAGCGAGGCAGGCAATATGAATGGCATTTCATCGATGTGGCTCTTGGCCAAATTAATTGCCAACGCAGCGACGGTGGCGGTGGCGGTGGCGGTAGCAACAACAACGACAATGACTGCCACTGGCAGCGGCAGCAACTACCAATGCGTTGGCCAGGTTCTTGGCTGTGTGCGGCATAATCATAAAATCCTCGAGTTTAATAAACATTTCCACAGAATCTTTAGCATCTCGACAGGGTCGACGTTGGCTAACTCGTTTCTTTATTTCATGCCGTTTTACTGCGTGGCTTATGAGCTGCCGCCAATGGCCAGGACTGCATGTCCAACTTGGTTTCGGTCTTGGTCTTGGTCTTGGTTTTGGTTGTGGTTGTCCAGTCGTTGACTCATTTATGGCCGCTACTGCTCCCAGCTCCCTGACTGCCCGTATGCATACTCTGCTCATTTGCGAACTCGACTGTTTGGCAATTAAATAGAAAAATGAAATTTTATGTGCCTGCAAACAAAGCCACACCCACCAACCGCGCATGTCCGTCTAGCCTGACAGCCGGCCAGTAATTAGAAACTTTATTTTTCCCAACACCAATAAAAATATCTTCAAGTCATTTCTCTTTTTTGAGTGGCCAATTGCTTACCAGTTTTCAATTGGCAACTTGACTCCAGGTCAGATAATGTTGGTCAACAGTGGATATATTTTGTTTAACAGTTAAAAGATTGATGTCAGACCTTAAGGAGCTGACAGTAAAAGAATGAGAATCTTGAGAATCGCATAGAAGGGCGCTTTTGCATATGACCAGTAAATCCTCTATAGGGTCAGAAATAAAAGCTTATATGAGGAAGTCTTCAAACCTCCGAGAGAAAAATTGTGAGTGAAAGAGAATTTTGCAGAGAGAGGGGAGAGAGAGAGAGACAGACAGACAGACAGACAGACAGACAGACAGAGAGAGAGAGAGAGAGAGCAAGAGAGAGAGACAGACAGAGAGAGAGAGGGAGAAAAGTGAGAGAGAGAAAGAGAGAGAGTGAGAGAGAGAAAGAGAGAGAGTGAGAGAAAAGAGAGAGAGTGAGAGAGAGAAAAGAGAGAGAGAGAGTGAGAGAGAGAGAGAAAAGAGCGAGAGTGAGAGAGAAAAGAGAGAGAATGAGAGAGAGAAAGAGAGAGGGAGAGGGGAGAGAGCAATCACGAAAAACCGAATTAAAAAAAAAATTACAGAGAGATAATGCACTTTATAAACACTTAACTGAAGAAATTTCCAAAATATATAGCCTTACTTGAACTTTTGAGAATCGCATAGAAGGACGTTTTTGCTTTTGACCATTAAATCTTCTACAGGTTCAGAACAAGAACTTATAAGAGGAAAATTGAACTTCCGAGAGAAAAAGAGAAGGAGGGAGAGCGAGAAAGTGAGAGAGATAGGAGAGAGATCGAGAGAGAGAGAGAGAGAGAGAGAGAGAAGAGAGAGAAACAGCGGGAACCAGAGGGAAAGAGAGAGAGAGAAAGGGAGAGAGAAAGAGTGAGAGAAAGAGCGAGAGAGAGAGAGAGAGAGAGAGAGAGAGAGAGAAGAGAGAGAGGGCACGAATAACCGAAAAAAAAAATAACGGAGAGATAATGCATTTTATAAACACTTAACTAATGAAATTGCCAAAATATATGAGCCTTACTTGAACTGTTGAAAATCGCATAGAAGGGCGTTTTTGCATTTGACCATTAAAACTCCTACAGGCTGAGAACAAGAACTTATAAAAGGAAATTTGCACTTCCGAGAGAAAAAGAGAGGGAGGGAGAGTGAGAGAGAGAGAGAAAGAGATAGCAGAGAGAGAGAGAGAATGGGTGATAGAGAAAGAGAGAGACAGACGATAGTGCGAGAGAGAGCTGGAGAGGGAAACAGAGAAAGAGAGAGAGAGCGACAATAAAACAGAGGGGGAGAGAGAGAGACAGAGGAAGGCAGTGGAAGTCAATCCAAATCAGTCAATATCAAGTTAGGTACCTCTTGTCCTATTACCTTTCTTTCATTTAAATATTAATATTATATATTAATTATTTAAACTGAAATGGTCGTTATTTCATATTAAGCCATTGTAAATTCACTCAAAGAAAAAAACCAAACAATTTTTATTTCTTCTTTACCTGAAATACTGCCAAATTCCAATTCTTTAATTTAGGAAGGCATTTTGTGTACAAAAATTTTGTATAATATATTTAACTGAAGAGTATTCAATAACGGAGTGTTTTGAAATTTTTTCAGTATGAGTTCTATTTCGCTTGTACTTGAAATTGGAACGGCGTTTTTCTTTGAGTGTAACGTCTAAATTTATGGCCAGATTTCGACACTAGGCCAGTGCAAATGAGTCTTGCCCAGAGCACTTGCAAGCGAACTAATGGCATGGCCCGCCAAACAAGATCAAAGCTTTGCCCACAGCTCCTTGACATTTGGCGCCAAACATCCCGCGCCATACATAGAAAATAGTATGTGGAGTACACAGCCCGCCCCTCCCCTGTTCATCACACACTTGAGCAGACAATGGGCGAGTGCACAAAGAACGAAAAGTTCAGAAACATGCTCGATGCATAAGTAGGAAACATAGTGAATAGCAAAGTGACCCCCGATAGCCGTAAATGTCAACAGCGCGGCCAATGACGTCATATGCAAATACTTACGAGTGTGTCAAGTTTAAAAGCGAGCGCAATTAATAAACGTGGCTGCGACTACGACCAGCACTTACTCGCTTGCATGTATCTGTCAGATACTTTTGCGAGACAATGTATGTTCGTAATTAAAAATAACAGCAATGCATCATCGAGTGTTGCAAGTTCGCCCAGCGGCAACTTGTGCATGATGACGCTGCAATGAGAACCTTGCTCCCTACCGCCGCACCCCCCTGCCCCCTGCCCTGCCCCCTCTGCCCCCAGTGAATGCCAATAATGTATTTATGTCTTGTCTTGTATTTATGCACTTGACATTTCTCCGCTACGTTTTATAGCCCAAAGGCGCCCTTTCTCAATTTTCGCTCGATAAAGCTGCCTTCCGTTGGCTTTCCGTTTTGTTTGCACAGAGCATAAAAAGGCATAAAAATACAGAAAAAATAATAATAATAATAAGCAGCTGCACCAGACAACAGAAACCACAAGCAACAATTTCACTCCAGTCATAAAAATTAAGTTGCAAATTTTCCCTTGATGCGCACTGTAAAAAGAAAAATGCAAAACAGAAGATAGAAGATACTTTACACACACAGACACACACACAAACATTTAATAACAATGACCACACTGACGGAAGCTGTAAAACCTGATGCATTGTTTGTTGTTTTAATGCGATGACTCAAAAGTGCAATTACGTCAGCAGAGTGACATTATAATGATGATTAGAAACTGTAAATGAAATTTTCTAATTGCTGAGAATTGTCAACGCGAAAAAGTAAGAGTGCTCCAGTCGAAAGTGCCCGGCTAAGGGCTACCCTGTACCCATGCATTCATTGGAAATAAGAGGTATAAAGTGAAATTATATTATATGTGCTTGCTGTACGATAATCAATAATATATTCTTTATTCAGTCTCCATTCCTTGATCTGCCCGCTTCAATAAACCTTTTTACTTAGTACTAAGGGTATTAAAACAACCAAAATTTTAGTTGGTGACAAGTGTTTTTTAAAGATGTTTAAATTTAAAATACAACTCAAAACCAGAATTACATTATTCAGTATTTATGTAATTTTTTAGACAGAAAGCGAGCTTGTGTTTGGCGCTCTATAAACCCCATTTCAAGTGCCAGGCCTGGCAATAAATTCAATCAAGTTGCGGCAACTGCAACTGTTGCCAGTACTAACCATATCAACGAGTCCTTGATAAAGCAGGAAAGCCAAACAACAATTTTAATCTAAATTATACGAAAACGAAAACAAAATGACGGCAATCAATAAACAAATAACTTTTTAGCTGGCACCGTTTTCAGTGGTCGCTTGCCAAATGCAATCAGCAGCCACCTTTGAAGGTGAGCCAGGAAACTGGCTGAAAAGACGCAGTCGCAACACTGCATCAGTGTTTGTGTGTGTGTGGGGGGAGGGGTGGAGGAGAGTGTTCCTTGGGACCTGTCGCTTGCAGCAATGACGTGACAAAACAAAGGCAACTAAAGTTTTTGGCGTGCTGATTTACAAGGATACAACAGCCTTGCCTGAGCCAGACCTGGGGGTCGGGCAATTACTATATGCATTGATATGGTATACGGTATATATGGTCTGGCGGCAAAGGGTGCAGGGGCCCCAAGTCCTTATCGAGTGCATGGACTGGGGCTGGGGCCACTTTGTTATGTGCCGACACTTCCGTTTGGCTCGACTTGGAAATTTGTGCCATGACACGAATTCAAAGGCGCTAAGCCGACAGCCTTATTGCGATTGAGACATTATGGACATGGAGGCAACTCATCGAGTCGAGTGGGTGGCTGGCCGACTGGCGGACTGGCTGCCAATTGGTGTCAAGCTGGGCACGTTGGGTTCAAGTGGCTGTTGGCCCAAGTAGAGCAGGTTAATGGTGGCCCACAACAATCAATAGTTGCACAACATTTCAGCCAAGTCGACGGAGGCAGAGTTAAAGCCAAGTTTCCTGCAAATTTAATTAATATCAATCAGAGCCCAAGGATTTGTGCAGGCAAGATTACGCAATAAAACTACTTGCTCTTACATATATGCTCTGCTCTTATCTTTCATACAGGGATCGTCACAATTATACAGAGTATGGTGGAATATAAAACAAATAGCAATAGTTTTTAATTTTTTTAATTTATTTTTTATTTTAAAAATGTTTTGTTTTTACAATAAAATGTAGAGAAACAAGGACATTTGTTTTTCCAATTTTCCAAGTATCATTTATGCATATCCATACATAAAATATATTCGTTGGTGTTTTATTTATACTTTTTTAAATCAAGTAAAATTAAAAAATATAGTTTCTATATTCTTTTTACAAATTCGAATGTATATTAGGGCTATTTTCACTATATTCATTCGCATTCGAAACTGAAATATCTCTTGTGTAATGACGTTTCTTCAGAAATGGGCAACAAGTTGTGCAATTTGTTTTTGGCTTTAAGCCATATACTAGTATGATATGATAATAAAAAATTGGTTTTATGTTCACATGTGTGTTGGCTTAATAGCCAATCAATTTGTTGATGTGTCTTTAAAAACACACGCTATAAACTTGTTTGCTAATTTTGCTAAAATACTAACAAAATTCAAATGTTATTTGACAGACAGGCGAAGACGTTTGTAAGATGTGCATAATTATTGGCCATGTGCAGTTTATGCTTCGTTCGAAGTGCTAATTTGAAAGTGCTGGGAGGGTATATGGTAAAGACAACATTTATGAGTAGTAGCACAAGCATGTATTATTATGTATTTATTGAAAAGCATCTAATTGACCTCGATATACTAATTTAAAATGTTTTTCAAAATTAAAGCATGTCAAATGAGGTCATATCTTGGAGTGATATACCTTCTTAGTCTCGTAAGGATCGGGACATTCGATTGGCATTTAAGGATTCTAAATGGGGTTGCATCACAATTTATTACAAAATTGGGTCAATTCTGAAATCAACATTTTTTAATTAATTGATAATTTGTTGGGATCAGAATTGATTGCGTGTATAGTATTGGTATTCAGTATTAGGGTATACAAAATGTAACTTACTATGTGATTTTAAAAAGTATTTCCTATGCAAAATATCATTTTATTGATTCATCTTAAAAGCGGTTAATTGAGCTCACTAAAATGTTGAACACTGGAGAACCTGCTTGGCAAAACAAATCAAAATCAATTGGGCAGCAACAACCAAAAGCACTCAGAAAAACAACTAACAATTATTGAAATTAGAAACCTGCCCGAGCCAATGGACACCGCCTACATCCAATAAAGAAGAAGAGAGAGACATCTCATGACCGCCTCTAGGGGAGGGAGTGGGGGAGCGGGCAGCGGGCAGCGCTGATGTCTTTGTTTGTGCGACCGGCTGGAGAACCTGTAACAAGTATTGTTCATTGGTGACTTGTCCATCTCATTACCACTTGGCATGGGCAAACACAATTAATGAAACCGCACATGGAATTTCATTCTGCGTCTGTGAAATCTCAACTGGGCCCCAAAAAGGTGTTAATGAACAGCCCGAAGGCATTTTGTTTTAGGCTGACATCGTGTTGACACAAGTAACATTTTTAAGTGGCCAGCACAGACAAATAAACAATTGTTAGGCAGCCAGAGACTCTGGATTGGAATGTTAAGTCTATATGTTGTAAGCTGGAAAGGTCGGCGCAGGCGAAGGTTAGCATAATGGTAGCATTGGCATGCAATGGGATCGTTCTGAAACCCCACCTGAAATCATGAATCTAATTAAAATGCAATTCATTGCAGCCCAGCAGCGTGATGCGCTTCAACTGGAATGCAAATCAAATATTACCCAATAGGAAGTGCATACGAAAATAATAAAATCATCAGCAACAATAACAACAGCGGCAGCTACACGCCGCTGGCAAAACAAACCCATAGCCATGCCGAACACCCAAACCCAAAAGACTTCCAGCCATCAAACAGCAGCATCAGCATCAGCAACAACAACAACAACAACAGCAACAGTTGCCATCTCATGCAGGCAGCGGCGATGTCGATCCAACGAAGGCGTTGAAAATTGTCAAAGAACGCGCCGCAACAGCTGCACAGTGGAACCAGACCTATTGACATAAATAGTATAACAAATATTAGGGCCAGTTAAAAATGTTTTAAAAAGAACGAAGTACCCAACTAGATGTTGGCTAATAACAAGAAAGTAATTAATGGAATATTTGATCATGTCTCATTAATTTATAATATAATAATTGACCCAATTAATATTATTTTCATTTTACTTACCACAGTTGAATCTGCAATATTTGTGCTAAATATAATTGTTTGGATTGGTCAGCTACTCAAAACTACTTGATAAATTCTATATCCTGTAGATCCAAAATGAATTTAATGTAAAATATAGGCTGACATATTTTTAAAATTTCAACTGTTGTGAAGCTATGTTTAAGCCACTGTGCAAAAACGCTGCTGATATTCGATTGTTGGCAGTCATGATTCAAAGCATTCGAAAACATCGACTTGGACGTTGCCCGCCCGTTGCATGCAACCTCATCTCTCATCGCTCGGCAGCAGAAGCAGCAGCAGCAGCGGCAGCAAACGAAAACGGTAAACTAACAGGCGTTGCATTTGGAAAATCAGGAGGACCAACCTCAAAAGTGCGCACCTTAAAAATAATCTTTGGACGTGTTGGCTGGCCCACTCCGACTGCGACTTGAGCTCAAATCGCAAACAGTCGTAACAGAAATTGTTGCCAATCGATTTCGTATACGAATACAGCAAAACGAATAAAAGAGGCGGCATCAATGGCATCGTCATCGTCATCGGCCAACTTGTTGACATTTCAGCACTGGGTCTTAGTCGGTGCCGGCTCAATAAACTATAAGTATAAATAGTTTAGAGCGACTGCATTTTGTGGGGCATCAGCATCTGTTGCCCCGCGCGGAACATGCAACAAGTGCAGCCAATTCCAAGATACTTGCAGCGCTGACAATCAGTTGTCGTCGACCGGCTCCAGCTCCAGCTCCACGCCAACGGGTTTGGCCAAATGTGGGGCCGTCCATGCTCCCTCAAAGTAGGTTAGACTTTGGCTTAGTCATAAGCGCATTACATGGGGCAAAACAACAACGACTACAAGATTTAAATCTGTGCGGAATTCTTATGGGAAATATTTAAAATATGTACGTAGGCATTTAAATGCACCTAGTTGCAACGATTGTCTTCAGTTCAAGAGCTTCAGTTGAGCAAAATATTACATTGTTTTTAAATACGTTAAATATTTCATTTACACTAGATTATTATATGTGAATTTTCGTTAAAAATTGTAGACTTTATTTTATTTTGCTGAGAGCAGGTATTAATTACAAATTCCAACTATCAATTACAAGCTTATGGACATTCAGTGCTCAAGACAATAAATCAAGCATGTGCAAACAAGAGGCAACCACAAGATAAACCCATTGTCGAATCAGCTGCTTAGGCCGACTTCAATAGGCATTGTTTCCCCTCAGCTGACCAAAACAATTGGCCAATTTATTGCATGATTAGATTTTTCAGATTTCCAGCACTGAACGCCAAAAATCAATAAAAAGAATTTTTGCGCCCCAACATAATTGAGCAGGCAAAACAAACTGAGCTCAGGCTGGCCAGACTTGAATGATCATGATCATGATCACGATGATGGCCAAGTCGACTAGTTAACGTACACGAAGCGATATTTGTTTTATGAAGCCGCTGCCGTGGCTAACTGCACAATGTGTTGATCTTGAGATTAACAGCCGGCAGCTCGCACAGATTCAAATGAGCACACACCACACACACAGCACACACACCACACACACACCACACACACAACACACGACGACGGTGATGAGGACGAGTTTAATCATGGGGTATTCGAACGGCCAGTCGTCTGGCAATGACGATGGCTAAGGCGTTGTTGGCGTTGGCGGTTTGTGAGAACAACGCCAAACTGCTTATTAGACGCAATTAACAAGACACACGGACGGGGCCGGGTGTCGGAATCAGAATCCGAATCGGAGGCGTAGAGCCCCAAACTGAAGACTTTCAGTTGATGCTCGTTTTCGTCATCTTTTGTCGGCATTTGGCATTAGCTGGGTGTTAATTTTGTTGGAACCGCGGCTCAGTCAGCCATGGACCATATTCGATTAATACGATTTTGATTCTCGATTTCAAACTAAATTCTCTGCGCCAGCTTGGCGTCTGTTCGTCATGTGATTTATGTCCCTAAGCCTCCGTCTCGACTGCGTTCCTTTGACTATTTGACACAAGAACGGGCCTCACTTTCATTTATGGATCGTTTGCCCCTGTCCGGCACTGTGTAATTAAGGGCTTAGCCTCTGATGCAATAATTTTGCAGGCTTCCGGTATTTAATTGGCCCACGTTTAATTTGGATCGCGCTTTAAGGCTGGGTGGTCGCTGTGGGTGTGGGCCATTTAATTATGGGCTTAGCCATACCCCTCGGGTGAATAGACGTGTGAAACATGCGACAATTCAAGGTTAATATCAAATAATAATTGTGCTTTAAATTATAGCAGAGCTAATGCGGTGGGCAGCATTGGCTTTTAATGCACAATAATCGGTAATTGCGAATTTGAGAAACAGACGTTTAAGAAGAAACTAATTGTTTTGTGAAAAAGGTAATGCAAAAATTGAATTAATTCGGTATGAATTGATTAAAAATGGGTTGAAAGAGAGATTATGGTTTTTGGTTATGAACTTTATAAAGGAATGTAATTTTTAATTCGGTTATTGTTGTTGTTATATCTTAGAAATAAGGGATGCTTTTTCAGAAGTATAATAACATAAGCCTTAAAGCTGGAAATGATGGAACTATTTCTTCAATTAATTTATATGCAAATTATCCATATTATTCGGTTAATATCTGTATTATTTACATTGTTCCATTGTTGGAGCTGAGAGCTTCAATTATATTTTACTCGGCAATTCGCGCCCAGATCGGTCTGGATTACTTTCCTTGCTCATCTGCTTTTCCGTCTTAAAATTAACAAAATTATAAACCATTTCGTAGATAAGCTCTTAACTTTCCTTGCTATATGTGCAATTTCGTGGTCTATTTCAAGGTTGGCTGTGGTTGCGCTGGACAAAACCCCGTCTTGAGGGCTCGCAACTGGGTTAGTTGCATTGGCTTTCTTTGCCAACTATTTCTTGCTGGGGCCGTTGACAGATGCAGAAAATGCTTATTACGAACAACGACAGGCCAAACAGAAAACCAGCCGGAAAAACTTAGACACAATTGATGGCACACCTTGGCACGATAAAAAGGAAAACTCAGTCGGTGCACAAGCCAAAAGTAGACACAAATATTTTATCAAACAACAAAAAAAGCTTAAAAAAAAATGTAAATCACGCCTTGCTGGCAAAAAACGCGACGAGTCGCGTCGACTGGAGAGTCGAGTCGAGTCGAGACACACTTCAAAGATGACAAAAAAACCAAGATGACGACGATTTCAATGAAAATCAAGTGCCACGAGCAGCAGAGAGAAATAGGGTAGGGCAAAAAGCGCCCACATTTGTGGTGGCGACCAGTTGGAGCAGGGGCAGAGCCAAGGAGGGGTCCAGAAGGGGAGCCGGGTCTAGTTGGGAGGGTTTCGCTGCTCAGCGATGCGCGCGATATGGCAGGAAGCGGTAGAGCAAATAAAATAAAAATAATAAACCAATTATGCACTTTGCCGCAACATTGACTGGAAAGGCTGCTGGGGGTAGGCCCGGTCTTGGGTTGGTCAGCCGCTTGATGGAAGTGTTGCCAGCGCTCGCAACACGAAAATTAAATCAGCAAAATGTGTAACTAAAAGATGCATCATCCAGATAGTCAAGCCAAGGCTAAGGTAAGTAGCTGCTCGGGCTAATTCAGCTAACGGCCTAGGCCCGGGTTTCAGCCTGGGCCTCAGCCCGGTCCCGGCCAGATGCGCAGCAGATTGGGCTCTCGGCCTCTTATCTGACTGTGTGTTGTACTTATGTTGCATGTTGATTTGCCATACATAGTTGCCGCGGAGCTGGGCGGGCGTTACAATCTGGGGTCAACCCGCGGAGGTCAGCTGCACAGTCGCAGTCGCGGTTTCACTCTTTAAAAGGTTTCACTCGACTCCAACGTCTCGTCTTGCTAATGAAGCTCCGGCCCAAGCGTCGATATTGTTATTGTTGATGAGACTACGTTGATAGCTTTAGTGCCCGCCTGGCTGGCAGTCTGGAAGGCTGACGACAACATCTTCAGGCCCAGTCTTTGTTTATCGTGCATAAAGTGTTTAGTATTTAGTTGGTTGTTTTTTGCCATACAAATTATCTGGCAACTATGCCGCTTTGGAGGCTGCTCCCCGCCATGTAAATATGTGCTTGAAAATTTGTTTCGGGTACCCAAAGGGTAATTAGTACCCCCTGGCAGCAGGTTGTTGCTCGTTCAGGTTGTTGACTGCCTGAGTCGCTTCTAGGGCTCGTCTCTGCTCGGCTTGTGCTCAAAATATGACATTTTCTGCAGTTTTGTTTAATGTGTACACAAGTATTGCCAAATGACGATAAAATATTTGCCAAAGGTGAAAGTTTGTAGGTTCATTTTGTCTTGTGTCACACTGTTGTTGTTGTCGTCTTCTTCGTCGAAACTGAAAGTCTGTGCAAATAGTTGTGCAGAACCAGCAATTAGCGGTGCATTTGCCAAAAACCTGGGCGGGACGACAATTCCCGTAATGGATTGTGTCTCTGTTCGAAACGTGGCTTTCAAGCTCTGCTCAATTTTTGAGGCGAAGTCATAAAAAATGCACTTCGTACTATGGGCTAAAACTGTTTAGCTGCAAATAGCCGAAAATTATATACTCATGTATTTTAAACTGACCTAAAGTTAATATCCCAATTTAGTTTATTGTTGTACATTAAGTTGTACATAAATTATGCAAAATATAAAGGAAATTTAAATAAATTACTAGAAGTTGCAAAATTTTATATTTTGTATTTTTAAAGAGTTTTTTATATTAATTATTCGTTTAATTCATCTGAATTACAAATAAATGTTAAAAATTCTTTGTGTGCACTTCGACTTGAAATTTTTGCACTTAACTATAAAATACAAACAGTTCTTAAATACATAAAATATGTACGTATATTTTTAAGCTGCTTATTGTTCGTTTCAGAGTTTTGACTCGGTCAAATTGGCCAAAGACAATTCCCAGATACTTTAAGCACACTCAGCAAGTGCATAAAAAACGTTGTTTATCATAACTATTGAATTATATGCCAACTCAATTTAACTTCCCTTAGTTGACAAAATACTAAACTGACTTCTCGCGCACACTTAAAGTGGTGCTCAAAGCGGTGACTTTGTTTGTCCAATATTTGGCATAATCTATTCCTTTTATGGCAAAACAAACAACACATTGAATCGCTTTCCATACGACTACCATTTTACATTTAATCCCAGACTGAGTCACAACATAATTAGCGCAAGATTCTCACTGGCGGCGGCGCCTTTTTGAACTCAGCTAAAATAATTAAATAAATAAACTGTCATAATTAATTTGTGAAGCATCTGGAAGACCATTCGGTAACAAAACGGTCAACGGCGCAGAAATAAAAATACGAGTAAGGCCAAAACGAAACGTGAAAACCACAAACAGCCAAAGCTGACCCAAATACTAAGCCGCAGCAAGAAGGGCCTCAGTCTCATTCGCAGGCCAAGACAAAGCGCATTTACAATATTTATATAAATTAAAATACCAAATAGCTACATAAAATGCCAGCCTCAACAGCCACAAAGAGTCCACAGATCCCCTGTCTGAGCCCGTGGAAGACACCTCAACGCACAACTGAGTCACAATTTTCAACGAATTTCCTTTGAGCATTAAAAATTACGACAAGAAAAAAACAAAACAAAACGAATTGCGCAGTTGGGTGACCGAAGACTTAATACCCTTGCAGACGCATTATGAGCTTCATAGCAGTCTGTAAGATTAAATTAATAGATAAACAAGATATGATTTTGATCAATTTAGGTCGGATTGTGGAAACATATTAACATATCTGTTAAATTCTTAAATATGATAAACCAGCTTGTCATAATTGAATTTAGGTAAAACATGAAATTTTATTTTTGATCATTCGAATCGAATCTGGAAACCCAATTGGCTAATTGTGTTACATCTTTCCAATACTACACATTCGGTGCAACAATTAAAATACCCTAAGCAAATAATAAAAGATAGGTAGCATGCACACAAAATATTTATCGCTTCCGGATTTTCAAATGTCGTTAAAGTCGGCTCAATATCATATGCATAAATGTTGGCTTTATCGATTTCGAATCGTTTATTTGTCTTACTGCTGCTTACGGTTGTCAACGGCTTTGAGCAGAAGTTTGAGTTTTGTTATTCGTTATTCGTATTTTGTATTTGGTTTGGTTTTTGTTTCTCTTTTCGCTGGATTTGATTGATATTCGTATCGATTGCGTTTGCGTTTGACAAGTTTTGCAATGCAACTGCGACAGGCACGAACGAATAACTGCAACGGCAACCTGTTGCAGGCTCGTTGGCTTGTGAGCCAACTCGAATTAAATACATATATTTAATGCATTTACAAAATATCGATGACGTGCGCGATTGCCTTTCGTTTTGAAATTTGCTTGACTCTGTGGTGGGAAGCGTGGCCACGGAGCACCTGACTCCGCCACCGACTCCGACTTCGACTCCGACTTCGACTCCGACTCGAATTCGCATGTTGCCACGGAACCTGCGCCGGCTTTGGCCTGTCTTCGGTGCATTTTCTACGCCTGTATGACATATCACCATAGATTTACATTGAATTTCAATAACTGCGAGTTGTCGGCTGGCAGTTTGCAGTTGTGTCTAAGATGAAGATGAAATGCAGGCCTTCAGTTGATTTCAACTGACTTTGTCCCAAAGCTTTCACTTTTGGATTTTGGCATATTCGCGTTGTTCGTTTTTGGTGCGGGCACAAACATTGAAATGGGTATAGACCAGGTAGGATATTACTTGCAGAGCAGCAGCGTTAAGAAAATGTGTTGAGATTGTTATATGGGTGCAAGAAAAGAAATTTATTTTATTATTTAGCATATTAAGGTTTATGTGTAAAAATTATCATAAAACATCAGCAAATGTTGGACAACTATATTTATTTTGAGCTTCTTTACAAAAACAGAATCAAAGTTAACACTAGTAATAAAGTTTTACAATTTATAAGATAATAAAATAATATTAATTTTATTATTGCTGTTATTTCGTAGTATACAACTACCAACTAATCTTTGAATATCGCTGGCTATAAACAAGGCTTAGATGTCACTCCAACCATACGAAGTAAAAAAAGTACATTCTTATCTCAGGATCAAGTTAATTAAGTTTTTCGATAGATTGATTATATATTCATAAATACAAGCATGTCGGCCAAAAATTAATATAATTTCTTAAATATGAGCGTAAGGTAATAACTGTGTTGCCTTGGCATGAAAACAGAATGAAAACCGACAAAAAAAGAAGCCTTCTACACATAATTGAGTTAAGCTTTCAAAAGTCCTTAAAAAATTAAATCCTTTCATCTAAACGTAGCGGCGACAGAAACAAAAACCAAAATAAAGCAACATCGCAACGAAAGCGAAAGAAGGCAAGCCGACGATAATTATGATGAGACCCCGCTCAGATCGAGGCGGACTGTGGACTCCTTCTCGATATAAACAGTCTCGATGCGGTCGCCGACTCCGGCGGCTCAGGCCGCCGACGATATTGAGCACGATAGCCATGAAGCTGCTGATTAATTTTGACTCGCCACCGGAAATGTAAAAGAAAAGTCGCAAAAACGTCGCTAAATGATAATGCAGCAGGCGACTCGGATCGGGTATTGGATCGATGGATCGCACCAATAGAAACCCAGCTGGAAAAAACACACGCCACGGAAGCGGTTTGCGCATGCGTCAAGCATAAAAATATGGCAGGCATTCAGTTTTTTCGTGTTTATTGTTTTTGCTTTGTATCATTTTGGCCAACAAATTTATGAAGTCAGCAATTTAAAGCGGCATTTTGTTTTTGTGCGCTGGCCAATTTTATGCCGTTTTTAACGCTCGCTCGAAACACTGTTGGACAATAAAGCCAAGTGTTTTAATGCTTAATGTTAATTGTGCTGTAAAGCCCGTTGAGCATTATGTTTATGGCATAGCCGCGATTTTTAAGACTTTGCAATTTACGAAGTTCAGTTTTGCATCTGGTAGGCGCACTAGCATCGGTTTAAGCCGGCAAAGTGAAAGAGTTTAATGAGCGGCGACGTTTGGCTTATTGGGGCCGACAGGTGGAGACGGGGCCGGCCCGGGGGCAGAAGACGCGCTCCAGTTGTAGCTGGCAGCGTAATCCGTTTTCAACTAATTAGGCTACAAGCTGTTTAAGCCGGAAGGCGGGGGGTGCGGGCCAGCGCGATAAAGCCGCGGGCAGCCAAAGTTCAGACGCGTTTTGCTTTGGGCCATTCGCTTCAAGCACATTGACCAAAAGCAGCGCTGGGTCAGGTTGGCCCAACTCCTGCCCTGCCCCCCTTGCTGCTGCCTCATGACGATTGCGGTGCGAGGCTCACGAAGCTGCCTTCAAAAGCTGTCAAGTTAACAATCCAGACAACACAGTCCCAGTCCCAATTCCAGTCCCGGTCCCAGTCCCAGTCCCAGTCTCAGTCCCAGTTCAAAACGTCTCTCATTTCGTGTCCCTGACGCTGTCGTCTTCTTCTTCTGTCGGTTAATGTCATTATCAAGATCGTTTGCATTTAATCTGCATAAACAAATCAAATAAGTAAAACCGAGCCGCAGCCCCGCAAAAGTGGCGCAGAAGTCACTCGGGCACCGCCACCGCCACCACCGCAGCCCACCACGTCACGACGCCCCCAACGTCCCCATTCTCATCCTCGTCCTCATCCTCATCCTCGGACGCAGTCACTCAGTCAGCGGCGCGTTGGTAATGCGGTAATTGTTGTTGCTGTTCCACGGCCGGCGCTGGTCAGCAGATGATGCTCGGTGCTGGCAGAGTGGGAAGGCGTCCCTCGGTCCGGCCCCGTCTCTGGCTTGGCGCTGCATCCTCGTCCAAATCGGCAACGCACGCAGCGGCAAATTAAGTAGAACAGCAGTTGAAAATGCGGTTGGCCGCGGCTGCCGTTGCTGCTGCTGCTGATGCTGCTGCTGATGCTGCTGAGATTTTTGCCTGCAACAAAAACAACAAACACTTTTACGTGTGTTCTCTACCCTATAATAAGATGAACAGCAATCCTTTTTAATAGTGTTTGGCAATTCAACATAAGAGGTTTTTAAACATTAAAAAACAAGAGCATGATTGATTAACGGGGCGTATGTGTAACATGTTCTAATGTTGAATGAAAAATTATATTTTTAGAGAGAAAACAAAAAGTAAGTTGAAATAAAAAAATAACCACAATATAAATATAATGCTACTCAAAAAATTTACTAAAGGAATTTACCATAAATTTGCATGTTGAAATTAAATTAATTAAGTTTAACTGTATGAAAGGATATAAAAAGGCAAATATTTGATAAAAAAGTAATTTAAAAAATTATTATATTCTTAGATAGAGACAAACGCTAGTGTAAATAGAAAGGTACTCATAAAATGTATTAAGAGACTATACTAAGTTAAGTTAAGTTTAACAGTAAGAAAGGAGGTAATTCTCAAAATTGCTATATTTTAGAAAGCAAAAAGTATTTGGAATGAGAAAATAAACACTAGTGTAAACTTTAAGCTACTCATAGAATTTATTAAAAGGCTGTAAGATTGCATCATTTCATCATTTTCAGCTATCTGCAAATTCTGCAGCGCATCCCAGGCCCATAGGACGCGAAGTCGTGATAATGACCACCTATAGAGCACACACACACACATACACACGCACACACGGCACACCAAAGGAGACAGCGTTTGAGAAACTCTGCAACGGCGAATACAACAATTTGATTCTATGGGCTTTGGAGCCCTTAAAATCTCCAATAAATGGCTGGCCGGGACTCGACTTTCGGGAAACGACTGCGCCCGCTGAGCACTTGGGTTGAGGCTCTGTCGTTGGCGTCTCTGGGCTGCTGATCGTCGCAGCCTGATTGCGAACTGGCTGCAGTCGAGCCTTTGAAGACGCGAGCGTACGCAACGAGCGGCGAGAGGCACTTTTCATAATCTTAGAAATGCGCAGAGCGGCCCAAAATTACCCCAGAGTTGGCATCCACGGGGCCCAGCACCACGCTGCGCCCCACGTTCGCTCATAAGTCCGCATATTGTGGGCCCGGTCGCCCGGGCTTGGCTGTGCGCTGCAGCAGGTTAATGAAATGCGTTTTAACAAAGTCTTCAATGATGTGCTTCTCCTCGCTCCCTGCGCTCATCCTTTGCATCCTCTTCCTTTAATGTTTCAATACAAATAAGCTAAGTTTACGGATGATCAATGACTGTTGGCGTAGCGTGTGGCCTCCGGTTCAGGTAAGAACTTGCAGCCTGACTTAGGGCACCAATTGTGCCACATTGCAGTAAATTGGGTTTATAAAGTATTTGAAGTGTAAAGACTCAGAAATATCTTTATATTTTTTTCGGTATAATTTCCGTATGATTTTGATTATACCAAAAAAACCTAGTCTTTAATATTTATTTTATTTATTTCACATATATATTTATTATAATCTGTAATAAAAATAATTGCCAAATTTATATCTGTAATTGTGAAAGAAACATTTTCATTTATAATTTTTAAAATATATTGCAGGAAGTTGGAAGCCAAATCACTAAAGATTACCTCATTGCCAAAAAAGGAGCTAAAATCTGGTCGAAAACGAAAATTGAAGTAGGCCTAATTATAGATCTTACAAGCGTTTATACCCCCGCCAACACAGCCCAAACCCTGTTTACTTATGAGACTTGCAGGGGACCAATTTCAGTTGCTTTTATTTAATCGAATGTGTCGAAAGTGCTCGACTACAATATACCCTGTAGCCAGTTCCGAAGTGCACTAAAATGCATTCCCATCTTTATCGGTAATAACATGCAGAAAAACCTCGACTAGGAAAATTTGGGCCTCTTCTGCCTGCTAAGTTGAATTTGCTCAAATCCATTACAGCCTTGCTTAGCCATACAGTACAGGGTATAATGCCTAGTAGGGTCTATTCCATTGCCCAACAACGGTCATATCACTGACTCATCAACGCTGGCCAGGCCAAAATACAAACCCAAATAGAGAGAGGGGCAGAGACAGAGACGGAGACGGAGACGGAGACAGCGACTTTCAGCCTCGGGGCAATCTGTCAACTGGCGTCAGACGATCTAAGACAAGGGGAAGCCTACGACTCAACTGGCAAAAAGTGAAGACTGCGCGGACCTAAGGCCCGAGGCGCTCTGCACCGCGTTACGCGTTGTCCGCTGGTGACGATGAACTGCGATTGGGACGGAAACGTGGACTGCAGCGGGGGCTGGGAGCGGAGCCGAGTCTGCGACTTTGGACGAACTGCGCGGACGGAGTGCGACTGGCTGTGGGCTGACTTCTGCGGGCTGCACGGCTATCAATTGCCCAAAAGCGTTGCACAAATTGAAACGTTTGACTATATTTGGGTCAGTTAAAGTGATCACATTAACAAGTCAATAGGAGTGCAACATCCTTTTAGGGCATCGCACGTCAGCAGGAGTAACAGTTGGTGGTAGCCGGTGCCGTTGTCGTTGCGGCTGTTGCTCCTAGACAGCGCCGACTGGCGACATCCGCCAGCCGGGGTGTTGACACCGCCAGATTGATGTGTACTGGTTTGCACTGGCCACCAAAAGGTGGCCAGGCGCAGCGTGAGAACTAGTACTGCACCCGACTCCGCGGCTGGGTGTGTGTGCCCCAAGGGAGTTGCCCGGGAGCGCACAATCTGGCAGGTCTATCAGAGCTGGGCCAGCCGCAGAGATCGTTTAATTGGCATTCGCGTTAGCTGCGTGAAGTCCACTCGGAGCTGGCCAGACCGAGGTTGGACACAAATGCGGAAAGGTCAACAAAGGACTTTAGAGTTATTATCGCGACGTGAAAAGTGTTTATTGGGAGTGTTTACGAGACTTGGAATGGGGAACATATACTCACATGATCTTATAAGATCATCAGACAGATGACTCTTCCTCCAAAGTTCGCTTACAACAACTGTGAATGAGCATAGCGCAGTCGGTGACACCCGACTCCTACATTTTTACTTCTTTCAGTTTTTGTTTATTATAAAACCTGGTGGATTGGGAAGAATATTTCCACTAGCATTCATATTTAGCTAAAGCATTTATTTGTTAGGCAGTGCACAGAAGGGCAGGGCCGTTAAGTGAATTATTTCATAGCAGCTTGGTCGCACAATATGCGATCGTGACTGATTTAAACAGCAGCCATTACAGCGGACAGGCTCGGAGTGTCCGGGAGGATGCTGCTGGGAGTGTGTAACCTTTAAACCGTTTAATCTGACAAAGGAAATAAATAAAAGAATTAACATTTATTTTTAAGTATGCGCTCAAGTATGTGCCTCGGCCAATCCCCGATCCCCGAACGCACTCGAGCCGCGTGGAGAGCCGAGTCGGAGTTGACGGCGACTATCAAACCGAGAAGCGCCCGATGAGGCCGAGGCAAGGCACCTAAAAACCACCAGCACCGAGACAAACAGAGGGCCATGTCCAAAGCATTTTTGAAACATGCGAATTGCTTGTACGTGACACGCAACAGCAAAAGGAACAGCCAAAGGAGCGGACGAGGTTGACGGCGACAGCCGAGGGCGGAGGTGGGTGCGGAGACGGAGAGGGAGACGGAGGTGGAGAGGGAGGCGGAGGCTGCGCGCCCAAACACAAAAGAAATAAGATGACCATGTCCAGCCAACCACTTAGCCATGAAAGCGGTAACTACATGCAACAGATGAAGCATGCGCTGCGGCATGCAGCGCGCTCAGTACTCAAACCCAAATGCCAAGGTAAAACTAAGCTAAACCTAAAGGTAAAAGCAAAGCTAAAGGCAACGGCAAAGCCAAAGCTAAAGGTAAATGTAAAGCTGAAGGTAAAGGTAAAGTACTTGGAATGCGCCCCAGCACAAGGAGCTGCAGCTTCTCCACGGATCACACAAAGTGCTGTTGCAACAACAGTAACTCTGGGCCACGCACAGTGTCCTCAAGCATATGCAATTTCTTGCATTCTACAATAATGAAATTATTTTATATTCAACTTTATAGAAAAAAGTTATTTCACGACTTTTTAAATACAAATAAAAGAATTACAAATTTTAAATATAAGTTGAATAATAATTATTATTTGAGTAATATACAAAATTTAAAAACTCATTATGAGTATGCAATCTTTACTTTAAAAATGAGGTCAGTTACGAATACTGGCTTAAATTAATTTTCATTAAAAATATTCTTAGTTTTAACAATTTTATTTTTTTCGATCTCTGTATTAAACATAATTTTTGCATATTATGAGCAAATAAATATGTGGTAAATAAATACACTGCCAAATAAAAATGGAAGAAAAGTTAAAAATACCGTCGAACTATTAAAAAATATTTGTACGCAAATTTACCGGCTGAAATAATTGTGCAAAGTTCCCGTTCAAGATATTGTAAAAGGGAAATATTATATCATTCGCCCCACTGTTCAGGGACGCTCAATGAAATTTATTTGGTGATGCTTGAGCGAAGCGTGAAGTTGACTGCCACAGAAGCCTCGAACTGCAGCCAGGCACAGGCACAGGCACAGACACAGTAGGAGTCACAGTCCCCGACTCTAAGAGCCCGAAGGAGAGACCAGACCAATAAGGCAGCCGCGATCAATTTAATCGCGCAAATAATATGCCTGGGCCTGGGTCTGGGTCTGGGCCTGGCTCTGTGACTGGGTCTGGAGCTGAATCCTGGGAGCTGGCAATAAGTATGTACACACAATAAGTAAATATGGAATAATCGTTATGTGTGCCATATGGGCAAAGGGGTCGAGCCTTCTTATCGCCATGCAAAGATCAGAAAGTGTGTGACCGGGCGACCGACTGTGAATGCTTTGCATTTCTCGAGAATTTCAACCTGTGCGAGAATTCGCCTCTTTCACTTTGACACTTGTCCGTCGGTCCGCCGGTCCCCCGGTCCGTCGGTCCCGTCTGCTGCGTCGGCGTTGCTCGCAAATTACGCTAATTTCGTGTGCCACTTATTTGGAGTGAATACCCTGGAATGGCCCGGTGCACAGCAGCTGGGATAATCGGCAGAGTTGAAACGGCGAGCGGCCTTCCTGAATGCAATTACATGCTCCTGGGCCATAAGTCAGACAGTCGCCGCACAGTGTTCCAGTTCGCCTCCAATTTAATTGGCTCTTACACCAGATCCAGATCCAGATCCTCGAGAGCAGCTCATGACACGTTGTGCGAATCACTCAAATGTCACCATAAATTCCGCGCATGCGCACACATCGGTATGCCTATTTTTGGGGCCTCGCACCGAGTCGCACTCTTGTTAGCCGCCGTCGGCTATGAGGAGCGCTTTTGTTACCATTTCCCATCTTGGCCAGGCTGAGCTGGTTTGCGTATGTGCGTGCCGCTCTGCCTGTTGGCGCCTACCAGTTGCCTATTTTGGGAGTGGCGCCTTTTCTGTGCCTCATTTACGCCGCCCCAAATGTGTAAGAGTGTGAATATCCAATTAGCGGTGCTCAATGGAGCTCTAAACTGAGGTCTCTTAACTAGATTAACGATCCGTTAGCTTTTTACGCGTACTAACTGTCATTGTCTTAACGTCTCAATCAACTCGAATGTGAAATGTAGGCGAAAGGTCATTTATATGCTGTATGCAAACGAAGAGAGTTTAAAATGAAATAATCTTGAAAATACCCATAGAAAGCAATCTACACACTTTGATTTCAATTTAAATATAGTAATCAGTCAATCAATGGAATTTAAGCTGAGTTGAATAATAATTGGCTAACAGGGAATAGACATATGTACATATATATCGACAGATCTCTAGTCCTAATCATATCTCACATTTCTCACGCATTTGACTCATTTATAAATTGTTTTTAAATACGCATTAAAACATTGATTTTATTTCAAAAAGATTGGCAGCAATTGGAGTCAACTAAAGTTCCATTACGCTGATTGTTGGCTATCAAAACACGCGGCATGACTTTAATAGCGTTTTAGCGTTGAATATGGCTTTCCATCAATCAGATCGAGCGGCAACTAATTTTTGCACATGGCGCGAATTGGGGAACACGCCTCCCCAAACCGATTATATCATACGTATTAATAATGGCGCTGGAACTGGACATGGACGTGGACGTGGGCCCGAAACGCACGTACCGTGCTCCGATCGTGTTTGGCCACATCAATTGCGGATCAGAGCTGATGTGTGAGCGATGGCGACGGCGACGGCGACGGCGATTGGCAAACTGAAAGTAAACTTAACAAATTTCCACGCAGCAAGCGCAGGTGCAAAAAACTATGCAGCCTATTAATTAGATCAGAGCTAGTATATGGTCACACATTTATCTTGTGACTGTGTGTGTGTGTGTGTGTGCGTGTGTGCGTGTGTGCGTGCCAAGTGTTGCCACATCTCCAACTGGCCAACGTCGTAATGATAATTATGATAGCAGGCTCCTAAAAACGTGGCTGCTTTTGGCCAATTTCGATTGGACATAAACCAAAATCACTTGGCCGTGAGTGCGCGCCCGCATCACCATCATCATCATCATCATCATCATCATCGTCATCAGCAGCGTGTCGCGCCGACGTCGCACCCAGCATGTCCAGCAAGTCGCACGCAGCGCCTCCTGGCTGGAGATGACTCCGACTCCAACTCCGATTTGGCCCGAAACATTGGCGTTAGATGGCGCTTGTCTACAGATGTTCGTCTGACCAAATGAGCTGGCGTGCTGTGCACCCAACTAATGTCTACATATGCAACAACACGCTATATATATTCGGGCAGTGGCGTAGGCAGGGCGCTTTTGGGGGTTAACTAAATATCTAAATATTTATTAGGTAGTTTGTAGAAACAAAATCCCTATTTTAAAATAGTTACCCCTCCTTAAAAACTTACTGCCCACGCCACTGTTTATCTTTTAAGCTCACCTAATTGAGTTATCGTCTTTGCTGGAAACTCCTAATTGCCGTGAAGTGTGTTCGTTAATAAGCTGCAAAGTTGAATTTAAAGGGATTTTAAAAGAGCACAATTATTTACTTCACCTAAGTCCGTTTTTCATATATATTATTAGCAATTATTTAACAGAGAATTGGCGTTGAGAGCCACGTGAGCGAAGATGCCTCTTCCCAATATTTTGCATTCCTTCAGCTTTTACAGATCAACCCACGACGTTCTAAAACTAAGCCATTGCCTAGAGGTAAGGATCTCTTTGCTGACTTTTATCCCAAGAGCCAGCATATTATGCGGTTGGATGAGGACTTAAAGAGGCGTACCAATTTTATATAACCACATTTACTTGCATACCTATTTAGCACATTTAATAATAATAATAATCAACTTCCATCCAGAACCCTTTGAAATGGCTCTATCCAGAATCTTTGGCATTGCAATCGCAAATGAAATTCCGCTTTCGTCAAAAATAATGCACAAAATGCCAATTACGAGTAATTTTTGCAGCAACTGCCGTTAAATGAAAATAAATTAATAACATTAAAATATTTCGGCACTTTGCAAGCTCCAATGTGAGCAAGATGAAGAGGACGAGCATTTCAGTTTGTATCTTGAGGATTGCGAATTTCGATTCATGGGATTTCCAATTGATATTTGTGTGCCAACGCAAACAGAGAGACAAACTGTCTGACAGACAGGCTCGGCCGGGGTGTGAAGGGGTGGGGGCTGAGGGAGGGGCGCACTGGGGGCTGTAAGCCTGATGGCATCTTGTGCCCATCCGTGGCTCATAAATTGAAAAAATAATATTTACACAAAGTAAACGCATTGAAAACAGTTTAAACAATAATCGGTACGCGGCGATCAATAAATGCAACGTTGTTGTTGCTGTTGTTGTTGTTGCCGGTGCTGGGTCCTCGCGCTCGTTTAAGCCAATGCATAAACCGCAGACGAAAAACAAAGCAACAACTGCAACGCGACTCCGGGTTGCAACTCCAGCCTCGACTGCGGCTCAACGTCGCGACTTCGACGGCGGCGACTTCTCACGCAGTTGTGTGGAATTTTTAACTCATTTAAGTTTTTCTTAATTTTTTCCGACCACGACGATGTTTGTCGATATTTACTTCTGGTTTATTTCTTCTTTTTCGAAAGTTTACGTTTACAAATCTTTCAAGAAATCAGCCTGCGCCCGGCTAAGTCGTCTTTCACCTACTTGGCCCGTTCTCAAACTCCACGCCGGTCCACAGTCCACGGCCAGGCCGGGTACAAGTTTGCGTTTTAATTACACGCAACGTTGTTGGGGCATTCGCCGATCATCCGCCCGCCGCCTGGCCAAGGGCCCCCAGTTGGCGGCCCGAGGCCCGTCAAATGCAACGTCCCATTGCACTTGCTTTGCTTTTGGCCAGCTTGAGAGCCCAGCTGGTTCCAACTGTCGTTGTCATCTCCACGGCAAGTGCGAGCTGTTGTTGTTGCTGTTATTATTGTTGTTGTTTCTGTTTGCGTTTAGCAATTAGAGTCCAATGAAGCGTATTCCTTATTTTTATGCATTATCGAATTAATGCCATCGGCACAGAGCGTTGATGACGAGCCTCGTCTTTGGCTGAGATAATAAGAAAATCGGAGCGAGAGAGAGAGAGAGAGAGAGAGAGGGGGAGGATAAGAGACACACTTAGCTAGAGAATAAGAGGGTGCATGTGGGTCGGTACACAACGAGAAAAGAGGTGCTATAAAATAAATTAAGGAAAAAAGTTGTTACCTATGCGGAATTTAATATAGACAATAATGCTGAGCCTACACATAAAAGTCTACTGAGTTAAGAAAGCTTTGATTATATTAACAATTCAATATAATTTTATATCTGCTCTCTCTCCCCAGAAACATAAACTTTTTAACTTTACAAGTGCTGGGTTCCATTGAGGTTCTGGTGTTATACCTTAGTCCTGTGGTTATTGCCTTGTTTAAATTCCCATTGCGGCTTATAATCCTTTAAGCTTTAGCTTTTTAAATAAAAATGCATTTTGTTTAAACAGTTTGTGAACGGAGTATAAAAACTATTATTTATCTTATTGCATTAAATAGTATTACAACTAATTTATGTATTTAAATCGCAATGCAGCCAATTTTCTCTTTTAATTCATTAGCATTCAGTAATCGTAATGCTTTTTAAAATTGCTTGTAAAATTCTCGAGTAATGATCAACTTTGCAGGCTCACCTATGGGAGTCACCAACAGGGAGTAGTTTAACAGAACGAATCTCTTCTTTATGCAAGTGAATGCTGCTGTTTGTCGCCTTTTTGGCGCAGTGTACTTTGGGCGCTTAAATGCAGTCGACTTTGAGTCGTTCTTTCCGGTTGCGCCTGTTGATCGCAAACATTGATCACCTGCACGCCAGCCGAGCTGATCGCCAGCAACGGCAGGTCCGTCCAGCGGGCATCCTCGTGTATCCCGGGGAATCGCAGCGCAAATTTACGCAAAAACTTGTTGACATTATTGTCGATAATTTTAACTGGCGAATCGCCGCCACAAGCCGCAGAGCACAGGCTTGTAAGTCCCATAAACAAATGAAAAAGAAACACACACACCAGCTAAAAGAAAACAACAACAAAGAGTCGAAGAGACAAAGCCAATCAGTCGACTGACGAAGCGCCTGATTCAGGGCCCTGCGCCCGTTCCCGATACCGGAGCTGATTCCCATCTGGCTGGATGTCAGTCCGCGGGTGTTTGCCATTCCCATTCCCATTCCCTGCCCCATTCCCGACCCCGTTCCCGGCCCCTGCTTTGAGCAAATGTTAATTTCGTCTCTTGCCAGTTTAGCGTGTCGATTTTTTAATTAGTCGCATCGTCGTCACTGTGATTTATGGCCAACCGGCCGGACAGTTGGCCAGGGCCTGCACTTTGAAGTACACGCGTGTATTGGCTTAGCTAATAGGCTCTCGGAGCGGGCCTCGGTTATGAGAATAATGTCGCATATGGAATTTCTGCATAGCTGGCCCCGTTGATATAGCCAGCCGGCTCGCCAGATAAATTGTTGTTTATGGCCACGGCTTAAGCATCTCGGACGCCACTTGTTCGGCCTAATGAGTTGCCTGTAACTTACAAGAGGACACAGAAATGTCCAGCAGTTTGGAATTTCGATGTCAGCTCTGAAATAAGCCAAGGGTCAAACATGCGTGCCCGGCTCCGGCAACATTAGATTAGCTTAGCCGCTGAGATCGTCGAGTACTCGATGCTTGATGTATGAAGCTGATTGGCTGCAGCCTTTCGGGCCACATAGCAGAACTATAATGTTTTAGTATTCTCCATTAAGATAACTATTAACCACACATTAGCATTCCATGTTTCTGATTGCTAACCAAAGCTGAATTTTACCTTTTCTGATAAAGAAATAGCACTCGACGACAGTTTGGCAAATTCCTCCCACTATTCTTCTTTTACCTATTGTCGCACTTAAACCATGTACGAAAATAAAGGATAACTGATTTTAAAATTAAACTACAAAATTTAATTAAATTTATTAACTAAATTAATGTGCACATAGCCTAGTATTTAGGCCATATATATATTACTTATTAGTAAACATTTTTATACTTTACTTCCATAACTTTATAATTACACATTGCATTTTTCAAGATACATTTTTATTTCAGCCGAGCAATGCCGGGTAATATCCGCTAGAGTACTTACACACCCCCTGTTAAACAATAGCAAACTGCGATCAATGTTCTAATTACGCAAACTTTGGAAAGGTATTTGAGCATGCCACAGCGACAGGTTCTATTGCAGATACATAGCTGAAATTTCAGATACTTTTGTTGAAGCATGTTGTTGCATAGCGACAAGCTACTGAGACCGAAACTAAGCCAGCCAGTCGCTTTAACCATATTTGCCAAATTTAACGATTGCATCAAGTTTGCCGCCCGCCTGCCCGCCGGGCGCCCAGACATTTCTGGGGCTCAATTGTTACGGCTGCTTATGACAACGGCTGGGGGAATACTTTGAATGCACTCACGCAGTCCGCAGCTATTTTAATGCAGTGAAATCATTGTTGGAATGCCCAGTTGCATGTAACTGCCAAATAAGATAGACACCTACCTGGGAGTTAACACGTCGTAAAAGTGCGCTGGACAACTGGCCGAGACATAAATCAATGCGGCCGCAGCGTTTGGCAGCCGATGACACCCAGTCGAGACCTTTACTCTCACTTTTCTCCACTGATTCCCAAGCTCTTCCACTGGGCGAAAGGCGGAAACAAGAAGCGCGGGCGTAACACATGTTCGGCATTTATATGCAAATCTCCGACAATCATAAAACACAATTCAAAAGCAGATGGAACAGCCTCCCAAAACACACTGCGATATGTGTCAGCGTGTCATGTGCGTGAGTGTGGCTAGAAAATGGTAAAGCCGACTGGCAGTAAGGCCCGGCTGGAGATGGGCTCGTGAATTCACGATTGAGCCACGAACTTCACGCTACTTAAGACAAAAGAATTTTCGGGCTCTGCTTAAATCTGTTTTTCAACTCTATGAAGTTTTTTATTCCCTTAAAATTTTTGCAGGTAGTTAAACTTAAATAATTTGAAATTTTGAAAGTTATGAATTTTTTTTAACGAAAATCTTATCTACAACAAATTTTTAAAAATCCATTTTGGTTTCGGAGGCCCCGTGTTTAAGAAAATTTCAAATTTTTTAAAAATATTTTTAAAAAAAAACCTTTGCTACAAAAATGTTAAAAATTAATTAATTAATTAAAAATATTGTTTTTATCAATTGGTATAACACAAAATTGAATGCCGAGTGTCATCGTGTCATCGAGTACCAGCCGAAAATTCCAAATTGAACTTCATTCGTACTTGATACCGTTAGTTGAGGTTCGTGACACGGGTCCATCTTTGGGCCCGACCAAAACAAAATAAAACAAAGCAAAACAAAACAAAACAAAGCGAACCGCAGCGAACCGCAGCGCACCGAAAGCAAGCCAAGCCCCAAACTCCGAGCTCCAAGCCGAACTGTCCCATCAACGACAACATCTTAAGCTCATTTGTCACATAAAAATCATATATGTAATTTGCTTGACAACCAAAAGTGGACGTCACGCGCCGCCGCAGCAAACGCCTCCATATTGGTATAGGTATCAGAGACATGCACATGTGGCCGGAGCCTCTCGGCCCGGAGCCGGGTCCGAGTCCGTTGGTGTTGGTGTTGGCTGGTGTTGCGTTGAGTAAGCATTTCCTTAAATTAGCTGCACTTCGGATGGTGCATTATGCTTGCTTAAGACGGGACGAGACCGGACCGGTGCCACAGTGTTATGGTCATAATCATCATCATCCTCAGCGCCAGCGTCATCGTCATCGTCATCGCATGGCCTTTTTTGGGTGGGCACACAACATTAAGTGCTGAGATTTTGATGGAGTGTTGATGCAGCTGAGGTCAGTTGGTAAATTTATGGCCCCTTGATGCCAGCTTGATGTATGGGCTACAGTTTCAGGTGGGCGCGTTTCATTCAAATCCATAATCACAATTACAAGAGAAATGCCCCAACTAGCCTTCTTTCTGTTGGTTTTCTCACCATTTCTGGTGATGTTTATCGTCGCTTATCAGATCGTTGAAGCAACACTAAGGCACGTATCAATTAAAAGATGGGATCTCGTATTTAATTGAAGATGATTGTACTTTATCTTATAAGAGTTAATATAATGTACCATTTATTTTGAATACATTTGAAATCCGCTAAATTAAATATTCTTTACATTTTTTATCTGAAGTATTTTGAGCGATTACTGCCATTTAAAAATAGTTTGGAACTATATTCCATACTTTAAATAATAATAATAATATTCATATTAATAATAAATCTACTGCATATTTAGTCGCGCTCTAAGTAGATAATTCGTTAAAGTCCATCATTAAGCATAATTACCAATTTCAAGCTCGTACTGAACAGAAAGCATTCTGAAGATTCACTCCATCCACCGCTAGGTGGGCACACTAACTCTCTAAACTCTCGATGCTTCCGTGGCGTTCACACCTAGCAGTTAGCCGATGTTCGAGTCGAAGGCTTTCACATCCGGTTCTCAGCATTCAAATGGTAAATATGTTCAGTAGAACCGTTTAAGAAATCCATTTAAACAACGAAACACTTCAAAGTGAACCCCACTTGCTGCAGCTGATGCTGGGCTGGGGTGGGGATGGGGCCGGGGCTGGGGCTGGGGCTGCCAACTGAAGGTCTATCTGCAAGTGAAGCCCTTTACAGCTTGGGCAAACATTTGCAATTACAATTTTAGCATATAATTGCAAACATGATAAACACTTTTATCGCCGCTCGCTGCCCAGAACAATGCGACAACAGATGCGCCGATGTTTGTTTGGATGCTGGGAGATGTCCAGGACGGGTTAAGGACGGAACTGCGACTGAGATAGAAACAGAGACAGAGACTGAGACTGAGACTGGGGCTACAACTCACGCAGCCGTCGACAGGTTTGGCTGCCAAGAAGAAGCGTGTCGCCAATTGATCGTGAGTTTTACCTAGAAAAATGTCGCGACAATTGTTAGCAATGGCATAAAAAGACAACAGAAACAAAAAACGAAACAAAACGAACAGAAGAACTGGTAGCAACAAGCAACAGGAGGACGGAGCACAACTCGAAGCTCAAGTCGGAGCTGGAGCGGGTCTATCGTAGTATGCAATTGAAATTGAAGAATTACGCGAAGAATGCCAGCGAACATAGTAAATGTTGTACATAAGGCTGCTGGCTGGCTCTTCGGGCCAGCATGCATTATGCCAGTTTTTGTGCCGCGGTGGTGCAGTGGTGCGGTGGTGCGGTGGTGCGGTGGCTGTGTCGATACGCCACAAACCAAGAAATTGTCACAGGCGGCCAACTGCAGCTCAGCTGATCGTGATCAGGGCCAAAACAGCCCCCGCTATGTGCGCTCTCTGGCGGCATCTAAATGAACTGCAGATGGACTTCATTTCAGTAGCCAGCGCCTCATTACGAATGGAAATGATGATGGACAATAATGACGCGACAACAGGAAGTCCAAGTGGCCGCCGCCAGTTGCCAGTGGCCAGCCTTTTCAGCCTTTTCGAGTCGGCTTCCCAGTCTGATAGTGAATGAACAGCGATTGCGATTGATGTTGGCCAGCATCGAACCTGATCTGAGCCAAGTGATCGCCGAGCGATCTTCGAACTGGGCTAGTGCATCGTTAAATTGATTTGTGTGCCTGCACTAAACTAGTTTCCAACGGCTGAGAAAGCTTTTGTCCCTCCGTATGCAGCCAAGTATTTTAGCCACTATATTGCATCTCTTTGGATATTCGAAAAATGTCACCTATGCTGAGAGCCACTTTGTTTGGCTCGCCTTTGATGAGCTCTGGCTTCCGTTTATGGACTCCGACTCTCAGTTTTGGCCTCATCGCTGTCATAAGAGAGTTGTAAGTATTTCGTTCGATTTCGTTTTTCTGATTTTTTGTGGCTTTTCTAGGTGGCTTCGTTTACGTATTTGGTTTGGGAATGTTAGTTGCATCGTACTCCGCACAAATTCTGTCAATTATCAAAGCAATATTTATAAATATGGATTACTTACTTATAACTCAACATCTTTATACCAAATCAACCAACGAGAAGGAAAATCAAGAAATATATATATTATATATATATATATTACGTTCAGGCTTAATGCCGTTACTGTCACAGAATGAGACATAGAATACTTGACACTTCCTTAACACTATTAAGTAAAAATTTGATCCCAACAATTTATTAATTTATTTAATCAATTTGACCCCTCAGGACTTGTGTTTTTGTATTTTATACACTAGTTGTGCCAACAATAATCGAATAAAAATATAAATTCGTAGTTATTAATTTTGAAAAAAAAAATGTTTTCGATAATAAGTAATGATTTATTGACAACAAAATTCAACAAATTTTTATTTTCAATATTGCAAATATTTAAAATGCAGCCTCAATCTAGAAGATAAATTGTGGCCAAAATGGCAACATACATGAAAATCGGTACAGTTTTGACACACAGTTATGGGCGTTTGAAATATGGGAGCTATGGCACCAAAAGCGTTACATGTCAAAATTTTTGTCAATTTTGGCATGATTTTTGACAAAAAATTTGATCCCCTCAGAATCGGGTTTAATGTCGTTTTTTATACTAATTATGACAACCACAATCGATTAAAAATGTAAATTTGCATTTCTAAATTTTGAAAAAAAAATTTTTTCGAAAATCAGTAAGGGGGACATGCTTTTTTTTGACAAAAAAATTGAAAAAAAATTTATTTTCAATAATAAAAATATTTGAAATGCAGAATCAATCTAGAAGAAAAATCATGAAAAAAGTGTCATCGAACATGAAAATCGGTTCAGTTTTGACTATGTTAAGGGTGTTTGAAATATCGGAGCTATGGATCCGAGAGCTTTACATGTTAAAATTTTTGTAAATTTTTGCATTATTTTTGACAAAAAGTTTGACCTTCTCTGAATCGGTTTCAGTGTTGTTTTTTATACTAATTTTGACAACCATAATCGATTAAAATTTTTTTTGAAAATAAGTAAGGGGAAGTACATGATTTTTTGATTAACAAATTCAAAAAAAAATTTAATATCAGTAATGCATAAATTTTAAATGCAGAATCAATCTAGAGGACAAATGCTGGCAACAAACATGGAAATTGGCTAAGTTGTTGGAGGGTTGACAGTTTATTTAACAAAACATTTAAATTAATTTTTGAAATTGTAGAATTTGTTCTTCAAGGAATGCATTGCATTATGGTAATAGCATTTTTTGTCTAAGGCAAAGTCCCTTAACATTCCAGAAACTAACAACAAATGTAAACAGCCTTTTAAAAATAGTACCATTTAAACCTTAAAATGTTGACAACTTACATTCAAGACCAGTCACCCAACTGCACCCATCTGATAGCCCCTTGAATGGAGCGCTATTCTCACCAATAGGCCTGATGCATCGAATTATGGCCAAGGCTGTCGAACAAGTTGACAAACAAATTTACGGCCACTCGAATTGGCGGCAGAGAACCGTTAAAGCTATTGCCAGGATTGTCATAATTTCGATTAGCCGGCCAATAAACGCGCACAACAACAGCAATAACAAGAGCAACAACAACATTGCGCATTGAATGGAAATGGCACAACGCCCGCGACTTTCATTCGCTTCAGCGGCAAAATCATCCGCCAGCCTTTGCCAATGAGGAACGGGCCAACTGTTCGGCCGACCTGTCCAAATGCAACAGAAATTAAAGCTAACAAATTTCCGACAATGTTTGGACATTTTCCAAGCCGAACGAACGAACAACAACAAGAGGCGGATAGCGGTCCCATGGACCCTGACTGGGAATGATCCGCGCAAGAGTACCGTAATTGTTCGACGTGTTTTCGGTTCTATTGTGCGCGCATTCGCAGTTGTCAGAGGACCGTTCGGGACCGTCCAGGAGCACCTACATAGCAACTGAGGATCGCCGACAATGCTGCAAGTAGGCAGCCAAGCACCGGCTTCCTTCCATCAGCAGACGCCCAAAGGCGCGCAACTTGTTCGATTGTTCACATTTTCGGTGTTCGCTCTTTTTGGGGCCCTGGCAATTAGAGGCCCATAGAGAACTGGCGGGGGCGGCAGTAGGTCGGAGCGAGAGAGACTCGGACAGATTTGCGACTCAATGTGTGCAAAGTTAAGTTGTTGTCATTGTTGCGATCAAAGTCGTTGTTGCTGTACTCGCACTAACTCGGCTGGCTTTCAGCGAGTCGTGATGCCCAATTGGAGCCCAGATTCGGGTGTTTCTGGCCCACTCTCTCACCCGCTCTAGTGTGGCGCAGACAGATTTAACCGTTGTTGTGCCATTGTGTGGCATAATTGGCTTCCATTACAAATGTGGAAAGTGCGATTATTCGCGATATCTATTGTAGAAACAAAATTGTAAAGCTAGTTTTGAGTTTTACATTTAACAATCATTATACGCTAAAATGTAAAGTCGAAGATGGGCGTATCTTGCTCTGGAAACTTTCAATTCAATAAACTATTCATTTAATTTCAAAATTTGTTCTATTGTTAACGCTTTGTTATTTTTACTTATTATTTTGGATAAATAAACAAATGTTATACGAAAACTTTAAATTAGCTTTAAAGTATTTCACGGTTTTTATTTCTCAGCTTAATATTTGCAAATTGAAAAATTTTTTATCATATTTCATATGTACATAATAATAGTGATAAATATAACATTTTCAAATGCCTGACACAACTCATCTTCCAAGAACTTGCAAAGTGCATTATGACATTAAATGAATACAATTCTCTTTCAGTTTTCACAGTCGAGTCGAATGTCCAAACTAATATAACTATCCCTTTGCAAGGGTATACATATATCCCTATATTTCTTTTACGTGATTTTTGAATACATTGTGTACATTAAATTATATTTGATTTTTTATTTGCAAATGAATAAAACGACCAAAGTGCAATCTGAGCACAATTTTATATTATATTTATTTATATTAAATATTCATTTATTATTTAGTTGCGCCATTAGACTAAATAAGCCAAAAGATAATCCTAAAAGAACCGATGAAAATTGATAGAAACGCATCGAGTCTGGCCGTCAGTCGATAATGCCCAATATTGACATTTGCAGTTAGAGTGACAAACACTCTCACACTCCATCGGCGGGCTGGTGATAATTGGCGTCTCGTTGAGGGCTGCGCGGAGCGGCCTCGCCGGCCTCTGGATGGGGCTCGATGCCATCTGAGACGTGGCTGGGTGCAAATCATTTGGGCAGCCATTGGCCGGCGATCTCCGAGAGACAAAGTTCTCACAATTTAATTAGTATGCACTTCCATTATTTATGTAGTATGCCCTCAATGGCCACATCGTTAGCAGTTGGCAGTCAGTCACACCCGGCCCGGGCATTGTTTTCGTGCATCCGCAGGGCCGCGAGGGGGGAATGGGGGAAGGGGCCAACTCCGGCTCGTACGCATGTCAATCTGTCGGATGCTCTGTAGTTGCAGGTAAGACACGGCACAACAACACAAATACACTCGTTTAACTCATTTGGTGTGTAACTCTTCTTCTTCTTCTTCTTCTTGTACCCCTTCTTCGTTCCGTAATGTTGTGTAGTTTTTATAGCTGCTTTTTACAGCCGCGAGACGATCCGTGTACTTCCACAAACTATTGTAATACATCAATATGATTATGAGCGCCAGCTCCGAGCCAAGTATCCAGTTCCCTCTATCTCTTTCTCCCTTGTTTCTCTCTCTCGCTCTAGGTTCTCCATGTGGCATGTGCTTGATTTATTTTAAGTTCTTTCAATGTATGTCTTTAGTTCTCTTCTTGGTTCTTTTTGTTTGTCAAAGGCAAATAAACCAAACCGAAAACCGTTTTTTGTATATTGGCATCTTTTCGTCTTTTTCTCTGAATTTGTATACTCAGTGCAGATTTCCGTGGAGCTTATAACTTACTTTTTGCTATATTTTGTTAGTTTATAAATATTTCATTTTTGTTGTTGTTTGGCTCATAGTTTAGTTTAGTTTATATGGGTTAAAAATACGCCCATATTATTAATCCATTATTTAATCCATAATTTTTTTTAAGGACTTCGGAAAAGATTAAAATGTTTTTCCGATTCCGAACATGTTTATATGTATTACAATTTCAAGAGGTATTTAATTTATTTTACGTATTATAATTTTTTCCATATTTTGAAAGTAAGTAAAGCGGATCTGCTTCTCAATTGGGCTCAACAAGGGTGCTCGAGAGTTTACTTTTATTGGCCATACGAATGTCTATAAATATAAAAATCAATTAATGTCTTAATTGCTTCTCCTGACTTACCCCACAAGACGCCAAGTTCAAGAAACCAGGTCACTATGCAAAAATTAAATCTCCACCCCACAGGCAGTTTAAAGAGCTAAAGATGGATGGGTTTCCATATGCTTGTACGCAATATTAATGAAAGTATTCCTCATAATTAATGAAATCTAAATGGGCGCATTACAGCACACAAAACCGAAATCAGCGCCGAGCCAAAGAAGCTTAGCGAACAGAAGTTCCCACATCATTAATAAACAAAAAAGATACAACAAAAAAATACAAAAAAGAAGAAGCCCAACTCGAGATCAGAGGCAGCTTCGTTCGGGAGACACACACGATGATCCCGTGCTGGCGCTGGCCAACAAAATTCAAACGAATTAAAGCGAGTCCAACTTACAAATGTATCTACAAGATACAGGAACAAAAACACAGCCCAAACAAAAATAAAACCAAAAATGAAAACAAGTAAGAATGTTGCAGTGGGGTGTAATCGACTGTGCAATGCGCTGTTTATATACGAGAAAGATCCTGTAGCTCAAGGTCGCCTATTTGAGAGATTTGAGAGATCTCGCTAGCGCTCAGAATATGGCTGATAAATCAGAGCTCTTTATCTGGTGTGGACACTTACGTGTATATCATATACGGATAGACAGCGCACTAATATGCCCCCTTTCGTTTTCCGAGCAGTGCATTAAAACACAAGCGACGACAAATTATGCAGCGACAACGAAGACAAAGTCAAAGCGCAGTCGACAGCCGCATCAGCAGCAGCAGCAGCAGCAGCATCAGCAGCAGGAGAAGAATTCCGCATTGGACTTGGCCACCAAAACGAAGCTGGAGGCTTATCTCGAATGGACTTGTATTTAGATTTGTGTGCTGGCTGCGGTTTGATTTGGTTTAGTTTGGTTTTGTTTTCGTTGCCATGTGAAATAAATTATAACAGTAGAAATGAAGTTGAACGTTTTGTCCGCTGTCCGTTTAGTTGAAATTTATTGGCCTTAAATGGCTGCGCAGCTACCTGAAACGCATGGGGCTCAATTCCCCAGCGTATCTGCGGGCTCTTGTCTGATAATCTGATAATCTCTGGGGCTTAGACTCAGCGCTCTCGCAACCTTTTCACACTCAATTAGCCGGGAGCTCGGCTCAAGCTCATATCGCTGCCTCTGCTGGCATTTACTTTCATATACATTTTATCGATTTCATTTGCATGCGACTAGATAACGATATCTGGTATATTCTTGCAGCTACTTGAGCTGCCTCTGCCAGCATCCAGCTGGTTAATGCTCACACTCGCGTTTGTCTCCCATGGCATTGAAGGCAGTTTCAAAATGTTCTCAGCTCATAAAATTCCATAGTGAATCATTTTGCTCTGCGCTTTTTGTCTGGCGTCTTTCCGTGCCACGTCTCCCCGTCTCCCCGTCTCCGTCTCAGACAGTGCGCTCCATTGGTCTGCATTTCATTTGTTGTGTAATTCTCCACAATGTACTCTTGGCCACGGATCCGTTGTCTTGCCTGCCCGACTCCGACTCCGACTGCTGACTGCCTTGTTTTGGGCTGTCTTCGCTTTGAATTTGATTCTTGATTTTATGTCAGTTTATTTATGATAAGATGACCTTTTTTCATCTCCTCATTTTCGGTTTGTCGCCGTCTTCATTGGGCTGCTCTTTAATAGAATTGGAGCCGAGAGTGTCTCTAGTTCGGGATTCACATTTGGGGAGCGTACTTGGGGAAGTGAATGAATGGAGCTCATTAAATTATGGGGCACTTATGGGTTAGCGGTGTGTGTTTTAAGGCACATTTTGAAACGTGAGTCGCGTACACTGAGCGCAATCGAAGACTCATTTGGGGGATTATTGCAAGATGGCATTTGAATAACAGGCTATTTATGTGGCCAAGATCTAAGATCAAAATGGGTTAAGACTACTAAACCAAAACTTTTATTATCATTTTTCGTATGCAAATTTTCAAAGTTAGTCACTTTTCCTTTGTAGAATTTTATAATGAATACCTTTGCACCTGTATTTTTTATTATTATATTGATTTCCATATAATATATAATATATGTCTTTATAAGTAACTTAAATTCAAGTATCTGAGATATACTACCTAGATTATTGCGGTACGCTTAGCAAAAAGCCCAAATCAGTTACTCAATTAATAGATTTGGATTTCGCTCAGTGTTCACAGCCCGATCCTTTAACAGCAGCAACAATTTCCGATCATGTTTAAATCCAACAATCCGATTGCTCAGCTTACAGTTTTGATTTTGAAGCTGGCAGCTGTTGTTGTTGATGTTGTTGGTTGTTGTTGCTGGTGTTGTTGGCGCTCGTTTAGAGCAAATTTTCAAGATCAACAACGCAGTTGAGCGTCACGAAGATGAAAAGCGAGATCTTTTATAGCGATTAGGCGCGGACAATGAATGCACGATGGATTTAGAAAACACAAAACAAAGTCGAAAACCGAAAACGCGACTATGGAACTTTATATATACGAGACAAGCTAAAGAGACACGAATGAGAACAAGAACACAGACTTTTTGTTGATCTTTTTGTGTAAATGCAGCATTGGTTGTTGTTCTTTTTATTGTTGTTGTTGTTTTTCTTTGGTTCGGCATTATGAGAATCGAGCCAAACATTTTTCAACTGGTTTCGAGGCGCAGACAAAGGCATCAAATACGAAATGAGTCTGGGACCCGTCGCGAACACTGTCAACCCTGTCCCCATTGCCGTTGTTTGTCTAAACATAATTGAAACGCGCTTTCAATGAGTTAATTTGGAGTTTTCGTTGGCACTTCATGAAGGACCGGACCAGGCCGGGCCGGACCGGACCCCGGACGCCTACGTAAACACAATTAGGTGCCAAGTGACAGAGGCGATGATCTCGGGCCATGAAATGACAAAATGTGGAGTAAACTTGGTAAACAAATAAAGAGCATGGTCCGTGAAATCTTGAATGAGCAGTGTCACGGGTCCGCTCTTCAGCCGCGGCCCCGTCCCGCTCGTCGGGGCCTCGTGTGTCCACAACCTAACATAATATTTTCGTAGTGCATTTTAATGGTTTAGTATTTAAGTGGACCGCTCTCTGATGCATCTCGCCGCCCTGGCGTATGCGTAATTGTTTTGTAAACGATATGCTAGCGACCACAACATGCACACACACAAACACACACGCACACATTCAGTTATGCTGCCCACTGGCCAAATGACTTGCCACTTTGTGTTGCCAAGTTTAAAGTTGCTTAATTAGGCGGCTGGACGAGTCTCGACTATGACTATAGCTACGATATCTGTGGCCCATGTTGACAGGCAACAAAAAGATATAAAGCTGGTCCCAGCACACGCATACTCACGCACACACACGCACACGCACACCCGTACGCACTCCTCAGCAACTTCATTAACAGCCGCTGCTGCAGCGCCGTTTAAAAAGTAAAAATAAAGTATTATTTATGATTATTGTGAGAATTTCACAATGGCATGCGAGAATTTATTGTTAATGCTTTGTTGCGGCGAACAGCGACTGCAGCTGAGACAGCCTCCGTACGATAGTACAGCCCGGTACTATGGGCCGCGTCGCCCAACCGAGTGCGCAAATTGGCGACGAGATTAGAGATCTCAGTGGGATTAAATTTGCCAGCTACATTTACATTTTATACATGCCCAAATATAAAACATACATTGAAAAATTAATAAAAAAAATGTTGTATAGTAATAATAAGAAATTGAACTTATTTAAAATGTTTCTCACATTTCAAGGCTATCAGTGAGAACGTTCTTAAATATAATTAATATACTTGTTAATGGTACCGTTAAAATCTCTTAGAGAAGCCCTAAACAAAAGCTGTTTGACTCAATATTTATTACTGACGTCCCGGAGAATCTCGTGGCATTTTCGCTTGCTTAGATTTCTATTTGAAATGCACTTACTCAGTAAGTATCTCATCGATACTTTATAGCATTAGTTGCGACTACGCTTTACACATTATAATGTCCAACATCAAATTCACATCCCTTCACATTTATTAGCATAAGCACATTCCACGTGTTTTTATCCCACGGTGCTTCACTCACAGATCCTCGCAGAAAGACAGAACAGCAACAGCAACAATACCAACAGCAGCGACAACTTTTGAAGTTTTCCTTGCGTTGCAAACATTTGTATCTACATAGATATCGGTGTGCATCTTTTACATATTTTTCACACTGCCGTTCATTATGCGCTTTCTTCTGCCAGTTGTTGTCTGCTTTTTGATGCATTTTTGCGGCATGGAATTGTAATTAAAGTTTCATTTTGATGCCAAGACAAGCGTCTGGGCCATCTCATCGTTGCGGCTAGCACTTGTTGCTGTCGTAAACGTGGCTATTTATTAGTCAATATTTGTTTGAAATATGCGAAACATTTCCTTATTGTTTTTGTTGCCGGCCTTCGTTTTTTTCGTTGCCACCTTTTTAACCAGCCACAGTGGGCATTTACTTGATTTTAGCGCTGAGCAGAGCTCAAATAATAAAACGTTTTTTTAGAATTCATTCATACAAATTTTTATTGTTTTTTTTTCATATTTTTTTCTTTTGCATTTTGTTTTGTTCGTTTTTTGTAGCTTGTGTTTTTTTCTTGTAGGCTTTCAATTCATTTTTTTTAATTACTAAAATTTCATAAAATTGTTTAGACTAAATAAGTAAGTACAACACTAAATTACAATTGTATGTATGTAACTACTATTTTAATATTTTCCATGTTGTATAAATATATGTATTTAAGGTCTTATAAACTTTATACAATCTGACGTGTGTGTGTGTGTGTTTTTTTTGAGTTTTCTTTTTTTGCAATAAAAATATAAATTACTAAAAACGACTATTTAAAAAATTAAATATTTATAAAAAAATATATATGTATATAGGCGGTATAAGCATATATAATGTATGAGCGTAGATAACAAAATGTATTGTAGAGAGCTTTAAGTTCATATGTACAAAATTAGTTGAGATAAATATTGATGAGCGCTGATTTATGTAGAGTTTTTAAGTAGCAAATGTATATAAAAAATATATCCATAAGTATATATCCATCATTAATTTGCATACTTTGTTTTTTTCGTGTTTTTTTTTGTTTTTTTAGCACTTTTACAACTAGTTTTACACTAACGAGGAACCATTTGCAATTTAACTGTAAGTTTTTTGAGTCCGTTTTGAGAGGATTTAATTTTGATATTTTGGAATTTCGCAAACAGTTGTTGCGCCATACTTGCATACTACACATTGTTTGTTAAATGGTTTTGAGATCAAAATTAAATGTAAACTTGTGTTTTTCTTTTTGTTGTATAATAACAAAATATAATAATACGACTATACCGTTCAGAGGACTTTCAAACATACGCACGTGTATAAATGTTTTTTTATTTTGTATATTTCATTCAAATTTGTTCGACTTTTTGTATAAAAAAAATTTTTATTTTTTTTTTGTTGTGAAATTTTCATTTTGTATCAAATAGAGTTATGCTTAAGATTTATAAATTCAATACATTTCGTTTACAGTTATTTATTAACTATAAATATTGTTGACTTCGTTTCTATATTTGCTCCAAATTAAAAAAATGCCAAAAATGATACAAAAAATAAAAAAATAGAGGTATGAAATAAAAGGTGTATATAGTGTAAATAATAAGCACTTATAATAGAATCACTAAATGTTTTGTTTGTCTTCGCTTGTTTGTCTGTGTGTGTGTGTGTGTGTGTGTAAGTGTGTGGGGCTTTTGGGTTACATAATTAAGCTAGAGTTAAATTTAGTTATACTTTATGCATATATATATATATGTGTGTATTCTAGACACTAAAAGTAGAGCGCGAGATAGTCAATTTTTTTGTGTTTTTCTTTTTTTGCTTCAGTATTGGATGTCTGTCGTATAGCAGAGTTACCTATAGCTACTATATACAAACTTGCATAGACAAGTGGAGTCGACCATGCAGCGTCAATGAGGAATTTTTGTATGTGCTTAGCGGCTAGATTAATGGCTAATTATGTGTATGTCCTAGGTTCGAGTTCTTTGCGTTAAGTGCTATTTACAATTTATCGCAACTAATCCAAAGTAATAACTAATAATTAATAATTGAAGCAGATTTTTCAGTAACATGCAAAACGTCAGTGTGTTGAGTTTTTCGTCCAGTGTAGAGTTGGCCGTGGCCGCGCCCCTATCGTGGTCAAGTTATATAGATATAGTCAAAGGGGGTGTTTGCAAACAAAAACAAAAAACAATCGAATTTCTTGCGTACTTTTATATAAACATTTATATACGTTAACGTATTGAGAACTTTATGCTTACGTCAGTCGATGCGAAACTAAAATGTGAACTTGCGGATTACAAATCGAATAGATGTAGAGTTAAGCCTGTTACGAATTTGACGACTGCCTGCTTCAATCAACAACAAAGCCGAATGTGGCTCATTTGGCGTCTCTCTCTCCCTGTCTCTCTCGCTCTCCTTCTTCGCCAGTCTTTGCTTTTACATGTGCGGCGTGCCGCAGACCACCGTGCGCTGCGTCGTCGCCGCGCCGCTGCCCGTCGCCGAGGCGGCGGCCATCAGCTGGGAGGAGCAGGCGCCGGCCACGCCCGCCGCGGCCAGCGAGGGCCAGCGCTGGCTGCAGTAGGAGCCCTCGCCCAGCACCGAGATGCGCTTGCCCTTGCCGGGCTCGTTGCCGGGCGCCGCCGCGCCGGACGCGCTGTAGTCTTTGGTTGAGCCGGCCGAGGCCGCTGCCGCCGCGGCGGCCGCGGCCACCGCCGCCGCGCCGGCGGCGCCAGCGCCCGCCGACAGCAGCTGGGAGGCGCGGTGCATCAGCGTGGGATCCGTGTTCAGCTGCTTCTGCGACTTGGCGCGCTGCAGCGGCGCTATCTGGCCGACGCCGCAGAACTCCGAGTTGGCGTTGTTGTCCGCGGCGGCCGCGTAGTTCGCCAGCGCCCCGGAGTACATGCGGCACTCGTCGGCGGCGGCCGCGGCCGCTGCCGCTGCGGCGGCCGAGGCGCAGATGTTGTTCACCGACTTGTCCCACGTGTTCTTGATTATGTTCGGGTTGTTGCTGTTGTCGAAGGTCAGCCCGCCGCTGCTGCCGCGCTTGACGCCCAGCGTGCCGCCGGCCATGCCGCCGGCCATGCCCACGCCCACGCCGCCGCCGCCGTGGCCGACGCCCACCCCGCCGCCGCCACCTCCGCCGTTGTGGTGCAGCGTGGCCACCGCGTTCTGCTCGTTCTGCTTGCGCGCCTCGGCGTCGTCCTTCTCCTGGGCGCGCTTGCGCTTGCGCTTCATGCAGAAGACGACGCAGGCGGCGATCACGGCCACCAGGGGCATGGCCACCGAGAAGATGGCGATGAGCACGACCTGGGCGTTGGTCAGGCCGTCGGCGCGCGCCTGCGTCGTGGCCCCGTACTGGTGGGCGTCGAAGCTGACCGAGTCGTAGGACTCCTCGTCGCACTGGCGCCCGCGGAAGCCGTTCGCGCAGACGCACTCGAAGCTGTTGACGCGGTTCATGCAGGTGCCGCCGTTGTGGCACGGCAGGCTGCCGCACTCGTCGATGTCGATGGAGCAGTCCTTGCCGGTGAAGCCCGCCCGGCAGGCGCACTGGTAGTCGTTGTTCAGGTTGGTGCAGCTGCCGCCGTTGGCGCACGGCTTCGTCAGGCAGAGGTCCACCTTGCTGGCGCAGCGCAGCCCGTGGAAGCCGGGCACGCACTGGCAGCGGTAGTGGTCGACCATGTCGATGCAGGTGCCGCCGTTCTGGCACTGGTGGCCGGCGCAGTCGTCGACGTTCCGCTCGCACTTGGCGCCCTCGTAGCCGTCGGGGCAGACGCAGGCGCCGCTCGGCTGGCAGCTGCCGCCGTTCTGGCACGGATCGGGGCTGCAGTTGTCCTGGTGCAGTTCGCAGGTGGCGCCGCTGTAGCCGCTGGGGCACTCGCACTGGAAGCCCTGCCTGCTGTTGCCGCTCGCGTTGCGGCAGCGGCCCTGGTGGCACGGCTTGTCCGCGCAGGTGAGCAGCTTCTCCTCGCACATGCGTCCGCTCCAGCCCTTGGGGCAGACGCACTTGTAGCCCCGCGGCGTCGCCTCGTCCACGCAGGTGCCGCCGTTCTGGCACGGATTTACGTCCGCGTCGCACGAGTTGATCTCCGTCTGGCAGTCGTTGCCGCTGTACCCCGGCGCACACATGCACGTGTAGAGGCCCTGGCCCGTGTTCAGGCAGGTGCCGCCGTTCAGGCACGGCCGGTGGTTCGTGCAGTAGTTGAGGTCCTGGTTGCAGAACAGCCCGCCCCAGCCCTCGTTGCAGATGCAGTCCCACGGCTTGTTGCACGTCCCGTGCACGCAGCTCGGGTACGGCGCGCACTCGTCGCAGAGCGGTCCCCGCCAGCCCTTATTGCACCTGCGAAGAAGACAAGTGGAATTGATTAGTTGGGTTCCCATTCAAGGCGAAGCAAGCAAATTTGTGGTAAAGTTGGGCAAAAAGTCGGACTAAAATTAAGTTGGAATAAACACAAATTAGGAATTTGAGACATACTGAATAAAAGTACTTATTGCTGAGCACAGATAATGTTTATATAAGAGAAAAGAGCGAAACTCTCGATTTCTGACAAACAACAATTTGTTTTAATTTTGTTTTTTGGTTTTGTTTTTTGCAAATAATTTATTTTATTTAACAAGATATAAAAATCTAAAACCAGTTATTTACATTTCTAATATCAAGTAAGTATCATACTTGATATAAGTTCGAACTTCTTGACTTCAGTAATTTCAAGCTCGCTTATCGATAACAAATAACTAAATGAAGTTGCATTTCCTATTCCGAAACCAGAACGAATGCATGAAAACAAGCGAATGAATAAATGAAGACGCTCATTGCTCATCAATGAAATATGCAAAGCCAAAGACAGAGAGGGGGCAGAGACAGGGACGGGGAGAGAGACAGCGGCAGAAGCGGACGCTGATTGCTGGACATGACGGACACGGTTATTGCGCCCGGGGCGCTGGTTTACTTTTGAAGTTTTGCAGCGAATGCGAAAGCATGAAAGAAAAAGGCGCATCACCTGTTTAGCAAATCGCTCACACACACACATAAATCAATACACACACACATACACACACACATGTAATTGGCTGTGTGGGCGCAGCAACGCTTGGCTGACTTTTGGGGCAAGCAAGCAAGCAAGAAAATAAAGCAAAAGGGCAGAGACAACTTCTGCCTCGGATCTGCACTTTTGCTGAGTTGACTCCTGCCCCAAAGCGGGACATGTGCTTGACAGGCGTGCCCCAAGGAGAAGCTGCAGCAAGAGGCACGTCAACTCAAAAGTCACAAAGCAAGGCAAGAAAATAATAAAAAATAATGCATCTTTTTGTTCAAGTGCGCATATCCGCACAGCGCCAAAGTGGGGGAGAGAGAGAGAGAAATGGGGGAAGGTTTTTGCATTTCTCACGATCACAGGCACTAAATTAATTTATTTTATTTGCGGCGCGCTCCACTTTGCACGCACGCACGCATGCATTGTGCTCGCAGATGCAATCGATTAATATGCAAAAAAAAAGCTAACAAACAAAAAGAGAAATAACAAAAATCCTTCACCCACAAACTCTCAATTGGCAATAATTCAAAGCAGACGCTCGAGAGAGCGAGAGGGAGACAGCGAGGTAATTGATATGCGTCAGTGTGTACACAAGCAGAAATGTCAAAAACGTTGGCGACATTGCTGCCAACTAACAGTGTTTACACGCATGTGTGTGCGTGTGTGTTTGGTCATATAGCGCGCGCGCTTAGAATTATTAAAATATTCCCACCATTACGAGCCAGCGCAACACAAAAAGCACTTTAATTTTCAATGGCTTTGGCTTTGTTGCTGTTGTTGTTGCTGTTGTTGCTGCTGTTGTTGTTGGTCTTGGCCTGGGATTTGGCTGAGTGGCGCACGCATACTTGAGCGTAACGCTTGCGGTTTTTTCTACGAACTCAATCAACGCGTCGGGGCCTATTTATAAAACAAACATTTTATCCCAAATCACATCAATAACATTTGCTGGCGCTGAATGATGTGTTTGATTTTTGGTTTTGGTTTTGGCTTTTGGCACAATTACGGATTGGACCACAAAATGTTTGATTTCCGTCGTTTTGGCGGACTGGGAACTGGCACGATCAATAGGCGGGAACTCGGCTTTATTGGCCAGCAATGCATAAATAATGAGCAACATCCTGTGTTGAGTTCGAAATCAGCCAGAAGAGATCTAAGCAACAACGGCGCAATTAGCTTTCGGCACTCAGCTGTTGGCTGAGATTTGAGCTTGAAATTTCATGCATAAAATATTTGCCAGCGTCGTCAAAAGTGTTGGCTTACACCTTGCTTTGTCATTGTTGTTGCTGCTGCTGCCGTTGCTGCCGTTTCTGCTGCTGCCCTATGAAAAATGTGGGAAAACTTTGTAATTCAATTTTTCGTTCGTATTGCTTTTACTTGATTATTTCAGCAGGCACTCGAATAATTGTAATGCAAAACCTCGACAATCAAATGACAGCCAATGCACTCCCGACAGACGGACGGACGGGCGGACGGACGGCCCAAAGAATTTCTTGTGGTCGCACAAAACGTGCACTAAACGGCTAAGCAGCGACTTTGTTGCTGCCACTTTTCGCCTCTCCCAATGCTTTTGCCCTTTACCGAAGTTGGTAGCACTCGACAAACAACAAAAATAACACGCCAAAGGTGTGTCCGATGACAATTGTTGCTGTTGTTGTCGGGCAAAAACAAAAAAACACAAAAGAAACGTGCAGCAGACAAAATAGGCAAAAAAAGCTCATCTTGCCAAACTAAAGTACCGCTAAAAGCTTTGCTTAATTAGCAACATGTTGCGCGCTTTACGCAAGAAATTGTTGCGGGTGGTCCGCAGCAACATTTTTCGAGCTGTTTTCCACTTGTTTCCGATAAAGGGTTAGAATTTTGTAATTTAGGTTTTTTCTATTTTCTAGTTGTTTTTCAATACTTACAGGCACTGATTGGGCTTTTCGCAGGTGCCATTGACACAGCCTCTGGCGCATTTGGCTGTAAGTAGAAGAAGAGTATGCAAATACGTTAATTGATATGTTGATGAAATGACAACGAAAAAGAAGAGAAACACTTAAAAATAATAGACTCGTAAAGCGACACTTTCCCAACACGATTTGGGTTTTAAGTGTCCGCTGACCACCTGCCACAATGCGTAGTTACACCCACACGCAGACGCCACAGCCCACATTGATAAGCCCGAGAAAAAGAGGCGAAGACAAAGCAAAAAAAAAAACAAAAATAAAACTAAATTTGAAGCAATTTAAAGAGGCAAACAAACTTTCTTTTCACGCGTCGGGGCAATGAAAAACCCCTAAACGAGCCAAACTGAAACATCTTCGAAACAATTCAACGGCAGATAGACAAAACGTTTAAAAACTGTTTGGCCAAAATGAATCATGGCCCCAAAAACTCCAGCGACTCTCAAACTGTGCGGCAGCAGGAATAACTTGTTTCTAATATGCGCCCGGCCAGGCCAGGCCAAAAGGAAACACCACAAAATGAAATAATCCCATGGCCGCAAAGAGCTGCAGCAGCATCATAAAGCAGCAGCAACAACAACAACAAGAGGCAGCGGCCCGAAAACCGATTCCCAAGCTCCAAAAGGTTCGACGAAAACTTCGATTGTGAGTTGCAGGGAGAGAGAAAGAGAGAGAGGAAGAGGGAGCGAAGAAGAGGAGCTGAAGCTGGGCCAAGAATGTGGCAAACATGTTTCTTTCGGGCTGGGGCTGGGGCTGGGCCCAGGCAGGAAGTAGGGGAGTTGCAGCCGCCCGCTTCTCGTCGCAAGGGTCTAGAAGAAAATCGTGAACATTGCGAAAAAGGCAAAGCTCCTCTTTAAACTGGCCACAGCCTGCGCCAGACACCCAGCGTTCCTTTCCTTCTTTCATTGAGCAGGAAAATTGCTAGAAAATCACTAAAACGTGTTCTCTATCCCGGCTCCCGCTGCTCGGACGCTGCTGCTATGCGCTTTTAATTCCCCCGCACGCAGATAATATATATAAGCCGTAATATTGGCAATTGGCAATGATTTTTATTACATGGCCGCAGACTGCAGCAACAGGAGGAGCATTGCAGAGCAGAGCAACCCAGACCAGACCAGACCGGGCCGTGCCGCAGCTACACTTGAAATCGTTTTTCCGCAGCGACTGAAAGTGAGTTTGTTGTTGTTGTTGTTGCTGCTGCCGTTGTTACTGGTTGTTAGCTGGTAGCCAAGTCTGAGGATCGTTTCGTGTCTATTTTAAAACGTGCTCGGGTTTCTTATATTCTTGGGCTCTCGTGTGTCTGTGTGTGTGTGTTCACACGCCCGCAAGCGCATGACGCAAATGTATCTCATGGATTAGGAGCGCGCAGGCCTAATGATTATGACGCAGTATTTCGGCTGGTATATACTTTCACTTGACTTCGCTTAGTCGGCCCGAAAGGTTTGGGGCTATGTTGATTTTTACGAAAAGTATCTCACAGATACATTTGTATCTTGTAGATACATTTGTATCTTTTCCGCTTAAACAACTTGACTGCAACTCAACCGCAATTTGCAGACATTCGATAGCAGGTATTTGACAGATACAAATGTATCTTCCAGTGCACAAGATACAAGTGCACCCACAGCTGCCATTGCAGCTGGCTCATTCATAAAAAAAGAGCAAGCAACTCTGATCTAAATAGCTCATTTCCTTGAAATTAAACACACACTCGCACACACACGCATTGGCAACTCAGAGCGATCGAAGCTTCATTCAAAAACAAAAAAAAAGAAACAAAACCAAGTTTCAGACCTTTTGGTCCAATTTAATAAAGGCAGTCACTTCCACATGAGCAACGCTTTTTTTTGTTTCGAGTTGCTTTTGCTGAAGTTGTTGTTGGTGTTGTGTTTTGCAGCCGCACGTTTTGGCTTTTTATTTGCTGCTGCTGGAAAATAATTTTCGCACAAGTGTGTGTGTGTGTGCCTTAATTTAAGCTCATTTTTGCGCATTTAACTTGAAAATAAACTATAGCAGCAGAAAGAGCGGAAGAGGCAGCTGCTGCTGCTGCTGCGGCTGCTGCTTGGCAAGTTGCTGAACCGGCAGCAGAAGGACACAAAATTATGTGCCCGAAAAAAAGAGACGAAAAAAAGCCAAACAGGCAGGCAGGCAGGCCGGGCAGTTTGGCAGCCCGGTTCGGAGTCCGGTCCACATTTATGGTGTAATCAGCCGTGGCCAGCCCTAAAGGAAGTTCTGGCCTCGTCCTCAGCAATGCGCGGCATGCAGACGACGAAGCGGCAGCGCAAGATACTCAAAAGCGACGTCAACCACGACGGTACGTCATGATGATCAAGAAGCTGCTGCCTGTAGTCTGTATTTGTATCTGCAGTAGACACGTGTGTGTGTGTGTGTCCACACCACACCTTGAATATGGAACCTGGGGCCTCTTGCACTTGGCGTGGGAAGATTTTTGTGCTCTTCGTCAGTTTTGTGCTCTGATTCACAGTCCCTATGCGTGCGTGTGTGTCGCTGTGTGTGTGTGTGTGTGTGTGTGTGTGTGCCCCCGAAAATGCTGCATAGGTAGCTTGTGGGCTACTACAAAGGGCCCAGCTCGAGTTTTGTTTCTGTTGTTTTTGTTTTGTTTTGTTTCTGCTGCTCCATCGGCTTCCTCAGTGATTTCTTTTAGTTTTTAGTTCGTTAGACGTTTTGTTGCGCCTGTTTGTTCTGCCCCATGCCAAATGACAAATGATTTTTCCCCACATAAACAAAACGAGAGGAAAACAACAAAAAAAAAAACTGAAAAAAAATTCATTGATTTTTAATTTATTTGTTTGACTTTTTGATTTTTTCCACTTTTGGATTTCTGTTGCCGTCGATATTTGAATTTTTATTCAAATTGTGCTTTGGCATTTTCGTCAAATCATCGCAAGCTACGCATTCGAAATAATTACACTTTTAATTCGTTAGCAGCTCCTTGTGCCCCCCGCCCCCGTCCCCCCGCTCGACCTCCTCTCACATTTGTTTTATTTTACTTTTTTTTTGTGTACAATCATCTCATTTGATTTGACAAGCAAGTGATTTTCAATAATAATGAGAGTTGCCCGTGAAGTGCGGCACAAGAAACGCGGCACGTTGTGTCCACTTGACAAGTGGCAGCAGCAACAGCAACAACAACAACAACAGCAACGTGAACAACAAACATGGCCAAGAGCTTCGGCGAAAAGAATGTAAAAATCGGTTTTTGTGGCGAATGGAACTGAAGTAGTTGCCCCTTTGGCTTTCGTTGATATTATACTGCAGCAAATGTATCTGTATCTACACATGAATCTTAAAGATACTTACGTTTCTCGCAGTACGTGCCCTTCCAGCCCGTTTGGCAGATAATTTCGCCCGTTTCGGAGCATGTGTAGTGCCCGAAATGATCGTCGCGGGGTCGGCACAGATTCGCACAGCCGGAGCCGTAATAATGCGGATCGCAGGTGACACGGAAATCGTAGTCGAAGGCCGTGTATTGCGACTCCGACTTGTTCGACTTCCATTCGGAGGAGACCTCGAGCACTTGCTGCACGGACAGGCGTTGTATGAGCAGATCTGAAAAGAGATACAAGCCAATAAAGATAAGTAAAGTGTGTGTGTGGAGGACAGCCCTAATGAAGATTAATTGAACCCAAGCCAAGCTAAATCGCATGAACCTGCGGCAGTCGCCTGGAATTTTGGTAGATTAGACGCGGACAAAGACTCAAATTCAAATCGTAAGCCCGCAAATGCAATTGCGCTTGTCACACTCGCAAGCCAAGTGCCGAGCCAAGGTATGCGGCCAGCCGGGGGTAAGTACCTGGTATTTGCACCGCTGCAGAGCGGGCGGCAGGCAGCCAGCCGTGCAACACACGACCAACTGAGCAGACGGACGTCAGTTGCATTTTCAGCTGTTCGCTGAGCCAAGCGGACCGGTCTTTTTTTCAGAAACTATTGGATGGCAACTTGTCCGCGTCTGTGTGCGAGTGTGTATACATAGCTGTTTTATATAGCCACATTATGCCATGGTCTATAAAGTAAATTGCAGGTGCATGACTATTCGAATTGCATGCAGCCAACTCGAACCTCAAGCCGTACCTCAAGCCGAAGCGGGCCAAGAGTTTTGTTAACTTAAGTAAAAAAAAAAAAAAGAAATAAACACAACCTATGCATAAATCTCTCGCAATGCCAAAGCGGCAATATGGTTAATGCCAAGAGCTAAGCCGAGAACTAAGTGAACATTTATTTTGGACAAAAGCAAAAGTTGCCAATGAGTTCAACGCAGAAAGAGAAGCTAGTGAAAGTGCTGGTGAACAGCTAGTTACAATGTGGAGCAGCCAGAGCTTATCTTGGCTTTAAATTCTGATTAGCGACAGCTCAGCAGCAGTTGGCATGCAGCTAGGCCAATACGAATATGGCCTGAAATGTTGTTTGGCCAATAAATTACAAGCTTAACTGGTTGCCAAAATTTCTGAAGCAAAATAACCATATTCAAAATATCAACTAATTAATTACCAATATGTGTTTGTGTGTCTTGCAAAAACAAAATTCTAAGCCAGTTGCACGTTAGCATTTTTTGTGCTCGGCCAAGTCGTGTGCTTCACCTGACGTGGCAACATGGAAAAGCGCTCAATGCAAAACTCGCGCCAAGTAACAACATTCCCCAAAAAGCACAGCTTAAGGCACAAAAATTAAATTAAAGAAAAAAAAGAATTGAATATTGTGTGTTGTGGTTTTATTTACATTTGCAACACACACACACATGCAGCAGCAGATTTGTGGCATGACAGGTTATTAGGCGACGTACCGGCAACGCTTCAAGCGAGACGCACAATTTGACTGCAGGTTTTCCACGGGGTCCAGTTTGGCCAGTTGGCAAACAAATAGAAATAAATGTAGAAAATCATGCGCAACAATTTTTGCAAATATTTACGCAAAACGGCATTTTTTATAATTATCTGCTAAAAAAGGAGAATAAAAAGAAGACATTTCGCACACTCAAAGTGAAAAGTTGCGTGCGACAACTTTCGCAATTATTAAAAAAGTTGCATTTAATGACATGATTAATGGCCAACGCCGTGCGGAAATTGCCAACAAAAATAACCCAAATTTCCCAGGCTGGGACATTTGAAGCCGAAGCATCATTTGCGCCCTAAACATATGAACCAGTGTTGCCTAATACTTGGCAAGTGACTTAAATTGATTTCCCAAATAATTTCCTTGCTTGGGATATTTCCCAGCCTCTTTAAGGGTCCTAAACTTTAGCAAATAGCATTTTTGCCAATTGGGAAATTTGCTCGGTGCTTGTAAAATCGCTTTGTTCATCGTTTTGTCTTGTGGCAAATGAGTGAAATTTGTGTGCAACAAATTTGCAAGAGGCAGCATTTTAAACTTGACTCTGACAGGGGCAAGGCTTAAGTGTAAGGCCTCAACAACTGCAAATATTTAGTCGCAGTCGCCGTCGCCGTCGCATCGCGCTGACTTCTTCTAAAGGAATTTATAAAATACCATTTTATCAAGACACACGACGGCGACGGCGAACAACACGTCGGCCAAGGGGGCGGCGGCGGCGGTGGCAACAAGTTTTGTGTTTCTGTGGCAAAGAGACCCCGGGACTCTCGATGTGGCTGCGTCTGCGACTGCGACTGTTGCTGGGCTGCCGCTTGATCCAATGAGTTAAAATTAAAAGATAAGCATTTTAACAACATCGCCAGCAACAATAAGAACAACAACAACGGCATTGGCAGCAGCAACAACGTGCAACTAACAACTTTGGCATTGGCAGAGATTAATTGGTAGGTAGGGATAGGTGAAAAAAAGAAACGAAAACGAAGAACGCCAGCGAAAATCTTAAGAGCATGAGTTGAAAGATTTCGACGCATCAAGCCAAGAATCACCTTGCACGACGCGACGGCCAGGAGGGGCGGGACGGGGAGGGGCGGGGCGGGGCAGGGCAAAGGCAGGCGGTCAAGCTGTGTGTCTCTTCCTCGGGCTGCTGCTGGCAGGCAAACAACCGCCTGCAGGCAAACTGGCGAAAAGGTCGCAACAGTCGAGTTCCGAGACTGCGCTGCCCCCTCTCGCTTCCCCCTTCCCCTCCCCTCTGTCCGGTGCTGCAGGTTTCTGCTTTTTGTGCTGCTGTCTTATTCCTTTTTTGTATGTAATTTATGTTAAATGAATATAACAAAAAGAGCTGCTAAACTCGTTGGCAATGCAACGCACTCGAGACAGGCGTAAACTCGCTATGCAGCCAGGCTCGAGTATGCGGGAGATCGGCCCAACAACAACAACAACAAGCACTTTTAAATAATGAAATTAATCCTTGACAAGCGCGTACAGCGACTAGAAATCTGCGCAAAATTGAAATTGCAGAGGGGCTAGGGCAGCCGATAAAGATCTATTAGCTCTGGAGCCGGCCTGTACTCGAAAATTAGCTGTTAAGATCTCTAGGATGCCAGCAGGATGCCAGTTTAAAAAAAGAAATGCCCGAGCTAAACAATTAAAATTCCTTTGAGTGGGCATCGAAGAAAACTGCTGGTAAAAAGTAAAATTCATTGGAAACCTTCATAAATCTTGGGCAGGTAGCCTCAAGATTGTGTGGGAAAACTCCCGAAAAAAAAGAAGTAAAAAAACCTGCTTTGATAAGAATGCCCAAGAGCAATAATTGATAGGAGAGAGAGAACGACAGAGAGAGGAAAATGAGTGTCCTTGGGCGTGGACCACACAGCCCGTGCATGTGTGGTCCTTATCCAGCAGCCCGATCAGCGATCATGTCGCATTGTTCCAAGATGAATTACACGCCGTACACGATCGCTGAATTCCACAGCGAAATAATCAAAGTCCTTAGCCTAGAACTAAGAGTTCGTGATTAAGCAAAACAAAAAGGCAGACACAAGCCAAGCCAAAAACTAAATTGCATTCAAGTAAATGAGACGACGACGACGACGACGGCCCGACCTCAGCACACTTCCGCTTGAGACAACAAAGGCGACAAGTCTGCGGTGCGCGCTGGTTTATCCCTAACTGCAAAAGGGAGTCCCGGTGCTAAGCCCGACGCTCGCTCAGTGCCTCAGCCTTGGTGTTATTTAAAACCACTCAATGTGCCGGAAATCTTACACACACACACACTCACACGCACACACACTCGAGCCAAGTGTCGAAACTTTAGTTAGTTGCGCAGTTAGTGAAACTAGAAATTTGAGTTTGCTTTGCACTTGGCCGAGTATCAGGTGTCAACATCGTCGGGATCGTTGATCCTCGCCAAAAAAAAAAGAGTTTGGCAGGAAGCAGGATGCGAGTTATGAATTAAAATTCGCTGTCCAAGGAAGCAATTTGGGCAATAACTGTGCCACAGGATACGCACCCAGCCCATCGAGAAACGGAAGTGATTACAAACTTTTGGTACTTACTGTTGGTGCGCGCATTGGCGCTGTTGTTCGTATCGTGCCAGGCCTCGACGATCAGCGTGAATGTGCCCTGCAACAGATGAAAAAGAAAGTTAATGAAATACAAAATTGAATAATAATAAAAAGCTAAATTGTCCAGAAGAAGAGCCGGAAATACAGCCGGAGTTGGAGAGCTTAGCTTATCAAAACGGGAAACTGATCAGCTCGTTGCGTTTGTTCGCTAAACGAAATCTCGCACTTATAAAGATATCATCTGGGCCATAACTAACTTAAGGCTAATGGCTCGAAAGCTCTTACAAATCCCACAGCCCCCACAGAGCTCATTATAAACAGATTATGACAGCGCCGAAACATGCTCCAAAGACGCCCACATGCTGGCCAGGCAAAAATGCGCTAACACACACACACACACACAAACGCATATCAAATGCAAATGCACAGCAGTTGGCAACTGGCAACTGGCAGCGCCCTCAATTCACACTTGATTACAAATGCAGCCAGCCGGGGGGAGCGGGGTGCGGTGGAGGCGTGGCAAAAACCGGCAGAGATGACACAAAATTGAAAAAACTAAATACATATACACACACCTATACACACATACATATTCCTATTCACATATGCGTATTGGCAACAACTGGGCTCAGACTACAGTTTGCAGAGGTGGCCAAAACAGCGCCTCAGCTGCTTAGATGGGCGTGTGATTGCGTGTGTCTTGGCTTCGAGTTCGAGTTCGAATTCGAATTCGAGTTCGAGTTTGCGTTTGCGTTGCATGTAAATGACTAATTTTTGACTAACTTTCGATTGCTGCATCGGCGGAGTTGCCGTCGCATGTTGTGCGTTGTGTGGGCGGCAGATGTAGAATTAATTTAGTTGATAAGCGCAGTGCCGATTGATTGCATAAGCACAGTTCAAGTTTCGCTGGGCCGTGGAAAACTGCATTGGCAGAAAAAGAGAAAAAGCATAAAGCTGATGGGCTCGACAGGAAACAAATCAGACAAACGGCAAAAGATACAAACACACATATGCACATACACACACACGTATTCGCGTAGATCACAATGGGAATCGAATGAAAATAAATGAAGCGCTGCAAACATTTATTGGGAATTGTGCAGTGAATACAGGTATTACAGCAGTTATACAGGGTTTTTCTTTCGGTTGTAAAACTAGCTGAAATCTTTGGGAAACAAGCAAACATTAAAATATTATAAAGAAAAGACACACATTAAGAGTATATATATGAGCTCCAAAAATAAATGAGCGACATATACGCACACACACACACACACACACTCAGGCCTCAGTATATCGCGTGCGACGACGCTGTATATCAACGTCAATATCTGCAGCATAGGGTGAAGTGCACGCCAAATGCAGAGGGCGCACGGCCAGAGTAGGAGTGGCAGCCACGTAGCAACAGCGGCAGGCCGGAGAGCAGACAAGACACCCGCTGCCGCACGGGGCGGGCGGACGGAGGCGCATCGACAGACAAAAGTAACAAAGTTCAATACGCAAGCAACAGCCACAGACAACGACGAGGAGCGTTCTCAGTCGCTGGCTATTTTTAGGCACAGCAGCGGCAGCAGCAGCTGAGGAGGAGGGTCGACAGGCGTCTCCGGCAACCCCCAGTGCAACAAGAGCCATCTCTCGCTCTCTCGCTCCCTCTGGTTGTGCGGCGTGCCCCGTGCCTCGTTTTAATTAAGTGCAACATTAAATTAGTTGTTGCTGCGACTCTGCCGCGTCTAGTCGCTAACTATAATTAACATTTTATAGTTTGACCTAGAAATATTTGGAGTTGTGTGCACTAAAATAGAGCATTGTCTGACCGAAATAGTCGATTTCCTACTCTTTGACATTTCCCAGTACAAATTTCCCCGCTGGGGAATTTGACATGTGCTAGTTGGGCTTAATTTGAGAAACTTGTAAATTTCCTTTTCATTTTTGGCACGTGCTGAACAATTTCCCATTTGGGATATTTTGCTAATTGCATTTGGCTAATGCGTTTCTTCTGCATATTTCAGCATAATTTTCACTTGGCCCGCAGCTGCTTAAATTTATGCAACTTACACAGTTCACGTGCCGATAAGTCTAGCTAGCCCCTTGCCTACGGCTGGAGAGATCGGCGTAGCATGACTTTGCCACTTTAGTGGACGCATGTGTGTGTGTAATGATAATAACAGTGACGCTGCACATGCGCAAACAATTAGGAAGTAAAGTGCTCAGCGAGAGAGAGAGAGAGAGAGGGGGAGAGAGGGAGAGCGGGCTTCCAATCCACCCCTTAGTAAGCCGCACACGCTGCGGGCGCGCTGACAAGCGAAAAGCCGCTTCAGAAATACGTTACAAAATGCAAGGTAAGCCGGGGGCAGGGGCGGGGCAGGGGTATGGCAAATGTGGCCGTAATACTCGTTATAATTAAGAAATGGCATGCTACCGCCACGAAATATATACAAGCAAATATGCGCGTACTTCTTGGCCACTGGAGCATAGAAGACGAGCAGAAGAGGAAGCAGGCTGTATTTCAAATTCGAGTAATTTATTAAGAAGCGGGGAGTGCGGGTGGGGGGCAAATGAGAAATCTGCAAAGGTGACCAAAAGTCAGCGAGATAAAGAACAAATAAAAGAGAAAAAAGTAACGTTCGCTTGCTTCTGCCACAAAAAGTGTCGAGGGGTTGAAACTGGAAACGGGCAACGGGCAACGGGAACCCGTAGCCAGCGAGCTGGAAATTGTCGCTGGTGGTGCGCACGCGTTTTTCAGCGCATTTTAATAGCCGACAGATGTTTGCGCCAACAACCCTTGACAAGGACACAGCTACGGGCGGAAATAAGTGCGACGCACAGTCGCACAGGGCCGGGCTATATATATGTATATACACACATATATGTATGTAAAAAGCCCCCAAACAAATTAGCAAAGAAAAAGAATACCGAAGAGCTAAAGAATTTAAAACAAATTACACCGAGCCGAAGAGACATCACGGAAAATTTTATTGACTGACTGACTGAGTGAGGGAACTGACTCACGCAGCGGTGCAGTATGCTAGGGCCGTCTAAATATAGCCCGGCTGCGCTATATACTATATACAGAGTGATCTGTTGTGGGATCGGGTGTTTACTTACCGGCCAGGCGAAGTTGAAGGCAAACTGAATGGGATTCGTGAAGCCCTTGCTCTGCAAGTTCTGCGCATCCGTCAGATTGAAGGAGTTCTCGCCGAGAATCGGCGTCACCACGTCCCCGTACGTGCACTGCGACGTGGTGTCTATGGTCGCCTGGTAGTGCTTCAGGCATACGCGAAATCGCGTCTTGCATGTGCCGATGCACTTGCCCGTCGTCGCGTCCGTTTCCCCGCTGCAGCAGTGGCCCTCGTTGTCGCGGCCGTGATCGTTGCTGAAGTATTTCAGGCGCAATTCAAAATTGCCGGAACTGTGAACCTGGTGGGGAGAGTGCGAGAGAGACAGAGCGCATTAGTATAATCAAATTAAAAAGCAATTCATTTGAGCTGACGCTCGCCCGATCAGGAATGCAGCATCCCCGGCCGCCACACGACAATAAATCTTTCAACATGGTATTTAACCGAAAAAGCGCTGCAAAAAAGCGAGCAGAAATAAGAAACACGGCTACGCGGCGGAATTTCGCGTGGCGATCAACAGAATCAAAACCAAAACCAAATACCAAATCGGGTAGCAATTGGCTGCAGATCGCGCAAAAGAGACCCATGCAAAGGACAAAGCGGGCTTATGATATATAGTCAGAGTCAAGAACCGAACCAGGCAACAAATGCACACAGCAAGCGGTCGATATTTGTGCCTCCTCAGTTGCTTTGACTCAGTTTCGGGTTACGTTACGTTAACCCGACTCCGAATTTATTTCGTTTCGTTATTCGTTTTTGAAGCGCCGCCTTTGGACGTATTTGCATATTTCGATTTGCAAATTTCTTTGATTTGATGTCATAAATTTCTCAATTCACTTTACGAGCCTAGGTGTGAGATAAATTTGTAAAATAGGTCAGCGCGTGTTAACAACTTAATTATAGAAACTGTCTCCTTGGGTTTTTGAATATAGTCCATATTAGTTTTTTAGTTTGATTAGAAAATGTCCCTTCTTGGGTTCAATTGGGACATTTTTAGGGAAATTCTTGTGCATCGTATATGGCTATATATAATTATGGCATCCATAAATGGGCGCAACTGAAAACACTCAATAAGATAACAAGGCAATGCCCAAAAAAAGGCGCTCTAGAGCTATTGCTCTGATTGCCGCAGTCTGTTGCCCGTTTTCTATAACTGTTCGGCAATTAACATTTTAACAACAACAAGTGAAGCTTGTTAAAATGACAATTTAATTGTTAACAAGACATGAGTCTGAAGACGGAGACAAAGCCAGTCTGCTCCACATGTGTTGTCTTGGGAAGCTTTTATTGTTTATGTTGTTGTTATTGTTAGTGCTGGTTTACTTCCAGCTCTTTGTATGGGTGAACATGGGTGTTTAATTGCTCAATTAAGCAGAAGTGCGTCTGATGTTGCCTCTCTTCCTATCTTCTTCTTCAGATGCTGTGTAAGCAATGCCCCCTTCAACGCACAGGTGTAATCCGTCCAAAAGCAGAGAAAAAAATGAAATAAAGCGTGGCTGGCAGACCACGCACAATGCGATAATATATAAAAAAAAGGGCGACGTTGAAAAACTGTAGCAAAGCTGCTTAACTAACATTTAATGGGCTCGGCAATTGAGCTCGGGCTGTGGCGCCAACATTCGCCGCACGCCTTTGTAATTGTTGAAGTGCTGTGAGCGCAATTGGGAGAGAGAGCGTTCGGTTCTGCCGGCTGATAAGATAAGAGCGATTATTGATGTTCTAGCAATTGCGAATGCAGCTCGTAAAAGCACATAAAACTCGTACAAATCAAACATACAAAAAAAGAACTCGCAAAACGAAAGACTTAAGCAACGAACGCGCAGACAAATGCAGGCAGCGGGCGCAGGCAGAGACGTCAACGCTAACGTTAACTTCAACGGCGACGGCGACGCTGCTGCGCTACGTACAACAAAACGTGTATTAATAAGCAGCGGGCCAAAAAAATAAAATAAAATAAAACAAAAACAAAACCAACACACAGCAAAACGGACGCAAAAGAGCAGCACAAAAAGAAGCAGCAGCAACGACGTCGACGTCGGCGACGGCAACAGGCAGGCGAAGGCAGAAGAAGAAAAACGTTGAAAAAAATGTACAAGTAAAACCGAATTGTTTCCCACGGCATACGATTTTGCCGGTCAACATTGATGGTTAAAACGAACAAACGAACGAACGAACGAGCGAAGGAACGAACGAACGTACGACCGAACGACCGATCGAGCGACGAACTGACGGCCCGACGTCGCGTCGTTCAGTTCAGTCGGAGGCGCAGCTAAAGGTGTAAGCAAAAAAAGAAAAAAACCGAACGAACGCCAGGTGAAGAAGAAGCGGCCCAGCAGTGCATGCATGCAGAGCCAGCCATATTGAAAGAGCGACCGAGAGAGAGAGAGAGAGAGGGAGGTTGACGTGAGAGTCGCTCTCAGAGAGCGCGCAAAAGCCCCAAAGCCATAACAGTTTAGCATTCAATGTTGTTGTTGTCAGCTGGTGCAGCCAAAGCGCAAAAAGAGCAAAACGTGACTTAAAAGTGAATTGGACTCTTGTTGTTGTTGTTGCTGCTGCTGCTGGCTTCATAAAGTGCAGCTGGCAGCTGCTGCCAACGCAGCCTCCGCAAGCTGCGAGAATGAGCGAAAACTTGTTTTTTCTTCTTTTTTTCATTTTTTGAACGGCGCTTTGAAGAAGAGTAGTGCGAAAAAAGAAATATAAATGTAGGCATAAGAATTAATAGACGATCAGCAATGATGCGTTGAGAATCTGCGACGGCGACTGCAACTGAATTAATAAAACAAAACAACAAAAAAAAGCTCGCCTAACAACAAAGAAATGTTAGAAAAAGCAATAAGCGGAAGGAAGGCAGGTTAAGAGGCAGGTGCAGGGCGAGAAACAGATACAGCTATGACTATTTGATGTGCAACAAATACAAACACACAACAGAGATGAAGAAGAAGCAGAAGTGGCAAACAGAAAAGCGCCAAAGCGCACACAAACAAAGGCGCAGGCGCAGGCAGGTTGTCAAAATATGTACAAAGCAAATCAATTTGCATAACAGCGAAACACATTTACACACACACACACGCACGCATACAGACACGTGTTTTTCGTGTGGGAAAGAAACAAAGCGTTGCAAAGATTCAAGATGACACAAAACCACAAGAGTTTTGTAAAACAATTTGACACCATTTTAATGCTCAAAAGCGGTGCATAATTTCAGTTTTCCCACACTTTTTCGAACAGTTGAGTAAATAATTTCCCAAGCAGGGAAATTCTGCTAACCACCCACGTAACGCACACACTAAATGTGAAAGCGAAAATTTCCCTCTTCAAGGAAATTTCACAATTTCCGTTTGCTTAAAAAATTCTAATTGCATAGCAAAATTTCCCTCTATAGGTAAATTGTGAACAAAAGTTTCTAAAAAAGAAGAAAACAAAATTTCAAAATTTTATGCATTTCCGTTTGCTTAAAAAATTCATAATTTTATACACTTGTTATAGTTCCTTTGTTTTTTTCTTGTTGTCTTGTTTTGCCTTCAACTATGAACTTTATTACGCTTGAAGACCTTTTGGGCACACATAAATAAAAGAGGGAGAAAAATATAAAAACTAGTGAAGAGAACTTGAAAGCTGCCAAGTTTTATCCCCCAGACTGGTCGGAACGGGACAGACACTTGTTGAGAGTGTTAGAAAATAGTGCGTTGCATTGTTTACCTTTTGCTTGACTCCGTTTGCTCAGTTAGCTGTTGGTTTTTACGAGCCATGGTAAATTTATACTGTATATGAACGTCGTACTTCTTTCTTCCTCTTTTGTTTTTCCTTTACTGTGATCACTCAGCCCTGACGCGACTAGTTAGGCACCTGAAGCAGCGGCACACCGCCCGCCCGCCCGCACACCCCCAGCACATAGCATTTTTTTTGCCATCTCTGCTTAGAGTTTTTCACGTCAACTTACACGTTGACTGCCTGCCTGACTGACTGACTGACAGTTTGAATGTTGTGGGTTACAACACACGCACACACACACACATATATACAGAGCAGACATTAAAATGTATGAACGCACGCATTTTAGTTTTTACTCCCTACGGCGCTTTTCTTACAGGTGTTTATTTAGCTTTAGCTGCTGCAAGCGAGAGAGAGAGGGAGAGCGAGAGTCGCATTGCCCTTTGGCTTTGGGTACGTTGTTTATTAATCATTTAAATTCATCATCACAATCAACCGTTAACAACGGGCTTGGGAAACAGTTATAAGCGCAAGTGAAACAGCTTCTGTGTGTGAGTGGGAGTTGCTGCTCCCTCTCCCTCTTTCTTTGGCACACTCGTTTCTAAATTGCAATTAATTATGTTATAAAGTGCACAAGAGAGGAGGAGAACAAGATAATGAAGCAGGCAGCTCAGCTTAGCGCCTGCGTCATTCATTCATTCGTTCATTCATTTACTCGTCGTTGCCGTCTCAATGCTAATATGAAAATTGCACGAAATGCAAAACAGAAGAAAGAACAAGCGCATGCGCAACAATTACACCATGTTGTTGTTGTGCAGATGATGATAAGCAAAGTACGGTTATTTGATAGTTAGTGTGAACAGAAACTATGTGCATAAGAAATAGACAGATTGACAGAGTGGGCGAGACTAGAGAGAGAGAGAGGACGCTTTCAGTTCTAATACAAAAGGAATAAGGTAATTTTTTGTATGTTTTATGTTTAGTGTTTCAAGTCGAGCAACAACAGCTGCAATTTTTTTCTCCTGTGCCCCAAGTTCAACTTGCAACATTTTCAGCTGGTCGAGACTCAAGACCGCAGGAGGTTTCAAGACGCTTTTCGGAGTGCTGTTAAAATTAGCAACTAAATGGAAAAAATAAAAACAGAGCAAAAGTAAAGCACGCAATGCTGACAAAGAGAGGGAGAGAGGCAGAGGGGAAGAAGTGGAGCAGAGCCACATGCAATGCCGAGGGGATGCTGGCGTTAAAGATCAATGAAAGAAGCAGAGGCAAACAACAAAATAAAACGAAAGCAAGTGCAAGCAACGAGCAGCCGACGCTGACGTTGACGTTAACGTTGACGTTGACCTACGCAAAGTGTAGCCAAAATCGCCCAAGTAAGAAGCGCATGCAAAAATGTCGACAGCGGCAGATGTTGCCCATTTACACGCACACACAATGACACATTGCGCGTGTATTTGTGCATTCAAGTTTCATATTGAAATCGAGCAGCTTCTCGTTTTTCTTTTTTTACGCTTTTGCGGCATGCGCCGTTGGTGGTAATTTTTTGAGTCTGCGTAGAGACTGTTGAACATTTTTGGGCATGGACCTGTTTGCCAATCGAACAACAAAAACTAGTTTTCAGTTAGACGAGTGCGAAGGGTGCTCCCCCTGAAAACCAACCCCTATTTACTCAGCTGTTTTTCTGTTTCCAACTTCTCCTATTACAATCAATTTTCTTTATCATTATTAAACATATTTTCAGAATTTTATGAATTTAAACAGGGCTGCACACGGTTTTTAAACCGAACCAATTTAAATCCGGAACCTTGAACCGAAACAGTTGCCCCTAACAAAGTTTGGTTTCATTTTTAAACGGAAAATTTTAATAACAGTTATAAAAAAAGTAGGCAACTCTTTTTATTGTAGCTCGCGCTTCACAAACTAAAAATCTATTTTTTTTATTAATTTAAGTTTTTATAAAATTTAATGGAAACATTTTTTATCTTTCATACAAATTAAATTTGGGGAGTTTTAGAAATAATAATTCTAGAATTCAAGACGTATTTACGTACTTTAACGAGTTTCGCAACTAACCATCACAATCCTTATCAAGCCTAAAAAACCGCCAACTAAAAACAAAACTCCGCTAATATTTTCACGTCTCCTGATTTTGTCACCGGGCTGGCAACGCTAAAAGCTCTCGCTCTCTCCCTTATGCAAAAACGGCAGCTGCAAAATGCAAGCAGCGGCGCATGTGTAAAGCAAGAATCACCGAAAATAATAAAAAAAAAAAGAAATATAACCAAAGAAAGAGCCAACAAGTTGCTGTTAAATGTTAAGGGCGACAAGGGGCGAATAGAGGGGGAAAAGCTTACCTGCACAATGACTGTGAAGCAAATGAATGCGGTTAATAAACATTTAATCCAATGCATGTTTATTGCTGTTGTTGTTGTTGTGTGTGTGTGTTATTGTTAGTGTAATAATCCTTAGTGGGGCGGCGTTGTTGTTGCTGTTGCTGCTTCACTCGCACGCACACACTCGATTACAACATAAAAAATAGTATTTTACTGTATTTTCGGCAATTCTCTTTTGCGGCTAACTGCGGCACATGCTTTGGCAATTTGGCGTTGCTGTTGTGTGCATTTTGTTGTTGTTGTTTTTTGTGTTTCTTTTTTTTACACGTGCACGCGCCACATTTTTCTTTGCTTTCTATTAGCTTCTTCTCTGTTGTGAGACAAGAATTTGACGATTTTCTTTTTTGCGAATTTTCGGCCTGCTCCTCACGCACGGTGGGGCGGGGGCGGGATGAGGGCAAAAAGTGCCGCTGGTAAATTTTCTATATAAAAATCGCACTCAACCGAGCCACAGAGACACACACATTCACATGCAAAGATTGTATTTGCCTTAGGTGAGGCTTTTTTTTTGTTAAAAAACCATTTGATAAACTATTTTAATTTTTTTTGTTCATGCACTTTTTTGTGATTTTAGCTACCGAAAATTGGCTTTGAGTGGAAAATTGAAAATTGGTAGCTCTTCTTTTTGTACACACTTAACATGCTTTAATTCATATTCGCAAATTCGATGTTGCACATTTAATTCAAATTTTGCGCTTGTGTTGTGGGCTACAAATCAAATTTCAAAGCGACGCGCGACACGACCGAACGATGTGCACGACGTAAGAGCCACAGACCGAATTGGCGAGAGTACAACGAAGCAGCCGCAACGAACCGCACAGCACAAGAATCCAAAACAGAATGAAAGCAGAAATGTTTTATTTTTCAAATTTGTTTTTAGCAGCCACGCCGCCGAGAGAGAGAGAGCGCGCCCGTGAGAGAGCACACTTGCAGTAAAGCAGCCACAGAAACTGCTGCTCGCAACTACACACACACACACATTTTGTGGTCATCCCTGTTTTACTCAGCTGTACGTGAGCGGTAAGCTGGGTGCGCCTGCGCGTCAGAACGAGACAACTAGTGTGTGTGTTGGCTGGTGAGCGAAACGCGTTTTGCGTGCTTATTTAGCGCGTTTTCGACAAATGTTGCAAGGTGAGCGAAATGTTGCAGCAACATTGTTGCGGGCCCAGCTAAACTGGATGCAGAAGGAGAGGAGTTTTAAAAAAATACTAATTAAAATTAAAATAATTTACCCAGTTAACAAACATACGTATATTTCTTCTATATGTGAATGAGTTGCGCCAAAAATGTTGCCCGCGAAATTGAGCTAAAAAAGCCAATGTACGAGTTTTTCAATCCTTTGTCTATGGAAGGGTTGTTTTTTGTCCATAGATAAGCTACGGGAACTTCGCATAAAGGGATTTTTTGTTCCTTGCGGCACATGATTTGCATGTGAAAGGGTTTTGGGCAGTTTTTGGCGCTCAAAAATAAAACTACACAAATCAAGGGAAGCAAATGGAATGCAAAAAAAACAATCGACTCTTTCGGAGGTGAAACAAAAGGTTTGATTTACGAGAAATTCTTTAAAATGTTAACGGTGAATTTACGAATAGTAACAAATAAGTTGAAAGAGGATTTGTCAATTTCAATAAAATTAGACTCTAAGTCAAAATTAAGAATTTACTTTTAAAAATATTTAGATTTAATTGCAATGAATGAATTTAATATTAAGCAAAACGCCAGAGGGAAAGTTTATATTATTGTAAATATGTCAGCAAGGTCTGTAAGACAGTTTCTGATTATTTTAACCTAATCAAATTAAGCTTCATATGAAACAAAATGTACTTGAATTATTTTAAATTATGTTTCCTGTTTCAAATACACAAAAAATTAAATTTTAAATTAAAAATATTAAATCATGTAAAAAAAACATAAACAGTTTTTTACTCATCATCGGATTATTAAATATAAATATAATTAAATAAATAAATATAATTAAAATTACAAATTAATTTTAACAAAAACAAGAAAAAAATAATGTTGATCAAAAATGTTAAAAATATGATTATATATTAATAAAAATAAACAGATTTTATTTATTTTTTATTTGCATATATTTAAAATAATTTTAATAATGAAGAGTATATGCTCAGAAATCCCAAGACGACATTTGAGACATCTTTCGCTCTAAAACTCCAGGCAGCCTCGACTTCCCAAAAGATTAATGCCGCTTAATTTACATTAACAAACATTGTAAATCATATAGGCGATAAGTTCGTGGAGGGGGCCTCTGACAGAGGGCCAAGAATCCAGCTGGGGCGCAGCTCGATAAAGTTGTTGAAATTTGTACATAAAAATCGCTCTTCATTAATTTGCATTCGCTGCGATTGTTTGGGCCAAGTTAAACATTTGCATATGAATGAGAATCAGCAAAAAAAAAACCGAAAGAGAAAAAAGCAATCAAGTCAACACCCAATTTTAAAAGAGCCCCCAAAAATTTCACTCGCTTTCAAGTGGCCGAGATGGGGACTTCTTCTGCCCGTTGGACTTGGGGCTGGAGCTGGGGATGTCTCTGCGGCTGCTCCTGGGAAGTTCAATATTTAAACAAAAATCTTTTCGCGCCATAAATTAGGCAGTAAAATGCGAGCGAAGAGTGAAAAGTTTTTAAATTAAACACAAATTTATGGCCGCCAAAAGCTGCGGGCTGTGGGGCAGGCCCTGTTGCAGACCCGGCCAGAGCCAGCACCGCAGTCCCAGCCAAGTTAGCACCTGTAAACCGGTTGTTGGGGCTGCTGCGCAGGTAGCCAGGCCGCCGGCCAAACAGATGTCCTGCTGCTCCAAATTGAAAGCGCAACATACATCATCCTTCAAAAGGCCACCCCCTTATCTTCCCCCTCTGCTGCTGAAGGGCGCCTTGCCGTTTTGAATAATAAGCAGCAAAAAAGGCCAAAACACACTGCCAAAAGAAATTGGGGTCATGCACTCCGCACGCATGCGTCCACTTCGAGATCTGGCAGCATCTCCAGACAGCCCCCCCGCCCCCTCGGGGCCCCCTTTAATGTTGCGGTCGACATCTTTCACTTTGCGTGTACTTTATGTTTTATTTTTTGTTTTTGCTTTGCTTAAGCTTCTCTTTGTTTTCATCTCTTGTTCGCTGGCCGCAAGAAACTTGAAAATTAGGCGCGTGGCGACATTCAGCTAAAGGGGCGGCAGCAGGTGGGCGGGGCACCGTTCAGACTCACGATACTGCTTATTTCTTCTCTTTTTATATCTATATATATTTATTGAGCTAATTTACCTGTTGCTTTGCGAGATGTGTAAACAAGTGTCATAAATTGAAACATGGCCATTTTTGTTAATTTTCGGGGTGTGCTAAATTTAAACTGAATTATTTAATCGAATCTATATAGCTTCCTCAGTTTTAAAGCTAGATACAGTGATATTACCGATGACAAAAAAAGCTGTCATAATTGCAAAGCCAGCAAAAATAAATCGGCTTAAAATATTATGTGCACTGAGAAAGTTTTATTTTAAAAATTAAATTAAATAAAATAATAATATAATTTAGTACTAAATTACTCAGAATATATAGCAAACATATTTTTTAGCATTATATGATCACATCGTAAAATAGCACATTATATTAAATTCTTTAATTTCTTTTCAAATTTGAATAGTTAATTTTTTAGACAGTTTACCCTAAAAAAAGGCCCGAAACTTTGCAGCTTTGATTCCGGGAATTTTGTATGTCACGCTATTGAAATGATTCCGAGAATTGCGGCACATGTTGTCCTTGCTGGGAGATGGGTACAGCTGATGGCTGCTGGGGAGCCCGGCAAAACATCCTGTTATGAAAGTGCATAACTCGTTTGGCCTCGTTCATTCATCGGGCGAATGCGTAAAAGTTCGCGTAAACAAATGCAGAAACCGGAAGCGATCTGTAGAGCCCGGCCGCAGCTCCAGTTCGTGGGAATTGCGCGAGCGATTTCCTTCCTTCCGCCACAGCGGGCAACAAAGGCGCGGGCGGAGCGCCGAGCGCTCGGCAGATCCTTTGCGGGACACGTCTATGAGCGCGAATCAAATTACGCGTGTCCCGAGTCCGCGTCCCTGGCACAGTCTCCAGTCTCGTCATCCACATGCTGCCGCTCTCTGCTGGTTTGCACCTTGAGCCTTGACTACTTCCGGTTTTGCGCGAAGGACAACAACGACGCCGAGCTCTGCGGCAGCAGCAGGTAGTTGTTGCTGCTGCCGCAGCGTCGTGTTTTCGCAGTTGCCTCGCGGACATTTCCTGCGCTTTGCCCACGCCACGCAAATAAGGATGTCGGACGTCGCCCGCAGGACATGCGTCGCTGCCGCCAAGCCGGGCAAACATAACAAGTGCCCGACTCTCCCGAGTCCGCTGCCGGATGTTTTTCAGAAATCGATTCGAATGCAAATGCGAATGGGATTGCGGTCAAGTGCTTTAAGGCAAGTGCAGAGTATTGAATTTACACAATTCTACAGAGGACAAAAATCAACTTCATTGAAATTTATTTAATTCATTAAACTGTAATAAACTATAAGCGGTAAATCTTTATCTATATAGTATATTCTATTTTTAAATCGCTTTTTTATGTTTAGTTTTCAATATTTTAATTTAATAAATTTGAATTTAATTTAAATATATTATATATTATGAATTTGCAATTTACACTTTAATGCAATTTTTGGATTTGCTTTTTTACTTGTAAATTTAAATTTTCCTATAGATTTGCGCAATTTAATTTAATAAATTTGCGAATTGTAATCTGTTGTAATTCAATGTCTTTTTATTTTTAAATTTGAATATTTCTGTTTGAAAAATTTAATTCAATAAATTTGCCAAACATATGAAAAGTGAAGAACTTTGTTTTTTTTATCGATAAAGGTTGCTAATACTAATATTTTTACAAAGGCATAAGAAAAATGTAGAACGCAACGTTTTATTACATTTATATTAATATTTAGCAACTTTACTAATCCTTTCGACAAAAATGTATCTAACGAAATATAATCAAACTATAATTCTTATAAGTTTCTAAAATTTAAACATTTAAGTTCCATGAATCGGATAAAAATAGCTGTTAGACAAAACTATTATGGATTTCATTTTCTTAAATTATTTAAAGTAAAAAAATGTGTTTTCTTTGCCTTCGATCTTCCACAAGAGATGATCTATCTGCCTTGGCAGGTGAACTACGCCGCATTTTCAATTTTCTCATGCCCATCACAAAAAAGGAGACCCGGGAACTGGAAACGTTTCCCACAGGATGCAAATGTAACAAAACACAAGAGCCCAAATAAAATTTTATGTTTGATTTCATGCAAAACGGGAACCCAACCGAAATCGAAATCAGTGGAAAGAAGCAGATGATAACAGCAGGGCCACAGGCATGTGTGCTTCCCACACACACACACACGCACGCACACACGCACACACACATGTTGAATGCAGCAGGTACTTTGACTAGGATACTCTTGTCCATAGATACCAGATTGTTTCCCAGGCGTCTCAGCTCGAACTGGAGGCTCCGCAGCTGCTGTTCCTCCCGAAGAATCGGGACTTTGAGATTTGTTTTCGCTGATGCTGCGACGTTTACTTCCGTGTGAATTTTCAGGTTTTTCGCACTGGCATCGAGCAACAGCTGGCCAAGTGCCAATTTCTAGTCCTTAATCCTTTCGTTTGTTTTGTTAGAAACGGCGCTGGCTTTGAGTTTTTAATTGGCAGCCTTTATCAGAATATCGAACTCTGCCTGCGGCCTGGGACCGGAAGCGACGCATCCTTTAAGCGGCACCCTCGTCTCCGGCACTGCGAAATCCGAATGCGAGGGTGTATCAGGTGCATTGCATAATCCTCGTCTGCTCCTGTGTGGGAATCTGTTCGACTGCGCCGATTGCGCATCGGAAGTTGAGAGGGCGTGGGAATGGGCCAAGTTCAAAAGTTCAATCGTTGCAAAGGAGTTTACTTGAGCTGATCTGGCTGCTTTTAAGTCTGAATTTCTTTTTCAAGTTATGAAAATAGTAAAAATAGTGACACACGAAGATGACTGAAGAGAAGCCAGAAACAATTCTCATTATTATTCAATGAATTAAAAGTTATATCAAAACTGGAATACATTTCTCATAAATAACAAACTTTTAACTATGTTCTCATTCCAACTAAGGGAATAAAAGTAAAATTTATCATTGAATATTTTGCAGAAAATTCTGAATTGTGAAAAATTTCCACGAGCATTTGGCGATTTTTATTCAAAATTAAGTCGCCTTTATTTACAGTCTTAACTTTTTAAATTATTTTATACAACTTTGGGGATATTACACATTCTTACATTATTTAAAAAAATAGCATTTCCGATATTTAACATTTATATTAATGTTCACCAACAGTCTACACAAAAAAGCTTTACTTAATTTAAATAAAATTCGTCAAAATTATGATTATATATTATATTATATAACATTATTTAAATTGCCAATATATTTCGATGGCATCCTGTTTTTTATTGACTTTATTCGTTACTTTTAATTAAATTATAATGTTTTAAATATAATTGAATTGTATTTGAACTCGAGTTAATCTTAGAGAAAACCCAAATGAAGCACAAACATAAGACTAAAATAATTTTATTATAATTTATTATTTTTAATTAATATTATTTATTTTTTGCTATTAAAAAAAGACAATATTTTGGAAAAGCTAAAACTAACTGTCTGCTTTAGCTGAACTCTGTAGGCTGTAAGTGGTTTTAACTTCTAATTTATTTATTTATATTCTAGGCCAAAAATAATAACTGTCTTTAAATGTAAAGCAGCTACTTTACCCACTTGCGCTAAGGGATAAGGTATCTCTGAGTCAAATTGATTTCACAGCGTATTTTCACTCGAAATGCCAGTTCCTTCAAGGATCGGTTCAAGTACAGGCAAACGCAGCATATGCTATAATAACTCAAGTGCACGTATCTTATCGTGCCAAGGATATGCCCTTTCCAACACATGTCACATTTTGCTGAGTACTCGGTACTGTACTCTCGTGGCTAATGAATTTTCCAGGCACATTGCGGGCATTACCCAAATACCGGACTGAGAATGACGAAAAAAACCCAATGGCAGCGCAGAAAGGACACGTAGCTGCGTAGTCCTGCCAGAGGATCAGCCGCACATCGAAAACCTGCTGAGTTTTAGCATTCCATTGCCGCGCCGACAAAGCGAATGCCGGCCGGCAGATTTGTTGGCCCAAAGCATTCTGCACACTCACATAGATCACGTCTTCCGAGTCCTGGCCGCATTTTCCCTCCTTGATGGGCGTTTAGGGCCCACTCCCCCGGCCTAAATGCGGCCAGCGACTACAGAGCGATTAATTCTGAAGGAAGTGCAGGTGCAGCCGTCTAAAAAACAAATTTCATTGTGTTTACCCTGACCCTGACTCTGACTCTGACCCTGCCCTGTCTAGACGTCATCGCCATATCAGAAAATTGCCCTTCGCTAATGTTGTTTGCTTAAGTTTCGCATTTGGGCAATTAGCTGAAATAACAAATGAGCCAAATTTCACATTTTAAATTGCTTTGTAAATAAAGTTCGTTCTTGCTCAGAGGGGGCAACATTCAATTGCCTGGTTTGTAAAGGATCTAAGACAAAAGGTTTACTTTGTTAAGAAAGATGAGAATTCCGGCCTTAAATTGAGTTTCCTTTTTCATATTTATGCACATTTTGTATATTTTATTGAATATTGAATTTAAAATATTTTATTTGTTTATTTTATTATTTATTGTAAAATATGTATCTACTTTCAAGTTAAAAAATAAAAATCATAATTTTCTGAGCTGATATTAAGCACTCACATTTAAGTATATGCCATATCTGACTGTCAAATCGCATTACTTACGTCAACAATTTAAACGGTGACCCAAATTCAGTTAATAATTAAAATCCTTTGTGAGCTTTTAAGGCCATTCACCAGCCGAGCTCCCCTGCATAACAAAAATAAGCACTTTCAGTAGTTTCCTGTGCATTTTGTCATTTTTAATGAATATTTAAGCGATAATGAAAATCAGATACATTTATATGTGTATATCGGACAGATTACGCGCCCGTTAATGGAAAGTTCGGGGCGATGATGATGGGAACGAAAACGCAGCTGCCTCTGAGCAGATTAAGCGTAATGAAAACTTTTTGGGGTTGGTTAACGCAGCGATAAGCAAACGGGTTTCCAGAGCTAATCATTTAAAAGCGTTGCCCCAAAATTATTTCGCAAAGCTTTCCCACTTTGGCAACCTGTTGCGGTCAAAATAATAAATAAACAAAAACAAAAAAAGAAAAAAGAAACACATCCAAAATTAATTTGTGTTGTCCTGGCAAACGTGAACGGCAGAAGGCAAGCTGCATCCGGTGTTTGTGTTGATGCCAACAAACTTCCGTTTTTCTGGCAGCAGCAGCTTTTGCGCATGCGCAGCCACAAGTCAGTCACATCCACAGCCGCCGAGGAGGCCGAGGGCGCCGAGGGGGTCGAGGGGCAGCGTGCACGTCAACTGCTGCCAACAGGTGTATTTACTGTTTTTTCTTTTATTATTTATCAGGGACAACAACAACAGCGACAACACGCAAAAAAGTGCTCCGCAGTTGGGTTTTCATTTCTGCAGATACCCTGTAATGAAGAAGAGTGTGCAAAAGCAGGGTATATTCAGTTTTTGACTCTTTTCAGACATACCCAAACATTTTCTTTCAAGTAGAAAATTTATTTGAACGAATAAAAAAATGTTCGTTCGTTTTGTTTAAATTTTACATTTGGCGAGAAAAAAGTCGAGAATAAATTGTGATAGTCACAAGATAAATGTAATATATAATTTAAACCAGAGGCATATTTTTTTAAATGACGATATTGGAAGATTGGCATTTTGTTTTAACAAACTTCCTAATATATATTTAAATGGGGGTTAAACCCCAAAATTCCTCCCTCTGCCTATGCCACTGATTTAAACATACGCCAATCTATTAATTAATTAACAATATGAAGATATACATAAAATATAAAAAAATATTTAAAAATTGCATACAGGGTATCACAAGCCTAGCAATTGAATTCATTTTGTTATTCAACTCTTACTGTTTGAGCAATTTTTATTTATTTAGTTTTGTTTATTTAGGTTTCTGCAATTGCCCTACTGCATGCAGGGTATCTACTAGTGCATACATCTCGTACCCTTTCCCATTTCGTGGGTCTCTTCTACTGGTTGGCTGCCTGGGCAACTTTTTCATTGCCATAATTACCATGATTAGCAATGAATGCTGGGCCCGACTCCAGGTCGCTGTTGGCTTGGCTTGGCTTGGCTTTAACTTGGCTTGCCATCTTTCTGGTTTGGCTGTTGGACTCCAACTCCGGCTGGAACTCCATCAGAGTCTGTTTTCGGTTACTTCGTCAGCAGCAGGCGGCAAACACGCGACAAATTTAATTTTTATGCTATTTCTTTCTCTTTTATTTCATTTAACCATTGTTGTTGTTGTGGTTGCATATATTAAACGCAAGTCGCCTGCACTTTAATTTGTATTTATGCGGGCTGATTAAGTACCCCTGCTCCCGACTCCGCTCTCGCTCAGCCCGATGATGTTGTTGACTTCTTTACTTTTATTGGCTCTGACGTTTCTTGTTGTTATTGTCGTTCTACCCGAGCGCAATCAATGTGCCCGCGTAACGGAACTGTACCAGGTAATGCTACCTGTACTACTCGCGCCTGTACCTGCTCCAGTGCGTCTTCTAAAGAGTGTGAATGATTCAACAATATACTTCAAGTATTCCACAGAAATCCACTAATATTATTATTAAAATAATAAAAAATAATATTAAAAATAATTATTATAATTGGAATATTAATAACATATTTAAACATACAAATAAAATGTTTATTGATAACGTTTAAATCGTAAAAAATATAATACATTTTACATTAAAATATGTGCACCTAAAGTTATTTGTTTTTAAGTTAACTTTCTTTATGTTGTAAAAATCGACAAATTAATATTATTAATATATTAACAATATACTTAAGATGTTAAAATATTAAACCATAGTTTCCATTTGAATTTTTCGGGTATTTATTTTTGAGTGTATTCCTTTTCTTTTTGTAAACTTAAATAGAGAATTGCAAACGCCTAATGTTTTCGAACTGATACACAAAAATGTCGTTACGAAAAACTCTACCCCAGTGGAGGGGCCCGAATAATATTGACACCGATTAAACAAAGGGAAGAATTCACTTTATGCTGCTCTTGCTGCTTTTTTGGCGCGTGCTAAGCTCGCGCCAAATCCTACACAAATAACAATTCCAAGAAATAATGGGGTTAAGTTCAGTTTGGAGTCAGTCAGGTACCGAGAAGCGCAGAGCGAGCGATCGATCGAGCGGAGCCGGCTACCAAACGGCTGATAAGCCGTCGAACGGGACAGATAAGATAAAGAGCGAGCCGAAATCTAAGCAAATAAGTGCAAAGCGGGCGATATCGGAATGTCGAAAAGGTAAAGCCGAACATCAAACTCCACGCTAGCTTCTTATCGAGCTCGCAATTCGCTGTGGCAGCTGCTCCAAAGATAAGCGAGACGCGGCACGCGCGAGGGAACTCCATGCCACACACAGATACTATATACACTATGGCGATTTGAGTGCCATAGCCAGTTCCAGGTCGTGCTTATCGGGGCGTTCCGAAAAACGAAAACTGTTTGCTCAGAAGTGCAATAAAAGTGCTGCGTATCCTTCCGCCGTTGCATCTGTCCGGGTCCAGGCGCAAAGGAGCGTAGACTTTTATGACCCGGTTTTATGGCTGCGATTATCCTTTGCGATACTTTGTCGTGCCTCATTAAGTGGGCCGCGAGTTTTATTGGCTGGGTGCGCAGTTGGCTGATATGATAATTAAATTTAAATATACTTGTATGACTTATATGGCCTAATGAAAAGAGCTCTGATGCGCCTGCTGGCGGCCATCGCCAGTCGAGTCAAGAAATATCGGGCTACAAATCTTTCTTTAATAGACCACAAAGACATCCAGGCAAGCTGTACTTGCAAGATATATACGAAAGTATCGCCTAACCAAGTCGACTCAACAATGGCTGAAAGTCAAACAAAAGGCAAAAATGATCATAAGCCAGTTCCTCCATTGTCCATCCACCCCTGAGTGTGGCGAATCCAGCAGATGAGATCCATGTGCGTCAATAATGCTGTCGTCAATGTGAAAAGAATGGCAGCTCCTGCTCCTGCTGCTGCTCCTGCTTCTGTCTATGGAGAATACATTTCACATTTGGCCCTTTGTGAGCCGCAATGAAGCTGTAAGTGTCTGTCAAATTTTCGACTGCGTGTTGCCCTCTGTTGATTGCATTTTGCGGTCGATCAGCGATCAGTGATCAGCGATAAGACGGCCGAAAGTGGAGCAGACGCTGAGAGCGCAGTCGCGGTAGCTGGCAGTAGTCCATCATAATTATAAGGATAATCGCTTGATTGGTTATCCATCATGTAATATTTCAATTCAGCTCCTTTTCCTGCTCGAGTGCTCCGCTGAGTGTTTTCGGGTATTCGTTAGTTTGCATCTTGCGGGAAATGGATACGGATATAGATACTCATAGTAGGCGAAATGTGCGATCAGCTGCGTATTTGATATGCATTTAGGTCAAGCACGAGACAAGAGTTTAAAAGTTGCCCAACGGAATTTTGAGAATTGCAGAGGAAATGTCCCTCAATGAGAATATGCAGAGTTAAAAGAATATATTAAAATATTAAATTTATTTTCAGCCACCCCGGCCCACGAATTGCCCAATCCTTTTATCTCCCACACTTACAGAGCTAGAGTCACCAAATTTGGCAGACATTGTGTGGGTGACCTTCTCTTAAGATCGGGCATAAAAACGAAATATAAATATTCTATATTTTTCCAAAATAACAATAATAACTTATGTGTACTGTGAACGAGTATTATGCAGTCGGTTACGTCCGACCGGAACGTTCTTACTTGTTTTTAACTATATACTACTTTAAAAGAAAAATAATTGTATTAAAACTGATTATTTGTTTAACAAACTTTTTAATTGCTTTTGAAATAATCAACAAATAATAATTCAATTATTGAGAACTGGAAACCAGTATTGTAATTTATGGCCTGTCTATTGTATTTAATTGACTGATATTGATTTATCTATCTATAGTTTTGTTTAAGTCTTATACATGCTGTTAATAGATTGGATTTAATAGAAAATAATGTGACTTAATTTGAATAACAATAAGTTTTTCTACAGCATATCAAATGCTTTGTTTTAATATTATAGTTTCTTATAATGTATTTAGTATATAAGTTTAAATAATTTGAGCTAACACCTTAAAGATATTATTTAAATTATTTAAACATTTTTAGTTACTTCTTATTAGTTCTTATTTGTTGATTTAAACAAAGCACCCAATAGAACTTAAATGAATTTTAAATCAGTTGGAATTACCTAAGGTTATTTCTTATCTAACATTACGAGTTCTTCAGTCTATTAGACAATCAAAGCTCTTATCACATGATATGCCTTGCTTTAAGTATGCAATGTGGGTGGTCGTCGAGTGCGATTTATAAACGATGTGAGCTGGAAGTGTGTCTCCGGGCAGCCACAATGATTTAAGTTCAATTGTGTGTGGTCATCAGCCTCATCATCGCAGCTAAGCCCGTCCGAAAGATGAGCTAACTCGTTAAGCGAGGCCTTCATTAATAGCTCGTTTCCCGCGGCTACTTCAAAGATTGGGTGACAAATAAAAATGAAGCTGGGTCCAGGTTAGCGGTAACCGCGGCCCGAATCGTAAATGCAGTAAGTAGCTATAAAGTGGCTTAAACCCTAAACGGAATTCCCTGGCCTTATCGTTTATGTACGCGACAAAGCTGTTATGATCGACGGGCAGGGCAATATTTAGTTGGCCATTGTTGGATAACCCTTTCGATGTTGTGGCTTAACAACAGTTCAATCACATGGCCATATGGAACTCAATTTCGGTCGAGCGATCAGAAAATTGTTATAAATTTGTTCCGTTTTCGCTGGCGCACCACCTGAGCCAAATTAGTTGGCCAACTTTATTTTGGCCGAGTCGAGTAATTTCGCCCTGGCCCAGCCAATCTCGCCAGCAGCAGCTAAGCAACAACAGCTGGCGGCACTTAAGTCGCTGGAGGAAATAGTTGAGAGCTGATCTCTTTCTCTCCCCCATCCATCTCCCTCTCCCTCTCCCTCTCTCTCTCTCTATGCTTTCGTTCAGCGCGCTCCCTCGCAATATCCAAACCCTTTATGTTGCCTTGTCGTTTTTTGTTATAATTCGTGTTTAACTAATTTTAGCCTATTATCGCCATCATTATTATCATTAAATGTGAAATTGTTGCCCCGCCGCGCATGCGCATTGGCAATTTCACAGCCACACACACTCACACACACACAGCTCAGACTCGGGCAGGTTGCTCCAACTACAACTACAATTTCAACTCCAACTCCGACTCCAACTCCAACTCATCGTCGTCGTCAAGTTGCTGTCAGACACCAACTGTTGTCTCTGTGCCCAGCTCGGTGCCTGTCCCAGTCTGCTGACCGCTTGGGGTTGGCTGCGGGGTCAGGCCAACAACATTATGCGCCTGCTATGAGCTTTTCAGCAATATGTTCTATTTTGCGCTTTGCTCCGGCCAATTACCAGAAGTAATTTCGAAGGTATGCCGAGGGGGCAGCGAGACGTGTAAAACGGGCCCAAAAGGCCTGACTCTTAAAGGGACCTGTGCGCTAAATTGGGTATTATTTATGGGCGTGTTGATTCCTTCAGTGCTCAAACATATTACTTAAACGCACAGCACAAAGACTTGGTTCTTAGCCATAAATTGGCTAATAAACTTAATTGTCGTTCAACTTTGCTCAGCCGAACGTCTGTTATTAAAATATCTGCAATACTCTCTAAAGAATCCAAAAGAGGATTCCTAAATATCGGATTGGCCCTTCAATGATTTTATTCCTTATTACTTGTTTAATATTTTAAGAATCTCCACATTTCAAAAAGCTAATAAAACTAATAATAAAAACAATAATAAAATATATATATAAATTTAGCATACTCAACATTATCCGCACGAGAATAATGGATGGTGGTTTTTCTTTCAAGCTTACATTAAATCTTTGAACTTTATATATATAATATATATTCATAAGATTTTTTTGTAATTTTAAGTTTTTTTCTGCTTTAACTAACCTTTAATCTCACTAATATAATACTTAATATGTGGTTGCAACTGGTTGCATGAAATATTTAAATAATACATATTATTATAATTGAACTTATCATAATAATCATTATAGTTATAAGATTGATTGTTGATCATTTTGTCTGTTCTAATTGAGAAGCTTCTTCCAGTTATAAACTAGACCACAAATGAGCAGCCAGGGAAGAGAACTCAATTACAATCAGAGGTAGCCAAAAAAATAAAATAAAATAAAATCTTGGCGAACAATTGCACGAAATAATTGAAAGTAATACGTAAACAATTTATGCGGCAGCCGCAGCGAAAGATGGCAAAAGGCAGCCGAGCAAAAGCCGCAAGAATGACAAATGTAAACGGCACCGCAGGATCGCCAGGCAGACAGGACCCTCGCACCAGAGCCAGACGCTTGGGTGGGTTGTGCCGAGCAACACCTACAACAAGGATACAGATTCGTTTGCTCAGTGCGCCGACTGTCGGCCCGTCCGTCCCTTTTGTCGGACCAAGGACAACCGATACGGCAACGGCGACCCATGCGGCGTTGCAGACGGCGCTGGCCGAACGCGTCCTGCAAGGAGACCCGGCACCTTAAAGTGCATAACGTCGAATGCCACTGATGCTTGACCGAGGATTGAGTTCCACATAGTTCCATTGAAAGTAGTCAGCGGCAGCGGCAGCGGCCATATGCCAGTGGACAGTTGTTTGATTTCTCGTCGGAGAGATATCCTGGCTACCGACTGACTCCTTGCGCTCGCCTAATCATTGTTAGTCTTTCCTGTAAATTCTCCGCTTTTGTTTTTCCTTTGCTTTGTCGCCTGCTGACAGCTCCTTGCAAATTGTCCTCGTTTTACGTAAGTGATTTATGCGCTCTCTGTTTTCGCAAAGGATTTGTGCCCGATTTCACTATTTGCACAGTTGTCTGTGATTTGCAATTTGTTGCCCAGATGAAGAGTAAATATCCGCCTTAAAAACCATCGAAGAATCAAGAAATCTTCTGTTTGGAAAGTATGAATAAATAATCGTTTAAGATATTATTTAAAAATAAACATTATAACAGAACAATTACCGAGTAGCGAAAACTAAATATTCTTACTGGCATTCGAATATAGATTCTTAATTGTAGACCGACTTTTCTTATGTGGCTATGAAATAGCTAAAAGACTCGTAGTAGTTTTATAGAGAAACAAATACGTTTATATATATATTATATAAGAAATAAATTCTTAATCGCATTTCTTTATTGGGTTGTATGGTCACCATCTGCTTACCACCTTTATGTTGTATATTCTTATATCTTTGTCGGAAATTTTATGTAAGTTTGCTTATGTAAGTTTGTTAATATTATTGTAAACAGAAATCGGTAAAACAAAGGAAAAATCTAGTTTAAATCTGGCTCTGATATATTCATATCATACAGATGTAGATCCTGACTGACTGAATGCTTGATTGGCTGAATCGAATAATTAAGCGATAACGCTACGAAGCTAATTTTTCACACTATCTTTTATGACACTAAATTGTTTGCACAAAGCAGAAAAGTTTGTCAAAAAAATATGAATATTAGAAGATTATCCGTTTTTGATTTAATCAAAATTCATCACATGATAAATCGAGAAATTATGAATTTTAATGTGATACCAGCGCGAAGCAAATCAACATTAGCTAGTATTTAAACAGGGTAGAGTATGCTATTTTAGACGTGAAAATCTCTGACTGCTTTGCTCATTTATATGGCCTGCTGCTTAAACTTAAGCTTCAAAGTTGGCTTTATGAGCTCAATGTTTTGTTGGCCAAATTGACTTCGAACGAAGAACGGCTGCAAGTTGTATTTTTTTAATTTGGCTGGCAACATGTCCAAAAACTCTGCTGCTTATCTGCACAAACTCATCAGGCAGGAGCAAGCTGCAGGACAAAACGCAAACCCTTCTAACTGCTTGGCAGCAGGAGCAGCAGCAGCAGCAGCAGCAGGAGCAGGAGCAGCCGAAGGAATTCAATTTGACTGCCAGCCTCAACTCAAAATCAAAGGTGTTGTTTACAGGCGGCAGCCAGCGGCATCCGTCGGACAGTTGACCCTTCTACGAATGGATAAAAAGAAAGAGAAGCGAACCGGGCCAAGAGCAGATGCTCTTGCCAGTGCATGCGTAATGACCAACTGCCAAAAAATAGTGAGGGCCAGGAGGGCCCCAAAAAAAGGACGGACTAATGAACGACGTTGTTGAAAATCTACGAGGCTAAAAAGGCAGCGAGACAAGAGACTCAAAAAAAAAGGAAAAATAAAATAAATAAACGAAAAAAACCCCCGGTTACAGATGCCATCGAATTATAGCAGCAGACGCCAAGCAAAGAGTTGAAATTGAAACAGTTGCCGAGGGGTCGGGTTCGGGTTCGGGTTTGGGCTTGGGTTTGCAGCTCAGCTCAAAGCCAGTCAAACGGCGGCAGCGCATGGCGTAATTATCGAGGCGGGTTAGGGATTTACCACCTGGACGCAGACTGACCGCCGGCAGACGGCTAGAGACAGCAGCCGCATCTTGGCCCAAAGGGTTGCTGGCAATGTGTTACCAAAATTAAATTCGACGCTCATAATTGAGCCGTTCCCACTTACCATGTGGGCAGCGGCGGCTGCGGCAGTCGCTTGTTTACAGTTCACGCAGCTCCTTCAAGTGGCCGAGTATCACAATCAGTCACAGGACGAGTCGAGATACCGATCCCTGGCCGGGCCGGCGCAGCACGTGCCCCGTTGCATCCTGCAGCGTTTTGGCAAACTGTACCGGTTCGTCTTGCGTTCGCGTTCGCGTCTTCGTCCTTGCCCGGCCTGTAGACAACGAACACCAGGTGCTGCATGCAGCAGGCGCTCGTCTTGCAGCCGTCTGGTCGGCGTTCCTTATTCTTATCGAGTTGGGCCCGGCCCATTGTCCACTCGAGTACTTGGCCCATTGTCTCTGCTGTCGTCGGTTTTGTGTCCTGCCGCGTGCTGCAATTGTTTCGCATTTCGTGCGTGTCCTTGCATTTGCCCGCTAGTCCTGCCGCTATGTTTCTGATTCATTGTTTTGATTCATTTTGTCAAATTTATATAAAATTTATTACAACGCACGCTGCCAACTTTTCTCAACGGCCTCTAATGCCGTCCAATCGAGTCCCGCAAATGCGTTTTTAATAGTGTCACAACAGGACACCGCGTGCAAACGTGTTGGGGCTGAGACGCAGACAAGGACTCGCTTTCATATGGCATACTGTGGAATTTATCGAACTTCGCTCAAGCGATGAAAGGAAGTCGCTATTGTAGCACATACACAATATACTAAATTCCTAAGCACGCTTGGGTGCTCACTGACAAAGAACCTTCTTATAAAGGAGCCCGTGTAAGGAAAGATCCAGCAAAGGTTACATTAATAACTACTTAAAGTACAACATGAGTATTTTATAAGCAAAAAGTTAGGAAAGAAAAATTCCTATGTATACATTTAATTTAGTCTTGTTGGGCAGAAAATCAATCAAGTATATCAAATTTGAAACTTGCGTACTAAATGTTCTATTTTACTATTTTATATCAATTATAAAGAAAAATTAACTTCTTAAATACATTCTGGATTCTATTAGGAATGATGTTCCCTTTACCAGACATGTTGTTCCTTAACACAATTTTAGCTCTTTCTTAAATAAAATTGATAATATATGTTTTTTGCTTAAATCTTTCTTTCAGTTTAATTTCAGATTCCAATTTTACATTAAAATCTAAAAGTTAAGCAACGTATTTTCTTCGTTTTCGGATTATAATAAATAGATTATTTTTTATAATAAATTTTTTAAAATTTCAATAAAAAATGATGATGAATATATTTATTCTTTTATTTTTAATATATATGTACATAATTTTTTCTGTCTTTCTATATTCTTGGTAGGCAAATTTCTTAGTAACACAGTTTTCTTTTCGAACTGCTCAGCTGCTGGATTATTTTTAAGATGTGAAACTTAAGATAGGAGGTATTACCCATATACAAATTTGTAAAAATCTGTAGCTTACGTTATCTGTAGCTGAAATCTGCACAATCCTAATTACGAAAGACTCAACAGTCTGGAAATCTGGGACAAAACACCCACGACGTTGACTTAGGAGCTCCTAAGCGGGCTCGAATATCAATGCAGGCGGATTCGAGTGCAGGTCAGTTGGGTTAACAAAGCACGTGGCATTGCCGGGGTCAGGCCCCGGACAGGTGATGCGTAAAAAGTAATGAAATAGAAGGCATTGTGTGGCCAGGCGAGCGGAACAGGGCCCGGGCAGAAACACCCACAGTGCGTGCGCATATGCAAATATTTCCAAATGCGAGGCAGCTGCAAATGGAAACAAAAGCCACAGAAAAAGCAACAAGCAACAGGCAGCAGGCAACAGGCAGCAGGCAACAGGCTGCAGGCTGCAGGCTGCGGCCACAGGATCAAATAGGGTCAGTCGAGGCCAGTGCAAACTAGAAAAATAAACAAAGCCCTGGCTGCACGCACTGAACCTGCTCGCCAAGGATCAGTTTTCTAGGATATCATGTCTGGCACCTTGGCCCAAGTTCGCCGCTGGGCTCTCAAGGTATTTGGCTACGCTGAAGTGGCCAGAACAGATGTGTTTGGGCCCGGCACAATGCCAGAACATGGACCATTGCATAATAATCAAACGAAGCATCTTGGGAAATAACGCATGAGTGTGAATTGCTGCTCGACGATTTATGGCACTTTTATAGCAGCCAATGGCTATATAATAGAGCGAGAGATCTCTGTAGTTTCTAAGAAGCTGAGCCCTGTGCTAAGGCCAAAGGATTCGCCCGAGGCACGTAAGACGCTTTCAATTCAAAGAATAAACTGCAAACAATGGCCAACTATGCAGATGCACAGAACTGAGATCAACATCAACTGAAATCTCACAGTTTGATTGGACAACCTCCATTGACATATCCATATCGAAAGTAAACACAAAACCTGAATGACTTTCAAACATTTTGAGCATTTGGCACCGCAGGCGCTGCTAATCAAAAGGCAGATCGAAAATCAAAAAAGGATTTCAACTGCACAAAGGATCCAGTTGACAATGGCTCAAAGACACATCTGGGTCATGTTTGCGCAAATACTCAATCCTCGAAACCCTCAGCAATTGTCGCCAATGTCACAATTGGGCTAAAGGGGTGCCAAAGGGTTTAGGCCCAGTGAATGGCAAGCTGCAAAAATGTTGTCAAAATTGTATAAATTCGCAGGGAATTGCGTACAATTACCATCGGGCTATTCATCAGTATTCATAGTTAACTCAATTGAGTTATCGAGCACCAGCATTTGTGCTGTGCAAATATTGTGGGGGCTCGGCAACAAATACAGCTGCCAGTGCAATGCAGGAATTACTTAATAGCTGCAGATTATGAATAGTTCCTATTATATTAGAGGGCTGAGGGCCCCCAGCAGGGAACATCTGTCCATACAGACGCTTGCCACGTTAGCTGAAATTATTAAAAATTTTCTAAATAGTTTCTTCAGTGAATCCTTTTATTATAAAAGGCTAAAAAAAGTAGCAGTGAAATAAAGTTCGAGTTAAGTATTTGCGAGTCTGGAAACACATACTTGATATAAGTACAATTTACTGAAATTCTTAAGTCAAGTTTTTACTAAAAAAAAAGAAAATATTCACTGTAAATACTCATTAAAAGAGTTTATAAAATCGCAAATAAAGATATACAACTTTTGTATATCAAGTATGTTTAGAACTCATAAGATAAAAGTACGAAATACTTGATTTTTAATTCTCTGTGTATCTTAATGTAAATATTACTTACCGTTTAAATCAGCTATAACTTATCATGTCATGTTTTTGTTAGAATTGTCCTGAATTTCCAGTTTTATTTTCTTCAATCAGTTCCTTAACTTAAAATTATCTGCTTGGGCATAAAAATTATGAATTATGTACTTATTAAGAAACAAGCCTCTTTTCTCTGAGTGTACTTTGTGCGAATTATTCGCTTAATATTGTACGCACACTTGCGACAATATATATGATTACCAGCCATAATATATTGTTGCAGATGGGATGTATATTGTTCAAAAGTTCTTTTTTTCAAGTCTATCCGTTAAGACAAAGTTGACCAGCATGTGCCGCAATCGCTGAGCTGCATAACAAATGAAGACCTTGAGTGCTAAAAAAACCATGGAATCATCGATGTGCAGTCTGGCTAAAGACATCTTCCAGATTGACAACAACGGAGGCACCCGCACTTTGTCTATGCGCCGAACATGATAATGATAATGATTCCCTGGTTCCGGAAACAATAGTCAGCGGATTTGGTAGAAAAAGTTGGCGGCATTGTGCGCCAGTTACTCGAACCTCGATCAGCGGACAATGCTCCACAGTTCCAGTGCGACGCACTAAAAAACGACTAACCATAAAAAGCAGCGGGAGAGGGAGAGGGATAAGGAGAGGGAGAGGAGCTGATCATGCGTGGTGTTATTTCTGCTTGCAGCCTGCTGAGGAAACATCTGCCCCGCTCAATTTCTGGTTCGCTTCTTCTTAACTTCTCTTTTTTGCTGTTGTCTTCTCTCGGCATTGTTGCTGTTGTTGCTGTCGTACGCATGCACACGCAGGACATTTGGAACAGGATACTTACAAACAAAAAACAAGTAAAAAATGTAAGCAGCCAACGAGGACGCTGCTAGGTAGGCTGCCAGGACATGTGTCCCTGTCTGTGTCTTGACTCCTCCGCTATCCGCTCATGTACAGTCGCAGCGCAGTCCTGCGAGTCCTGCGAGTCCTGTGCCTAGGCACAATGTCAAGGTCAAGCGCGTGCCGCCTGCACACGATTTTTTAATAGAAAAAATCTGGAATTTTAAACGCAGGATATGCGTATCCTGCTTTAGTTGAAAGGCATGTGCTGTCGCCAGCAGCTGTCGCTGGCGCTGATCCTGTCATTTCATTTTGGAGCGTGCGTGTCCTTATTATGGCACTTTTTCTACGTACCCAAAGACGTCTCAAAAAATGATGAGATATATATATTTTTTAATAGAAACTGCCAGGCAACAATTCTCGTTTGTTGGCCGCATATCCTGCCGCCTGCTGTCGAGGCCAGCAGCAAGCATATGCGACCTTAAAGTTTTCAAAGTCATGCGATCGTCAACTAATGTCCTGCAGGGCACCCACATAATGTCACAGCTGTCAAAGCTGCACTCTAATCCTTTCGTTTCTGAAGAGCGCCTCGTCCTGCGACAATTGGCCGCGTCTAACAGCGCCTGCAGCTTACGCAAACTGCTCCACAATAGCGATTATCCCTACGCTCCTCACATCAATCCCTCTATTGTTATTTCAAACTTATTTTGAGCCTCTGACAATAAGCGAATCTGCGAATTCAAGTATGCTTCAACGCGTGATATTTTTGCATAAACGGGATATGGTGTGCTAAGAATTACTTTCCAGAGTTTGTCTGTAAAATTAACAAGAAATTTAAATATTATACAAATATATAATTCATATGTTACCTAAACGTTTCGACTAAAGATTTTCCTGTCCCATAAACAGATAAATTTTAACATTTTTTATACATGTATATCCTGTGCGTAATGTTTTTTTTTATTTATGTGTTACACCTGATTTGGGTTGTTATGTAAGTCTACTTATGCCAAAATAGTCTAAAATTTATCATTTTTTAAATATTTAAGATGCCTTCAAAAGAAATATTGCTTTGACTTTATTTAATGTAACCTTATCACACGTGATAGCCATTAAATATCTTTTGAACGCAAGATACCATCATCAACTAGATTTTAATTGAACTTTCTTATCACCTTTTTCATTATTTTCATACGCATTTTATAGAGAAAACCTTTGTTAAGCAATTTGTATGCAGACATTTTTCTATGAAGGCATTTGTCTAACAGCAAGACATTCTCTTTTTTAATACTTCAGATCGTAGGGATCATAGGGGCCGGCTGGCTGGCTGGCTGGCTGGCTGGCTGAGCCTGTTTGGACAGCGTCTGGCCTCGTCCTTGGACATGCAGACGTTGCCCTAATCTCTAATCGCGCGTCACGCTGGCAAGACAAAGTCCTCACCTTTACCGGAACGCTGGGGCCAGACTCATTTGGGACGCTTAAACCGGCGATAAGCATCGGCAGGTTTCAAGCTGACAGGCAGCAGGTAGTTGTAGTTGGACACGCTATTGTCCTGCCCGAGTTTCGTCCTGGCCAGCCGGCAGCCGGCGACGTTGCGTATAAAATGTTGCAATGTGCATTGTATAATTTATATCATAATTTCCAAAGCGTTGTGGCTGTTGTTGCCTTTGCTCCTGCCCCACGTTAGCGCTTGTTGCTTGTTGCTCCTTGCCACACTGCAGCTTTATCCTGTTACGCGACTTATCTTGATTTCAGCTGTAGCCCCAGTCGATTTCGTTGCATGTCCTGCTCATGTTTTTGTTCACTTCAAAAGGGGTCGTAGGAAAAAAATTAAGCTGTTTAAAAAAGCATTTAAGCAATAAAAGTTTAAATTGACGAATGACAATTTAATGAAATATAATAATTAATAAATATACATATATTTCTTTGAATTCTTTCTATTTTATTTGCAGGTATTTCTTAGCTCCAAATTTGCTACCGCAGAAAGTATCAAATCTCCAAGGTTTGTTCAAGAAGTTGACATACAATTAAGGCTCCCATTGTTAAAGGACATCTCAAACAGATTATCGGCGTCACCTTTCACCTGAAGGCACCCGAAGAGAGCAGCGATTTCCGGCCATGCAAATTGGCAAAGCAGGAAACCTTTGAACCTCTGAGCTGTCGGAGAAAACAGTCTGTAACTAATATTTTGGGCATTTCTCATTAACCACCCGCCTTGCAGTAATTTGCCGAAATCTGTGATCCTTGGCGATAAGTTACAAAAGACATAAAAACTTCCGGTCTGCGAAAATACGCGCAGAGGAAGCAACCGATCAGCAGGAAAGAAAAGGTGCACTGGGAACTTGTAGGATCCTGCGCCTGTACCTGTCTCGGCGACAGATGCGCAAATCTGCAGAAGAGCAACAACAACAGCAACAGCAACAGACAACAACAAGGATGCGGAAGCAGCAGTCGCGGCTTCAGAATCAAAACAAAACTGGCAATGAGAATGAGAGAAACAAACGGTGCTCAAGGCGGAAATAATAGCAGTCCCAGTCCCAGTACCAGTTTCAGTCCCTGTCCCTGGCCCAGTCCCAGCTCGAGATCTGCGATCCGCAATCGGAGAATCCAGTTCCAGCCTCCAGCCTGTGCAACAGTTGTCCCTGTGAAAATCACAACTGTTCGCAGCTCGTTTTGAATTTATTTCCATTTTTTGTTTTGTTCTTTTCTTTTTTTTTGAGTGCCCCTCTGCAACATGTGGGATGATCACTTAAAATGCAAGCAGCCGTGGATGCTGCGGTTTGATAATGTCAAACATGTGTCTATCCTGTGGCTACGCGTCCTTAAATGGAGTAGCCGCGAGCGCTTCTGTCGGCCCTAAGCTGAATATGCTAATCACAGCGGCAAGTTGAGATTACAGGGGGAAAAGGTAGTTGTAGATACATAACTGTTCTTCGGTGAGCACCAGCATAGTACTTTGTACTTTGTTCTTATTTTAAATATAAATCATATAAAGTCTAATATGTATGTTGATGTGATTATTTTATTTATAGTTTTGATCGGAAATAATCTCATCTTAATGGGCAACAAAATGGATTCATAAATTATTTGACTATATTTATTTATGTTAATTATTTCTTCTGTTTAAGATTCGTCTCTTACTTGACTTTCCCCGTGCAACTTATTTTAAAAGTCTACTATGAATCTATAAATTAAATATAATATAATATTATATATTATATAAATTAAATGTAAAGGCAATGCCACCTAAAACATTATTTATGAATTTAGAAAATTTTTGAATTTTTGGGTTCTCGGGTTAGATCAATGCCTCCTGGGTTATTAATATAATTACAAATATATGTTTCAATGATACAGTTCAAGTTAAGATTCTTGCATTTACACTACATTATTTTATTTATTTTCAAATTAAAAATAAGAAATTGGTTGAAGCTTAGATTTAGGCGTTTTTAAGGATATCTGGATTGAAAAATGTAATTCCGGGTGTAAGTAATAATAAGTCATAGAGATCATTCATAAAGCGTAGCGCAAAAACAGAAATCTATTTTAAGTTCTTGAAGTCTACAACCTGTGCTGAGATAATTTCACAATTGTTTTTAATTGAAAGTCAGCTCACAACCGTGTCATTTGGCATTGTTGAAACAACGAAAATGGAGCACTTCAAAATAGATATTAAAATGCCCGATGCGAATCGATTGCGAATCGAAAAATGCAGCCCGCATGCCTGATCAAAATCAAGAGTGGGCAAAATTTAAATGTAACAGGCAGTATGATATAAAATGATTAAATTATGGTGCCATATTTTCTGGCAAATTATAAAACAAAGGAGCTGGCTGAGCCATGGCTGTCCAATAGGTGGTAGCTGGAGATGTGAGAGAACTGGGAACAGGGAACTGGGCACCGGGAACTGAGAATGTCGCGACGGGCGTGATGATTGCATTTTAATGGACAAATTAAAAATCAATGCCTCCTGAGCTGCACGTACTTTGTACTTAAATTAACCAAACAAAATTGTGTACGCCAAAGAACAAAAACAACATACCAAATAAATAAGTAAAAACAAAAACTCAAGAAAAAACTGTCGATCGAACACCGATCGTGAGAATGGAAATGGCGACAATGTCGACGGGCGGCTGCCTGAACCCCATAAATCTTCATAAGCTTGTCACGTTTCGAGTGCAACAGCTACTCGTAAATATCTGAATCTGAGGCCGTGGCCGAAGCCTCGAGCTATGCCGCTGAAGACGATGACGAAGCTCCCAAAAAGTTGCTGCTCCCTGCGGATTAACAATTATTTTGACATAAAATAGCCGCACGCCCCAGTCCCAGCCCCAGTCCCAGTCCCAGCCCCAGCCCCAGACGTAGACGAAAGTCGGTAGTCGGTAGTCCGTAGTCGATAGTCCCCCTCCTGAGTCTTCTTGATTTCTGGTCTTCACGGCTTCTGACGTCCAACGGCCCCACACAAGAGATTTCGTGAGTGTGCCACGGCGGTGACACATACGTGCCGCGCTTTTCGGCAATTGTTGATATCTTCTGGACTACCGGCTGCCACCGCGGCAATTGGGCATCATTTGTAAGCGCGACACGTGCCGCCCAGCGGAGCCGGAGTCGGCTTGGCGTACACGCTCTTAGTGGGCTCTTAAAGTGAGCTTTGCGTTTGGTAAACGTTTAATGAAACTTGGTCATAAAACTGGTTGTTTATCTTAAATTCGTTTTTTGGCCATTTGCATTTCGGAAATGTTGACGGGAGTTCAACAACTTGGATGGGATCACTTATCAGTGAGTCAGGAGTTTTATTTTGATATTATTTTGGAAAAAACATAAAAATAATCACCCATATCCAAGCATTAATGCTTATTAAAATTTGCTAAAATGTTCATTATAAATTATTTTAGTGCTTCAAGTATTATTATTATTTATTATAATTTTAGAGTGAGTTTCGAAGAATAAAAATAATTTATTTAGAATAAGATACAAATAAACTAAGCAATGATCTAGATAAAAGTTTTTAAAGTTTAAAATTGATTGAAGCCTTTTCTAGCAATCCGTTATAACAATTGTTTGTTTTATAAAATTAGGTAATATTTAAAAAATATTATTATTGTACTATTGTTGAATGTTGACACAGTAAGTTGTTGAAGATTCTCATGGGCATGCTCCTAAATTGCTTTTAAATCAATTACCAGCCCCCAGATCCAATTAAAAAAGTCAACATCGTTCGGTGCCCAATCCAAATGTGTGCTTAGCTTTTTTGTAAAGTGAACTTTTCCCAGGCCCGCAGGCGAAATGGAAAACTTGTCTGTGACACTGACACTGACAGCCACCTCGGAGTGGCCAATGATGGTTAGCCAGCGGCCAACGGGCAACAAAGTAGACCAGGCAGGCAATTGGAAAAACAAACACATGCCGACAGAGGCAATAGGCCGCTAGATTGACATCTTCATCATAAATAAAAGTGAAAAACTCGTTGGCCACTCATGAAAAGCCGGACAAACGCAAACGAATCCAAGTCAAAGCAAGCCATACGTAACGAGAAATGCTGCTACAGTTTTCTACGATTTGTATCTGCATTTGTATCTGTATCTGTATCTGTAGCTGTATCTGTTTCTGATGTGCGGCAATGTGGCAAGTGAATGTCAATCGAAATGGCAAACAAATAAACTAACAAGCAGCCAGGCAAATAATCATAACAATAACAATTGCCCACTATTTGTTGGCCAGTTAAAAGCGGGTTAATGAAGACATGTTGCCATGTTCCTCAAGAAGTTGCTCATAATTACACTTAAATATCGCATGCGATCGCTAATGGAGCGATCAAACACAGGGAATATTGCTGCCGTTGGGGGTGGTGGGAACTCAGTTCCTAGCTCCTACTCCGACTCCTACTCCTAGCTCCAGCTCCAGCTCCAGCTCCTACTGTAACGCCAACGTGACGCATGCTTAATTATCGGTCCATGTTGGACACGCCCCCTCGTCGCTAGGTGTTAACAAACTCATCTCACTCAATAATTTTGTGAACGAGCTGTAACTGGTTTGCTTGGCCCGGCCCGGCCCCGGCTCGGACTTGGCCACGCCGGCTATCACAGCTACATGGCTCTTTAATCTTCTTGCAGAGGCGGCAACATTATTTGCATGCTGATTAGCCTTCAACGCAGACAGGTTGCTACACATTTTGCACCTCACTTTCCATCGCCCAGACGTGGCTCTGTCTGGGCTCTCTGCCCCCACTCCGACGCGGAGTCCGACTCCAGTTTATCTATTAGCAGCCGCCTTGCACTTGCCCGTCGCGACCACTTGGTCCAATTTTCAACACTTTTGACGTGCTGTTAATTGATTTAGAGTGCAGTTTGCGTCCACGTTTGGCTCTCTGGCTGTTTTTTTTTCTTTTTTTGTCCGGTGCGGACGTGGACGTTTCTGACGGCGTCTATGATTATATAGCGCCACTCGCTTGTTATGGCCAACTTTGGTTGCCACTGTAATGACTGCTGTTGGTAATTGTTGCCTCCTCATCGCCGGTTCGGTTCGTTTGGGTTCGGTTCGCTTCACGTTGGCACGTACGGCCGGCCAGTGGGAAAATGTTTGGCTAACTGCTCAATCGTGCTGAATTGACAACTTTATTAGCTTTCGCGCAGATGTGGGCGCGGCTAACGCTTTTTATCCACATTGGTGTGTGGGTGGTTAATACAAACAGAGGGAGTTGATGGGGCTAGTGATTAGTGTGGCAACTGTACTCAACAATCTCTTCAGCTGCCATTTCGATATGCACCTAATTTTCTTAATTAATTTTATATATTGTAAGCATTCCTCACAATTTATTAATTTTAATTTGCCATTATATTTTTGAAATCGAAATTGTTAGTGGCATTTTATAGGAAACTTTTTATTAGTTTATCGCGAAATCAAAACCACTGAATTATCAAAAATTTTGATAATATTAGAGAAATAATTTCCCAAAATGATTCAAATTATTTATAACACATTTAATGAATTAAGAGTAAAATCTAACAATAATTTTTTTAAGATTGTTTAATTTTTTAAGATTGTTTATTGTACTTTCAAGTTGCGTTTTACGTCTGGCGCCAATCTACTATTTTTCGATTTAGCCAATATATTTTTTACACCAATTTTTGGGAACGCATCTATCGTGTAAAAGAGAGTTGGCTGTACTCGAAATTTCTACAGTCGCCTCGGCTGTTCTGCGAAAACAAAGAGTCACTCGAAATGCATATGGACCAAATGTTGTTTACCAACTATTTTTGTACGCACACAGAACAGGGTCAGTGGAACACCTTGCGAGGGCATCGAATTCAGTGCTCGCTGCCGAATCAAAACACCAGAATCAGGGACATGTGCAGCGTGCGAGCAACAGATTGCCGACGAGCGGCGGGTCCTGTGCAACAAATGAAACGAATGCTGGCAACATTTGCCAGTTGGCGGACACAGCAGGTACTTTTTAGGGATAATGCAGATGCAGTCGCACTCACAGTGAGGGCCTGGTGCATCCTGTGCGCAACAGGCTGCAGCCGCTAGTCCAAATGGATTTCTTTTTACCATGCCAGAGAGATTTACTTTTGTTGCTTATTTTCTTTTTGTTCTTGCAGCAGCTGCTGCAGCGATGCTGATCAGCAAGATGGCAGCAATCACAGCAGACGCTACTTTGTTAGAAACAACACTAACTGTTGCTTCGGCTGGCCAAATTAAATTTCCAGGCACAACTAGGCTCTTCAGGTTGGGTGTGTTGGCTTTTGCTATGCCGGTCGCCCAGACGCATCTATATGTATTATGTATTTTATTCTGATCGGCACGCATGCCAATATTCCTCTTCTAATGCCTATTTGCTGTCTATTTATTTTTGCCATTGACTTGTTTGGTATGCGCAGGCGTTGGCCACCAGGCGTTTTAAAAGCGTTCAAATACATTTGTTAATTCCACTGAATTTACGACTATCTACATTCTTGATGTTCAAGTCGTGTTTCGATTGCCTATTTGGCTTCTTGCACGACTCAAGCAGTAGACATTGCTCAAGAGGAGTGTCTTCCAGCCAAATTCTAAATTAATATAAAAGAGTATTAATATTGATGTTATAATCATTACAAAATATTTTAATTTAAAAATTATATATGATTTGTCTAGATCCATTTAAGGGAATTTCTGATGACAACCTTATTATACTCAGAAGGGAAATCGAAACAAAAAATTTATTTTCTTTTAATTAGTGCTTATATTTTAAATACAAAGTGAATCTAGAGGACAAATGAATGCTTCTAGACGACAAATCATGAAAAAATGCCATCAAACATGAAAATCGGTTCAGTTTTGACTAAGTTATGAGTGTTTGAAATATGGGAGCTATGGGTCATGGTACATGGGGGTACATGCTTTTTTTTGGCAAAAACTGTATTTTCAATAATGGATATATTTGAAATGCAGAATCAATCTTCAGGACAAATCATGAAAAAAATGGCATCAAACATGAAAATCGGATTAGTTTTGATTAAGTTATAGGTGTTTGAAATATGGGAGCTATGGATCCGAGAGCTTTACATGTCAAAATTTTTGTAAATTTTTGCATGATTTTTTACAGAAAATTTGACCCCCTCAGAATCGGGTTTAATGTAATTTTTTATACTAATTGTGACAACCACAATCGAATAAAAATGTAAATTTGCATTTCTAAATTTTGAAAAAAAATTTTTCGAAAATGCATAAGGGGGAGTACATGCTTTTTTCCCAAAAAATTCAAAAAAAATTTATTTTCAATAATGAATATATTTGAAATGCAGAATCAATCTTGAGGACAAATTATAAAAAAAAATGCCATCAAACATGAAAATCGGTTCAGTTTTGACTAAGTTATGGGAGTTTTAAATATGGGAGCTATGGATCCAAGACCTTTACATGTCAATATGTTATTCAATTTTTGCACGACTTGGACATACAAATTTACCACCTTAGAACGATTTTTATTGTTGATTTTATTGCTAATTTGGACACCCACAATAAATTAAAAGTAGAAATTTTAAATTTTTTAAAAAACTGTATACAAAATTTCGTGCATTACTCGCAGGCGTTATCCAAAAACTCCCGATCACAACTTGAATCTCAGTCTGCCAGCGAGCAGAGCGAGAAGTAATTGGTTGCAAGGGGGCTGCCCTCGTATTTTTAGCCAATGTAAGTCTTGAGTTGTATGGAAAAAGGGCTTCAATTTGATTGCTGGCACTTTATCGAGTGGAATGTTTGCGGCGTGTCGCCGCTGCTGTTGCCACACACGAGACCCACCGCTATAAACGAGGAAAAAACCAAAAATCTGGACAAGAAAGCGAAGCGTAAAGTGAACCTGATGCCAGGGCGACAGTTGCTGCTGTAGTTGATGGAGTGCGCCGGCTGCCAGGAGTTTTGGTTTTTTTCTGCTGCTTTTTGAATGCGATATTTAATGCGCCGCCGCGAAGCCAATCAAAAGCCGGCGCAGGGGCAGCAGCTTGGGCTTGGATACCGCACGGCGACGAATTGGAGCTCAAATTTGGTGGATGCAGTTTCGTAAATAAATGATAAACGCGTGGTTTTTAATTACATGCAGTCCGGCTGGCAGGAGGAGTTTGTACTTTTGTTTTTTTTTGTTGGGGTTTTTTCTCTTTTGTTTTTTGTTAGCTAGTTTGGGCTTGACATATGGCACGCGTTGCGGCTGGAGTTTGGGGCACAGTTTGTTGACTCCTCGGCAGCTGCTGGGCATCTGAGCAACTTAAAGTTTGCACAGTGCTGTTAACATTACGCAAACATGCCACAAAGGACCTCGACAGCGTCTTGTTCGTCGACTGCAACATGACTTTTGTGTTCCATTGTCGCTAAGTCAAGGCGGATGTAAAGAAAGCATTTGATGCCTGCAGGGCCAACCCAGCCCAGGGTCGACTACTGTGTCCTTTTGTCCTTTGCTTGATATATTTTGTACAATTTATTTTACGATTTTGCTGCTCCTTTGTGCGCGCGGCTCTTGATTTTCCATGGCTGTTAAATTGATGGATTGCTGTGCAACTTTTGACACCACATACAATTGCATTTCCCTCCAGAGCTCAGCTATCCGACGAAGAAACATCGAACTCTTGGCTGCCAAGTCTTAAGCAAGCGTGAATAATGCGCCTTACAACTGACCCAGCTCCTTTGGGGTCTCCTTCCCGCTCCCTGTAACTATTGAATGCATGTATTTGCGTAGTCAAAGTCAAATTCACATTTATTTTTTGACATTAACGGGCATTTTTATTGACTTCTTGTAAAAGTCGCATTAGCTAATAAATAAGGCATGGCTGCTAAAGAGCATCGGATTAGTATAATAAATCTGTCAATCAATGTTTGCCAAATAATTTCCTTATTATTCGCTTCGAATGTTTCAGCGAATCAAAAATTCAAGATTCCTTAAGACCTATGTATTTTTAAAAAACAATTTACATACATTTTATATTTTTAATTTTTCATAGTTAAATGAAATACATTCTCTTTGTTTTGTTTAGAAAATTAAATTTAGTGCAGATTTGAATTTATTACTTCTTAGAGGGTATATTGCAGTCAAGTACAACCAACTTAGCGCACTTTACACTTGTTGAATACTTATTTAATAAACAGAAGGCTTTACTTATTGATCAGCTGTAATGCCCAGACACTTGTTCCACTTGAAGAAAAGTAAGTACTAATGTATCTAAGTCTACCTTCAATGGTATCCACACACACATGCACACACACAGATAGATATATGTATATCAAGTCACAAGAGGACGGACGCAGCCACTTGAGAAATCCACCTGCACCAAAGCGACGTTTCGCCGGCAACTGGCGATGATCTGCATCTGCGATCTTTTCTGCCTGTCCCTGTCCCAGTTCCTTGCCCCTATCCCCTCGCTATCCCCATCACTGTGCCTGGTTCCAAGTGCTGCGACTCCTTAATGTTTATAAACCTTACGCACACTTGTGCTTCAATTTCGCTGGCCCAGTCTCAGAGCCGGTGTTGGTGTTGTCGCTGCTGTTTCTACTTGAGCAAACTGCAGATTACCCAAGTTAAGCCCTTAAGTGTGTTCCATATCAGGTTTATCAATACGGGCCATGTTGCCGTATATCGCAGCGAAGACGAGCATTCGCCTGACTGCCTGTATGAGCGAACGGCCGAACGAACGGATTAAATATATCATTTTTGCCTGTCTAATGAAAGGGTTGTCCCAGCAACTCGGCTAACACCTGAAAGTTGCAGTTGCCGCGTCTGCTCTGCAACCTGCTCACAACGGCAACTGTTTTTTTTTGTTTTTTGGGCTACATAAATGCTTTATGAAGAAAGTTTTTTATGGGGGTAGGAAATATAGCAGGCGTAATGATTGATATTGAGGAAGTTGTCTTGCGGTTGTATTACCTCTTCATAGTAAGTATACACTGGGACCAAATGAGCTTAAGATACCAAAGTTGAATTCTCGAAATGTTTTTTTTTAATAACAAATTATTTTTTTTATAAAAATGCTGCAAACATATTTTATTAAAAATCTTTAATTTGTTTACTCAATAAAGCATTTTAAATTGATGCACCTTCAAGTTTTTCTCAGTGTTTTTAAATGCTTCTGGTTTGTACCGCTTACGATACAATGTCGATAATAAAGTCCTTAGTATGAAATTAATGATTAAACAGGGGCGAAATATATACAGGGTGACAGGGTTAACTCGAAATTGACGAGAGTCAAGTATACTCAGTTTAATATGTTCACTCTCTCGTCCGGGTTTTTACATTAGTTCTACACATTATTCAGAATTTTCACATCGCGTGTTTCCACCATGAAGATAAATTGGCAAAAGTTCCCGAAATTGTGTATAGTATTACCTATGCTGCACTACGCACTATTGTTGTTTACGCAGGCCGAATCCGAGGAACACAAACGCAGAAAGGAGCTGGGTGAGCGAAAAGTAAAGCTATATCAATTTGGTGTCTGATATAGAAACTGTTGTACAGAAAAGGCTAATGCAAAGAATGGGAATATAGCCCGCTTGATGGCTACATTTCAATATAAATAGTGCGCCAAGTGGAGCACCCTGTATGAAGAATTGCAAAATGCTATTTTGTTTTTATTTTGTGTGTGTGTAAATGTACACGAATTGCCCCCGGCGAAAAAAGAAGGAAAAGTTATCGACAAGGCTTAACGACGGACGACAGCGAACCGAAACGGAAGCAGAAGTCAAGGTGCAAAGCAAAATCATTACACCTGTTCCGCCACGCAGCGAGTGGGCATTGCAGTGAGTGTAGAAAGCGTAGAAATCGAACCGGGACCAGGACGAAGATGGGACAGGGACTAACAAAATTTAACGCTCGCCGTATTTTTGGTTAATTTCGGATGCATTTCGATAAGCCAAAGGGTTGAGCAGCGCGTGCAACCGATGCATAGGCCACTACTGTCTGGGGTTCAATTTTCGGGCTTTGGTCACGCTGCACTTGCCACGCAGCCCGGTTGCATGTGGCAGGCGATGCAAATGCAAACACTTCGCTATCAAAATTAATAAAACTAAATACGCTGCGCTCGGCTGCACGGCCGTTAATGAGCAGCCAGTCAAATTTTGATATGCATCTGCAACAGGTCAAAGATGCAGGTGCAACATGTTGCAGTTGTAGTTGCGATTACAGTTACAGTTGCATCAAGGATTTGCACGAAATTGCATTTTAATTGTCGCATTTTGTTTCACATATTTTTGGCCTGCCCGTAATTTCATTCAAGAATAAATTTCGAGATCATTTTATATACATTTTATTGATATAATTAGCACTCCGTTTAACTGGAGTCTCTGTGCTGCACCTGCTGGCCGTAATGGCTGAAAGGTTTCGTTAGAATTAATGGCCCAAAGGGGTTAGTTTGGTTTGGTTTGCTCGCAGCCTGTTTGCCCTTTAATTGCAGTTCGTCTGCATTTTTATAATTTATTATCTATTCATCAGAAACTCGGCTCGAGAGGGTTGCGTTTTCGGCTTTACGTTGCATGTGCATGAAAATGAATCCATAATAAGACAAGTTAACGGTAAAAGCGGCCAAGATGTTTCGGGGCCAATAATTAGGCGACTTGAATTATACGTGCATACAATGAATGTGCACCATAATTTGAGTATTTTCAAGCCGTGTATATATAATTTTAGGGCATGTTTAAAATGTATTAAAATAAATTATAGTCATGATAAAAATATCTAAAATACATTCATAGGCCATAAATTCGAAAGTTACTTTGTTCCATATTGAGGGAAATACATAAATAAAAGTATAGTCTTTACTCTTTTTAATTTTAACTGATTGGTAAACTAGGGTATTTTGGTTCAGTAGAAATCTAGGTAAAAAGGAGAAGTCAGGCCCTGAAATATTAAATTTATATTATTTTATTGTATACTATCGAGCGTTTTCGCAAAATCTGCAAAATTTATAATTTAGTTTCCAATCCAAGGGAACAACCCATTTAAGCTGTCGGTTTTTTTGCTCAAGTTGGATTGCTTTTGAGATCGAGAATAATGTGCAGCTACGTCAGTACAGCATATAAATTGATACCTGAAATGTCTTTATTAATCAACATATAACATTTGATCAGGTGAACTAGTAAAACTTGTGCAATAATGTCAGCAAGTTTATGATGCAATAGCCGCAATTATGGAGTTGATAATTTTGGGGACCCGTTAACAGTTTACCCTACCGCAAGACAAAAGACTTAAGCCACAAACTTCCGCTGGACTCAATATAGCCATACCCACGAATTATGGCCAAGGGTCGCCTGAAGCATTGCGTATTATTTAATCATGCGTTGGCAGGAGAGGAAGAGAGTGAGAGAGAGAGAGAGAGAGAGAGAGAGAGGAAGAGGCAAGGAGTCTGACTAGCGCACCTTGCGCTGTTTATTTGGCAGCATGAAAAATTGAAATGACAGTCGAGCTTATCGCAAGACGTCAAGACGATGCAAGTCAGGGAGGCAGGAAGGCAGGAAGGCAGGCAGGCGGGCAGGATATGCAGCACTGGCTGGAATATATGTATTTTTGGCAATGCGTCAGTTGCAATTAAAGTGACAGCACAGCGGCGCACTGCGATGACAACCTGCAACTGTCAAAATGTCGCTGCGGCGACGGCAGTGGCAAAAACTGTCAGCGTTCAGTGTCGCGAGACAGACAAAGAGACAAATGTGACGCCATATAAAATCAATAAATTATGAAAGCCAGGGCCCTGGCGCACTCCTGCTGGCAGCGCGGTTGCATAATACATATTCTAAGTGCGGCCCAGGATGCGGCAGGACAGGCGGCCGCAAACCGGTTGCGATCGCTCACTTGGCCACTGCCGAGGTCCTTAGGGAAAAGGCGCGTCTGTTCGAGTATTTGGCGTTGATTGATTTAGCTGCGGAAGGTGTGCTTGGAGCTGCTTGTGTCGACGTTCTTTCTGGCTGTTTAATGAATTAATTGAGACTGGCCATAATTAAATTTGCACGTTTCGTTTTTGCTGCGATCCGCTAATTTATGAGCTTTTAATTATTTTTGCAATTAAAGCTGCAGCGTTCACACGTACGAGAGCATTATAATTATTTCCGCACAACAGGATCAACAGGATATGCTGCTCATTTGTCAGTAGTGAAGCGTTAAATCGAAAGGAGAAGAGCCAGGTTACCAAGTTGTTAGCTAAAAAAGCAACAACAACAACAACAAAAAATAAACTTGACGAGCGCCCGGTTGCAAAACAAAAGACTCAAGCAACAAACTTGTTTTACTTTTTTGTTTTCTGTGTGTTTTTTTTGGCAGCTGCTTTCTTGAGCCGCCATCGCATGCTGGTAAAGCGGACTTTTTTAATTATATAAAGCATTATTTTCTCCCAGCTACACAATAGACGCGATCTTTCACTAGCTCAGGTGCAACGCCTGGCTTTGGCTTTGTTCTATTTGTGTTCACAGGCAGCTCACAAAAAAATTGTCATTTTGAAAACTCAATTGTTTGGAAACGCTTTGCTATACTCGTAGCATATGAAACTACCTGCTGAACAAAAACAATATGAGAGCAAAAAACAAAAACTGAAAGAAAGAAAGAAAAAACCATTTCGTGCGTAGCTGTTCTGTGAGGCTCTCGCACGCAGCTGGGACTAGCAGATACATATACAGAGTACGGGATTGCAACAACAGATCTTCTTTCCTCTTCAATTTTAGTTTAGGTTTTTGCAGGTGGACATCACGAAATATTCTCAGGGCCAGTTATGTGTCTGGTTACGGCTATAAAACTGTATTCGAGTTTGGCAAACGTGGGAACAGAGTCTCCCGGTTTGGCAGCAATTCAGTTCGACTGAATTTCTGGCTAAAATAGATTATGAACAAAATGGCAAGGCGTAAAAAGTAACACAGAAATATTTAGATCAAAATATATACATACAATACGTACATTTTTAAATATTTGGTATAGCATAACACAAACATGAACAGGGAAAATTTGCACTGATACAGAACTAACATCAGAAGAAGACCAATGACAGAAGCTTTATTCTCGAGCTATTCGAGTTAAAGTATACCTGAGTGCATCTGCGATTTCCGATGACTGCTTTTAATTGAGGCCGTGACCTACATATAAGAAATATGTACCACGCTCCATAAAACAACTAATTAATTTATGTGTAAATTTTATATATACATATTTTCCAAAAATTTATGCAAAATTTAAAAACTAATTTTTAGAATGTTATAGCGGGATTTGAGTTAACACTTTACTCATAAAATATTTAATACTAAAATTGGCCACTAAGTAAAAAATAAGCATGACAAGAATTTTCGTAAAACGGTTTTGATGAAAGTGAAATGAATATTTTGTTTTCAAGTCTTAGGGACAAAATTCTTTGTTTTTTCGCTGAGTGTACGACCCACAGCTCAGAGCTTTCTTTCCGATTAAGAGATTTGTTATGCAAACTTTTCACTCTCTTGGCAATTTCATCTTGTCTGCTTATATTTCCCGCCATGAGTTGCTTTACCCGCTCGTTTCTATCGGCAATCAGATGACTTGGCAACTTTGTGGCTGCCACAGGTTGTAATCAAATGGCCGCGTAAAAGGCACGCATATTCCGACTTTAATTGTTTGCAAATTAGCTAATTAAGAGCATTAACAAAAATATTATTACAATTTTAATTGGAGGCGAAATAATTCGCATAGAAACCCAGGTGACTAACCCTCAGCCCTCGGTTGTCTATGGGGGGGGCATTTGAAGACATTTATGAGCCCATTTAAATTGTATTGCCGCACGGCCAACGAATTTCCGCAATTCGGGCAGCTGTGGCCGATCTGCGATGAGATAAGCGAAAAAAAACCACAGCAACAACAACAACAAAATAGCCATAACCATAAGAAATTAAGAAAAAGTTTAAAAACAATGAGCTCAAACAACATAATTGAGATGTTCGAGCGCCCTGCGGAGCCGCTTCTGGCTTTGCGCCCGTGTTGTCATCGTTAAAGTCTTAATTTATTTATTAGCCTCAGATTTTAACTGCTCCATTGTTCCAGAGGATTCGCGTTCAGAGGCTGTGCAATTGCCAAGGAAAACCGAGTTTAATAATAAAATAAATACTTGAAGTATTGAAGCGCAGTCGCCCCCAATTGCAAAGCAGCCGGCCAGCTAATTAGTGGGCATCTTTGGTGCCCCCCCCCCACCCCCCTTCCGCCCCACTAAGCTTGCCAGCAGAACCTAAAAGAGGCGTTTCTGTCTGAGGCTTTTACGACTTTGTTTCCGTCGGCTCTTGGGTTCATTTCTGTGCATGTTTTCGGTTGTTTCGTCTTTTATGATGATATCCACAGATTTTGCACCTTATGAGAAAATCTCTGGCCACGGCCGGTTCGTTGTCGCTGTCTCATCTGCCGCCGACGTCGACTTCGACGTCGACGTCGCTGCCAATCTTGTTAAAGCTGCTGCTCGCCGCATTGACACTTTGTTGCGCCTGCGCATTCGCCTCGCCACAATCTGTGGCGGCTTGGCTGCTTGGCGGCTTGCGTTGCTCTTTGGACATTTGAAAGTCCGTTTGGCTGTCAAAAGCGTTAATTTTTAAGTGCCTAGTGAGAGTTTTTGGCTCGCTGAGCTGGGCCTTCGTGCAGCTGCTGCCATAGACACGTCGAATAACTAACACTATATTATATTTAATACGTCTGTGTGAATCTATAACTGTGTGTGTGGGGTTTAATGAGTGCACGGGTTCAAGTGCCAAGTGTCTTGACTATTTTTTATTTGCCACATTCTTTTAAAATGTTGAACCCATTAATTTGTTGCTTGTCATTAGCAGCGGATTTGGGCTTTGAGCCGACATTTCTTCGGGCTTTGAGCCAAGAACTCTTTACAAGTTAACGTTATTTCTTTTCTTTTTGTTTTGCGAATTTACAGTTGCTTGTAACGGATTTTGGAAGTGGCAACAAACTATAATAAGACTTGTTTTTAGGATCAGAAATATTCCTGCAGAGCATTAATGCTTATATGAAGTTCACTTTTATGTTAGATGTTTATTTATGATTTCGTGTGTAAATAAATCACCTTATTGAATGTAAAAAATTAATAAAATATCCACAATTTATTAAATTTATTGTTTGCTTGCATAAAACCCAACGCCTCCAACTCAAATTTATGCTTTGAAAATTCAATATTATTGAGCTACGATCGATTGAAAGTACGTTGTTTTAAAATCCACCTGCGGATTATATAAATCACTTTCTAAATTTCCTTAACACTTTTACATTTTACACTTTTATAAACTTTGATTTACCCTAATAAATCTTGATACTTAAAGACTGATTTACAGGAAGAAGACCAATGCTGTTAAAACCAAGCTAATATTGCTTATGAAAACCAATTTTACAAACCACTTAAATAAGATAAGATAAGATATTGCCTGTTGTAATGAAGCTAGGAGTATCAAATTGATCTTTAAATAAATATATATAATAAATATATATGTAACAAATTTTCAATTGATAATTTAAAATGTATTATGGATTTTCACAAGACGTTAAAATTATAAATTAAACATATAAAAGCTTTAATAAATCCGACACGCTTTGATACCTGCTTGGTACTTTCCGACAGGTAAGATATGTTTGTGGCCCTCCGTAATGGTTTGCAATTTCCACGCTTGTAATATTCTCCATAACCATTTGGCTGCATTACTTTTATTTGGGTCGTAGTTAATGTTTTACGAATGGCTATTAGCAAATTTACATAATTAAATTGCGCGTTGCGGCTAATTGCAAATAAAATTGCGCCGAAATTCACCTGGTCTGAGAACATGGGAGCCCGAAATTATGTTGGCCTTCATATTTAATTATTTCAAAAACTGCATTTCATTTCGTATCATTCCGAGTCACACATGTGAGGCCCGAGACTGTGGTGAGTGTCGTTAATTTGAGAGGAGGAGGCCAAGCATGACGGGCCCGAAGGAGGGCGGCAAGGAGGCCCGGCTCCGGATCGGGGCTGCCGGCACAGCCGCTGATTGCCGCAAGATGTCAGAAAAATTGTGATGTTACCGTTATTTTTGCTTTATATAAATACGTGCAGTGGCATGTTTGTGAATTCATATATTTTTATTTTCTCAAGCGCATGTCAGCAGCAATTTCTTCATTTTTCGTTCGCCTGTTTTACTTTTGCAACATGCCCGCAAGAAAGAACGATGGGGCAGAAGGGGGCGGCGGGCTAATCAACTCAATTAAGCGGACAGAGTGCGCGTGTCCGACAGCCAAAGTGGATATTTTCGGCAAGTGCTGATGATTGTTGTCCAGTACAAGGCATTTAATTGAGCGTACAGCAGCCTCTCGGAGCAGAATTGTTTCTGCTGTTAGTTGTTGCGTTTGGCAATGCATTGAGATGCAAATTTCTGCGTCTGCTGGCTGTGCATGGAGAGTGCCTGGAGCCGCAGCGTGGATCTGGCACGGAATGGCACTCATGTCACACATAGGCAAACGCATTATCATCTCCATAATTCAAACGGCGGCTAAGACATTGCATGACTCAACAGGATCAGATAAATGCCAGCGAAAAATTGTTGTTTGCCCACAAAAATATGAAGAAATGCAAAAAGTCGTACGTAGAACGGTAGCCGCTGCTGTTGACACTTTATGGCCAAGCCGTGGCCCGACCAGGCTCGCACAATGCCTCATCGTGGTTGTTGATAGCCCCATGGCTGGCGTGAATGAAAAATAAAGCATGCAAAAGCCAAAGCCAAAGCCAGAGCCAGAGCCATAGCCATAGATCCAAATCCCAAGCCCAATCGCAGCCAAACAAAAGCGACGCAATATTGTCCCTGACTATGACTATGTGGAAAATACTTAGATAGATATGTCTGCACAATTCACAGCATGCGCCAATTTCTCAAGAAACCAACCCATGGTGTTCGAGGCTAGGGCTCCGCGCTGTAAACAACAGCCAAATATTGCCACTGTTTGGCGTTGGATGTTTGCCAATGCCAGCGTGTGTGCGTGTGTGTGTGTGTGTGTGTATTGTGTGTGTTATATGCTGGTTGCTTTGTTCTCTTGACTTTTGTGTTGACAATATTTGGGCACACACGGCAGCAGATGTGGGTGCCGGAGGGAGCTGTCGAATTATTTATTATGTGCCAACCAACTGCTGAGAAAGTTGCGAGAAATGTAAAAATTGTATGAGAAATTCATCAAATATATTTTGCTTTTCTGAGTATGCTTTTCTTTTCAACAACGTTTTTCATTTTCTCTTTTTATCATCAACTTTGTACAATTGCAAGATAACCATTTTGTCTTCCATCGATTTATACAAAAAAAAAAATAAAAATCAAAGACGAGGGGTCAAAAGTACGATTAATGTAAATTACACTTAATGTCTGATGTCCAGTTGTTGGCTCTAGTTGTTTTAGCCGCATTAGCCGATATTTATACTGAATCCAATCCCAAATTACAAGAACGAATTTAAGTGATTTTAACTAAATTTGACACTTTTTACTTTACGGCATTTTTTCCCTGTGTATATACTTGATCCAATTCCAAATTTCACGTAAGAACTGTGTATAATAATCAATTCAAACATTCCAGAGTTTTTGAATTGTTTATAAAAGTTTAAATAATGTCTGTTACAAGCATTCCCATTAGTTTTGTTTAGGAAATCATGTTCCGAAAGGCAAACCTTGGGATGTAGGATTCGCTTACCCAAAGGCCAAAAATGCTTCTATAGTTTTTTCTTACAACTATATCCCATTCTCTTAATAATAAATATTATTACAATTAATATAAAAAAATGGTAGTCTTTTTTTAAAGCTTGTCAGCAAACTGTGTCTTTTAATACGTGAACCCCAATTAATCAATGCCTTCACTCTGATGGGCGTTGCTCTCACATTATCGCTGCTGCTGCTGCCCCACAGCGGCACTTGGAAGCTGTGCAATCGATTTCATAGTACTCTCTCTTTTCGGGGCTCTTGGGCAATTCTCGATGCTGCACATAAGTTAGGGGCAGCGGGTAGACAATGCGCCGACATTCTGCCTCATGTTTTGGTGTGACCATTGGGTGCCTAACTTATGACCAATTGTCAACAGGACAACGCCTTGGCAGTAGGCAAAACAAACAATCAATAAGGCAAACGCAACAATAGCCGGCTTGACAACAATGTGCGTTTCAATGCCCTCGGCCTGAGTATCTTTGGCCCAGTCGCATGCACGCCAGCAGTCGCAAGAAATGGCGCAACAATGGCCACATTTATTTCCCAAAACTCCTCCATCTATAAGACTTATGTCTTCGCGTTCGCCTCTGTCGGATGATGCACGAGGTCCGCATCTAACGGAATGTGCTTAAGGACTTGGATATAAATTGTTTGAATATGTGTGGATTTCTAAAACGAAAGACTTAGGCAACGAACTTGTGAATTGAAAATTGTTGAAAGTCAACTATTTGATGCTAGTGAAAACTATTAAGGTAAACGATTTGATGGAATGCTTAGGACTTTTTCCACTAAATAAGCGACGAATGAACGGCGTTTCCCATATTTTAGACACTTAACGATTAGACTAGCATTTTTACAGGCTGTCGACCCTTTCACTTCACTTCACGCCACTCAATCTTAACGCGTACGTGTTTGGCCACACAAAACTTGGCTTAAAATCTTAAGCGTCAGCAGACGAAAAACCCAAAAACGATAAAAAAAAATAAAACAAAAAAACTAATAATAAACAACAATAAAAAAACAAGATTTATTATATTAAATGCACGCATTTAGCGCCATTTAAGATGCCACCGTGTAGCCGCAAAGCAGGAAGTCAACATAATTCTCATAAATATCAATAATGTTTTTGTTCAGCTTTCGTTTTTGTTTTCTTGCTGCTCTGTAGCGATGTCGCTTATAATGATTGTTATGTTTATATTTTCGTAGGGAACGCCGTGAGATCAAATCGTTGCTGCAGCGCCTGCGCCAAACTTCAAATGACACACAGCAAAAAAACAACAACAACAACAAATGGTACTAATAATAACCATAATAATAACAACAAGCTATTTCATAAAATGCTGCACGTTTGCAGCCGCAAATCGAACGTCCGACGATGGCGCTGACAGCGTCTCTTGACGGTTACGGCGACAAAGTCCACTGGCGAACGACGACGGCAATAAGCGAAGTCAATAACAACAACCATGACAATTACAACAACAACAACTGATATTACAACTGCAACTACAACTGGAAAAGCAACAGGCTTAAAACCATGGCATAGTTATTTCTACAACCAGTAGGCCCTAGTCGAGTAGAAGAAATCCTTAACAGAGGCAACTACACTCAGAAAATTCAAGCCTCATAGAATTCGAACTTAAGAATTCAAAAACTTTTGCGTTTTAATGTTCTTAAGTTAAAATTGAATCATTGTAGTTTCAATATTTATCGGGTATGTAAAATACCTAAAGCAAGTTTTAATATGAAAAGCATTCTCGAAAGAAGTTCTTGGTTTTTTCTTCAAGTGTCAAGACCCCTAATCAATCATACGTTTGGATAGACTAAATACAAACACTTAAATTTTATTTGCTTACACAAATATTCGTCAAATACTCACAAGTAAGTGTTATTGCTGCCATTGGCTATAATTTTTATTTTAAGATCTCAGGTTTTATTTTAAGCTCTAGGTTTAATTTTATGTTAAAATCTTAAAGTGAAATAAGGTTTGTATAATAAACATGAACATTTTATACCAACCGGCGTTGAACCGAACTGGAATTCAAAATTTTCTCAAAAATGTTGGTTTAATGACATAATTAGAAATAATTGCAAAATATTGTTTATTTGTCTGTACAAAGTTCATAATTGTATCAATCAAATAAATAAAAATAATAAGAAAGAAAAAGAATAAAAGATAACAACAAAGAGTCTCAATCCTATGAAAACCTGAACTAAGTTAATGACTGTGCAAGCATTTTCCATGGTCAAACCCTCTTACGGTAGCTCCCAATGGCATTCGCACGCATTTCCCTTTCATGGGGCGTTTTCAATTATATAGCTGTGCGATCTGATGGGCAGTCAATGCCTTTCACAAGCTTCGGTCGTGCGACTTTTAGCGCACATTTTCAGGCACTTTAACGCCATCGATGTGGCTGCCGTGGACGTGGCAACGGCGACCGCATTGACATAACACCTCATAATTTGCGGTGCACATTGCAGGCGATGTGGCACGCCCCCAAGCGTGCACACGCCCCAATGCCACTGGCCGTTGGCGGCGCACGCACTTCACATGCACTTTCGCCTTGAGAATTCTCAAATTGCCGCTGCCGCAGCCGTCGAAGGTGGAAAAGAAAGTGTCGTCACCATCGTCACCACTGGCTTGTCATTGCTACCTGGGCCACTTGGCCGACGTTACCTAGCGGCGCTCATGTCGCGCCACACCTCCAACAGTTTTACATGTCCTCGGGGCAGCTGCGGCGCTCGCACTTTCTTTTGCGCGTGTCCAGCTACCGCCTGGACCTGGACCTGGACCTGAACCTGGACCTGGGCCCGGCTCTGGTCCACTCGCTGATGTTCACACTTTAGGAAAGTTGGTTTTCAGGGCCGCGAGGTGCGAAAACAGTTTGCAACGTTGTCGCCCAAAGTGTGGCCATCGTCACCGGCTTCAGCTTGGCCCGATATTGAGCGCAATTGCCCTTTGTTGTGGACAATGTATTGGGCGCATAAGTGTATATAATTTGCATGGAAATTGCCATGTATGCGTTGGCCGTGATGCGTCCATGTTGTGCATTTAATGCTTAATTTATACTGATTTTTACCGCCAGCTATTTACAGTTTTTTTTTTGTTTCTCAGATAAAAGGGAAAATGCGACCGCTGCGGCCACAACAAAAGACTCAAGCAACAAACTGGGCATGTGCTGTGACATTTTCTAGACCAAAATTCGCAACGCCTTCTTCAGAAACTAACAATGGCACTTCGAGGACAGCAGGACCATGACAGAGCGGGGTATCTTTAAAATACCTAATTGCTCATACATATTTTATCATATAAATTATAAATTATTTCGATGGCATGCCTGCCAGAGCACTTGGAAATTGAAATCATCGCAGCAACTGCCAAAAGTCATTACCTGGTGCCGCTCTAATAAACACATAGTATACAGTGTATAAAGTATATACGTTTATCGTAAAACATTGAACATTTGAGTCTTTTAGTTTTATACTCCTTTTTCTATTAAATTTCTTTCTGATTTTGAAAAAAATTAATTTTGAATAAGATCCATAGTAAATGACGTTGTTCAAGAATAGTTTTGAATTACTTATTCACCCAAATAAAAAGCACATTTTAATTTAAAAATGTTAAATTACTTATGATATATAAAATATTAATTTAATATTTTTAATTTAAGTAATTCTGTATTTTTAATAAAATCAAATCTTTAGTGAAATTTTTTTAGTCGCTCTTGAAATCAACTTTATCCCAATGTGCAATGGCAGGCTAAACGTGAAAATGTGCAACAATTTCATGCCCAAAAATGTTAATAAATTAATTATTGCCTACACAATTAGTCCATAAGCTAGTTTGGCCCTTTTGGGACACGCGAACTCTTTCTGCTAAATATTGAGGCAGACTGCAGTCAACAACCAAATTGAATGCTCAAATTTCATACGGTGAAATTTGCCGGTAACATTATTTATTATTTTAATTATTTCTGAAGAAAAAATGGCATTGCATGTGGCCCAAACGGCGCCAAGTTGACGGCGCAGCTTGGATGACTTTGACAGTTCTTTTGTACGTGCTTAACATAAATGTTTGCAGCTGTAATTAATAATAAAACCTGCTCAGTTCAGTCCCTTTTGAATGAATCAAAGAAAATACAAGAGTTAAAAATAATACAGATTCGCGACTTTGGCACACACATACTAAACAGACTTGCCGATTGCGATTACAATAAATCAGGCTAATTGGGAGGTCTATGCTGTAAAAGTGAATAATAGTATTGTGTAAGCCAAATGAAAGAGCATAAACATTGTGACAGGCGTCGTCGCTGTGATAATTTGTTGTCATTTCTCTGGTCGCCTAAAATTTGTTTTATGCTAATTTAAGCTCTTTTTAAGCCGAGCTTTTTTACGAGCGAGCAAGATGCTCACCGCTGATAGTGGCAGCGGGCCCCCAAAGTCAACTTAATTGAAATGTTTCTAATTTTCTCAGACGTCCAAATTTCTTTTCACTTTTGTTCATTTGCATAGCGCCGAAATGTAGACGGTTTTTTATTTTTGCAACTTATACGAGAATTTCGTTCACACGCAGCAGACCCAAAAAGAAATATACGAAATGAAATAAAAATTTTAATAAAATTTAATTTGCTACTTTTTTTTATTGATGTTCAGTTGACATTCACATTTTCGTAATTACATAGTCTCGTTTGCGTACGTGTCTGAAAGGGTTGCCTGCGCAATGGAATTGGGGTCAACTTGCCTTGGTCTCCAACATTGTTGCTTTTTCCCCTCTTGTCCAGTCTTGTCCTGGCTGTCTGCTCGAGCCCAGTGAGCATGCGCATCCACACCGGGCGCGGTTCGCTCTTTGGTGTATAATTAGACCCGAAAGCATATTTGTCAAGTTGCATGCGGCATTGTTCGCATTGGTCGCAGATCCACAGGATGCGATATGTTAATGATAAAGAGCGTTGCACTGGGGCGCAGCCGAATTGAGTAATTGTTTACTTTTTGCTAAATACACATATGCACGGACCTTTAATTGGACTGGTTGCAAACAGTGGCAGCAATTTATAAAGTAAACTGGGTTTCACTTTGACCATCATATTGATATTGTTTATGTACTATTTCTTTTTATTTTAAATTTAAGATATATTCCGTATTTAGTTGTAGTTCCATTTGTAGTTAAATTGGGCCATGGCGAAAATTTCCCTAGTTACAAACAAAATTCTAATTTCAAGAAAGTTTTTTGAAGTCTTAATTTTCTTATTTATTTAAACATTCTTATTCCCTTAAAATTTGTTTACGATTGTTTTAACTACAATATCCTTTATTCGTACTTAATTCATGATTTTTATATTCTCATAATTTCTTCCCTCACTTAAATGTGAAGTCAATTCAATATGACAAATTAAGCCTGAAGCCAATAAAATAATAATAAATACTTGTATCACAAAAATAAAAAATAGCATTCCCTGGAAAACATCACAGTCAAGGCAAACAATTTTAATGTAAATATTTTCGCATGTATGTAAAGGCCACCGCTACCCCTCCAGCTCCCCTCCCCCTACGGCGACCACATAATGAGCTCTTTAACTTGGTTAACGATACGGCCCAGGTCCTGTCAGGCAGTTAAAAATAGTGTTGTGTTATGTTGCGGACTGACTGAAGCTCGACTCAAGTCACTTTAGTTTTCAGTTTTTTCCTAACTAGTCTCTTATAATTTGTACGGGCGCCAAGCGGCTGGGTAAAAAGGAAAAAACGAGCAAAAACAAAAAAGACACAAAGTCGCAGCAAGGCAAGGCAACAAGCGACTGCAAAACATGTTGCCTGCTTTAATGCATCAATTAAATTTTTTAATTATTTTTGCTATGGCTTTTTGTTCCTGCTCCTGTCAGCTACATGCTGCGCTTTTTGCACAATGCCTGGCCGGGCCATCTCTGCGAGCTTGTTCGACTCGTCGAGCATTTTTGAAAGCCATCACTGGCCGTCACCAGCGTCGTCGGCAGCGGCGTGTGTTTATTGATATGTTTTCATTATTGAATTAGTTTTAATAAAAAGCAAAGTCAATTAAGTTAACAAGTTACTACAGTGATCAGTTTTGCACTGCTTATGGGAATAAGTGCAATTACGCTTTCATATTTTTGAAGAACAGTTTCTAAAGTGAAAACAAATTGGGCGAAGATCTAATATACAAATATACTAAATCTCTTTTTACACGATATAAAAGTTAAAATAGTTATCTTTTTAAACAAATTGTTTAGATAAATCCTTCTTACTATATATACTGGCTTATAGTGATAATAACAATGAAATAATTTCCTAATATGATGATTCCAGTAATAGCAATAACAATTTTCTTTATTTCCAAAACATAATTTATTTTTTATATGATAATAATGGAAAATAAATTCCTTAATTGTTTTCCTTAATATTTTTTTATTATTTTTATGTTCTTGCTCTGTCTTGTCAAAGAGAATTATGTGTATTTATATTGAGTAATTTCTGCTCAGTATTCAACTTGTACAAATCGCATCGCACATTAATGTCATTGCTGTTCCTAATTAGATTTTATTGCTCCTTTGATATACTAACCGAATTTTTAATTTTGGGCATAAATTAAGAAACTTGTAAAACTGTTAAAGCGTTTCCCTTCTCATAGAAACGCACTTGCAGGCAAGTTCGTTGCCTAAGTCATTTGTTTTAACCGACAGCAGACAAAATGCCTGAACCTGGGCCACGCAACGACACATTTGACGCATTCACGCATCGCCTGGCAAAATAATTGTGCAACAACAACAAATATGCGGTGTAATAAAATAAAATTAGTTTTCGCTCGCAGCCAGCACAAATATAATTTTGTTTGTTGTAATCAACACCCGCCGCGCGTTGAGTTCAAGAAGCGCGGCCATTAAGTGTGCATGACATTAAATTAGCGCAGCAATCAAGCACTGTGAGTAACAACAACATGAGAGAAAAGGCATAAAACAAAGTAAAGACTGTAATCAAATTAAAAGAACAACAGAAACTAAAACCCGGTGGAAAAACTCTGTGAGAAGGGAAACTCATATTTGGCAATTAGTTACAGCGCATGATTTTTATATTTAAAATATGTTTCTGAAGCCCAAAATTCATGATTTTCAGCATACAAGTCAAAATTTCACAAAAGACAGAAAATGCATTTTGAACGGTAAAATAATGTTAAGGCCTCCACCAAATAAAATAAACAGGACACGCTCCTGTGACAGACAATAACTCACAAATAACTAAACCCGCAAACTTGTTATGCAACATTTGTGTGTATTGCGCTACCCTTTCAGTGGCTACATACATTTTCTGTTGCTACTTGCAACACCACACATTTTAAGCTATTAGAAAGCACGAAAAACAATCAATTATAGAGATTTGTAAGCAAAATAAAGTTTTTTTGTTTTTAGGCTAAAATACTTATTCATTATTATCTTACTTAATAAAGATTTTTAATCATGAATGAAAGTGGGACCAAGGATTCTCGGTAATATACGAAAAAACAGAGCAGAATTTAAAAATACAGTAAAAACACATAAAAACCTTATATCTATCTGAAAAATTTGTTTATTTTATTCGAGCAAAAAAAGAGATCCAATCTGACAAATAAATTTTGTGAGCTTTTAGCTCTTGCAGTTAGATTATGAATAAAACATGGCTTCATAAATGTTTGGGCCTCTTGTTAGTGTATACAAGTTTGTGTTGCATTTCTTTCACTGGCTGTTGCTGTTGTTGTTGTCAACAGATGTACGCGTTGTGGCAAATGCGGCTCTTGGCATTGACTGTTGGCATCTCGGACTTTACAATATGACAATTCTTAATATTCTGATGCCGACTGCAAGTGGTTTCTGCAACTTTTTCTGCCGTCCTGTTGGCGACTACTCCAAAGACGGCAGACACTGTGAGTCCGACTGTCATAAAGCTGCACGTTTTAGCTACAGTTGGAGAATCTCAACAATTTTAAAAGTGTGCATTTATGCCAAGTGGCATCTGCGACGGCGTCGGGCGGCCTCGGCCTCGGCTTCGGCCTCAGCTTCAGTTGCAGTTGTCGTCGTTCACCGGTTTCCTCCCTCCCAGCAGCACGTTTATTAATTAGCAGCCAACCCGATCCCGATCCCGACACACACACACACAGTAAAACAGTCAAACAGTCAGCTAGACAGACAGAGGCAAAAGCTGAGATTTAACTGCAAGTTAACGCACAGGTGACACACAGACTAAGACGAACGCACACTTGTGCATTTTTTCCTCAATTAAAAACAAGTAGGAATGTTGCAGTCGGGTGTAACCGACTGCGCTACACTCGTTCACAGCTTAAAACAATCGAAAACGGAAATAACAATAATCATTTTGAAAAACATATCGATTTTTGTAATTTGTTTTCGGCTCGCTGATTAGAGAGGTGGGTGAGTCTAGCTCTAAAATTGTGGGAGATATGGATTTACGCGATTTGCCCGCCCCAACATATGTGGATTGTTTTCGATTTGCCATGCCCCCAATGGGCATAGCCAAAAAATCTTAACAGTTTGTCTGACGCTGGTATACACGAGTATATATTCCAAGTTTCAAGTCACAAGCCTCAATTGGGGCGAAGAAAATTGCAATTATACGAACATTGCACAAACTCAATAAACTCTTTTCACTTGCTGATCGAGTAAATTCACAAACAGCATTTCAATGGCTGGACTGTTGTTGTTGCTGCTGCCGTGACAAGGCAGGAAAAAGAAATTGCTCAAAGGCCGACAACAGGTTCGCCCCTCGGCGACAGTTGAGACTCCTGTTTGGCGTTATGTCCGGCCAGCGGCGCGGGTGTGGCCGTCGTTTGTCGCCAATTTAGCATTGGATTATTGAATATCCAATATTCGCATTCATTTGATTAGCATAGAAAAGAAGTAGAGGTCATGCCGCCTGCTTTGCCCAGCCGCCTGTTTATCCCTAGAGCGTAATTCCTTTTTGGAAGCTAATACTTCTTATAAAGGCAGCTGCTTCCGTGCACATAGGCGCACCCATTCTTATGATTTAATCCGGCGCAACTAATAAGCCGCAAAATGCGGACTTAAATCCTTTTTTTCTGTTGTTTGGAACTGGAAGCTGCTGGCTTAATTGAAGGCAAGATGCTCGGTCGATAAATCAGGACAATAACGAGGCTGCGCACACATTGCGTGGCCACACCTTGAAAAAATAAGCAAAAGGATTAAATTTTCCCTTAGTGCGTGCATACTCCTTCTTAATTGTTTTCAGGATCAAATCCTTTCCGCTGCCTACACACACATGGCCACAAAGAACGGGAGACAAGACAGTCGGCCCTGCCTACTGCCAATCTCGAAGGTGTGTGCGTTGGCATGCAGCATCTTTTTTCATTCCTTTCATCCCTTTGCTTTTCTTGTTCTAAAAAACAGCATGATCTAGTTCGGCTACCCCAACTCCAGGCCGGGTCGAAATTCACGCGCGCATGCTCTACAACAATGTCGGGGCACTACGATCATCGTCTTGGCACTTAAGCCCCGAGTCTAAGAAAAGGCCGAACCCTCAAGGAGCCGCCTGCGAGCGGCATTCATCTGGCATCTAGCTCTTAGTCTATTTTCGTAGCAGCTATTTTTCGGAAATTAAAATGTCTACTCCTACTATTTGTCTGCGAGGGTTCGCTCCTCGGTTTTTTAGGCATCCCATCAGCCACAACTATCTATCACATGCCGTCCCGGCCCTGCTCCTGACTCCGGCGATGATGAATGTGCGCGTTCGGCGTCTCTAATTCAATTTATCTTCGACAAGACAAAGTCACCATTGGCGCAGGGCCTATAATGGATATAATGCTTCTCACTCAGCCCAGACAAACTTTATTCAAGTTGTGCGCCAGCTGCCCTTCAACTGCTTTTTATTCGACTGTTGTTCTTCGCAGGGCATTTATATCGTGCATTGATGCGGAAGAGGCTAAAGTAGCTAAACTAGACTTTGGCAACAGATCAGCCATTTCGCATCGTAGAAAGAATTGTGTCTTATGAGTATATTAAATAAAACTTAATACTTGCTTTTAATAATTAAACTAAACTCGGCTTAAAATTATTTTCACATTTTTATTTTACATATACATTTAATAATGTACTCTTATTTGATATCTATGATGTCGGTATATAGTATATGTACTCATATATCTGCATTTGCATTTACGTATTCCAAGTTTAGTCTCAGCTCTAGCTGAGATCGAACGCACTGATCTATTATTGAAAATGTATTACTGATTATTAATATTTTTATCCCTAAAATGAGCGTAAGTAGTTTCTAATAAATATGCAATTATTTTTGAATTGATTATTTTTTATTCTTTTATTTACGAAAGAAATTTTCATCTTATATATATAAATAGGGTCAGAAATGACTCCTTTTGACTATTAAATACCAATTTATTTTACTTTTCATGAAGTTCCACTTTTAAAGTTTCAAATACGGACAATATTAGTCACTATTTATAAGCTACTTACTTTATACTCAATATCGGCTGTGGTTAGGCAATTAAAAAAAATACATTACGAAAAATTAAATCAAACTTTTTAGAGGGTTTAATTTCAGCCGAAATATTGGGCAACTGATTCGGTTCAATGTTTGGTTTGTGTTGTTAGAAATATTGACCTTAACCAATATTTATATATATATATATATATATATATATAAATTTATATGTTAGTAGTGAAAGCAATAACAACACGGAATAACTAATTTAATATAGATGCATTTAATGAAATTTGTCATGACTTTTGAGCACTTTTCGAACTATACTTCGGGTGCTTAATTCTATCGACAACGACTGCTTCATCACATATAAGGGCTTGGCTCCTTTATAGGCCTGCAATGGAATTTTTTTAGTTTTAGTCAATCGAGTGTTCCGCCTCGTTCCCCGTGCGTTGTCGGGCTGGGCGCACGGCTTGTGGCCGGACTACTGCCAGGGGGCGTGGCATCCGGGCTGCGCCCGAGCGGCACCAGCAGCGGTCCCATTGGCCTGCGTGCTCGTGGTGCGCCGCGTGATCCACGGCTGACCGGGGTCGCCGTCTTGGACCGTGGACGTCCGGGGCCGCGTTTGACCAGCGATCCGGTTGGTGTGCCCATCGTGCCGGCCAGTCCAGTTACAATGGGATTTGTTTCTGCAAATTGTACAATTTATGAGTGGGATTATAAAAGCTGGTAGGACACGCGCTTAAAAAAACGCAGTTAATGCGCGTTACGGTTGCGCATATTTCAAAGTGCTTTCCATAAAAATGCGATTGAGGCAGGCACAATAACGGCAACATTGTCACTAATACCGCTGGCGCTTGAGGCCGCACGTTCTGGCGCGTCCTGCCACATCCTCACACACACATCACATCCTTTTTCCTACAATGTTGCATACTTTTGGGCGCGCCAGTTGCGGTTATTTTAATTGCCGACTCGTGCCGGCTAAAGCCGGCCCGGCAACAAAGTCCCGTATAAAGCGCACTTCACCCTGGTTAAATGGTATTAATGCAACGTTGCGTTTAAATACCCTAGAATACGCTAGCAGCGCCAAGCTGTATGTACTATGCTTCCATATCGATTCAATAAACTGTTAGGAATATATATTTTTTTCCTTTTCTTCAATTACTTATTATTTGAGAACTTTTTGTTATTTGTATTTTATTTTTCATTTATGGAATCTTATAACTTTGATGATACATTTTCCACATTTTTTTTAATGTAGAAAATTGAGAGGAACTTGGGAAACACTTGGGAATACACTCTGACAAAATCGCGATTCTTAAATCACATGCAACGGAATAGTCACTTAACTTTCGAATATTCATAACCATTAAGTATATAAAACTCAATAAAAAAGCTTTCGTGCTTTTAAATAATGAGCTGTGTATTCCAGTTTCATATTTGCGAATTCTGGGATAATAAAAAAATGTTTGAAATTTGTTACCAATTTGTGAAAATTCCATATAAGAAGGATATTGAGATCTTATTCATCCTATTATATTTTGTTTTAGTTTCTAAAAACAAAAATATTGAAAACAGCAAATGTAAATCTATATAAAGTTGTTTAATATCGACTAATTACGCTCTTCCTAAATTTTATTTCTTCTTATTTACAGATAGTGAAAGCAATTAGTAATAGAGCATCTCATAGTCGACCAATTGAGTAGCTTCATTTCTATTTGCGTTAGTGATTATGTCTCCATTTGGCGGAAAGAGAGTTCATTTATGTCACGTGTTGTCCGGCGCTGCCCGCAGCACTCGCATTGTCCCCCCAGCCCCTCTACAAGCCAGCATTTTGGCTGTGAGTCTGAGCATTTAAGCCGATTTATGCAATTATCATTTGTCGTGTAAATTTGACATGTGCGCCAACGTGTTTTTAATGGAAAATGCGCACAAATTGTTGGCGAATTTCCATTGAATTTAGCTGCTGGTTGCATTAATTTTTGGCTTTAAGGCTGAGCAGCTGTTTGCATAATTTGAAAGCCGCCTGCTGCTAATTATTGTCCACAACTATGAATATCGATATTATGTAAAGAAATTAAGTCGGGTTTGGAAAGCGATTGAAACGTGCGTGGAAAAGTATCTGAGGCATTACAAATGAGTTAATTGAATTGTTTTTTTGAATAACTAAGTGCTTAACGTATTTTATTTAACTTTTTCATTTTCGAAAATCTTTGTATTACTCACGAAATATATTTGCAAAGTTCTGATCATTTTGAAAGTTCTTTATAAAATCTACTCAAAATAATAAAATCTAAAAACATTAAATTCCTAAAAATTCCAATTTTTACTTCCGCTTTTTGGACTGTCTTTTATTTACTTTCAAATATATTTTTACATAAATCATCCAAACACTCTTAAGTTTTTTCTGCTTTAAAAAGGAAGCTAGTCAGCTACTCAGAAAATATACCCTGGCCCCAAATTACTCGAGAGCAGCGCTTCAATTAAGGCACTTAGGAAGTACTCGAAATGCCGAGTAGCTGATTAAAGAGTCACAGTTTCAACTGCGCCGGGGGCTGTTTCTGTTTGTACATCAGCGATAATGCAGCCAGATGCAAATCTTTGAACAAATATTTGGCCTGACTGCGTGAGGGAGAGAGAGCCAAAGGGGAGCTGCAAATGGCTTTGAATCGGATGAGGATATAATGTAAATGGTTTGTGCTGCGCCAAAATTGTCACGTACTACAAGTTGAGTTCCCCCCAAAGCCGAAATGCGGGCAGTCAAAAGCAAAAGGGATGAAGGGAAAGGGGAAAAGAGGCAGCGACCACAAAGCGCCACTCAAGTGTGCCCAATTGTTGCCAGAGAGTACGTAAAGAGGCAGCGATAAACGTGATTATGTCGGCGATTAGCGACAAGTGACACTCGAGGCCATGCGCATAGGGTAGGGGCTACCAGGAAGCTGATCGACACTTACCTTCCTCGTGTGCCGGCACGGACGGGCCACTTGCAGGCTCGCCGCTGCCCGCTTCCTGCTGTGGCAGCGGCGACGTGGTCGCTCCAGTTGCCATCAGCGCTCCGACTGCTGGCGATGTCGGCGTCGGCACGCGCTGCAGCGATCCATGGCCACCGCCGCGTCTTGTGCTGCCACGTGGTCGGCCCCGCTTCGTGCCACGCGGGTGGTGCCGCCGCCGCACCGACGATATGCCGCCAATGTCGCCCAGGAAGCCTGCAATGAGAATTATGGGTTTTATTGATTAATTGGGGTATTTCTTTATTGGTGTTATTTTTTATTTCTTTTTTTGCGGTTCCGGCCAAGCAGCTGGCACAAAGCAACCACCAGCAAAACAAACAAAAAGGGGAGAGAAAAAACTCATAACTTATTGCCGAAATTTTGTTACATTTTAACAGCACATTTAGCTAATTTCATGCCACGAGAAATGCATTTCGGCGCCAGTAATTATGTGGCTCGTAGATACATCAAATTTTTTAGACTTTTGTCTGTAAAGATCACAGAACAATTTGTATTATAACCCGAATGGGGGCGTGGCAAATCGACCAAATCCTTGCCTTCCACAGTATAGCCACTCCCCCGCCCAACCCGCCAAACTACAACATTCGATATTTTCAAAGTTAAGTTAAGTTAAGATATTCCTAATTAGATTACGTCCAGAATTTTATGCTGATTGTATACTATACAGCTTTGCGAGTCGAGTTTTTGAAGATATATATTTGTGCTTAAGCTAATTATAAATTTAATAATCTCTAAATCTCGTTGGACTTTTAGTCGTCACTTTCTCCAGCCCAATCACCCACTCAGCTGTCACCACATATAGGCAGCGGCAGCTGGATCCACGTAATGTGTGTCATGACCATATTTGTATTAACGTGTTACATTTTCCAGGCAAGGCGCTATCGCAAACCCGAGCGAGAGAACAAGTCGAAACTTTGGTCTCGCACAGGGTTCAAGAACAACAGGACAAGCGCTGCGAATGCGAATGAAAATGCAGTTGTGAATGTGAATGTGAATGTATGCATATATTATTTGTCTATTCCAGCGGAAAGAGGTTGAGTGTACATCGTGTACATATATATGGGAGACTTTTTTAGCTTTTAGTTTTTGGTATTTCTCCCTTTTGCTTTGCTTAACTTAAGTTAACTGTAAATTGCATAAATAAAACAAAGTAAACAAAGACTACGAGAGACGGGCTCCAAGCCAGCAACTGATGGTAACAATGTTGGTTGTTGATTCTGTTGTTGTGACTCTTGTTGCTGTTGCTGTTGTTGTCGCAATGGCGACATCGCCTGGCGCTAGCTATTTTGGTATGCACCACAAGTGCAGCAACATCACCGCATTTCACAATCCCAATCCCAATCAACTTCATCATCCCCATCGTCGTCGTCGTCGTCGTCTCGTCATGATCGACATAGTCTCGTCAGTCAAGTGATCGTCATAATCATCAACAACATCATGGGATGCAGGCAACAACAGCTGAGGCCGCTAGGCTCTTGGCCCCTTTGTGCAATTGTCTACAACTTTGGCAGCCAACGTCAAGCAACGTTTAATGGGAGACTTTAGCCCGATTTAAGACTATTGTTGCTACACTTGTGCCCAGAATCGAGAACGAGTGCCAAATTATTGAATCGCCTGCCTGTCTGTCTGTCTGTATGTCTGCCTGCCTTCTGCCCCAAGTTTTATCAATAATATCCAATCCAAGGCAATCCTTTGCCGTACTCAACCCATGTATTGGTTATATTATTTGGGCAATTTGTTATTTTGATTGCCGTAGCTGTTGCTTTTGCCCTCGCTTTAGCCATTTATTTCGGTCAAACGTCGCGCCGCGTCGCGGCATTGCAGAGAGAACCCAAAATTGTCCAAAGTTTCGCTTTTTTGCATATTTCACTCAACCCCCGGCTATCGGAATCATTACGGAAAAATATTATGAGAAATTAAATGAAATATCGATTGCTCAGGGTCTTTAAGTATAATAATAGCTCTTTTTAATTAATAGCAGACATAATCATATATGCAGATATATGAGTTTTCATTAGCCCTATTAATAACTATTCGGGCTGGAAAAACCGAAAAATATTAAATTTTGCGTAGATTGTTAAATAAATAATTATCAAGCCTGAAATCAATTTCCAAACTTATTTCGATATATTATTTGAAACTATATTTATTTATAATTATTATTATATATATATTATATATATTATATATAATTATTTCCATTATCGCTTTGTGTTTTTTTTTGTTCTTAACGGGAAAAAGCCAGAATTTCGTACCTTAATCAAGGTACAGACGTTTTATACATTTTTTTAATACCAAAGTGCTTTAAAATAAGACTCAACTGCTCTTAATTTAAGAAAAGTATTTTCATTAAATTGTTATTTCATGTATGAATTAATGTTGTCATAAGTATTTTATTCTTTAATTCTGTTCTGACTTGAAATTTGAAGAATTGAAATCTATCCCACTTGTACTTCAGTTCAGTTTGATTGATTATACTAAACATTTTGTTAATTTATTATTGGACAATTTGCCATTCTCGCATTAGGAGGGCAGAAGCTTCCTTATATTCTGTATTTGCAGGGCGAGCAGAAGGCGACACCAAAGACCTGGACTTGAACAACTTCAAGATGCAGTCACACACATACACAGAAATATGTATTCAAGGAACTGAGTGTGCGAGGAACGGCGCGCATAATCGGATTTTACAAATCATTCATTCAATTATCTAATTGATTTGACTGATGATCATTTGTGAACCTTGATCCTAGCCCGGCCGGCCAAAGCCAATGTGACGCATGTTTGTTACGCTTGATAAGTAGCAATTTGGAGCTGGCAGACAGTCGGCGCAGAAGGTAATGGAGGCAGCACAATGCCATTCCCCGTGGCAGCTCACCTTTGACTGTGGGCCCGTGAGACTCTAATGCGCCTGCCGTGACTAAGTGCGTCTTGGTCTTGGCCAGATTTGGGCGCTTGGATTACTTCAGTGAGTGCGCCTGCGACAGTGGCTACTGTTTAAGCCGCATAAAGATACAAATTGCAATTTTTATCAGCGTGAAATTGTTAATTTTTTAGCGACTTTGCCCAGGCAGTGGGCAAATTGCAGTCGTAAGAGTCAGATGTGGTGTTTTTTTTTGTTTACGTTTTATTACAAGCCTATAACTAAGTACAATAAATTTAAATGGCCGAAAAGGGTCGCATGATGATTCACATATAGAAATACTCGAACTCTGGTCTGGACACTGGCTTGGAGAGGTAAATCAATCGGATTTGATGCAAACGCCAGCCGCGTGGCGTGAACTTCTTGCGTTTGGGTGGCGGCGTCTCCAAAGGGCCCGGCGGCTTTTTCGGTATGGGGCAATGCGGTGGATTTGGCGGCATTACGTGCGGCTTGGCCAAACTGAGAATGCGGGCGGTGGGACGGGCTTTGAGCGCAGTGGGCCGTACCGGAAAGCGCAGAGTTGCCCAGAATTCGTCCTCGATATCGTTGTTCGGGAAACAGCAGGGCACAAAGGGTGGTGCAAAGGGACGCCCCTTGTCGTGGCGCGGCGGCTGGCCCCATACTATCACCGGTGAATAGGCGTAGAACGGTGTGTCGTACTCGAACTTTGGCGTCATTTTTCGATCAAGCGGCTTGGAGAGCTTCTCCATGCTCTCGAGAAGAGAATCCGCGTCCATTTGCCGTTTTTCCCGGCCACAGGGCAAATATTTGGGCTCACACGGTATTGGGACTTCGACTTGCGGTAGTTCCTTTGGCATCGCATTTTGCAGGGCCCACTCGAAGAACTTCTTCCACTCCTTCTTTTTCATCGGTCCGGGCTTCTGCCAACGAGTCGGCACGCGCTCCTCCTTGGGAATGCATCGCCTAATGGGCTGAGCATTCCGCTCGCACCACTCAACCCACGACGGCACCGGCTTATCTTCCTCCAACTTTTCCCGCTTGTCCTCCGCCTCATCGTTTTCATCATTGAAGCTCATGTTGACCAAAAGGAATCTTAGATTTCAAACAAATCGAGAACTAGTACAAGAAACTTTGACTAAATGTTTAGAATTTTTTTTTCGCTGGTGAGCATATGTTTTTTGCGTAAAACTTAGAGAAAATATAGACAAATATATATAGGCTAGCAGCACAGCGCATGCTACAAGCTTTGAATTTGAATTGACTGCCAGCAAGTAGTTTGCTTTCGTTTTCAAAATATGATCAATGTTTAAAAGCTCGTTTTTGTGATATTTTTTCATTAAGATATATTAAACACGTTGTCCACAAAAATCTATACGATATAATGGTTACATCCAGTAATTTTACTGCCTTATGCGAATAGCAGTGCATCCCGATATCTTTAAAATAACCCGACTACTTAGCATAAGAAAAGATGGACAGACTTGGCCAAATTAACACTGTTAGTTAAATGACAATATTTAAACTCATAATAAATATAACCATATATACAAGGACTGCGCAATACTCGTTCGCAGTATAATAACAACTTAAAACATTTGAAATTCGGCTCGATCTTTAGAGGAGGTCGTCCGTCTGCCACATTTTGAGACCGTAGCTCTAAAATGGTGGGACACATGGTTTATTATCGATTGTAGGGCTTTAGAGGAAGTTATCTGCAAACTCACTATACTCTTTTCACATAGTTTATCCAAGGAAATATTTTATACTACCACTAAATACGTTTGCAACTTCAAATAAAACGTACTTGGAAAGGTAATACTGTGTGAGTTTCAACGTTTAATTTGGACAAATAGCTGACCCTACGCAAAGATCCATTGCAGAGCGATGAGCTGAGGCAATGATTGCAGCCTAATGCAATTCATTCCCCCATCTGACCGTGGGGCAGTGGAGGTTGCTTTGGGCAGCCACACAATTTACATATACTCCCCAAATGAATACCGACAGAGATCTGTGCTAGCTCTTCCAGGACACGGGGATTTGGCTGAGAGAGGAATTCGAGGCGCATGAGATGCTCGCGCCACCGCTTCTTGGACATCTTCGTGCGCTTGGGTATCACATCCACCTTCGGTGGCAACGGGCAATGTGGCTTCGGTGGATAGGTACGCGGCTGCGCCAGCTCAATAACTTTTGCCGTGGGTCTGGCTTGAAGGGCATTTTTGGATATTTCAAAACGCACATTCGACCAGAAATCCAACTCTAGATCTGGGTGCTGGAAGCAGCACGGCACCTTGGGCTTCTTTGTTGGCCGGCCTCTCTCTGGATACGGGAACGGACGGTCGCAGAGCTGGGGCCGGTACGAATTCCTCTGTTTGGGTGGCGCCACATACTTTTCCTTCACGTACTTTGGCTGGCTCATCCTTTCGATTTTTCCATCAGCTCTCTTTCTTTATCCCTCCTAGCTTGCATTTTGGAGGCGACACAAAAAAAACCAAAGGCGAAGCCGGATTTATGCCATTCGGATTCGATTTTGGTCTCTGTTTTGATGCCGGTGTCAATTCTAAGCCCGTTGTGCCCTCAAGTCGTTTATGCTGAAAAGGAGTCGCATTCACCTTGGCCCATTTGTGGAAGTCAATCCACTGCTGTCGAGTCATTGGTCCAGACTTTTGCCAACGCGTCGGCGGCTGGGGCAAGGAGGCCATCTTGTACTTGGTCTTGGGCTTGGCATTCCGCTCCGCCCATTCCTCCCAGCGTGTCCATCGGCTGTCCATGCCGCACTAAAATGTTGTCTAACGTAGTGTGCCGAAAATTTTGATTATTGCCCAAACAATATTTACAATTTCAAACAATTTTAAAACGTTCTTTTGATCGAAAGATGTCTGTAACTTTTTGCATTGTGTTAAAAATACTGAAAAGCCATTTTCAAGCAGGTTAAGGCGGACATTTTGGTAGAATATAAAATTTTGATTTTAATAAGTTTAAACAGTAGACGCATGGATGGCTACATTTCTGTCTGGAATGCAATTGGGATTTTATATCTACGTAGTTGAAAGCCATTCAAAGCCTTCCGTGGAAAATGGGCTACTAAGGTAGCTGCAGGAAAACTGATGTAGGAAAACTGATTACAAATTAATAACGAGAACAAACGGTTATGTTCGGGGTGCCGAAGATTGAATACACTATATATACAGATAAATGTATATGCTATATAACTCAATCTTTGACCACAATAATCGTGTTGCTATAGAGGCTATATTATATAGCAGTCTAAAATAACAATTGCCAAGTTGGGTCAGAATATACTTCTTAAATACCACCGAGGATATTTACAATCGATGCTTGTTTATTATATCCCCAGTTCTTTAAGTTACATATATTTTTTTTGGCTGTGTCAGGGGCGTTGCTCAAGTACTTCTTTTTGCAGCTCCAAAGGAACAGCTGCCTCCTCGCGTCGAGGGTTGTATCATTAAGCAAATGTAGCGTAAAATTGCTTTTGTTTCCGCCGCCAGGGCCGGTCGATGGCATATGTGGTGTCAATTTCACACATGTTATGAGCACTCTGCGGTCGAGTGCGAGTTATGGCCGGACTCAGATTGATGACTTTGGACTGGGCGAACTTGTCCTTAGAGTAACAGTTCCGGCAGTAGGCGAACCAACAGGAAGTGCTCGTTAAGAACTACAGCAACAAAGGTCTGTGAATTATTAAAATTCTTCGGGCATCAAGACTGGCCACTGCCGCGAAAGCAAAAGCAAACGCAAACCAAACCGAGCAAGAAAAGCAGACAAAAATCATGGTATGACCAGGTTAGAAACTGGCGACAACAAATCATGACAACGGTAACCAACAAACAGCCGACGACAATAACAACGACAACGACGACGACGACGACGGCGATGGCGACATGAAGCCAATGTTGTTGCATTCTCTAAGCGGCGGCGGCGGCGGCGGCGATGCACATCATCAAATGCAACACGCGGCAGCATGGATGATAATGAAGATGGGCGACAATGCCAACGGGCCAGAAGACGACCAGGCCAAGCAAACAGCAGACGACGAACAGCAACAACGACAGCCACAAGTAAAAACGTTGCAGTCGGGTGTAACCGACTGCGCAATACTTGTTCATATTATAATAACAAAAATCTATTGTTATTCTACGAATGTATAGATTAGTATAGATAAAGAGGAGATCAGTCGAGCTCCATCTACCAAATTTAGTCACTTTAGCTTTAAAATATTCGGACATATATATATATATGCGATCTAATTGTCCCGTAACCAGTGGGCGTATTCAAAAAATGTACTGAGAGTTTTAAAGGAGATCATCAGTAATCTGTCTGCAAAAATCTAACTTTAAAACTGAACGGAGATAAATAGCTTTTATTGAAGTACCACGGCCCCTATATCTGACGCGGGTATAAACGAGTACATATCCAAAATTTCAAGACAGCAAGAAGGACGTTGCACAAACCCAATATACTCTTTTCACTTCGTAAACGAGTAATATAACAACGACGACGTTAGAAAGGTACTCGTACAATCACAAGGCAAAAAGTGCGATCAATTGCAATGCGCGCCGAATTTCAATTGGGAATCGAGCGACCAGAGACTAGAGACCAAAGAAGACCAAGAGCCAACGGCCGAAGCTTCAGTAATAGATGGCCATGGCATTCGGGAAATACTTACAGCTGCTATTGATGATAGAACAGCAAGTACGAGTACTACCAATGCCACTGGCAGCACCCGTTCGGCCAGCGATCGCTTGACGGGCATTCAGTCGGATAATCGACCACAAAAGGAATTGGGTTATGACCTCGAATGCGTGTCGCCAACATCGATTTGCGATGCTCCTCCGATGTGGCCAGGAGTGCGTGATTGAGCCGTTTACATTGTGTACTTAAGTGGGGGAAATATCACGTAGAACTATGTTCAAACGACCACAAACTCCAACTGATCAGTTTAATTTAACGTAATACTAGTGAATATCGCAGGTAAAATTCACTTTAAAATTTTATTTATAAAATGCGACCCCGTGGTAGGGATCCTATCTAATGAATTCTGTTCGGCATTTGCAATGACTAATTGTATTTAAAATCGCCGATTACTTTCGTTGGTATATCCTGTTTGTGTTATTGATAGCTTTATATTTTTCATTGCATCGATAAGAAATTCAATAAATCAGAGCAAAAAAACAGGCAAATTGCTACATTTTTTGCAAATGTTATGGAAAACCGTACAGGCAACATATTTCACATACTTTACATATTTAACATTTGCAAAAAATGTGAGAAATGTTGGGCTATAAGATTTCAACAGAATTGTCAACAGCGAAATCTATTAGACGATTAAACTATTAGTTTTTGTCACTATTTTAACAAAGCGGATTTAACAGTGGTAAAAAGATACTCAACTTGGTGTGCATTACTGATTTCATCTACATAGTTGAACTCAAAAATCCACTGGATCTTCGCCTTGTGAATCATTCTCATTGGTGTTTTATTTTAGCAGAAAATAGCTTTTATGGAAATTAAGAGATCTGAAAGAGTGTAGGTGCAGTTTTTCAATAATCCATTAGGCTCTCTGCACCAACCATTCCCTGCATTTATTTATTTATTTGACAGCTTACACACTTATTATTATACAGAAGGCAATACCTCACGATTCCAGCAAAATGAGAAAATTCTCGCATTTAAGTTGAATTCACTCGCATATTCACAGCCTGCCAATACCAAAAGCAAATTCTTCTCAATTCGAAATTTATTTATTTATTATTTTTGCTCGACTTTTTGTTGGAATATTTCGCATACAAATATGATTAACCAATTTAAGTCAAAACCACTTTAATTATAAAGTTTTAAATCAAATAGACAAGTGGCGACTGCGACTGCCAAACTGATCCGCCATCCATCTATATACACAGCAATCGCGGGTATTCATATAAACGAGTCTTTGCGGGTATTTGCTGGGTGCTGGCCGGGCGCACGTACTCGCTCTGGGCGCTATGGGGGCCAATAAGGTGTAAATTTATGCGCCAGCGCCAGTTAAGAGAATCGGCCAACAACAATAAAGACAGCAACAACAAACATAGCGAACAACCATTAGCAAACGAGCCTATGCAATTTATTGTTAATTCTTATTAAAGCTCAGCAAAACGCACATTTTTCGTATGCCTTGTGATTGGTATTTTGATTTTGATTTTGATTTTTTATTCACATGCAATCGAAGCGCATTTTGTAATTATTTGTAAGCTGTGTGAATTTTTGTGGCCAATCAGCGTTTTTGTTCGCAGTTTTGATTTGCTGCCAAGATTTCAGCGTAATTGTAACTCATGGCTAACGTGTATTCTATGAGATACTTTTTGTTTTGTCTTTGTTTTTTGTTGCTGTTGTCATGTTCTTTGGAAGTTTTGCACCTTGTTTACAACTGTTTTTTTTAATTATTTATATGTATCACAAGCAGCACTGACAAAGTGGACAAGGATCCATGATTAATCTAATGAATAATAAATACTGGCGGCTGTGCCACATTTTTCGATTGGGCGGTGCTTGGCACACCCAGCCAAAATATATATAATGCTTTGCTTTGAGAAAGTATCTTTCACAATCAAATCAACTAACGTTGGCACACGTCCAATTTGAAAACGAAATGAACTTAAATGAAAATCAATTAAAAAATTGCTTTCCCAGCTTTATTACACAACACGAAAACATTTAAGTGGAATTGCAATTTGAATGCTTCACACGCTGCTGCTGCTGCAGCTGCTGCCAGTTACTAACCAACCGACCGGATGATTTGTGGACTACCTCTTTTATTGTTAGGCTAACCCACATTTCTAGCGCCGTTGCTATCAAAATGGGTAAAATTGTTCACAACCAACATCGGCTAATAGCGCAAAAATGCAGCGCCAACCAGCGAGAAGCATAAAAAATCCTGCTGCATAAAATTAAATGTGCTAAAATATGCCGTCGACTGAGGAAAACGAAACACTGACGAATCCGCATCACAGTGCCTGCCATGGAATGCAGTTAAGTAAAACATACTCGTAAAGCAAATGTTTTAACATTTAAGTAGTGTCGAGTGCGTGAGGCACGCGTAATTGGATGAACTGGTGGATAGGGTTGATCACAAACAGGATGAAGTGGTTTAATCGTTACCTGTATAAATAGCAAACAGAGGCTACATAGTTAAAACGACAGCATTTAAAGAGAATATCTCTTTAATTAACATTTGACACTGACATTTTTAGCAATCAAAACAATTTGGATTTACTTTAACTTTCAACCATGCCAGCAAATTAAATAGTGCTTGTCGAGAATTCTTGTCTGAATTCCCATCGATGCCAGCGCAGAAAAACTGTCAAAGTTAAAAAATCTGTTTCAAATTTAATTAGGTTGAAAAATAAGTTGAAGAAGATATGACAAATGTTTCTCTTAAACTGTTCGGATTCTGTAGATTACAAACAGTTTTATATATAATTTCCATTATGTTTTATAACTTGTTATTGAATCGATAAGGTGAATTTGTAGTGCTCTAAAGTTAAATGTAAACATTTTGATAACGAGTCCGTTGATTTCGCTTCTCATGACAATTTCTCATTATGACCCATAATAAACAGCAAATAAATGTCAAGAAAAAATAAATTACGAAATCAAGGAAAGAGTAAAAAAGAAAAACTTGAAACTGTAAAGGTAGCTACAATTTATGTAGCCACAACACGTGAGGCCATTGATTAAATTAGATGTTTTCATTTGCCAAGCCCTGCAGACCCGCAAGCAAAAACCAAAGAAATGGCATATAAAAAATATTTATGAGCACCTCGTTTTTTGTGGCATTTTAATGCATAAGGCAAGCAAACAAGTAACAGCCAAATCAATAGGCCGAAAAACACAAAAAGCCAACAACTGTGCGACTGACTAACTGGTTGGCTGACTGACAAGCGAGCCCCATTGGGGAACATAATCAACTGGCAGCAACAATTTCCAGGCAACGACTGATATTAAATTGGGTTGCGTACGTGGCTAGCAAATGCTTAACAAAAACGGTAGCCAGTTCAAATGAAAACATTATCAACGACATCCCGTAACAAAAAACAACAACAATAACATTTAGGAATGTAGGAATCAATTCTACTCAACTAGGATATCATTTCAAAAGTCCCATAACATAATTTACTAAATTTTTATGATTCTTTTTCGTATTTTTCCTTGTCAAAACTGAACCGATTTTCATGATGCTTACCATTTTCTTAATGGTTTACCCTCTTTAAAAGAAATTCTGGGGGGATCGATTTTTCTGTCAAAAATCATGCAAAAATTTAGACAAGTAAAGTTCCAGATTCTATACTTGACAGATTTCAAAGCCCCATAACTTTGCCAGAACTGAACCGATTTTCATGATGTTTAACATTTTCTTAATGGTTTACCCTCTAGACTGATTTTACATTTAAATTTATTTCGTATTTGAAAATAAATTTTTTTGGTTTTTTTTTCAAAAATATCCTTTACTCCCCCCTTACCTTTTTTGGAAAGAAAAAATTTTTTTTTGCTTCGAATCGCAAACTTTTATTTTTAATCGATTGCGGGTACTCAAATTAGTATAAAACGCAACTTTAAAAGTAATTCTCGGGGGGTCGATTTTTCTGTCAAAAATCATGCAAAAATTTACAAAAATTTAGACAAGTAAAGTTCCAGACTCTATACTTGACAGATTTCAAAGCGCCATAACTTTGCCAAAACTGAACCGATTTTCATGATGTTTAACATTTTCTTCATGGTTTACCCTCTAGACTGATTTTACATTTAAATTTATTTCGTATTTGAAAATAAATTTTTTTGGTTTTTTTTCAAAAATATCCTTTACTCCCCCTTACCTTTTTTGGAAAGAAAAAATTTTTTTTTGCTTCGAATCGCAAACTTTTATTTTTAATCGATTGCGGGTACTCAAATTAGTATAAAACGCAACTTTAAAAGTGATTCTGGGGGTGTCGATTTTTCTGTAAAAAATCATGCAAAAATTTACGAAAATTTAGACAAGTAAAGTTCCAGACTCTATACTTGACAGATTTCAAAGCGCCATAACTTTGCCAGAACTGAACCGATTTTCATGATGCTTACCATTTTCTTAATGGTTTACCCTCTTTAAAAGAAATTCTGGGGGGATCGATTTTTCTGTCAAAAATCATGCAAAAATTTAGACAAGTAAAGTTCCAGATTCTATACTTGACAGATTTCAAAAGCCCCATAACTTTGCCAGAACTGAACCGATTTTCATGATGTTTAACATTTTCTTCATGGTTTACCCTCTAGAATGATTTTACATTTAAATTTATTTCGTATTTGAAAATAAATTTTTTTGGTTTTTTTTTCAAAAATATCCTTTACTCCCCCCTTACCTTTTTTGGAAAAAAAAATTTTTTTTTGCTTCGAATCGCAAACTTTTATTTTTAATCGATTGCGGGTACTCAAATTAGTATAAAACGCAACTTTAAAAGTGATTCTGGGGGGGTCGATTTTTCTGTCAAAAATCATGCAAAAATTTACAAAAATTTAGACAAGTAAAGTTCCAGACTCTATACTTGACAGATTTCAAAGCCCCATAACTTTGTCAAAACTGAACCGATTTTCATGATGTTTATCATTTTCTTCATGGTTTGACTTCTAGGTTAATTCTGTATTTAAATTAATTTAATTTTTTTCTTTTTCTAATAAAATAAAAAACCAAAATACGTATATTTGCTTTTGAGTGTTTGAGTTTGTAACTTTAATTAGTGAGTTATGTAAAACGAATAGAATTATTGAATTATTGAATTATTATTAATGGTATCCATTAATTAATTAATTAGCTGTGTTCAATTATTATTCGAAGCTTCCTATTTCTAATAAAGTTTTCTTTATCGAGTCTCATAAACAGACTTGGCTAAAATAAATCGGTTTTCTGATTCTGATGAATTTGCACAACTAGTTATACTGCTTTACACATTTGTAACAGGGTATAATAACGATGACGATGGACAAAAATAGTTGCGTATGCTCCGCAACTGCGGCAATCGAATTGGAAACCCATCTGCGGGGCAGTTAACCAGGAAAATAGTTAGGCAGGCTTGGCAAATGGCCAAGTTAGCGGACAGGTTACATTTGGCATGCAGCTGTTGTTGTTGCTGTTGTCGAGCAAATTTGACTTTAACAACGAGTCGAATCTGTTGACGTTGCACTTGTCGCGATTTAACATGAGTGTGTTTTTTGTTTCGCTGTATTGCCTACTTTTCAACGTCTTGTACTTTCGATTGGTTAATTGTTAAACAAATTTCAAATTTAGCAACAGTTTTTCGAATGCAAATCGAATGCATGCGTTGTTTGAGGCTGGCTAACAAGTTGCAATCATGGACTTTGGCTGTTGCGGCTGCTGTTGCACATCCCACATGTAATTTGCAACTCATAATAACAAACAGGCCAAGTTGTTTAGGCCAACTTGTTCAGCTGTTAGACCACATTCTGCGATGCATATGCCTCGCTCTATGCGCCTTAGCAATCGCTCGTTATTGCCAAATAATTTGAATTATTAGTTTTAAAGTGATTGGAGTATGTTGAGAATTTCGGCATATGACGTAATATACAAAGGCCGCAAATACACGAGGGCGTTAGGCACAGCACTTTGCGGCCTTTAGGGCGGGTGGGGGTGTAGGCAGGTGAGCTATATAAAAGAATTTTTTATTGTAAGATTGCCATTAAGCAACAAAAATAATGGTATGACGGTATGATAGCCTTAAAACACTGATAATGTCCTAACTAAGGCTGCAAACCGGTAATAGAAACGAACAGATTTGAAACTAAAACTCCAATAGCAGTAAAATTGTAAACTGAACCTTGATCCGCGCCAATAAATCAAAAAACCCAAACTCATACATACTTTCCTTTACATTTTTTAAATATAAGAAAGCGAATTGTGTCATTAGAAATATGAAAAAGTATAACTATCCAAGATTCGAATCAAATCAATCGAATCATCCAGGTTTATCACATCTATAACCAAGTTTTTTGTTCGAGCCTTTCGAACTGTTTACCAATATCGAAAAAAGTGCATTATCAAAAGGTTAAAAACTCGAAAATCGAACCAATATAGAAATTCATAAGATACAAATTATTTTAAAGTAAGCGGGGAATAATTCTGAATGGTTTTTTTTTAATGAATTTTTTAAAACAGAATATAAAATTTGTATATAGTATATGCTGTAATTATTTCCTAAATTCTTATCTCTTAAAAAAAAGTGTATTACGGGTACTTACTCATTGATTCAGTTTGCGACATCGTTGATGGACTATCTCCATCCACTACCAAAGCCTCGTTATCGGAATCGTTGTCAGGATGCGACTGCTGATGGTGTTGATGTTGTGCTTGTTGCCGCACCGACGTCGCACCTGGTACATAAGTCTCTTGGCTGAGTATTTGGTTGTTGCTATCAGTGGATGAGGATGAGGCGACGCCCACATCCACTAAGTCATCGTCCACCTCCTGTTTAATACGCTTGGCAGCTGAGCTGCCTTGGGCCCCAGCTTGGTCATTTGCCGGTATCGTTATGCCGCCAATGTTAGCCTCCTAAAACAAATACAATAAAATTGTGTTTAATTCCCGATGTAACAATAAAAACAATTAGCATTTTTATGAGCAACGGAAGTAAGATAACAACGAGTATCGCCTCGTTATATATTCGTCTCGGTGCGGCCTACCCTAACTAACTGGTCCGAAAAATGCTTCACTTATAATTTATGCCACTCCCCGTTCTTCTGTTCTTATTGTTGCTGCTCTCCAGGTTTGTTGTTTCTGTTATGTAGCATTAAAATAATTCATGCCAAACTGAGACTTGAGTTATTGCCGAGCGCTGTCGGACCGGTCAGCCACTATGTAGGACGCTATCAAATTTGGGCTGTATTCAAAATGGGTCCGGGAATGCTATACCCACTGGGGAACAGTATGTGAGGGCCATGCTCCGGGCGGAACTTGGCACCGGGGTAAGCGATAGAGTAAGAGTCTAGAGATTTGCATAAAATTTGCACTGATTTTGATAGTAATTATCAAGATTGGCAACACAGTAGCAAGTCTTATTTCATGTACGAGTAGTTTTTAAGGTGGTTTTAACATATTGTGCAACTACGGCTTAGCCTTTTTATATTTAGTGTAGCAAGTGAGCTTGAAGCCAAGCATGGGCATTTACTCTCTGATTTTTTAAACAGATGGCAAATTTTTTAAAATCAACTTATTCCTTTAGTTTAAGTTATAAGGAATACACGAACGTTAATTCTATAATAGGTAGCCCTAGTTGAATATTGGAGGACTGGTTAAAAAAACAACGGTGAAATGCACTACACAATTTCTCAATTTCTTTTTTCCACGCGGTTTCATAAGCAGGCCGTCGACAGTCTATGACAAACTACTTTAGCCAATGGAGCATATAATTCCTACTAGCCAAACTACATGCAAGAAACCATTGGACCCTTAATAAATAGTTTCAACATAAGATGACGGCAGTCAGTTTTAAACAAATCGCTTGGGCTAAAACACCTAACCTCAAACTTGATCGCACTAAGTACAAGAATTGGAAACTTGAACTTCCAATTGACAACCAGACAATGAACATAAGAAGCAAGTTACAAGAAGAAGAAATAAGAAAGATTGCTCTAGTCGGGAGTGCTCGACTAGGAGATAGCCTAAAAGGAGTGTTATCGACAATAGTAAATGAAATAAATTATAAATAAATAAAATAGATAAATAATAAACTTGAGCAGCATGAAGATGAACTTAAAAACCAAAATATCAACTCTCTACCTCTTTAAGTCTCTGATATGCCCCGCCCAGTGACGCTGACCACGAATATATATACTTCATATGGTGGGAAATGCCTCCTGCCTACATGCACGAAACCATTATACCCTTTTGGCCATTTTCAATGGGTTCAGGGTATTAAAAGATGGCTGCGTGCCATTAAAAAACTTATATGCCGACTGGTGGTATATGAACTTGACTGCAAGCCCCCTCCCTCCTCCTTTTCCTGAGTCGGCACAGAAACTGCAAGAAGCAGAGGGAGAGACCTAGTAGAACTAACCAAAAACGGAGAGAAATGAAAAGACAAAGAGGCAACAGACCATAATCAGTGTTCCATTGAACGCACAAAATCATTTAGCGAAACCAAAACGAAAAGAGCGCTGCACCCCACAAGTCCACAAGCCCACAGGCCCACAAGGCACAAGGCACTTGAAACTGTTTTCCAAGACTTGGGCACAAGACCAAGTTGGTTAGAGCAAAGTGTTTGCTTTATATGTGTATGTATGTAGGGAACACAACACTTGGATGAATGAATATAGGCAGCCACAACGAATATGCCCAAAGCTGGCAGTAGGTTCAAAGCACGCTACGTAACAGACCAAGACAGACCCGACGATGAGTTGAGACTTGTAGCAAATTGAATTGTCGTTGGTGCTGCTGTTGTTGTTGTTGTTGGTGTTGTTGTTATTGTTGCATGAATCACGTGACCATGACCACCATGCAGTGCCCAAGTAAGAACAACAAAAGAGCCAGACTTACGAGTCTTCTCTCTGCCTCCGACGCTGCAGCTGTCTCTATATGGCCAAGTCGCAATTTGAACTTCGCTTAAAAGATCATTTACTTTCATTGAGACTGCGGAACTTGTCGCTGCGTGTAACAAGTGTAAACTTGGTCTAATAAGTGACCATTAACAACCAGTCGGATTATGCGTTAAAATAAAACCATTCAAGAACACGATTTATGTTTAAGATAAAAGCTCTTTTTGGCCGGAAGTCTTTAGATTAACGCATGCCGATTTCCATAGCTCTTTCTCATTTCTCTTTTAATTAAACAATTAGCGGCCGTTCCTTTTTGGCCGGTACTCACCTTATTTGGCCTGCGTCGCTTACGTTCATTCGGAGTTGCAGCTGACGCAGATGTTTTTGGCGTCGCCTTTGTTGTTGTAACGGGAGAGTTGGAGGAGGCTGTCTCCTCGTTGACCTGTAGCTTGACTTCCTGGCGATCTGTATTTCAAAGAAGAACATTTAATATACAATTCTGTTGATGCTACTACTACTAGTAATACTACTGATTTACTTATTAAATTCATAAGCGTTAATATTAGTATCAGTAATGTTTTAAATACACTGCTATGCATATTTCTTTTCTTTTATGTATTCTGTAAAATTAACTTTTTTGTTTTAAATGAAAACTGGTTTAAATTAAAATTATTTTAAAATTCAAAAGCTTTGAAGAGCACTTTTCTCTCAGTGTAAACTATATATAGATATACTAATAGCACTTACATTTCATTTCGATTTCTTCATCATCCAACAGCAATGAGACAACTTCTTTGGGCTTAAGTGTGTCGGGTTTGAAATTGCCGCCACTTATAACCATACGTTGTATCTAATAAATGAAGAGAAAAAAGTTTATTGTAAATAAAACAATTATGCCGAAAATATTGAAAGAGCAGCGCTTCAGGAAATGAAACAAAACACGTAGAAGTGAGTAGCGCCTGGGGCTTGGCACAGACTTATTTAGCTTCCGTTCCGGCGGCCTAAGCACTTTCGTATGGTAATCAAGAGTTGGGCAATTAAACTAATAAATGCAGAGAGCTCAAAAGAAAACAAAATCCACACTGACGGAGAACTTAAAGGCGCAACCGAAATGTCGCCTAACCAATTGTATAATTGATTTCCGGTATCGTTTTACCCCCGACATCATAGCTGCCCCAACAATGCACGTCGTGTACAAGTGTTTCATGCGTGCGGCTCGTGTTTCATTTAGCATATTGAAGAAGGCGCAACAATGCGCCAGGCAACATCAGCCCAGCCAGGGGGAAGTCCACGCACGTGCCTAATATACGCCAGAAGAAAGCAGAAACTTCAAGCGACTTGTTTTTGTTTCTGTGTGCGCTGAATTGAGTTTTGCGGTTTCCTGGGCCCGAGTGGTTTCCTTACCTCGCTCTTCTCGCGCGCCCGCTGCAGAATTCGCTCCTCGATGGTGCCCTTGCAGATCAGGCGGTAGACTGTCACCTGTTTGGTCTGGCCCAGCCGATGGGCTCGATCCATGGCCTGTTGGTCAACGGTGGGATTCCAGTCAGAATCGTAGAAGATAACCTGCGAAATTAAATATGAAATATAAATTTGATGAACAGGAGTCTTTAGTCCCCTAAGAAAAATTTCCATACATAAATACATACAATAACACATATAATTAAAAACAAGTAAGAACGTTGCAGTCGGGTGTAACCATTCGCGCAATACTCGTTCACAGTACATTTCAAAATGGTGTTAGCTATTAAAGTTATTTTGGACAGTCATCAGAAAACTGTCTGCCAAATTTGGTGACTCTAGTCTTACAACTGAGGGAGTTATACTTTATATAGATATACAAACTCCATATACTCTTTTCACTTCGTGAACGAGTACAAGAATCTGATAGCCCACTCCCATGGAAATTGAAATGAATATGTAAATAAGCATTCGACACGCACATCCTTTCGCTATCCTTTTGATATGTCGCATTTGACGGCGCTGCATATTAAATGCTGGTACGACTATTCAATAATCCACTTTGTGGTGTCACGGATTCTACGCCTTTCCTGTTTTCGGCTATTTCGGCTATCTACTATTGATAAGGGAAAACTCTTTTCCTTGGAGACGCGTGCAGAGTGCAAGTGTGGAGCGCTTCTTCAAGGGTTGCGCGACTGGATACCCACATCCGGCTGGGATGCAACTAATTATATTGAACTGAATTTGGAACACGTGTAGTGTGCCCTTTGTCTATCAGACCTAAGCACCTCATTTCTCCCCTTTCCGAAATCCATTTCCGTTTCGTGGAAAGGGTCTGGATTTTATTTGAATTGAGAAGAAATTGAATACAAAGCAAAGCTAGACTTGTTGAGCAGAAGACTGCATTTGAACTCAAACTACGATAAAGCAGCCTTTCCGTCTATTACAATAAGTATGATAATTTGGATAATCATGATATGTGTTGATTATAATTGAAATATTAACCAATAAACTAAAGAATTTATACCCAATATACTAATCAGAATTCGTAAAATTGTCTACTTTTACCTTGAAGTAAAATATGTAATTACGTTAATGTCATTTATTGCTTTGATATTTTAACAGTAACTTTGCCAGTGTACTTTTTTAAACCTTTAACATTTCAAATAGTTATTTAATTATTACACACATTTGTTGAAATCTTTATACACGTAATTACTTATGGTGTGTTTAAAAGTTGGGAGCGTAAATAATTGACATCGACTCTAATATTAATTGCCGTATCAATTGTAAACCTCTTTTAAAGTAAATATAGCTAGATTTCAAACAATCTGAGAACAGTAGCTAATAGACGTCAGATTGATAACAACAATCGAGTCCAATGAAACTGCGAAACTTTATACTCCTCATCTTTGCTCAATTGGTTACGGCTTTTAATACAAATTTTACTGAAAAAGAACTATGGATTGAACAAAAATTGGATCATTTCAACGCGAGCGAGACACGCACTTGGCAAATGGTAAGTCAATAATTTAATAATAATGGCATTAAATAAATGTGTGAAAACTGTATTACTATTTTACCTCATAGCGTTACTTGGCAACTGATACTTTTTATAAGCCGGGTGGCCCTTTGCTTATCAACGTAAATGGTGAATGGCCTGTAATATTTAAAACCGAATTCGGTAACATATTCTACGAAATAGCTGAAAAGTTTAATGCCTATGGGGTCAACACCGAGCATCGTTATTACGGCAACAGCAGACCAGTACAGTAAGTAACAGCTGATTTCAGTCGGTTCACACGCCCTTCAGATATTAAGATTTTATTGTTTTGCCACGCCTCCAATGGGCGTAGCCAAACTTTATCAGACGCGGGTATACACGAATATATATGCCAAGTTTCCAGTCTCTAACTTTAATAGCGGCGAAAAAAATTGCGTTCATACGGACAGACGGACGGACATTAAACTCTTTTCACTTCGTAAGCGAGCTTAAAAGTGTCATTTAAACAATTTGAATAGAAATTTAACCACCGAGAACCTGCAATATTTGAGCATGAAGCAAGCCCTAGCAGATTTGGCACACTTCGTGAGGCAGCAAAAGGCCACAGTTCCCGGTTTAGCCAATGCCAAGGTGATATTATTGGGATGTTCGTATGCAGCCAACATGGTAGTCTATTTCCGAAAGGATTACCCGGAGTTGATTGATGGCGGCTGGGCAGCTTGTTCGGCGCTTTATTACAGATTGGACTATTCGGGTGAGGCTTATGCAATGATATAGTTTTAATTTGAATTGAAATCATTTTGCTTTCAATTAGATTATTTTATAAGTGTTGGTAGATCACTACGTAAGATCGGTGGCGATACGTGCTATGATCGTATTGACCATTTCAGCAAATCGTATCTGAAGCATAAAAAGGCAAAGGATGCAATTTATACGCTGCTTGAGGGAAGCAATCTAACATCCTACTACAACAACGTCGATGATATATTTGCAACTCACGTGCAGCATCGCAAGTGAGTTCCTTGTTCACCTGATGATCCATAAATTAAGATTTACTCTTCGTTCAGCATTACCACGATGCGAAAAATATGCAAAAATGTGACTACGGTTGAGAGCGACGACTTTCTTGGATTCGGTAAGTTGCTCGAGCACCTCAGCTCAAAAATACCCGAAATAGGTACCAAGGAAGAAATCGAATTCTCGGAGGATCATATAGGTAAGTAAGCATAACGACATATAGAATGAATTTCGTTAGTAATGTACGTCTAGAGCGACAATATTTGTATCAGACTTGCAACGAGTTCGGCGACTTTCAATCTACGAGCTCAAGACATCAGCCTTTTGGTGACAAGGTGCCGTTCTCCACCTTGGTTGCAGAGTGTCAAAAGCAATTCGGACCCAAATACACGATTGACTTTATAAACAGAAAAGTTGATGAAATCAACGCACTTTATGGGGGCCAAGAGCCCCAAGTTGATCACATTTATTTCACAAAAGCCGAAGACGATCCCTGGCGATGGGCGGGTGTACTCGATGAGTGTGCGACTGTTATACCAGGTACATTTTGACTTTAAATTCTCACCACCTGATTCCCATCAATAATTTAAACAGGTATTGGCCACTGTCATGAGTTAAGAGCTCGCAGTGAAAAAGATCCTCCAGCCGTTGCAGCGGCCAAGCAAAAGGGCTTCGATTTAATCGAGAGCTGGATCAATGGCGTGGAAACCCCGGAAACACTTGCAAAATGTTAGTTTTGATTTTGTGAAAATGACAAGAATATAATGAAAAACATAAAGTAAACCAAGAACACTATAATTATACAAATGTTTAATACACTTTGCCCCAACTTGGGTTAAAAAGGTACTTCTGTGGGAGATCGGCTACGCCATGTGCGGAGCCCCAAACTGCACGTAGATAGGCGGCTTGGAAGGTTTCAACGATTGGTGGATTTTGAAGTACTTCAATTTATTGAACTTAACCTAAATATTTTCTTACTTAATTCATAGCTGCACAGAAGGTGCATCCGATCATTCAAAGTAACTGGACTTAAAGTTCGCATGCAGATATCGGCTTATCTAAACGCATCTGTGCTTTTATCTGTGTTCTCTCATATTCATTCTCTTTGCGCTCTTTGCTGTCTCTACGCTCACGCTTAATGTCAGCTGTAGATCGAACAACTTCAGAACATAATAAAACTCAATTCCCTATGTCACATAATGACATTGGCAATAATTTAATTCTCGTTTTTTGTGCCAGCCGAAGTATCAGGCAACAAATCGTTCGTGTGCCGAACTTCAGCTGAGTTGAACTAATTCGGCCAAACTCCCTTAGTTTGCCTTAAAAATAATTCAAATAATAATAAGGTCAATAATAATATTAAAATAATAATAATAATAATTCATTTTCATTTTCAAAATGTATTAGATACTTTACAGTATCTCCAGTTAAATTAATAATAAATGGTTAAATATCATTAAAAGTGTTACCGTATAAGACAAACAAATAAATTACAAATTGTCTATCGATTGCGATCAATCCCATGTGAACCATTGACTAATTAATAACGTTGTAGAACATGTGGATGGGCTTACCGATAACAATTAACAGCTTGTCTATTTAGCTGTAAATACTTTGAGTGAACCACATAAACAAGAATCGCTCAATTGCCGAGGAAATGCTCGACGAATAGAACTGATAAAGCACCACTTGGTATTCGGTTTTACAAGGTTTTAGGCCAACGATTTGAAAGTAGTGTATTATTTACGACCTGTTGTGCGATTTTTTTAACGTAGATAATGCTCCAATTAGGTGCGTGATAAGACTGTCGTAGAACTAAGCAACAGTTATTAATGGTGCCCAATGCGTGCTTTAGCCACAGTAGAAGTCCAATCCACAACGATGGCACACTACCTATTCGGACTTACTTTGGCCCTGCTGGCTTTGGGCCTGGTCAATGGAAATATATTCCAGCGCACCTTCAAACAACTGCACGGAGAACCTCCTGTGCCTACGAACAAAATCGAGCAGATGAGGTGCAAACATTGTGGATCGAACAGCAGTTGGACCACTTCGATGAGTCCGAGACCCGAACCTGGCAAATGGTATGCGTCATTTGTTATATAATCAGTACCAAGAATTGAAGATTTATACCAAACAGAGATATATGCTGAACGATGTGTTCTTCAAAGCCGGTGGTCCCATGTTCATTTTCCTGGGAGGAGAGTGGGAAATAAGCAAAGGATTCGTCACGTCTGGTCACATGTACGACATGGCCAAGGAGCACAATGGACTTCTGGTCTACACCGAGCATCGTTACTACGGCGAAAGCCACCCTCTGCCGTAAGTTCGCCTAAATTAGTATTTCAATTAAGTTCCCGATGAATTTCTGTGCCTTTCAGCGATTTGTCCAACGAGAACATTCAATATTTGCATGTGAAACAAGCCTTGGCCGATGTGGCTCACTTTATTACCACACAAAAGGCAACCTATGAGGGCTTGGCCGATTCCAAGGTCATAATTGTCGGCGGCTCCTATTCTGCGACGATGGTCACTTGGTTCAAGAAGACCTATCCCGACTTGGTGGCAGGCGGGTGGGCTTCCAGTGCTCCACTCTTCGCCAAGGTTAACTTTGTCGGTGGGTTTGGTCACTGGAATGCACTCTAGTAGTTCACTTACTATATTCACTTTTTGGTCAGAGTACAAGGAGGTAACAGGACAATCCATAGCCCTGATGGGCGGATCCGCCTGTTACAAGCGCATTGAGAACGGCATTGCAGAGATGGAAGCGATGTTCGCCAACAAACGCGGTGCTGAGGTGAAGGCTCTGCTGAAAATTTGTGAGCGTTTTGATGTGTACAGCGATCTGGATATATGGACGCTGTTCAGCGAGATCTCCGACATATTCGCTGGCCTTGTTCAGACTCATGAGTAAGAAGGGCTCTTGACAATTACTCAAATATTGCTTTGACTCATTTGTCCCTCAGTGCTGGAAACATCGAAGGCGCCTGCCAGAAAATCATGGCCGAAAGTACCGATCTCATTGGGGTCAGTAAATATATACTCAGTGAATTTGAAGAGACCGATGGCAAGTGCTACGATCTCAGCTACGATTCCATCATCAGCAAACTTTTGGAGCCAAGGTACACTGGAAACATGAGTGAGTTAAATGTCTTCTACAACAAGGTATTTTCCTTAACTTGGAATTTACAATTTGCAGTGCGCCAGTGGCTTTATCAGACATGCAATGAGTACGGCTGGTATCAGACCTCAGGATCCTCTGCTCAACCATTCGGCACCAAGTTCCCCGTAGCACTCTACACGACTATGTGCGCCGATCTCTATGGCACCCAGTTTAGCAACTCCCTTATTGAGGCAAAAGTGGCCAAGACAAATGCAGACTTTGGTGGCCTGACACCCCAAGTGCAGAATGTGTACCTGACCCATGGTCATCTGGATCCCTGGCGGGCAATGGGCATACAGAACGAAACCCAGGCCACCATTATACCAGGTTAGTTAGTTGAGCTTTTTCTCATAAATGTTTTTTAATATTTTAATTTGCAGAACACGCGCACTGCAAAGACTTCGGTTCGATCAGTGCCAGCGACAGCGCCGAAATGCGTGCCTCGAAAGAACGCATTGCCGAACTAGTTCGCGAATGGCTAAAATAAAACTCTTGATTTATTCTGGTTCCAGTACTGGAACAATATATGCATGGCTATAAATACCATTTTAGAATACGTCTCTAAGTAACCAGGATCATTAAAACAACAGAGCAAAAAGGGTTAGAGCTCCAAACCTGTCTGTATGCTTATAGTTTATATCACATAGTAAGAACAGTAACAAGTATATCAGATAATAGATTATAATAATAATACTGATAACAACGATTTGTAATAATAAATATAATCTTACAAATTTACCCGACCCTTGTATAACATTGAACAATATTTAGATGGACCCTTTGATTGAAGCTAATGAGTGAGCCGCAGAATAAAATGGCTCAACTTTGATTACCGTGGAAATAACTCAATCAACAGAACTAATTAAGCAGGTTTAGGGCCAACGATTAAAGAATACTGTGTTAGTTGAATTTACAATCTCTGTGCGATTTTTCTATATCGATAATACCACCTGATAAGATTTGCCGATCAGCTAGGTAGCACATTTGGCTGGCCGCACCGTTAGCCACAGTAGAAGTCCAATCCACAACGATGGCACACAACCTATTCGGAATTACTTTGGCACTGCTGGCTTTGGGCCTGGCCAATGGAAATATATTCCAGCGCACCTTCAAACAACTGCACGGAGAGCCTCCTGTGTCGGAGAACCAGAATCGAGCAGATGAGGTGCAAACATTGTGGATCGAACAGCAGTTGGACCACTTCGATGAATCCGAGACCCGAACATGGCAAATGGTATGCGTCATTTGTTATATAATAAGTACCAAGAATTGAAGATTTATACCAAACAGAGATATATGCTAAACGATGTATTCTTCAAAGCCGGTGGTCCCATGTTCATTTTCCTGGGAGGAGAGTGGGAAATATCCCGCGGCCGGATCACGGCTGGACACATGTACGACATGGCCAAGGAGCACAATGGACTTCTGGTTTACACCGAGCATCGTTACTATGGCGCAAGCCGCCCTCTGTCGTGAGCTCTACAAAATTAGTACTTCAATTAAGTTCCCGATTAATTTCTGTGCCTTTCAGCGATTTGTCCAACGAGAACATTCAATATTTGCATGTGAAACAAGCCTTGGCCGATGTGGCTCACTTTATTACCACACAAAAGACAACCTATGAGGGCTTGAGCGATTCCAAGGTCATAATTGTCGGCGGCTCCTATTCTGCGACGATGGTCACTTGGTTCAAGAAGACCTATCCCGACTTGGTGGCAGGCGGGTGGGCTTCCAGTGCTCCACTCTTCGCCAAGGTTAACTTTGTCGGTAGGTTTGGCTCTCCGATAATTCGCATATAATTCACTACCGTCAAATCATTTGCTTAGAATACAAGGAGATTATGGGACAATCCATAGCCCTAATGGGCGGATCCGCCTGTTACAAGCGCATTGAGAACGGCATCGCAGAGATGGAAGCGATGTTCGCAAACAAACGTGGTGCTGAGGTGAAGGCTCTGCTGAAGATTTGTGAGCCTTTTGATGTGTACAGCGATCTGGATATATGGACGCTGTTCAACGAGATTTCTGAAATATTTGCCAATGTTGTTCAGGGACACTAGTGAGTATGAGCTTTAGTTGATTGCGATATATTAGCTTAACTGAGCAAACGTTCAACAGTGCTGGGCGAATTGAGGGTGTCTGTCAAGAAATCATGGCCGAAAGTTCTGATCTTATCGGAGTAAGTAAGTATCTACTCAATGAATTTGAAAAGGCCGGTGGCAAGTGCAATGATCTGAGCTACAATGCCATCGTCGACACACTCGCAGACTCAAGCTATACTGGAAGTAGTAGTAAGTGCACTAATGCAATGATGTTGCAATCGTATATCCTAAGCCTTGGATTAACATATTTCAGTGCGCCAGTGGATATATCAGACATGCAATGAGTACGGCTGGTATCAGACGTCAGGATCCGCTGACCAACCATTCGGCAGCAATTTCCCCCTAGCACTCTTTACCACCATGTGCGCCGATCTCTATGGCTCCCAGTTTAGCAATTCCTTTATCGAAGGAAAAGTGGCAGGCACAAATGCAGACTTTGGTGGCCTGACACCCCAAGTGCAGAATGTGTACCTGACCCATGGCCATCTGGATCCCTGGCGGGCAATGGGCATTCAGAACGAAGCAGAAGCAACCATTATACCAGGTGGGTTTGACTATAACAAACTGGCCAAAAGACTAACGGACTGGCCAGTCGGCCTTAAGCTTCATTGTAACAATATGTATTTAAAACTTAACTTGAGATATCTGAAACAAATCCTTTTTTAAATTTATGGAAAGGTCATTCAAAACCAAAAGTGCAACATTTATCTTCGGAAAATGAAAATGATCATCTAGTTTTATGCTCGGTTCGTCCATTCGTTCCCCTACCCTCCCACCGATCGGAATTCATTAATTTAATATAAGGTGCATTAATTTTTTTTAAATATTCTCAAAATCGATTTCTTACACAATTTTACAAGTTTAGTCCCAAAGTTTGACATATAACTATGAACTTCTTAAACAGACCAGCGCAAAAATATTTTCGCAATTGCTGGGCCAAGTGGCCTCATTCCAAAAATTTATATTTCGAACTAAATAACGAACAAAATAATCAAGGATCGTTGTTTCAAGCTGTTATTATACTGTGAATAGAGTATTGGGCAGTCAGTTGTAGCCAAACGCAACGTTCTCATCTATCGAACTATAGATAATCCATACTCACAGAAGGAAACTGGGTGGGAAAATTGAGGGTAGAATGTTTCACAAAAATAACTGAGACCAGACGATCGGCTAATATGAGCTGGTTAATGTATTTTATAAAAAATACTACAATAATGAATAACTTTTAATTTTTTACAGAATATGCGCACTGCAAGGACTTTGATTCGATCAGTGCCAGCGATACCGCTGAAATGCATGCTCAAAAGAACGCATTGCGGAACTGGTTCGCGAATGGCTGAAGTAAAATTGTTTAAACATTTTCGTATCTTTTAGCGATAACAGCAATCTAAAAGTTATATGATCTATGAGTGAGTTTTATAATTGCAATAAATTACAATAAAAAATTTTAAAAAATATACTTTAGTATTTATTTGATGATTTATTTGAGCCCTTGGGACTAGATTTTATTAGGTTAGGTCAATTGAGTTAATAACTAATTAAGCCCATGTAAATACTATGAACTACTAATAGAAATCAAGGGAGGTTTTCGATTTCTGATACGAGCTGTATTGCTGAAAATCCCGTCTTATCACGCGTTTCTATTAAAATACCACTTTCAGTGCTTATCAGCGATACTTTTATAGTTCTCTATCTTGATCACAAATTAATGAAAGCTGAACGACATTTGGATTACATAAAACCTGAACGTTGGTCAAGTGAAAATTTCATTTTCGAACATGCTGTTGCTTCAATTGGTCAGCCTAGGGCTAGTGGCTTTGGTTAGCCAGGCAAATGGCCTGGAGCGGAAGAGAGATGTTCCCGTGTTCGTCAAAACTCTGCAGGACCTGCATCGTGGTCCGCCCCTGAAGGCAATGGTGCGGGAGGACACGGTAGAAGAAAAATGGATTACACAACCGCTTGACCACTTCGATGAGACCAACAAAAATACGTACGAAATGGTAAGAGTATTAGCCTATCAGAATTCGGATACCCATTAACTTCAAAAGACCATGTCCTCAATATAGCGCTACTTAATTAACGATGAATTCCAAACCGAGGGCAGTCCAATATTCATCTTTTTGGGCGGTGAATGGGAGGCCGAGCCGAGCATGATTAGCCAGGGTCATTGGTATGACCTGGCCAAGGAACACAACGGCGTGCTGATCTACACTGAGCACCGTTACTACGGCGAGAGTGTGCCCACAGAGTAAGTGCAACAACGTTCGATTGACGTCTAAATGTAACCAACTGTCAACAGGACAATGTCCTTGGACAACTTGAAGTACCTGCATGTCAAGCAGGCGCTCGCCGATGTGGCCCTTTTCATTGAGGCCTGTAAAGCGGAAAGTCCACAGCTGGCCAACTCGAAGGTGCTTTTGGCCGGTGGCTCCTACTCAGCCACAATGGTCGTGTGGTTCACGCGGCTCTATCCCGATTTGGTAGACGGTGGCTGGGCCTCCAGTGCCCCACTGTTCGCCAAGGTCGACTTCCTCGAGTACAAGGAGGTGACCGGCAGAGCCTTCCGTGAGCTTGGCGGCCAGCAGTGCTACGATCGCATTGAGAAAGGCATTGCCGACCTGGAGTTCATGTTTGACAACAAACGTGCGGCTGAGGCACGCGCCATGCTGCGCCTTTGCAGCAACTTTGATCATAACAGCGATCTGGACATGTGGAACTTGTTCAGCAGTATTTCCAACATCTTTGCGAGCGTGGCGCAGTATCAAAGGTGGGTCAGGCGTATAATCGGCAACATTCACAATTTACCTCAAAAGCTTTTTTCGATTTAATGCAGTCCGGGCGATATCGAGTATTATTGCGACTATCTGCTGAGCTTCAACGACGATGCCTCAGCCATAGCCAACTTTGTCTATTGGGCCTGGAACTACGACACCTGCGTCGATGCGCGCTACCAAGAAACCATCGCGTATTATAAGTCGGGCGTTGACAACTTTAGCGCGGGTAAGTTGTAAAGCTGTTAGACGTGTTGATTTTTACTCTCGTTCACGACGAAGAGTATATTGGGCTTGAAACGTCCGTCTGTCTGTCCGTATGACCCCTACTTTTTTCTAGCTGGAGAAATTTGTAATATACACGATATACGATATACGATAAAATCAATATTTCTTCGTCTATTTTTAAGTTAGATTAATTCAACTCTTTCAGACATAATAAAAATCACACAAGTATTTGTTGGATACGCAAATATAAATATATATTCTAGGCTGGAAAATTCATATCTTCCACAATTTTAGAGCCAGAGTTACCAAATTGGGCACAGTTCTCCTCCAAATATCCCCCAACAAATTACAAAAATCGATATTATTCCAAATTAATAATAATAATTAAGACCGTTTTCGTCCTTTCAAGCCCTCGGGTACACCCGACTGCAACGTTCTTACTTGTTCTGATTAATACTCTTTGTGTTCAATAGCTCTTCCCTGGTACTATCAGACCTGTAACGAGTACGGTTGGTACCAGTCTTCGCGTTCAATCAATCAGCCCTTTGGCACCAAGTTCCCGGCCACGTTGTACGTTGAAATGTGCAAGGAAATCTTCAGCCCAGAGTTTGGAAATGAACAGATCCAGAGCAATGTCGCCCAAACCAATGAGGACTTTGGCGGCTTGGAGCCCAACGTGGAAAACGTCTATATGACACACGGCGAACTGGACCCTTGGAGTGCCATAGGTCACGGCGTCGCAGAGGGCGCCACGGTCATTAGCAAAGCTTCGCACTGTGCCGACTTTGCATCGATCAGCACCGGCGACTCCCCAGAAATGCGCGCTTCAAAGGAACGTCTCGCTGAACTAGTTCGCGAATGGTTAGCCTAACTTAAGATAGTATACTTTCAATATTCCTCCTTTGGCAGTAATAAAATTTTAAATCTACACGTTTCTTTGCTTTTATATCATAATTTGAAACTATATATGGGGGTCGATTTTGCTACGATTTGCAGATGAAAATTTGTTCCATGAAATTTTTTTGCGTTAGCTTGAGCTTCTTTTTGTATCCAGCCTTATTCAAATAATTCTAAAGGTCTTTTTGTGCAGTGTTTAGCTCCAGGGCAATCGAAACAATGCTTACGATTTCTTTTTCCACGTTTTAATTATAATTTTCAACAATTGGATCTCCAGAGTGTGGAGCATCTTTGATATCGAAATTACCGTTCCGGTCAGCGAAGAAGGTCCTATCAGCGAAGAGTTTTTGAAAAAACATGTAAATTTTCTAACACCATCTAGTGTTACATATTACTAAAACCATATATTACAAAATAAGAGGATTTCTTTCTGAACACTTAAGTGTTAATTTCTCTTTTTTTGTTTTTTGTTTTGTTTTTGGTATGAGCAAATGGATCAACACATATTACAACCATGACCATATAGACAAACATTTTTTTATAACAATTGCCCAACTAAATAGGACTCCATTTCCCGAAAGGCAAGAAATATCGGTATTAAATTCAATTTTTGTGGATATATGTCGTAGATCACAACTACAATAGAATCCAAATTTGATATGTATGTGGTTATCGTATAGCATACGCTTATTAAGATTGTGTTGGATAACTACCCCCACTTTACCCAATAATGAACTGTAACATGATCTAAATTTCACTTAGACATCAAGAATATACAAATACATATTCAGAGCATACTTTCAGGAGCGCATGAAATTTTATTCTGTATACAAGAAAAGATTTCGCAACTGTAAACAGTTTTCATACCCTTACGGAGGCCATTTTTATTATGTCAAGAAATAGGTAACATTTGTATGTAAGACCATCTCATAAAAAATTGGAAGTAATCACAATGCAACATATGCTGCAAGAAAATAAAACGCACTCTAACAATTTATTCAATATGTTGAAGTGCTGCGAAAAACGATATTTCCTATTCATTTACATTATTAGGTGTATTACATACTACGTATCTTTTTTTTAATTTCATTTATTACAAACAAGAACACTATTACCTAATAATGGCGACTTAAGATAGTTATATATGGATACAAGTACTACGTATAGTATGTAATACTGAAATTCTAACATGTATTCTAAAATAAAAAGATTTTACTTGATAGAAGAATAAAAACCATAATGCGAAAAAAAATTTTAAGATATCTTCAATTTGGGCTTTAAAAAAAATTCTGTTCGATTTGTTTTCTTGACACATTTGCCAATCTTTTTGCGTTTTGACAGGAACAAATACTAGTATTACTCAATTATAAAGTCAATCTAGATATTACATGGCAATGAATAAATCAATCGATGGCGAAATTGTCGTAAGCCCATGACAATAAAGATATGACCGTTGCAATAAGAAACCATAGTATTTTGGGAAAGGCTAGTCAACGTGACCCAGAAACTACTTGAACTTATCACTGTTGTAAAAATGGGGCTTAAGTCTAAACTATATGTCAATATTTGCTTTTTCATTACCAATTATCTTTAATAACGCCCTGTCAGACTTATTTTTTGAATAAATAGGCCGCGTATTGGGGTAGGAAACCATTCGCAAACCTGCGAAATATCCAACAAGATGATGTACATCCTTATAGTTACAGCTCTACTCGCACCTCTGGTTCCTGCAGCAAAACTTGGAGCGTCCTTGGGTGCAGACGACGTAGAAATTCCGGCATTCATACAATCCGTCAGGGAACTTCACCGTGGACCACCAGTTCAACCCACCACCAATCGAGCAAATGTGGAGACCCGTTGGATCAGCCAGAAATTGGACAACTTTGACGACAAGAATGAAAACGTGTGGGACGATGTAACTATCCCACTCTATGAAGGAAAAAAAAAACAACAACAACTTATCCTCTTTAACTAACTTTCTCTTAGCGTGTTTTGATCAACGAGGACTACTTCGTGGATGGTTCCCCAATCTTCATTTATCTAGGCGGCGAATGGAAGATCGAACCTAGTGCTATCACATCAGGACATTGGGTAGACATCGCACGGGAGCACAATGGATCACTCGTTTACACAGAGCATCGATTCTTCGGAGAAAGCATTCCCATCAAGTAAGGTCCCATTCCTAATATTCCTGTTCAAGTAGCTCAACTTCCTTCATTTCTCCCACAGACCCTTGTCAACCAAGAACCTTAAATATCAAAGTGTGGAACAAGCTTTGGCCGATGTGGTTAATGTTATTAGCGAGCTTAAATCGGAGGATAAGTATAAGGACTCGAAGGTGGTTGTTTCAGGCTGTTCCTACTCTGCGACCATGGCTGCTTGGCTTAAGCTATTGTACCCCGACGTGATCGTGGGCAGTTGGGCCTCCAGCGCCCCATTACATGCCAAAGTAGACTTTGAAGGTGGGTCTTTAGAGTCGTCACGGTATGTGTGGTTTTAGCACAGTTGCTTCTATTGCAGATTACATGGAAGTTGTTGGCAAAGCATACAGACAGTTGGGAGGAGACTACTGCTACGATCTTATTGACAATGCCACCTCCTACTATCAGAATTTGTTTGAGATTGGAGAGGGCGCTGAGGCGAAGAAGCTCTTGAATCTTTGCGACGATTTCGATGAGAACGACGAGCAGGATCAGTGGCAAATATTCAGCACTATTGCAAATATTTTTGCCGGCATCGCCCAGTACCAAAAGTAACTAAAAAACGTCCCGAATCTATGCCTGCTACATGTTCTTCCTTCCATGTAGACCGGAGAACTACGACCTGCCGCAATATTGCTCCGTTCTTCGTAGCTTTTCTGATGACGATGCTGAAGCACTATCTAAATTCGTTCAATGGCGTCTCAATAAACCAGCTTGTGTCAACACCAGATATAAGGGAACTGTGAACTATTACAAATGGGCCAAGGACAACTACGATGGCTGTTAGTAAATTTATCGCAATATTATACTTCTTTTTTCAAATTACTATTTCTCTTATCTTCCCTTAGCTGGACTTGGTTGGTTCTATCAGACATGCAGAGAATTCGGCTGGTTCCAATCTTCCGGGAGCTCAAATCAACCATTCGGTTCTCTTTTCCCGGCCACCCTCTACACCGACACTTGTCACGATGTATTCGGATCACGTTTTACCGCAGCTAAAATTCAGGCCTATATTGATGCCACAAACAAGGAATATGGGGGTGTGAATCCTGATGTGGAGAAAGTTTATTTCGTTCATGGTGAATTGGATCCATGGAGCACTGTTGGAGCTGGCGTTGCACAGGGTGCCACCATTATTCCCCAAGCTTCCCACTGCCCTGATACAGGTTCAATCAGTTCACGGGACAGTCCTGAATTGCGCGCCTCTAAGGACCGACTGGCTGAACTAGTTCGCGAGTGGCTCGCCTGAGTTCCGCACGGTTCTAAGTCTCAATACATTTGAGATCCTATATTACATATATATATATTCTTTTTTCTTTTTTTTTGTAATTACATGCTTTTCGATGCACACCATTTTTTTTTCCAAATTAAACCACTGCTTATATATGTCTGCCTATCTATTATTTAATGGCGTTAGAGTAATCTCTTCTAACCGATTCTGGCTAGTTGTGTACTTTACATATTTTCTTTACATATTTAAAATTTGAAAAAATTTTGCAATTCACCCCAAGTAATTCGAGTTATTACCGATGATGTATCGAAATTCTTATCGATGTTATGAAAAATATGAAAGTAGCGAAGGTAAGTGACAATTTTAAAATTTAATTAGATAGTGCAATCATCTCATTCAATACCACGAAGTCGTAACATTCGACTTGTGGAATGAGAATTTTAATTTGCAAATATATATCAAAACAGACCCATCAACTGTTTTATTTAATATAAGGACGATCGATCGAAAAATAAGTTTTCGTTAAAAACTTTTATGTTTTTAACCAAACTTGCCAAAGCGTCACCAAGTTTCAACGTATGAAAAAAATATTACCTTTTTTTTAATTTGAAAAAGGCAACGTTTGCATTTATTGGTAAATTTTAAAACATCTGTATGGCAAAAATGACTTGGAGGGCCGTAAATTGGGCCGCCGTGGTAAGTGTACTCGTGTTGGCAGGTGTTCGGGGAATGGTCTAATTAATCGTCTTCTTATGTCCTGGATTTTATGTGCTTGAGCCAGCGGGTTAGAATGTAGTGTCAACTTGTCGTTTAGTGTAATACTTTTAGTGTTAAGAATTTTGAAGATGTGTTGGAAGCCTAAATCTCTATGTATAATAGTGTTACGGACTAGTGCCGGGTCCCCCGCGACACGTCTGTAAATGGTGTTTATTCTTGTTTGTATGGATGTAAGGTGGTATTGCGGGGCTGTGTCCCAGATGGCCAGGCCGTATGCCCAGATAGGTATTATCATCTGCTGGACAAGTAATATTTTGTTTGATAGCCTAAGAGAGGAGGAGGGTTATTCGACCCTCAGTTCATCTTTTTGGACGTGTGTTGATTGAAGTCTTCAGATGTTTGATGTGATGTGTCCATGTTAAGCGATTATCCAGAATGAGTCCAAGGTATTTGTATCTTGAGAGAGTGGGAATGTTGGAGTTGTGGATTGTGATAGCGGGGCATTGTTTTTTACATTTAGTGTGAACAACGTGTGCGCTCTTCTCCTGAGAGGTACAAATGTGTTATATCGAAGAACACCGCAGGGCAGTATTGCTTCTTATCGAACGAGTTAAGGATGAAGTCGACTACTCGTATAAGTTGCTCCGGCGTTCCATGATTCGGGCGGAAGCCAAATTGAAAATCTGGAATAGTGCCAGAGTCCTCCAGGACTATTCTTATTCTTTTCAATATAAGGCGTTCGAAGATTTTTGCGAATGTAGGGAGGAGGCTGAGGATTTGACAGTTTTGCCGTCAATTTTATCAATCCTCGAAGCTTTCTTTCTTTTGAGCGGGTAGATTTCTGTAGCAAGTTTCTCAAGTGTGAAGGGGTCCGGGAGGTCGTCAGGGTTGAAAACGGGGTCGGGGTCGCTTAGGACAACATCTGCGTCTTCCTCAGAGGCGAAATTAAAAGGCTGGAATCGGCTTTCCAAATCGTTGGCAAGTATATTGGCCTTCTCTTCGTCGGAGCGACTCCAACCTTTACCGTCTTGAATGGCATCAGGCATTGCCGGTAGCCTTTTGATGCGGCGTGTGAACTGCCACAGGTTATAACACAACGGCTTGTTGGGGTCATCTCGTTGGAGCATCTCGTCCAGGTGGTTTGCACGAGCTTCCGCAAATGCACGTCGCAAGGAGGCAGCGGCGCGTTTCCAGGCGATATTGTCGCGCGGATTGCCAGATCTCAGCCATCGACATCGCAGGCTCCGCTTCTCCGTAAGAGAGAAGAGAGCTCATCAGTGAGTGGGAAAACCCAGCTAACTTGAGACATATTGCGCACTTCTTTATCGGTATGAATTTCTATTCTTTCTTGTTTCCATCCAATCAGCTTAAAACTCATTTACAAGCAACTATGCAAAACTCAATTACGTTATGTGCAAAGTTGTCAATAAAAAATGTAATTTATCGATACGTATTTTGGTTGCAAAAAAAATATAAAAAAAACCTATTTACGGCATGGAAATGGGCAAAGAGTTATTTTGAGTTTTAAGAAACAGCTGCTAGTATCAATACCAACTAATCTTATATTGCCAGTACAGCCTAACTAAAAGTTTAATATAAAGTTCACTGTACTTGATAAGCACTTCTGATAATTTTGTTATAGCTCTTTTAAAAGACAACAACCTTACGTCATGGTTGGCAGTTGTTGATTTTGAAGAGAAATTGATAATGGGCAATTAAGTGGGATTAAATGGTCAATACTTATTCGATGATAACGTGGTGGAAGTGGCAAATGCAGGAAATGTTTCATGAGTATTTAATATTTCTATCCATTTCCAAAAATGTTTTTTAACTTTTTAATGGAAATTTTTAATTTAACGTTATGTAAGGACAAAACCTTGCGAATTTATCCAAACAGCTATTAACTTTTTCTGTTAATTACAAGATTACAGTTTCACTAATAGAACCAAGTTGCAGAAATTTGCAATAAGGGCCTTGAAAAGAACCTGCACAACAAGCTATTACTAATATTTATTGGCCTTTAATTCCATCAGAGGTAAGCCCGTGACTTTGAGCAACTTCTGTGTAACCACTTAAACTTATCACCGTTATAGAAATGGAGCTAAGGTAAACTATTTTTCAATATTTGCTTTTTCATTAGCAACTATCTATAATAACACCCTGTCAGACTTATTTTTTGAATAAATAGGCCGCGTATTGGGGTAGGAAACCATTCGCAAACCTGCGAAATATCCAACAAGATGCGGTACATCCTTATAGTTATAGCTCTACTCGCAACTCTGGTTCCTGCAGCAAAACTTGGAGAGTCCTTGGGCGCAGACGACGTAGAAATTCCGGCATTCATACAATCCCTCAGGGAGCTTCAACGTGGACCACCAGTTCAACCCACCACCAATCGAGCAAATGTGGAGACCCGTTGGATCAGCCAGAAATTGGACAACTTTGACGACAAGAATGAAAACGTGTGGGACGATGTAACTATCCCACACTATGAAGGAAAAAAAAAACAACAACAACTGATCCTCTTTAACTAACTTTCTCTTAGCGTGTTTTGATCAACGAGGACTACTTCGTGGATGGTTCCCCAATCTTCATTTATCTAGGCGGCGAATGGAAGATCGAACCTAGTGCTATCACATCAGGACATTGGGTAGACATCGCACGGGAGCACAATGGATCACTCGTTTACACAGAGCATCGATTCTTCGGAGAAAGCATTCCCATCAAGTAAGGTCCCATTTCTAATATTCCTGTTCAAGTAGCTCAACTTCCTTCATTTCTCCCACAGACCCTTGTCAGCCAAGAACCTTAAATATCAAAGTGTGGAACAAGCTTTGGCCGATGTGGTTAATGTTATTGGCGTGCTTAAATCAGAGGATAAGTACAAGAAGTCGAAGGTGCTTGTTTCGGGCTGTTCCTACTCTGCAACCATGGCTACTTGGCTTAAGCTATTGTACCCCGACGTGATCGTGGGCAGTTGGGCCTCCAGCGCTCCTTTAAAGGCCAAAGTAGACTTTAAAGGTGGGGCTATCGATATCGTCATCACGATATGTGTGGTTTTAACCCAGTTGCTTCTGTTGCAGATTACATGGAAGTTGTTGGCAAAGCATACCGACAGTTGGGAGGAGACTACTGCTACGATCTTATTGACAATGCCACCTCCTACTATCAGAATTTGTTTGAGATTGGAGAGGGCGCTGAGGCGAAGAAGCTCTTGAATCTTTGCGACGATTTCGATGAGAACGACAAGCGGGATCAGTGGCAAATATTCAGCACCATTGCAAATATTTTTGCCGGCATCGCCCAGTACCAAAAGTAAATATAAAACGTCCCGAATCTATGCCTGCTACATGTTCTTCCTTCCATGTAGACCGGAGAACTACGACCTGCCGCAATATTGCTCCGTTCTTCGTAGCTTTTCTGATGACGATGCTGAAGCACTATCTAAATTCGTTCAATGGCGTCTCAATAAACCAGATTGTGTCAACACCAGATTTAAGGGAACTGTGGACTATTATAAATGGTCCATGGACAACTACGATGGCTGTAAGCATAACTTCTCAAAAAAACCCAATAACAAAAGGCCTTGTCTTTATAAATTACTATTTCTCTTATCCTCTAAGCTGGACTTGGTTGGTTCTATCAGACTTGTAGAGAATTCGGCTGGTTCCAATCTTCCGGGAGCTCAAATCAACCATTCGGTTCTCTTTTCCCGGCTACTCTCTATACCGACACTTGTCACGGTGTCCTCGGATCACGTTTTACCGCACCTAAAATTAAAGACTATATTGCTGCCACAAACAAGGAGTTTGGTGGTGTGAATCCTGCTGTGGAGAAAGTTTATTTCGTTCATGGTGAATTGGATCCATGGAGCACTGTTGGAGCTGGCGTTGCACAGGGTGCCACCATTATTCCCCAAGCTTCCCACTGCCCTGATACAGGTTCAATCAGTTCTAGGGACAGTCCTGAATTGCGCGCCTCTAAGGACAGATTGGCTAAAATAGTTCGCAAGTGGCTCGCCTAAGATTCGTATGAATTTTGGCCTTTATTGGTTTTTTGTTTATCTACATATTGCACATTATATAACAATGTTTTTTCAATGACGTAAATATATTAATATCCATATCTATATCAGCAAATTATGCGTTTCCTTTTTTATTTATATCTGTATGTTTTTAAATAATGTTCTATAATAAATTAAATACTTTGCAGAAATTAGGCTTTGTAAACTCAATATGCAATTATAACCCTCTTTTTATTGATTAAAGAATAGAAGCATAGGAATTTAGGGCATTAAATGCTGATGCATGCAATAAAATTCGCCTCCAACAAGGCAAATAATAATAATAATAATAATAATAATAATAATAATAATAATAAATGTTGATAAAAGTCTAACAAACTGATTTCAATTATCGGAAATGCAGGAATCGAAAATAATCTAGTGAATATACAAATTAATTCCACAAATTTTAGCGCAGTATAAGAATCAAATTATATTGCACCTGCAATTGCTTTACAAAAAAAACCATTTAAAAATTTCGCAAATAAATACATTAAATCTTTTTTAAGGTGTGACCAGTTGGACAGTCCATCACGATTACTTCCCGTCAGATAAATTCACATAAAGACTCAATGCCAGGCGAGACAGCTTCGAAGAGACAACAAATTTCTACACCCAATGAATTGGACTAAATTCAGGTACGTGTGTGGCGTACTAATTCTCATGGGTCTATCCAAAGACGGCTTTATATTGCCGCTGCTTACAGACATTGCTACGATTTCGAAATTGTCATAAATCTCGATGGCAACCAGAAGCAAGACACGCATGATAATGACCCAAAGAAACGACTATGAAAGCTCTACATAAGGTATACAATTTGTTTATAAATGCCATAAGATTCATTAATTGTATCTGCCAGTCCCAACCCATTGAAAATGTAACTGGTACAATTTTCTGGGCCCTCAAACATTTCCGTTAGCGGACGGTGAAATGCCAAAGTGTTGACTGCTTTTTGGTCAAATTATTTTGGTATGCGCCAGCGACATGAACAGCAAATACTTTTGAGCCAGGACTTGCGTTTCTCACACACTACGCTGGTCTTTTAGTAATTTTATTGAAAAAGAAATACAAATTCTTTCAATTTTTTTTAATTCTTTTGTAAATTGGCTGCGCTGTGTTTCTTAAGCTCAATTGAATTTTTAAATTCTTAAAAAAAACATGTTTTCATTTTTTTCCCTCAAAAATACTATGGGTTTTTATTATTTATTATGGGTCATAATTATATAAGCTATTAAACGAAATTGCGATCAGCTTATCTAAAGGCACGGAACTAAGCACATATTGCATAAAAATAAAGTATCTGATAAGTTAAATCCTAGTTAGCTCCTAGCTTTTATGTTCTAAGAGATATTCTCAAAAAGCCATGAGCAGAAAAAAAGATATATAAATATATATTTTTGAAATAAACTTAATCTGTAATCTTTAAATTGTAAATAAGTTTAAAATGATGAACTCTTTAAATATTAATAAACCTTTAAGCCAGACACAAACTGTAAGGGGACGAGGGATATAAATAAATGAAATGAGAGATACCATCCCTTTTTATTTCAAGTACAGGGTATTTTAAGATTAATAAAAGCTAAACCTTATTCGCCGCTTGCGATGAGCTACTCAAAGAGCCGCTAAAAAGCCCAGGCCATGCCAGAATGCCAAGGAATTAGTCAACAGCGACTTGGGCGAACAATTTCGAGCCTGAGAACCAAACAATAAAACGGACGCGGAGACAAACACCGAATTACTCGGCGGCCAGCGCAAATAACAAATCAAAATCAGTGACAAAATGATTTAGGAACCAAGCGAAAAAGTTCACACGAAGCCCAGCAGCCAGTCAAGGCAGAAATCACCGCAAATCGAATCGAGACACACACACACACACTTAGCATCCTTTGGCTGAGAATTTGTGGTGGCTGCCTTGGCAGTGTCATTGTTGCGATAAAGATCACAATGTGTAAATCATGGCGAAAAGCGCTCGGCCGGAGCCGCCAACCGCGCATTGCATAAACAAGTAGTCGAGCAAATGGATACAAGCCACGGCGACAAGGAGCCGCCTATTTATTGAGCGCCCACACATAAATTTGCCGGCTGCCAATTCAGCTGGTGTACATGGAGTGCAGCATGGAGTTGTGCACGTTGTCATAGACCTTAACAATATCCGCGTCTGCCTCCAGCGCCTTGATGAACTGTGTGTAGCGCTGCATCTGCGGCACGGTCAGCTTAACCAGCGGCACCCGGGCGCAGTAGCCAATCTCAGTCAGCAGCGGCTTGTAGCCGGCCAGCCGCAGCTTGGCGGCCACATCCGGTATATCCTCCGGCTGGCATCTGAAGCACAGAGCGCCCATTTCGATGCTGACAATTTTACAGTCGTCGGCCTGGCACTGCCGCGCGTCGCGTTGCAACTGCTCCTCCAGGTCGGCAAAGTCCATGGCAGCCTTGCTGGTCATCAGCACATGGATGAGGCCCATTTGCTTGAAGGGACTGAGCTCGCTGCCCAACGGGCGAAAGCGTGATTTATATCGGTGGAGAACGGTCGACAGTCGCTGCTTCAGTTCACCCAAATTAGCCGTGCGCACCTGACACACGAGTGCCGCCAGTTTTCCTTTGTAGTTCACATGCAGCATGCCATTTTCCCTTTTGGCCCCGGGCTCATCGAATGTGCGCAAATCGAGCGCCTCGGATAGGTCCATGGATTTTGGCTTTTTCTTGATAACCCTTTTTGACAGAACCTTTCCAGAATTGCGCTTCGTCTTCCCAATGATTGTTGTGCTTGAGTCGATCTCGCCATCCAGCCCATTATGTTTCCCGCAGCTATTTGTTGGCGTTGGCTTCCGGCCAAACATTGGAGTCCTTTTCGATTTGAGTGGCATCAGATTGGCCGTAACGCGAACTAATTTGGACGCTTGGTTGGTTGACTCTAAGAATTTCTTGCGTAAGGATTCCATTTTTGGATCTTGGTAACTTGTGAATTTTGTATTTTTTCAACAGAGAAATGTTGATGTTATGCAGTCGATTCTCATTTCGGAATGAAACTTGTCACACAAATTATATTCTATGGAGCAAAGCAACTGCGATCGGCGAATGTTATATCTGAAAATCCCCCCAGCTCCATCTGCTGATATAAATATTTTTTTAACCTTGCAGAGTATGCATTGAATATATTTTAGATCAACTGCCTAAATTAGCATAAATTCCGTGTTTTTTCCATGCAAAAGGGTCGAAATCGGCCAGTTCGAAGAACTAGCGTTTCCATAAGATATCCTTTTCTTATTTTAATTTTTATTATACTCTTTCACGAAGAGAAATAATGTCCGTTCGAAATTTATTTCGCTGCTCTTGAGGCTAGAGACTTAAAACTTGGAATATATACTCGTATTTATCCGCGGCAGATTGTGTTCAGATTTTATAGCTACGCCCATTAGAAGGCGTGGTAATGCGATTGAATCTATATGTATATCCATCAGTTTCAAAGCGAGAAAAATCATTGAGACAGATTACTGATGACCTCCTCTAAATTGTTCATATACGCCCACTTGGGGCTTGGCAATTCGATTTAATCTACATATCTAACTCTATTTTATAGCTAGATACTAAAATCGATATATGTTGGGGGGCGGGTAAGCTGAAAAAATCCATATCCTCCACTATTTAGAGCCAGTCACCAAATTTGGCAGACACTTCTATGAAGGCTTTCTCTGAAGATCGAGGCGAAAAATGTCGCCGCAGCCACAAATTACCAAAATCAATATTGATCCATAAAAACAAGTGTAATTAAGAGCGATGTCGAATATTTTAAGCCGTTATTATACTGTGAACGCGTATTGCGCAGTCGGTTACGCCCGACTACAATGTCCTCACTTGTGTGTAGTAAAAAAACTTTGGACTTACCGTATCGGCTGCAGTCAAATTAATACCCAATCCGCCAGCGCGCGTCGAAAGCAGAAAAACAAAGATATCGGCACGGGATTGGAAATCAGCGACCATGTCGCGACGCGCTGAAATCTTGCTGGAGCCGTCGAGGCGCATATAGCGATGCTTGCGATGCCACATATACTCCTGCGAAAAGCACAAGCATTAGCATAATTAGTACTGCGAGTACCCGAAAGTGGCACAGTAAGAGACGCACCTCCAGCAGATCAATCATTTTGGTCATTTGCGAGTAGATGAGCACCCGATGGCCCTCGGCCTTGAGGCGCGTGAGCAGGCTGTCCAGCACAAACAGTTTGCCCGCGTCCGTTATGAGCGTCTCCTTATCGGGCACGACAATCGATGACCAGCCGCTGCGCGGCCTGCACAGCGACAGGCCCGTGGCCACGAGCTCCCTGCCCGCGATGTTCTCGCACTGCAGGTGGCGTATGTGCGTCCAGGCCGCGGCGCGACTTTCACAGCTGTCAAGCGGTGGCCAGTTAGTAGACTGAACATACATTTAAAACCAGGCAGCGGTACTCACTATAAATGCCGATCGACGGCCTGCACCCGCTGGCCCAGCCCGTAGAGGAAGCGCGGCATCTGCAGCGGCTCGCATTGGTAGCGCTGCGGCTTGCGCGGACGATGCGGGAACTCGGGCAGCAAATGCAGTGTGGTCATCTTGACGTCGCTCTTGGTATTCGACTTGGTCTGCACCTCCACCGACTCCATTTCGGGCTCCTGCTTTATGGTCGGCTCAGACTTCACCGGCGCCTGACCATCGGCGTCGACGAGCTCCTCAATGAGCGCAGTCTTTCCCTTAAGTGTTTTGGAACGCGTCACACGATGCTCGATTGTTTCCTGCATGTTAACGGTGATGTAATCGCCAAATGCGTAAACGCTGCTCTCGCAAGATGTCTGCAGAACATTCGAAAGAAAACAGAAAACAATTAATTTAATAAATGAAGGCGCAATTAATTTTAACAGCTAAATAAAGAAAGAACTGTGCTCTACTGCTATGTAGATACCCTGTATCCAGGTTTTACATACATATATATATAAATTATGAAAGTTGCAGGAAATATCAGTTATTTTCGGTTTGCCGAATATTAAATACACTTGCAGACAAACTAAGCATACATGCAAATGTTCTCTTCATTAAATATGACTTCACACAAAAAATCGACTTTCAACCAATTCCTATTGGAGCCAATTTTATAGAAGTTAGTTATAATTTGGGAGCATAAAACTAATTTAAAATTAAATTTATTTAACATTTATAAAAAAATCAAACCATTTTCTTTATATATTTTTGTTTCAAAGGTAAACTATTTTCAAATTCCATATAAATATTCGAGTCTACACAATTGAAGAGGATCTGGGTTCAAATCCCAAGCTATTGTATAAACGTAGAGTTTACCTTAGCCGAAGGCCACAGCAGCCAGTGCTATTTAAAAATATAGTTAGGTTGAAAGTTTATAACTATATTCTATACTTTAAATAATAATAATAAATGTTTGGGTTTAAAATATTCCCAAAAAAAAACTAAATTAAACTAAGCATTTAAAAAAAGAAATGATTCGGTTCCGGTGTCTTTTGGGCAACTGGCAAATATAACAAAATCGGTTCAAAACAAATATAAAGTTTCATGATGAGAATTTAAAAAAAAAGACTATTATACTATAGACTGGATTTTCTTCGATTAATGTCACCAAATTGATAGCTTAAACAAAAAGCGAAAATTCGGCTTAATTCGAACCGTAAAGCAACATTAAATAAACCTGCAATGGGATTCAAAAACACCTACCATGGCAGTAAATATGAATTGCCTGAGCACACTGTTTGTGAGCAAATAATCAGGGACAAGTTTGCGTTCCAGGACGGGCTCCAGCAGCTGGTAGCGCGTGGCACGTTGATGTGGCCACCACTGACGACGATAGGCGAGCAGCGGCTGCTGGGCAAGCACGCGACGATAGTGCAACAGGCTGCGAAGGCAAAGCAAAATTAAACTCGAATACAGGCAGTAAGAAATTGTATACGGACAAGTCGATGAGGCCGTGCCAGGTGACATCCTCCATGTCCGTCAGGGATAAGTCGGAGAGCCGCGTAAAGCCGAAGCAGCTGTCGACGTGAACGTCATCGAACAGGGATCGCTGCATGTGCGCCGCCTTGAAGATGTTGAAGCTGTTGAAGAGCCGGAGATGAAAATCAAATGCGAGTCCCAGCCCAAAACAGGGAGTACTCACCGGTTATACAGCAGGTGCCGGCGACTGGGCAGGGCGCTGTGGAGCAGGCCATCGTCGAAGACTAGGCGCGGCAAAACAAACTCGGCGCAGCGCATGCTGAAGGGACTGCGGGCGTCGCGGCGCTCGAAGAGCTCCGGATGATTGCAGACCTTACGGAACTGCATGACCAGATTCATGAGATTCGAGGTGAAGTTGCGATCCATAATGGTGCCATCCGCGGCCGCAGCGGCTGTGGAGCCGCCGCTGGCCAAGTGCAGCAGATCCTCGACGCGTATCTTCTGCTTGAGCGCCCTGTAGAGCAGCTTCTGGCGTATGGTGAGCGGGCAATAGACCATGATCTCAATTTTGTCGGACAACTCGTTCTCGACATCCTTCTTGATGCGGCGCAGCATGAAGGGCTTCAGTATCATGTGGAGGCGCGAGATCTGACGCTCGTCGATGCCCGTCTTGTTCTCGGCATGCGATTCAATGTCCTTGGAGAACCACTCGTTAAACTCGTCATGCGAATCGAACAGCGTGGGCATTATGAAGTGCAGCAGCGCCCACAGCTCGGCCATGCTGTTCTGGATGGGCGTGCCGCTGAGCAGCAGCCGATTACGACAGTTGAAGCCCAGCAGGAGCTTCCAGCGCTGCGAGGCGGCGCTCTTGATTGCCTGCGCCTCGTCGAGGACCATGTATTGCCACTTGATGCGATTGAAGTACTTGTAGTCGCTGACCACCAGCTGGTACGACGTGATCACCACATGGAAACTGGCCTCGCGCGTGTGCAGATGCTTTGGCTCCCAGAACTGGCGCAGGATTTTGCGCTCGTTGGGCGAGCCCCAGTAGGGCACCACATTGAAGTCGGGCACGAAGCGCGCCATCTCCTGCTGCCAGTTGTGCAGCGTCGAGGCGGGCGAGATGACCAGAAACGGGCCCCAGACGCCGTAATGCTCCGCAATGTGGCAGAGGAAGGCAATCGATTGCACGGTCTTGCCCAGGCCCATCTCGTCGGCGAGAATGCCGCTGATGCCCTGATCGTAGATATTGGCCAGCCAGGTCATGCCCTTGATCTGGTAGCCCTTTAGGGTGCCCTTGAACATGTTCGGCTGCGGCAAATCCTTGATCTGCTCACGCTCCGGCTGCGGCAGATCGAGCTCCTGCAGCTGCTCCAGTATCTGTTCCCGCTTGAAGGGCACATCGAACGCACGCTTTTTGTCCAGATCACGCTGCATCGCCGCCTCCGCATTCGCCTGCGCCAGCTGCTTCATCTCGCCCGCATCGTAATCATCGTGGGCCGCCAGCCGGGCGTTGTGCTCCTCATCCAGCTGGCTTAGTATGCGCAGCTGATCCTCCTCGGTGCCCTGGCCGAGCTTCTTGGACATGAAGTGGGCGTAGAGCTCCGTTTGGGTGATGAGGAAGTTGAGCTTGCGCTGCTGCCGCTTCACCTCGATGAGCTCCACGTCCTGTTTGCGCTGCTCCTCAGCCTCGCGCTCCTGCTTGCGCCGCTGGTCGCGCTCCACGCGCTCGTAGCGCTTCCAATAGTTGAGCATCTCACGGGTCAGCCGCTTGGCGCGCCACACCGTCTCCTTCATGATGCGCTGCGAGTTGAGCGCCCGCTGGCGCACCACCTTGGCGCACATGCCCGCTACGCGCTTGCAATTGGCCAGCATCTCCTTGTGATTGTTGCTCTTGATGCGCTGCAGCCGGCCGGACTCCTTCTTCGACATGATCTGCCAGATGCGGCGACGGCGCGCAGCGAGCACTTCGGGATTCTTGCGGCGGCGACGCACACGTGTAACTTGTCCGTCGGTCGGGCCCACCACGTCCACTTCCTCCTCGATTTCCTCCTCCTCCTCGGGATAGTCCAGCGCCAAATTGGCCAGTTCGCGCTTGTAATCCACCTCGCCGTTGTCCTCCTCATCCTCATCGTTGGCGGGCAGCGTGTCTCCAAAACTGTACTTGCCCAGCTCCGAGGGCGGCACCTCGCCCGACTCCGGCGAGTCCATTGCCGTGCGCTTCTTCCGTCCGCGCCGACGCTGCTTAACCGGCTTGGGACCCGCCTGCGCCTCCGCCAAACGCGCCAACAATATCTCCTGCTTGGTGCGACGCCTTCGCTTCCGCACGCCCACGGTGGCCTGCTGGCGCTCCGCGTAGACATCGTGGTTGGACAGCAGTCCGCTGCCGTAGTAGGCGTACTGCGCGTTCTAAAAAGGCACATTATTCAAAGGGGGGCCATGTGAGATTGCTCTAGTCGAGTCGACTCGACTAGGAGATACCCTGAACCGTTCATTATGTGGACACTGCGTCTGCGCGAGACTCGTTTACCGTATAATTAAAGCTCAAAGTCATTATTATTTTAGAAAATATATCGATTCGTGTTAGTTTTGGAGGCGTGGCCGAAATAATTTTATTTATAATTATCAGAAAGCTTTATGCCAAATTCGGTGACTGGCTCTAAAATTGCGGCAGATATGGATTTTCGTGGGTTACGCACCCCAAGATATATTGATTTTATCGATTTTCGACGCCCCTAGTGGGTGTATTAAAAAAATTGTGTTCTTTAAAGGTCATCCGTAATCTGGCTGACAGTGCCTTCATGCGGACAGACAGGAAGACGGAAATTGAACAAACCCAAAATAGTCTTTTTGAGTATAATTATTTGCGCTTTTGTCAAAATTTACCACACGTTTCCTTTAATAAGTTTTTCAAAGGTATATTCACATCTTTATATGAACCAAATCTAGCTCTCAAAATGTACGAATTAGGCCTAGAAAATCTGAGATTGTTATAGATTTTTAACGATTTTATGAAATCGGACTGGGTTATGGATCATTTTAACTAAACTTGATCTGCGCGTCATTGTAGAAGCCACGGCTATTGATGCTGACCATAATATATATACACTTTATGGGGTCGAAGAGGCTTCGTTCTGCCTGGCACCTGCAATTTCAGTGGGTTCAGGGCACAAAAACTCAACTCGGCAACTTACTGTGGCCTTTTTGTAGTAGTTCTTGCGCTGGCGCTGTTCCTGGAGATGCTCGCGTAGCATTTGATTGATGTAGGCATCCTCGTCGCTCACCTGCGGCTCGCTCTCCGTGTCACTAAGTAGTACATCGTAGAGCCACTCCCGATCGCTGGTTAGATCGTTAAAGTTGTAGACCTGCGCCTTGACGCTCTGTCGCTCTATACAGACATATACATATATAGTTGAGTCTAACAATAGCTTCCAATGTATTCTTACCTTCTTTGCTGCCCAGCAGACGCTTGCGGCGTCTTTTTTTGTGCTTCAGCTTGACCATGCCCACCCTGGTGGACGAATCGTCCGAATCAATGCCTTGCTCCTGGCTTGTCTCCAACTCTGTGGCGCTCCCTCGCCGCCCTCGCCATCGGCCAATGGCTGCTTGAGCGCCTGGCGGGCCATCTCCATAAACGGGCGCATATTTAATGCCGCCTCCAGGCGTTGTATGTGCAATGGTTCGGCCATGAGGCGGGGCTTTAGTTCTGTGACGTTCGCCATATTGCGACCTTAATTTTTATTGGTTTTGCGTAATCTTTTTTTTTGCGTGGGGAACTTCTGATCACAGGCTTTCGATTTCCAGATGCAAATTTCCGTTAGCTTGGCGCTGCACTGGATACTTCAAAACGCGATTCGAACGAATTCCAATTGAAAAGTCGCACGTAATTGAGAAATTTTCGCATGCGTTGCGTAAAAAATGCACGGCTGATTTCGTATGTTGCGGCACACACTTTTTTACTTGCCCACACGCTGCACACAAGCACATTTAGGCAGCCAAACAAATAATATTCTTCTCGACTCTTGTAGTTCATTGTTGTTGTTTGCAGGGTTGCGTGCAGGGTTGCATGTGCTTTGAATGCAGTGTTCAACAATGCATTCAAGTCGAACGAGTAGAAACACACGAAGTATATAACTAATGCATATCAACCGTACAAACATTATTTAATTTAATATAATTTTAATGGAAATTTTTCAACTGAACGCATGGCTTAAATTGTGTGATTACACGATATGTACAGCGCGACGCGTGTGACGCACGCATCATTGTGCTAACAGTGGCCCTTGACAGCACTGGCCACACCAATTTAGACCATTTATTAACACTAACGAAACTGGGACAGCCGGCAAATCAGCTGTGAAAATGTCTTGGCAGACAGGGTTAATTAAAACCATATTAGATCCCTCCAATTTGATTATATCAACAGATGTAGCAGTTGTTATAGCCGACAAATATCCAAAAGCACGTCATCATTATCTTGTGCTGCCCAAAGGGGACATTGCCAGTATTTTTCAGGTTGCATTAACCAGTACTGTTAAAATTATTTTGAAGATTTCTTAATTCATTTTTGAAATTTATAGTTGAGCAAAACACATATGCCGCTATTGGAAGAACTGCATCTGCTGGCACGCAATATCATTGAAGTACGCGGCGAACATTGGGCGAATTTCCAAATTGGTTTTCACGCTCAGCCGAGCATGCAAAGGCTGCATTTGCACGTTATTTCAAAGGATTTCGTCTCGAGCTCCCTAAAGACAAAGAAACATTGGAATAGTTTCAATACGGCGCTCTTTGTGCCCTTTGAAAGTAACACTGAAATACAAATGAAAGCCAATAAGTACTTATCAATAATGTATTTATAGCACTCTATGCGAATCTAAAGGACGACGGCTGTATCCAACGTTGGCCCAAAGCTAAAGTGGACGAGCTACTCGCCAAGCCTTTAATGTGCAATCAGTGTGCATTTGTTGCCAAAAACATGCCAACGCTCAAGGAGCACCTGCAAGAGCACTGAGAAGTTAATAAACAGACTACATGTATTTACATCCTGTACATATGATTTCCAACAGGTATTTTATATATTTATATATATATGTATATGTATTTGGGTAGGTGGAAGCTAAACGCGCATTTTGTCAACACTGAAAAGCAGAGTTGAGTCATTTAGTTCAGAACAATAATATGAACGAACTACTCAACTCAGTTGACCAATTATTCGTTGGATTAGCCTGAACGACTAAATAATTAAATAGCGACGTGTTCGTGACCGAAAACATTAATCCAAAATTAATGACTGATCTTATTCAACGAAATGAACTGTAATATATTCAGTTGATCTGCAGATTTCAATTATTCCAATTAAGCAATAAGTAAATTAAATGCATTTGATCCTGTACTTATATTTTGTAAGTGGTATATTTACATATATATCAAATATGTATCGAAGCGTTCTGAATGATTTTGCTAATTTGAGTTCGATTATCATTTGTTTGGTGCTTCTAACTACTTAAGTAAATTAAATTTGACAGGTATTACATAATGTAATCATAACATATTTAGCATAATTTTGCGTTCTTTAAATATTCAACGACTGAAATTGATCTAAAATGTACAGCTCTATTAGATGTTTGGGTGTGTGTGTAAGTCAGAAAGCTAGCTGTGTACTTTTTCAACACTGTTCAGCATTGACAATCATTTGTAGTGCCGATTCCCACAGTTTCATTACAAGTCGGAAGAATTGTTCGGGTTCGGTGATTTCCCACTAAAAAAAAATTGATTTACAATGGGTAAAAATCGAGAGGATTTTTACAGAGGAAACCTTACGCGCCAGTTGCGCTCGCGCAAAGATATGCTAATTGAAACCGATCTGGCGACAGTAATAAAGGATATTTACCCCAAGGCCCAATACCATTTTCTAGTTGTGCCCAAAGAGGAAATTGCGAACGTAACAGCGGTAAGTCTGTCATATATATCGGTTGGTTTATCTGCTAATTACGTTTACCGCTATGCAGCTAACACGGGAGCACTTGCCGCTCTTGGATCACATGAAGGAGCTGGCCAACCAAATTATTGAGCGCCAGAAGCATGTGCCCTCCAATAACTTCCTGATTGGCTTCAAAATTAATGCCTTCATGGATCGCCTGAACATGCATGTGATCTCCAATGATTTCTACTCAGAGTCAATGCGTCGCCAGCATCATTGGAACAGCTTCAACACTGACCTGTTCCTCACCTACCAGGCAGTATACGCCCTGCTCCGCGTCCATGGCATCATCGAGCCGATGCCTGATGCGAGGGTCAAGGAATTGCGGGAGGCCAAACCGTTGCGCTGCAATCAGTGTGATTTCGAAAGCGAGAGTTTGCTGGGCTTGAAGGCACACTTGTTCGAGCATTGGAAGAAGCGGGAAGTCGACTGGAAAGTAAAAGAGCAGGTAGAGAAGGTAACTCGCATGCTGGACGAAGCGAAGTTGGAGGAGAAGCCCTACGAAAAGCTGGATGAGACTCCTGCTCAATCAATTGATCCTTCAAAGCCGCAAACAAACACATCAGAAGACAAGCCAAGCAGTTCTACAAACTGTGGGCCAAACAGACCGCCTCTGAACTGGCGCCAAAACCAGACACATCAGTCGTCTGAGCCACAGCCGCACTCTCCGTACCCAAATGCTTTTGGGAAGCACTACCAGAAGACGCCTTATAAGCAATATCAACCTAGATATCCGCCGTCCGAATTTATCCAACAGGCGCCGAATGGGCCACGCCCACATATAAATGGTCCGAATTTCGAATTCAATCGACAGACAGTTCGTCCCAATTATAATATTAATCGGATGCCTAATGCGCAAAATCCTCAATTCAATCAATATAGGCCTCATTTTCCCGTGAGTAATGCCAACAACAACGGTTGTACACCGACACCTATTGAGCAACAGAACCAGGCTGGGCCTCGATTCAATCCATTTAAACAATCTCCAAGGATGGAGCAACCTAATCATCAAGGCATGCGAAGCAAACCTCACTTCAATCCTAAGCCCCAACATTACCAAGCCCAAAACAAGGACTACAATAGACCAGACGCTTGCAATGTTCAGCAGAATCAAGGCAAGCAAAACAAACATTACCCAAAGCCCAAATTACAGCAAAACAAAGGTCCACAGGATCAGACGAAGAATGCTCGCAGTGATCAGGATCAGGCTCAAAGCCAGGCACAGGGGAGTAAAGGAGTCATATTTCAAAAAAATTTACCAAGAAACAAAACGAACATTTGCAAAAATAATAAGGCTTGTCCTTGCTTAATTATAAGCTATTAAAAATCCTTTACACTTATTATGTCACTAACATATAGTGTAATCCATTAATAGATAGATTTTTTGATACTTCCAAATATAAAAAATACCAATTATATTAAGTCTATAGTTTTTTGTTTTCCGTACAACGTATTTCCAACATAGGTACAAACTGGGTTTGCACCGAACCGGTTCGAGCCCGAAACTCCAATACTTTGTAAATTATAAACCGAACTTTGGACTTTACTGTTGTCAAACCCGAACCTAACCATTAAAAGGATTTGGTTAATTTTATGGGAACAAAAAATATTAATTTGCTAGAAAAAACGGAATATTTTGCTGTATATAATAAATTGTGGATTGAGGACGTAACAAGCGTATTGAATTCAATTTTTATATTGTATTTTAATTGCATATATGCTCGGTTAGCCATAAGGAGACCATTATTTTAATGCATATGATGTAAGCAGCTGGAAAAGCTATACAATAGTAAATAAGAAAATATTTGGATCTTGGCGGTGACGTGGCCGATCCTATTTCAAGTGCACACATGCGTATGTATTTCCGTTCAAGTGCATATACATATATGTGTGTAACAAAGTTGCTTTACACTACAAAATATAATAATTTCCTGTCAAATTTAAAATATGTGTTTGTTATATTTTTTTTAATGAATTGAATTTAAGGTTAGGATATATTATTTTGTTTATTCATTACTAGACCGTTTTTGTCCAAACCTAATAAAACAAAAAGTAACAATTGTGAATAAGTCTTTCAAGTACTAAATTTAGACATATAAACACCTAAAAATTAAAATTGTACCCTTTTTTAATGTGCGTTGATTATTTAAGCTTTGAGCCACAGAATTTATTTACATGTATGTAAAAGAGAACATGCTTATTAACTAAAACCACGTCAGCATAAGGAATGAACGCCAATTTATCTCTATGCGGAGGTACCGAATTCAACGCGGCCCTATTGTCACGTCACAAGCGCTCATCTTCGCAGAACGGCAAATGCACGTTGAAACACTTAATCGGATAAAAAGTCAATTTTTTTGCATTTTGGGTTTTGATCAAATTGCAAATTTGTCCAAAAACTAATTTTAAATTGTAATCAAGCTTCAAATCGCCAAACCGATATTCTGACGTCACACTCTCTTCTTTCAGCACCAAATAACGGAGCGACCTTTAGATCTCTCAATCGTTATCTTCTAACCGCTGTACAACACTGGAGCCGCATTTCCAATCAGATGAGTGTGCCAATTCCAAGCGTTCGGTTCGCTTGCCCGTTTTGTTGTTGCTTGATTTGTTAAATTTTGGTGATTTACATAAAATTGCTGCCGAGCCATGCAGGAAGGCGATAAGGATCTGGAATTCGAACGTGGCCTATTGACCCGTAAGATGGACGCCGGCGAGGACGTGGTCATTGAAACCGATCGAGCTGCGGTGCTGCGCAATGTAAACTACCCAAGGGCGGAATATCATTTTCTTGTGCTGCCCAAGGAGGACATCGTCAATGTCACCGAGGTCAGTGGACAATTGAGGACAATTCTGCAATTTATAGATACAGCTTATTTTGAATCTGCAGCTGACAAACGCGCACCTGCCGTTGTTGGATCACATGATGGAGCTGGCCAATAAAATTATTGAGCAGCAACCTCTGCCCTCGAGCCGCTTTCGAGTGGGCTTCAAGATAAATCCCTTCATGAGTCGCCTCAATATGCACATCATCTCGGATGACTTCTATTCGGATCGCATGCGTCGCATTCAGCATTGGAACACGTTCAATACGGATCTGTTTCTACCCTTTCAGGCCGTATACGCTCTCCTCCGCGTCCACAGCACCGTCCAGCCCATGCCCGATGATGTGGTGGAACAGTTGCGCATGGCCGTGCCCGTTCAGTGCAATCAATGCAGTTATAAAACTCACAATTTTGGCAAATTCAAGGCACATTTGGAATACCATTGGCGGCGACGCGAAAGTGATCGTCTCTACCAAATGAGCGTGGCAAAATTATCGCAAACGTTGGGAAATTTGCATTTGAAGATCAACAATAATGGCAATGTACCGCCAATGCGACCCCCGTTTATTCATAAGGGGATGCGACACCCGCATCAAAGTCAGTTTCAAGCACAGCCTCGAGGACCAGTTGGACCGCATATGCGTTTCCAGCCACCAAACCAGGTGGGTGCAGCATCCTCAGCTCCAACAGCAACCCAGGTTTTAATCAGGCGCAACAGCATTTCAGGTTTCCCAACAACAACTGCGTTAACTACAGACAAGGTCCTCGTGAAATCAAGCCAGCTGATGGACTCGATGTAGGAGCCCATAAAAATATCGAACAGGAAGAAGTTGTGGAACCTGGTCCACACCAGCCCAGCGACGCAAAGCAGCCGTTTGTCAAAAAGAAATGGTACTACAAGCACCAGAAGGCACAGTCCCAGCCGGCATCACAGTCTTCCAAAGCAGCTGGCGATGTCTAAAATTGCTAAAATTATTTGTCATCAAAATATTTAACAATATTGCTTTTATTGAGATAAGGTATAAACTATCAGTATAACTATTTTTAATAGGAATGAAACTCGCTTGGGATTTAAGCCCAGATATAGTTTTCTTTTAAATAATAAATTACAAAATAAAGATATTGGCTAAATTGCGAGCGAATATACAGAATGCAGTTTGCCTAATAACATAAGCTCAATTATTTTGACTAAGCCCTAAATTTATTTTTAAACTTTTTATATTCTCCTCTATTATGCATCATGCTTTTTATTTCTTATTTTCAAAATTTAAAAATTTTGCGCGCCAAAATGCTATTTTTAATGGGTTATTAACACCAATTTCTGTCGCCTACAACACTAACAGCTGTTCTGTTATGGCTCTGTTATCTGCCAGTTAGCAGTTTATAAATTACTTGTCAAGCGTCGTTTACCTTAATTGTTTTAAGAATTTCAATTTTTATCTCACTGTTTTTAAGGACGTTTTTAAAATTGTCTCCAACAACAGTTCTTAGCAGTAACAAATAACTGCGCGCTTTTAATAACATTGCGGCAAATGTTTTTTAGGGTGCCTACAGACGCGTGTTTGTTTGCCAGTGTTGGTTAAGACAGCCTGATCACTTTGTATCTTTAGCGTCGTCGTTGTTTCTGCGAACACAACAAAATAGCAATTACGAGAGCTCTTATGTCGGCCACGGAGGAATTTTACCCAGATATAGAGGAGTGGTGTCGCCTCTGCCTGAAGGAACTCAAGGATGCACATCCAATATTCGACACAGACGACACGCAGCTGTCGATACAAATGCGCCTGATGGCGCTCCTCTCCCTGGAGGCGAAGCCAACCGACGGCTTGCCGAAGAAGATTTGCGGGGATTGTCGTTACCAGCTGGAGAAATCGTTTCTGTTCCGGCAGCGCAGCCAGGCGTCCGATAAAAAGCTACGGAAGCACATACGGCTCATCAACATGGGCAAGAAGAGCCGCGTTTTCGCTAAGCCATTGGACAACGATTCGGACGAGGACGAGCTGGAGTTCGAGGAGTCTAAGGCATTCATTGAGAAGCTGGAAACGCTGCAAAAGAAGAACGCCCAAAAATGGCGCGAAAAGTACACGCTGGATATGGAAAATGCGTACGAAAGGCGTATGGCGTCGGCGCAGGAGGTGCTGCGCATGCAGCTGACGGAGGAGGTGCGCGCCGATGTGCGGCGACAGCTCCGCGACGAGGTGCAGGAGGAGAGTCGTCGGGAGCAGCTTGCCAAGCTCTTGGGCGAACTAGAAGTGTTTCTGGCCGAAAAGAAAGCCGGGCTCTGGGAGACTTTGGCTGAGCTGCCGATGGATGCGAAGCCACTGAACGAAGCACAGCCGGAATCTGTGCCCGCAACGGTCGAAGTAACGAAGCCAGCAACGGAGCCGCGTTTGACACGCAAACGTGGTCGCGTCTCGTCGCCCACGGTTCAACAAAAGCGCCGGCCAAAGTCATCCGAATCGGAGTTTGTGCTGGAAAGCGAATCCAAAGTGGAGACGCTGTCCACAGACGACGCGGAACTGGACGCGTCCGCGGCAGAGACGACGGACAGCTACCGTGACATAAAGATGGTCGGCGCTGGCGACGTGGTGACCAGTCAAAACGGCGAAATCTATATTATAAATGCGGCCGCTTCAAACGCGAACTCGACGCCCACATCCTCGACAGAATTTCAGCCGGAGAAGAACATCACGTCATACAACAGTGAGCATGCGCCCGCTAATTAATGACCCGCATTCACTTCATTCTTTTCTAGTCAGGGACAACGGCGAGATTCAGTTTAACGACGACAAGTCCGAGGATATTGGCGATGTGATGGTGTTCAATCTGGACGCGGAGGTCGGCGACGATCAGCAGCTGTACGAGTTCAACGAGAATGTCATTATACTGGTGAGTAGTCGCACGTAGCACCTAATCCGAAACCCGTCTAATCCTCGTCCATCCGCAGTCCAACGAGAAGGCAGCCAGCGAAATCTCAACCTCAGTGAAGAGCACAAAAGGCGACTTTGTGGTGAAGCGAGCGCCGCGCAGCTCGAAGCCCAATATTGGACGCGCCAGCGATACGATCAAGACGTTCCAGTGCCAGCTATGCCCGATTGCTTTTGCCACCGAGAAGACGCTCTCGCGGCACCTGAGCACCCACATCAAGACGCTGAAGAACGGCACCGGCGGCGCCCTCAAGTGCCCCGTTTGCCAGCTGCAGCTGTCCTGCGCCAGTTCGCTGAAGCGCCACATGATCATCCACACGGGCCTTAAGCCGTATAAGTGTGACGCCTGCGATTTGTCGTTCTCGCAGCGCGAGGTGCTCAAGCGGCACATGGACACCCATACGGGCGCGAAGCGGCACCAGTGCCCCCACTGCGACACCTGCTTTGCCCAGAAGACCAATCTGCAGCAGCACATCAACCGGATGCACATGGACGGCGAACGGCAGCACAAGTGCCATCTCTGCAAGCGCAGCTTCAACCACGTCTCGGGCCTGAGTCGCCACCTGGTGGCCCACGCGGGCGTCACGTTCGCCTGCAAGGAGTGCGGACGCCAGTTCAACGATCGCAGCGCTGTCCAGCGGCACGTCCAGAACGTGCACAAGGTCAAGGACACGGGCGCCGACTCGGCCACGGAGGGCAATGGACACGATACGGAATTCGACTAAGCGTACTCATCTAAAAGCAATTATTTTCGACTTTAACTAGGTTTACTCGTTCACGTACTGGAGAGAGAGTATACGGGGTTTGTGCAATGTCCGTGTTGCTGTCCGTCCGTCTGTCGCCGCTTTTTAAATCTATTTCATCTATAAAACTCCCTCAATTTTAAAGCTAGATACATCAAATTTTTCAAACAGATTACCGATAACCTACCCCGAGGGCATTGCACATCTATAAAATTTATTTATATAATCTCCCACAATTTGGCAGAGTCTCCGGATGACTTCTCGCTCTCACAAACTACAAACATCGATATTTTAACAAAATAACCATATTTTTAACTGTTTTATATGTGAACGAGTATTGCGCAGTCGATTACACCCGACTGCAACGTTCTTACTTTTAATACGAAATTGTAAACTTTAGCAATAGTTCGACAATCGTTTTTACCATAATTCAATTTGTTTGTCCACATTTAAAGTACTTTGCAATTTTATTCGACAATTTTTTTGTGGATTTTTGGATTTTTTTGGCACTAAACAAGAACAATTTGTTTTTGGAGAAAAACAGTTTAGCACGCAAAAAATAGTTATTTGTTAACAGACAGAAAGTGGAAACATTTTGCAACAGTTTCAACATGATACGGCGTAATATAAGTTAGCTAGCTACATAGTTATAGTATACAGTTATAATATCTTTAAATATAATACAAATAACAGAATGTACAATACGCAGTAGGCAAATACTTGTACATATCATTTGTAAACAATAAACATTTATATAAATATGAATTACGAGCCACTTGCACTTAACTATTGACCTAACAAGCTAATAAATCGAACGTCAACAAAACATTAAACCATACGAAACTCAAATGCAGAAGCAATGCAATGTATTATTAATATCAAAAGCGCCGCCTCCCCCTACATGAGATTGCCGAGTAAAATAGTTGCGGGTTGGCGGCCCCCGTTCTGAAAATGCCAGCGATTTAACAACTTAGCACGGCATGGCCACAAGCTGGAGGCGCCAGCCAGCTAAACATTGGAATATCTATCGTAACGAGTAGGCTGTCAATTTGGCCGCGAGGCCTCCGGCCACTGCTAGTCGGAGTTGGTCAGCGAGCTGCGTTGCGATTCCAGGGTATTCGAATCGTTGCGCTGGCGCAGCATGCGCGGCTGGCTAGCAGCAAAGTTGGAAAAGTCCTTCATCACATCCTTGTACGTCTCATCCTCGCCGTTATACTCATCGTTCTGGCCGATCTCATCGTTCAGGCGCGTCAGACGCAGACTGCGAAAGTAATAGGAAAACAGTAAATATATGCAAAGTTTTGAAATACAATTTTTCTCTTTTCTTTCTCTTTTCCCTTACTCATTTTGAAACAAATATTTTTTCAAAATTTTGTATTGCGAATATTATTTTTTAATCGATTGTGGCTGTCACAATTAGCGTAAGAAACAACATTACAACTGATTCTGAGGAGGTAAAATTTTTTGTCAAAAATCATTTACATAAAATTTAACATGTGAAACTCTGGGATCCACAGCCCACATATTTGAAACTTCTATAACTTTGCCAAAACTGATCCGATTTTCATGTTTGATGGCATTTTGGTCATCATTTGCCCTCTAGATTGTTTCTGCATTTAAAATATGTGAATTTTTGAAAATAAACTATTTATGAATTTTTTGGGGAAAAAAGCATGTACTCCTCCCTTACCATTTTGCGAAAAAAAAATTTTTCAAAATTTTAAATTGCGAATTTTTAATTTTAATCAATTGTGCTTGTCACAATTAGCATAAAAAACAACATTTAAACTGATTTTGAAGAAGTCAAATTTTTTGTCAAAAATCATGCCAAAATTGACAAAAATTTTAACATATAAAGCTCTGGGATCCACAGCCCCCATATTTCAAACTCCCGTAACTTTGTTAAAACTGAACCGATTTACATGTTTGATGGCATTTTGGTCTTGATACAAGGCCTAGATTGATTCTGCATTTAAAGTATGTAATATTTCTAGCATTTTTTGTTAATAATTCATGTAGTCATTTTCGGAAAAAATGTAGCTGCTTTTTTTGGACTGGAATCTACTACTTTTGCATTTAGACAATATCCAGCTATCCTGACAAAGTAAAATGATGTGTTCCAACTTACAGCGTCACGATGTCCGCGTTCTTCTGTTCGACGGCAATGTCCAGGGCCTTCTTGCCATCGCTGGAGGCCAGGTCGTAGGCAGCCTTGTGCTTTAGCAGCAAATACACCTGCGCTATGTGGCCCTTGGCCGTGGAAATGTGGAGCGCGCTGTAGCCGAGCTCGTCGACTGCATCGATGGCGGCGCCATTCAACAGCAGATACTCGCATGCCATCACGGAGCCGGAGAGCACGGCCTGGTGCAGAAACGAGCGTTGCCGATCCTGTGCGTTTTTCCAGTGCTTGTCGGCGCCGAGGGCAAAGGCCATGCACATAACGGGAAGATTGTGGACCACGGCTGCCTTGTACAGCAACAGATTGGCGTCCAGCTGGGCGAAGGGCACTTCCTCCGGCATCTCGATATCCGATTCGCCCTCGGTGCTCTCCTGATCGCTGCCCAGGATGCCGGGCGTCACATAGCTGTCCAGCGCCAGATCATCGCCAATGAAAAGCAGATCATCGCGCGATATGCTCAGCGACATGGAGGGAATGTTGATGGACTCGTCGTCATCATCCTCATCCAGCTCGTCACCTGTTTTAGCCGTGTCGTATATGCTCGGATCATCGCTGAGTGTCTTGGGCAACGGGCGCTGCTGGCGTCGCCGGCGCAGCTTCTTCACCGCCCATTTGCGCGTGCCGCCCAGCGAGAGGGTCGCACGTTTGCCCAGCAGCCCGCCGCCCGTGCTGCCGCCAACGCTCCGGCCGCCCTCGCCAGGATCTTCGGCACTCTCGATGCTCAGCACCTCGGCCGTTTCGCTGGCCAGCAGCTCCTGCGGCTTGGGCATGCCGCAGACGAAACGCCGCTCCACATACTTGGCCTTGATCCAGGCCTCGCGCACCCCGATCTCGCACTGCTCGGTGGGCTGCCGGAGCTCGCAGGCATCGCCAATGCGCGCCTCGTAGATGCGATTGACCACCTCGTTGCCCAGCTCCATCATCACCTTGACGTTCTCCGTCTCCCAGGCGTCCAGCGTGAGCGAGCGCACCTTGCTGTAGTGCACGCCCAGGCTGCGATGCACGCCCGAGCACTCGATGCACAGCGTAATGCCCAAATTGATGGAGGCCCAACGGGGATCCGCGCCGCGGCAGTCGCAGCACTGCGCATTGCCCGGTATCTTGAGGAACTCCTCCCAGTGACTAAAAAAATGAATCATCGGGTTTATCAGCAATCGAGCTAATGGGACACTCAATACTCACATGCGTCGTGTGGCGTTCAGCGCGTTCGCCGCGTTCGTCGACTGCGGCCGGGAGTGGTGCGTGGAGGCGTGCTGAATGGCGGCGCCAATGCTGTGCTGCAGCGCCGAGATCCACAGGGAGAGCATGTCCGCGGAGTCCGCTTGTAGTGTGTGTGATCTATTTAAATGGCATTTAATTGCGTGAACTATGCGCTCGGGGTGGGTTTACTCACTTGGTTGGCGAGATGACCTCAAAGCAGAAGCGGCGATCGCCTTCGTTTACCGGGCGCACGGTGCAGATGCGCAGATCCTCCTCCATGACCGAAAACGAGTCCTCGTTGCTACGTTTTCTGGAATGCGAATCCAAATCACTTCAGCGTACAGCGTACAACAAATCACAATCAACAACAACAACAACAATCGAACAACAGAAATCAGAATACACGAGTACAAAATGGCAAACAAATGAAGACGATTCAACCGGCAAGCAAAACGAATGAAAGAAAATCAAAAGAAATGAGCAAGATAGTGGCTATGGAGATGTGCACACCCACCTGTAGACCAGCTGATTATCGCTGAGGTAGAACCAACGTCTACACCAGGTCTTGAACCCCTTCGACTTCTTCTTGAACAGATAACCCTCCACATTGTGCGAGGCGCTGTTCGTATTCGACTCGCAATACCGATTCACGCTGATGTGCCGATTCTGCATGACCTTCTCCAGCTGGTGATAGTCGATCTGGAGCGCATTCAAATCCTCGCTGCTGCTCTTGAAGAACTCGTCAAAGTCGTTGCACAAATCGAAGCCCTGATGATAGTACGTCACGCACGCCTGATAATAGTCCAGCAGCTGCCAAAGAGAACAGCATTAAAACTAAATTGCTTTTGCTTATGAATAGACTTAATGCACATTTGCTCCACATTGGCAACGTTCAACGAACCTGCAACGAGCACACTTCACCACCGACTAAAACTGCTCGACGGGGCCAACTGACTCAACGCTAGGCCGGCGATATATACATATATATATATATATTTAAAAAAATGTACATTGCCTACATATCCATTAAGAGTGTATCGCGAAAATGACGTCATAAGCACAACATTTGTTGTTGATTTTATTTATTTACGTTAAAGACAAAGGGATTTCATTCACACGCCCTCATATCGCCCGGCGGTAAAGTCGATAAGAAATACATAAATTAATAGTATCAAGCTATTCATATATGTATGCGTGAATCAGTACATTTATTACCAATATTCTTTCATTTAATTTTGGCTACCTTTCTCGATAACAAATAATAACAAGCTCTACTTGTTGTGTCAAATATTGATTGCAGCTTCTAGAACTCTATGTATCAGTATATTTATAATCATTATGCTCTCTGTTAATTGTTGCAGCCAATCTCGATAACAAATACATTTTAATGGTATCAAGCTCTGCTTGTTGTGCCAAATATTGATTTCATCTTCTAGAACAACATGAATCAGTTTATTTATAATCATTATGCTCTCTTTTAATGGCTGCAACTTATCTCGACAAGCAATGCATATAAATAGTATCAAGTTCTACTTGTGCCAAATATTGATTGCATGGTCTGGAACTGCATGAATCAGTGTATTTATTACCAATATTATTTCTTTTAAAAAACATCTTCATGGGAATTATTATTATTATTAAAGAGGGGGCTTCTGCACTGCAACTTCTATTGATCTACTGTACCCGCTACAACGCCTAAGTCTTCTTCATTAACCCAATATTTCTGATGTATTCGAGAATTTTTATTAGGTTGAGACTTTCTAGTTACCTTCCATCGAGAAATGGCTCGCTGAGAAATCTGAGTTCTGTTACATAACTAAAACATATAGTTATGAATGTAGTAAAGTAATAGCGTTACAATCGGGTGTAACCGACTGTGCAATACTCGTTCATAGTATATTAACAGCTTAAAGCAAAAACTGTTTAAATTGTGATTGTTATTTTAGAAAAATATCGATTTTTTTTATTTGTAAGGGGATAATATCTTTAGATCTTCAGCGTGTTCAAATTTTGTATTCGATCATTCGAGGAACTCTTCAGTAATCTGCCTGCACAATTTGATGAATATGTATATATACAGACTAAATTGAACTTCCACGCCACCAGTGGGCGTACTAAGTTCCAAGTATCTATTGGATTCATTCGGACGGACATTGCACAACCCCAATATGCTCTTTTCACTTCGAGTACGCTCATTCAATTTGTGCTTTTTTTATCAAAGCAGCTTTTTGTGTTTGCAATCAGCCGGCGAAACCGAAAGTTTGAGGTGGATTTTAATAGTGTATTCAGCGGATATTTCATTTTGCGCACGGACTATGTAACGCTTCAAAAAATAAACACGATAAACCGTGTAGATTCCAAATAAGCAAGCTCATGGCTTATTTTCCGTATTAATATTCTATACGATTTAGTTATGTAATTTCTCTAGTATTATCTGCCTTAATTAACGGTCGTCGAGGTTTTATTTTACTGAACCTTATTTGAGTTGCAATAATAATATATATGGCCAATATTATTGTTTACCTATGCATTTCGCACTGCATTATCAAAAACCTAGGGCTTTACTAGAATAAATGAGAATCGCGTAGAAAGGCAATGTTTTACATAAAAAAAATAAATAAAGGAAGGGAGATTCATTTCATTTCCCTCGCAAACTTTTTAACTGTATACACATGTTAATATAAATAAAAGGTAAACACATTAACCAAGCCAATTTTTCTCATTTACGATAAGTTAGCCAGCTAGTTTAAAACATTTCTTAATATGCCACATGTGCAAGTAATTAAAAAGGTTTTTAGGACTTACCGTGGACAGTATCGAAGGCACTTTGCGAGCCTGCACCAGCGTTATATAGTTGACATAGTCCAGAGCGGTGTGCTGAAAGCAGGACTTGGAAGCGGACAGGATATTGGCTGCCTCCTGTACCTCCTGCGGTCGATTTTTGCTAGCCTGCCGATATAGATAATATGTTGATGGCAGGAACACTTAACAGATACACTTCACTGAACGCACCTGGGCGTTCCTAATGAGCGCACTGTCATAGCCCTCGGAAACCTTCAGGAAATGTCCCTTGTAGTCCTTGACCTGATTGATGTCGTGTTTGACAAATGAATTGAGATTCTTTAGCACAGTTCGACTGGCCTGATCCAATAGAATCGTATGAAACTTGTTCATTTCCTACAGAAAAGAAACAGTTCGTTTTATAAAAATTGTTTAAAGGAGTTGACTACGACCCACCTGGAGGCAATGAATCATCTTGCCCAGCACATTGTGCGCATTTTTATTGTCGACGAAATGCAGCTGCAGATCCCACAAGGCCATGGCAAAGGCGCTGCAGGAAATAAAACAAGGCAATAAAATATATGTGCATAGAAGATGAGATACGGCCAGAGATTACCTCTGATTCTTGACATATTCCTTGCCCGAGTCGACGGCCACATTGCACAGCTTGACGATTTTCTCCAGCCGATGCTCCAAGTGCTCAATGTCTGCCTCCTCCTTGGATATTAATTGTCTGTGCGATATTGAAAAGGTTAGCAAAATTTGTTGTTGTTGTTGTTGATGTTGTTTGATGGCTGTAAACAAAGAGGCAAGTAGAAGAACCTCGGAGTCGCTGTCGTAAGCGATTAACTTTGCCCAGTGTGTGCTTAATCAACGCGGCTCCCGGGAGGCGTGTTACGGTAGGCAGGGGTTTACGGGCCTCCGGGCAATGGCAGCTACGTCGTAGTTGCCGCCGCTGCTGTTGTTTGTTTATGTTGACTCTTTTAATTTATGCCACTTTAGTAAAGTGCTGTTTGTGCGTTTAATTAAAGGCGCGCTTCAAAGGGTTTTTTTTTGCAAGAATTGCAGACGTCGACGAAAGATGAACAAATCGTCAATACCCTGTGCCCAAGTTTAATTCAACTTTTTCCAAATTTATATAACACTCCCTGCCTGTGTAAAATCGATATTTATCAGTTTGTTGACCCTGGTTTCTGACCCTATCTCAGCGACTATAAAAGTTAGAGTCGCTATGTTATGTAAGTTTACGTATAATATGCACTGTTCAAATACATTTAACTTTTTAGATATAATCCTTCTTTGGCCTACAAATTTTAAAATAACTATTTTTTATAGGTATAGCCTTCCCTTTGGTTTGTACATGCATGTATATCGGAGCTGGTTACAGGGTAGTTCTTAGTCGGGCATTGCCGACTAGAGCAATCTTAATAGTTTTTTTTTTTTGTTTATAACCTGTTGAGCTGTTTCGTCTCATGTGAAAGCCATCAAATTAGCTAAGCTTGGGCTGCCAATTAAAAAATCTCTCGAAAGCTTTGTTTTCGGGGCGAGATAAGTCAAAGCAAGAAAGAGGCTCTTGGGTGAAATCTTATCAATCAGCCCCGAAAACGAAAACCAATCTATTGCCAGAGCAATATTTATACTCGTTCACGAAGTGAAAAGGGTATTTTGGACTTGGAACTTCAATTCCGCGTCTCCCGTTCTTGCCAGATTTTTATATCTTGGGAAACAATAAATAATAAATAAATATTACTAAGTACAAATCAAAAAAGATTCGTGTTAGATAATTTCGTCAATAGTTTAGATTTTTTTTTTTATATTATTTTCTATTTATTTCTTATTTTTATCTAGTTTTGTTTTATTGTATATATTTTTGTAAAGCATCCGCATTCAACAAAATTGTACTCCTTATCAATACAATGTTATTTAAATTTAAATAATTCCCAAACCTAGCAAGAGCGTATTAATCATGGAGAGGAAGGGTTTAAACAAATACAAAGTGTACACACACACACATCTTGTTGTGCACGAATGATAAATTCCAAAACACTGACTATGTTCAAATCAAGTGTAAAGTTTTTTTTTCGATGATGATTAAGCTGCGATTGATGGCGAAACGCGGGGAGGGGGCGTGGAGCGAAAGCTGCTGAGATAGCACGATATTGCGGAACCAGTCATGCTATTAAAAAATAACACATAGCTGAGCCGCTGCCATGGAGCCCAAATGCAAATGCCAAATGCGGAAATAGAATGCGCGTGTGTGGGGGAGGGAGGCTTTGTTGCGAGGGGGCTCAATACGCACCTGAATCGCGGCGAATCCTTAAGGCATTCCTCAAACTCAATTATGGCGGGCATTGTTAAGCCCACTCACACACACACACACACGCGCGCGTTGTACTTGACCTGCAGTATTTGCACTGTTGGCTATTTACACACAAATCGCTTGGCGAAATTTGTCGTTAATTCAGCTGTTGCTTCTGCTTAAAAAAATTGATGGCTGATTTGAGCGTGGCAGTCGCCTAATTACAGGCGTCTATTTTGCAGTGAGACGCGCACATGTTCTTTAAACAGCAGCCACACATGCAAGCTGGGAAACTAATTAATTAAGTGTTGGCGTATTACAAGGTAATTAACGAAAATTTTGCCAGAAAACAACGCACACACAACAAGAAGACGTCGTCGTCGTCGTCTTACTTTCTACTCGCGCTCAATAAAGTGCTAAATTTGGTCAAAACGCGTTGATAGTGTTGCGAAATACAGTGGTTAACAACTGAGCGCTGTTCAGCACTAACCGCTGCCTTCAGTTCTTCTGCTTCTTTCGCCTGGTGCTGTTTTTTTTGTCTAATATAATTTTTCTATAAAAAAACTATAGTTTTTATCAATGCACAAGCGTTTTGCATACGATTTAAAAGCGCCAAGTGATATTTACTTGTGTGAAACAATGAAAGTGAAGCGCTGAATAACCGTCGAAAGTTATCGTCTTGTGCTCTTCATTTGTTTACCCTTTGTCTTGTGTTCTTGTTCTACGTATTTGTGTGCCGTGTTCATATCAACCTGCATAAAGCTCTGTGACGTCACAAAGCGTCAGACACACGCCCCGTCAGGAAACACGTTGACCTGACTGACCAATTGCCGGAATGTGGAAGTGCCACAAGTGCGGCAAACCCGTTTACTTTGGTAATTTAAACACCCACATATGCAAATGTTTATACACACACAGACACACACACATGGACACACACACACACATTTATGCAATCTTGATGTGCGTGCCATTTGTTTAAATAACAACATTTCAAATTACATATTTGACTCTCACACAGCGGAACGTAAACAATCACTGGGCTACGATTGGCATCCGGAATGCTTGCGCTGTGAGGAGTGCGGCAAGCGCCTGAATCCCGGCCAGCATGCAGAGGTATTTAATCAATTCAGCTGTTCACCTTAAGACGCAGTACGTCATTTAAACGTTTTCACCTTTTATAGCATAAAGGAGTGCCTTACTGTCATGTGCCCTGCTACGGTGCGCTGTTCGGACCGCAGCTCTTTGGCCACGGCACGCGCGTGGAGTCACACAAGAGCTACGGCGTCAAAGGCGCCCAGAGACCAGTCGCTGCGCCTGCTGCTCAGGCCAACGGACCTGCACTGCCACGCGACCACCTGGAGTCCAAGCTAAAGGTTGGACTGCACATGCATAAAACTAAACAAAGAACTTTTATTGTACACCCTGAACCTATTGAAAATGGGTACATTGGTTTGGCGCAAATGTATGTAACAGGCAGAAGGAGTATATATATTTTTGGTTAGCCTCAATAGTCGAGTCGATGTCCGTCGGAAGCTATGAGAGATAGAGACTTTAAGTTCGAGTTTAAATCGAATGCCCCAGTCTGTTTTCCTAAAATCCATTGAAATCTACGACGTCTTAACTAGGGGCGTGGCAAATCTATATATGAAGGGGCGGAAGAACTGCAAAAATCCATCTATCACAATGATGAGCTACATTAAACGATCGACCCACCTCCGCCCCCACAAATTATATAAATATATATTTTTCCAATATAGCAATAATAAATAAAACCATTTTCGACTGCTTTAAGCTGTTATCAAGATATTGCGCAGTCGGTTACACCCGATACATGATGAAGGGTTCAGGGTATCTGCTAGTCGAGTCACCCCAACTTACTAGTTTTTTTCAATTCGCAGGTCTACAATCAATTTTACGACAATAAAAGCCTCGAGATACGCAGCCGCGAGGTGAACAACCGTTTGGTCTTGGAGGGTCCTCTGCGTGTGTTTTGGGGCGTGCAGGGCGTTATCCACCTCAAGGAGGACGATGATCAGCGCACGTTTATAGTGCGCAAGCGCAACTCGTGTCGCACGTCAAAGGCAGCGGATGTGAGTTGGAATCATCATTGATCAGCACAGGTTTTTTAATTGCTATCTTTTTTGCTTCCAGGAGAGCTGTTCCGACAAGGAGAACGAGGCCAGCGAGTCGGTGGCGGCGCCCACGACCACCGCCAGCGAGGTGGATCCGCTTTCCACGGACATTTCGCTGTCGGAGAGTATGACCTTTGACTCGTGCAGCCTCAATGAGATATCCGAGCTTCCAACCACACCCGAAGATGCCTCCGCGAACACAACGACAGCCAGTGGACAGCTGATCAACGGCCAGTCGATTGCCAATGAGGACGAGGATACAACGAACACGGATTCCTCGAGCACGCTAATTGGCAGCGGCACGGAGGCAGCCACGGCGAGCACCAGTTGCGTATCGAGCACGCTGCCCTCCAAGTTGGGCAATCTGGAGAAGTTGGAATGGGATGACATTGACGATCTGCTGCAAGTGGAGCGACGACACAGTGAGAAGGACAAGATCTATGAAACGATGCCGGTGAAGTTGCCCTCGTCGTCGTCGCAATCGTCCAGCGATAGCTCGCCCAGCAAAACCTGCACCGACTCCTCTTCCTCGACAGCCACGCAGCACAATCAAATCAACACGGCCTCTTCGCCCACCACGACCAGCAACAACAACACCACCACCACCACCAGCAGCAGCAGCAGCAGCTCGGATAACTTTATGACCGCTACTGGCTCCCTGACAACCAACACCAATACACAGAACACCAGCACGGTGAGCACCAGCAACACCACGTTGGAGGACTATAAGACATCGGACGATGCCACGCTGAAGCCCATGGATTACGAGGACTTCAAGCGCAGTGTGCATCAGGATTATGTGAACGGCACCAACTCGTTTCAGGAGCCAAACGATGGCACTCTCAAACGTAATCAGCCCATCGATCCCTCGCGCATACACGACTCCCTCAAGCTCTACGGCGAGAACTCGGCCATGAGCAAGAGCTTCAACTGCGAGCACGCGCTGCGCTCCATCGATCCCACACTGATCAACGACACCATGCACCTGCGCAGCAGTGTCGACTCCCCGCGCTCGGCGCAGCGCCAGTACGCGCTGCAGAAGAGCGGCTCGGCGTTTGCCTCGGCTGCGCCCAGCCGGGAGCAGCAGAGGCCGTATGAGCAGGGTCGCCAGCTCTTCGAGAAGGGCATCAATCGGTCCAAGTCGGGGCCCAGCTGCTTCGTCTACTCTGACAGCGATGACGACAACGACGACGATGCGACGCTGCGTCCGCATCGCCTGGCCACGGTGCGACGCAGCGATGTGCCTCAACGCTATATACAAATCCAAATGAATTGCTATCCCAAAGAAGGAGCCCGTGGTGCAGGTGGTGCTGCTGGTGGTGGCAGCGAGAACGAGTCGAGCCGTGCCGACGTATCATCGGTAATGTCGAACTTTATGTTATTACTAAAAGGCAGCTAATTTATAAGAACTTCGAATAGTGGGAGGTGAAATAGAATGTGGGAGGAGTAGAGTTACTTCTAAGTTCCTTCCAAATCATCATCATTTGTGGCAAAATATTTGCTGTACCTCTTAGATTGAGTCAGGCAGGATAAGGTTTGTTCTACAAGTTGCAATAATGTAAACGATATGTATATCATTGATCGGTGCCGATATACCTATGTCCGTCCTATGTCTGTCTCTAGATTTCATTTTGATTATAACTATAAGCGATACTTAAGTCACAAATTCAGTTCTTGTATGAACTTTTATAATGATCTTCACCAAAGTAATATATTATTATATATTTTATTATATAATATATATTATATTTATAGGACTGTTACGCTCTTGGACTAAGAATAAGAATCTGACTGCATTAATATGCCTGCAAGGGTGTTTTTTTTTATATTAGATAACTTAAATATAGTTTACTATTTTACTATTTGAGAAGTTATCTTGTCAACAAGTTGTCGGATGTACCTGACTAGTAGATAGATGAGGTGGTTTTGAAATAAATTTTACTGTGTATACGGTATACAGGAACTTATATGGCAAACTTCAAGGTAGACGCCGTCATACAGACTATTGATATTGACTAAGAATATTCTTGCGATGTGTCATTCTGCCTGTTAAATAAATTTTCCCAAATCCATTATACCCATTTTCAATGGGTACAGGGTATAAACGCATTGTGGTTTTGCTTATCTTTCCTCTGACTTGCATGTTGTGTATAAAAGCATTTGAGTGCTACCTATTAGATATTGAGTCATATAATGAGCTTAAGTGTATTTTTGTTGATTAGAAAGTTTACTTTATTTTATCACAAGCTTATTATCGCATATAATAATTCTAAACATTTGTTTAGGTGCTTAGCGGTGCTGTGGCTGGCGACGAGCTAACCCAAACGGAGGAGCTGTACACGGCCACGGAGGGCAGAGGGAGTGGACGGCTAGGCGAAAGTGCCGCCAATGAGGCGGGCCTGCATGTGAATGAGGATGGCGTTGTCTTGCGCAGACCGCCGCGCACAGGAGCTGCGGCAATCAAGCGACGCAGCGGCAACCGGCGGTCAGTTGGAGAATCCCTAACAATTTGATTTGTCTTACTATGTTCGTTATTTGCAGCTCCCGCACGAAGCTGAAACGTCGGTGTTCGATTAATGGTCACTTTTACAATCGGGAAACATCGTTTTTTACGCCACCCTACGGCTCCCAAATGTCCGTGTGGGTCACATCGCTGGTGACCACGCAGGAGGTCATCAATTTGGTGCTCGAGAAGTATAAGGTGGACAGCGCGGCAGAGAATTTCTCGCTGTTCATCGTGCGCGACAATGGCGAGCAAAAGCGCCTGAAGGACAATGAATATCCGTTGATAACGCGCATCACGCTGGGCCCGCACGAGGATGTCGCCCGCATGTTTCTGGTAGATGCGCGTAAAACGGATGAAATCAGGTGAGTAGCCCCGATTAGCCAGAATTCACTTATAACTTCTACTGTCCCCATCTTTTCAGTAATGAAGTTGCTCAATTTTTGAATCTATCGGTGCCGGAGTGTCGCGCTATTTTGGATCGCTATGATCAGGAATTGGCGCGTGAGGAAATCAAAGTTAAAGAAAGGTGCGATCTAAACATGTTTGTATATAATCTATATCACATACCAAATGCCTATTTTTCTTCAGATACGAGGAGCTGCGACGTCGCATTGTGACGCGCATGGAATCTCTTAAAGTGCATTTATAAATGCCAACGGAATCTCCAACTGCATCAATTTTAATATAGCCATAATGTTAAAGCGGCCAAAAAAGCGACAGCAGCCAATCAAATAGTATTCCTTTTTACACACGTATTTACTTATCTTCATTTAGCATTTAGGCAAAATTATACATAATTTAGTAAACCTTTGGCGCCCCAGTGAACAAAGCTGTCTTGAGCCGCAGTCAAAATTTTTTATTTCAAACGTAACTAACAACCATTATCTGGCAATTCCAACTTAGAAAGGGTTTAAGACTTGTAACTAACCAAAAAATAATTATTAATCTCTCCACAAACAAACACACTCACTACCAAACCATTACACTTATTTCATTGTGTTGAAAATCAAAATATGTGTGTTTATGTATTGTATAATGATAAAACTTTAAAGCCATGGAAAACAAAAAAAAAACATGAATTATAATACACCTAATTCTATTTTTACACGTTAAAGAGATATTGACAAAATGGTAAAATAGGAACTTAAAAGTACAATAAGCAATATTACAAAATTCTTCTTTGAGTTCACTTGCTTACCATTTTAAATCATTAAATATCATTTAAAAAATATATGATTTGGACAAATAAAATAATTAATTGGTGTAAAAATTGTAAAACTAATATAAACTTAAAAAAGTTTTATTCAATGTCACTTTCTAACAATAATACGCATATATTTGTGTAAGCAAATATCACATTATTTTGTTAATTTTTGGAAATAATTTCCCTATTATATTCTCTATTTCCCATTGTTCATAATTCAGTATGAGGATTCATCGAATATTTAAACTCGTTTTAAAACAAAATTCGTGTAAAAAGAGAAACATTTTAACTCTTTACCGCGTGTTATTATAAAATCGTGTAAAAACAGAATTAGGTGTATATGTATAGTTTTTTATAGCATCAAGTGCGTGAGATATTGAGCGCAACTTTTTTACAGGCAATTCAATAAAGTGAATTGAACAGCAACAATAACTATATGTAGAATAAGATGGACTTGTTGATTGAAAATCATTTGAATATCAAATAAATTGTAAAGATTTAACAAACATATTGATGATCACGAATGTCAAACAGATTCCTTAAGCCTCAATAATTACGTATGCACAAGCAGCCGAGTCCGGCCAAAGCACTATCCAGGCAGAAGTCAATGATGCCATTAAAAATGGAGCAGTGGACGTGGAGGCAGCAGAACACTACACACAGACCGCCCAGAACGTTGCCTATGTGACTGTGTGTTGAGGGGCTATTAATTTAAAACTGACAGAGCCTGGGGGCCAACGTGGCTGAGACTTAGTCTCGGGCAAATGCGTCGACTTGGAGGCTGCTTATGGGCAGCCAGCGAGGCGCTGACGCGTTAAATGGTTACGGGGTTTCCCGGCCAGAAGCGTTGGCTATAATCGTGGCGACGGCGTCATCGATGCGGGCCAAGTGTGCCAAGCGCCAATACATAAAAATCAACAGCCAACGACTTCAGCATCAGCAACAACAACAACTGTGGTCCATTTGGTATTAGGCGCTGGTCGCAGGTTCACGACCCATTGGCCAAAATTGCCGCGGCGCAGTTAAGAGAACGGCAAGAGCGCCAGCGAGGCAGTCAAAAAAGAAAATCGATTTTAGATGTTGGTTTGTCACCGAATTCTCTTTGCTTTGCATTGTTGCTGTCGGTGGTGCTGCTGCTGCTGGCTGTCGTCTGGAAGCGCTTGGGCAGTTGTTGCGTGCCCCAGCGAAGCAACTGTCGTGTGAGAGCAGACGATGCCTGGCGGGGGTTGCCCATTGCGCATACGCAGTGGCGTACACTGAAATAAAATAAAGGTTCGAACTAAAGTTGGGCCCGAACGCAACAAACATGCTCAGAAAATATCACCAACAACTTTTGTACTATATGCTTATATATAAATATTTGTCGGAGAGTGGATAATTTGCATTGGGCAATTTGAATTGCGCGCTTTCCTTTTGATTGAATGGGCTAGTGTAGCAAAGAACGTGACGCGTGTCGCTATACAACACTGTTAGAGCGAGACGACAGCTGAGACTGATATCGAAGTGTGGCTCTGAATGCTCCTGTGTGAGAGACAACAATATATGTCTTGGCTCAGCGAGATAAGCATTGGCATTGAGCACGAAGCCTCGCTGCACTCTCTAAGAGTAATTTTATTCAGTCCGATTTTGATATTATATATGTATACTATATATTCTTTTAAATGTGCAACCGATTCCGAATTTAATACAAAACTTGAGTGTATCATAAATAAAAACGGAGTTTGTTGCAAACATATGTAACCACATTTTTATTTTAATTTTGAGTGAATTTTCACATCTTTTAATAGACACTCAATCGGTATAATTAAAATGCAATTGAACAAAAAACTGCAAAATTATATGAAATCTAGAGAGAAATTCTCTATCAATCCTTTATTAATTATCGGCCATCTCCCAATGCTGTTTTTTGTTTTTACTACGTGTTTCAGGCAGCGGCACCACCGTGCGTCATTTTTAAGCAGTGCTGACAACTCTAGACGCTCAAGACGACCCCAATGCGCTCTCTTAAATGTCCTGGCCACACTCTTTCTATCGCGCAGTGCGCCTTCTCCTCCGCTTTCGTCAAATTCCAATGCCGTTCGAGCCGAGCAATGCAAATCGCGCCGTGCGCTCAGTTTACGTTTTGGTCGCGTTGCCTTCAGTTGTATTACGTACGGTGTTCCCGCTGCACTGCATCGCCAGCCACGCCAGCGATTGCAAAGCATAAGCCCAAAACTAACACTCACTCATCTATATATATATATATTGTGTGTGGGAGTGCGCGTGCATGTGTGTGTATTCGTGTGAGCTGCTCAATTCTCACATTTGATTCGACTAGCAATTAACATTGCCAGCGGAAGTCGTGAACAATCCGCGACGCATTCGAGCCGCTTCCGCGCGCGCCCGCCCCCTTCAGCTCTCTCATCCAATCGTTGCCGTTGCCGTTAACGTTACCGTTACCGTTGCCATGAAGCGTTTGCGCTTGCCGCTCATTGCCAGCGTTTGCCTCGTCCTGGCGTTGATGTCATCCTGTCTGCTTGGCAGCGCCGATGCCAAGAAGAAGAAATACGTTGGCGAAACTGGCGGTGATTTTGAGTTTATCGATGAGGTAAGTCCCAAATGACGCTCAACTGTATATTATCCAACCTGTCTGCCAATGTCTGCCTGTCACTTTCCTAATACAACTAAGCTGTTTCTAGACAGGCCTGCCCTGTGTGCATGTGAGTGTGTGTGTCTGGGTGTGTGGGTGTGTGTTTTGACACATATAACGCATTTGCGCTTTAGTCGCGATGTTTTTCAACACCTTGTACCCACTGAAGATAGGTAAAAAGGGTATATTGATGTGTGCAAATGTATGTAACATGCAGAACGAGGCATAGCGATTAGTATCATTAGGTGAGCCGATTTGACCATGTCCGTCTCTTGAAGTTGCTTCAAGTTTGTTTCCGCTTTCCTAATATCGATAAATGTCTATTTTTTGATCCGGTTTCTTGAGCGTATCTAAGATACTATAAAAGCTGAAGACAGGAAATTTAGTACTTAAGCTCAAGATAAAGTTAATTTCAAATAGTAATAACCCGCCCCGATAAATCGATTAATATCGATTTCTCTAGAGCATATCTCAAAGACTATAATAGCTAGAATCACCAAATTTTGTACGTAAGCGCACGTATGCACGTATCAAGAATATTTCACTTTTTGGAAAGACGATAAAAACACAAACACAACACGAAAACATACAAGGCTTAAATCACGTTCAATTTTGAAATGTAAATTCTGAAAAGTTCTACAAATATAAATAAAATTAGAAATTGGCAGCAGAAGCAGTTAATTTTGAGTTTAACGCATTTATAATTTACCAAAGATTGGGAATCTGTTAAGATTTCTGGTATGCAACACTGGCCCGTAGCTGGGTACAGGATATTTGCTAGTCACGCGCTCCCGTCTAAAGCTGCTGCTTTCAAGCTTTCACCTTTACCAACGCTACTGAGGTTTCACACCAAGAAGCAGCAGCAGCAGCAACAACAACAACATCCACTGCTAGTTGGCCTAGTCTTTCAGCCTGCGGCGTGTTTTTTTATACGCTCTTGGCCCAAACGCTTGTCTTACCAATTACTCACGCAAATCCGATTTGTAGTTGTTGCAGTTTGCATGTAGTTCTTGTCGAACAGGTAGACAATAAGCCAGGCACTGGCTACGACTCCTGCTGCTCCCCCCCTCCCCCTGGCAAGTTAGAGCGGGAGGCGGGGGAGCGAAAAAAACAGAGAAACTAAAAATCAATAGCAAAAGCAAAGGCAAAAGCATTTGGCGGCCTCGAGTCGTTGGCAGCGCGTAAGCGTCAACTATGAAGTAAGCACTAAGCAGCTTTGAATTTGTCTGACCCCCCGCCCCATCCAGCCCCCAGGCCACCCTTCGGCGTTGACTGTTAGTCACAGACGCAACGTCGTCGTCGGATTTGCTGTTTGCATTGTTTTTGCAGCCATTTGCTTTTGCTCTTTGCCGACATTTTGCTGCTTCGCTTTCTTGTTGTTGCTTTCTCTGTCCTCTATTTTTTTTGGTTTGTTTCGTTTTTATTTCTTTTCGTTTCCTCTTCGGCATCGTGCTCTTTTCAGTTGTTTTATGCGTGGTCATTGCTGTCTTTGTGTGTGTGCTAATAGGCCGATGTATGTGTGCATGAGCTTCTGTTCCTGCTATTAAGCGTCGCTGCCTCTTACTCTCTTCACACGCACAGACACTCACACTCACACACCCACACACACATGTCGAGTGGAGCCTTGAAGTAAATATATTGCAAAGCGCTAAAGTTTTTTGAAAAAAAAACAAAAAAAGGCATTTCTGGCGAATGTACAAACGCAGAATTTTAAACAGTTGGAAAGCGCCATATGTGCGTGTGTACGTGTGTGTGAATGTGCGTGTGTGGCACACACAAACAACATAGCCAATTTACAGATTCGACTTTAAATTAAATTACATTTGCATGTATAAAAACTGTTTTAAAATTTATTCAAAGTACTTGAAATGTTCGTATTTACTGACTAAAGTAAGCATCTTCCTATAAAGTGATATCTTGATCAGCACTAAAAGATGATCACCACTAAATATTTATATATATGGTTTATATGCAGATTTCGACATTCAATGAACAAAAACAGCATTACGATCAAATTATCCATATAAACTACAATGATATTTCAGTATTCTATCTATTTCCCTTATATAATATATTAATTACGATTTATCTATCTTATATTAATAATACCTATACATTGATAAAAACCTATAAACTATCTATTATATATTAATGCTGAAAATCCATTTTAAATCTAACTGATTCGAGTCTGTAATTTCATTATTATTAAATCATTTACCCTTTTCGTATAAAATGGTTTGGCTTAATTTTATATTTTTACTGTCAAAAGATTGAAAAAAAAACACCAAAAAAATAATAGAATTTGAATTTTTTTTTGTTTAAGTATCAAATTAAATATTTAAAATTAGGAAAAAGATTAAATATTATTCACTAATATGCAGCATTTCTACCAGCAATATGAAATATTTGCAATAAAGTCGTGCATATCTGGCATACATAAACTAACCAAAATAAAACCTACATGATTTTTGTCCCATTTTTGCGATAAAAAATAAATAATTTTATAATATGAAACGATTAAAGTGATCACCATAAGCTTATATTGAATACCAAATTTTCGTTCGATTTCTGATTCGTGCTGAGCATAAAAACCCGGCACGGGACCAGCTCAACTTGTTAAGCTGCATACATTTTTAATGGGTTTTGGTTATTTCTTCTTTTTATAGCTAATCGTATAATATCTTTGGCTGCGACATTTTTCCAATGAATTTGATTGTTTGTATAGAAACTTTGCGTTTGCAAATATTTATAAAAGGCATAATTTATGGGAAAAGTTGTTTCAAACTGTTTCCAATTTCCGGGGGTGCTTGAGTGTATTTAATTTAATTGAAAAGTTGTCTATTTTTGTTTGAGCTGTAACAATGATTATCAGGCAAATGTCAAAGATTGCCATTTGAAAAATATAAGCTCGAGTTAGTTAGATAAATTAGTGCAATCTAGGGAAAAATAATTGACTGCTGGCGAGAAACGTGCCAAGATGGTGGCTCCAAATATAAATTGCGAACGTAAAAGTGACATTTCTGACGCCCATTGGCTGACGAAAATGACCAGCAGGATTCAGTGTCAGAGTAATTTCCCAGAAATCCTGTCAACTGTGGATTTCTGTTGATTTATAAGCTGCTTACATCCATTTTAGCAAATATATAATAATAACTCATATTTGTATCCAGCGGTGATTTGCTTTCCGCACCACGGAAATAATCTGCTGACCGCCAGCCTAGAAGTATGCAGCAGGAAATGCCTATAAATAGCCATAAACTGTTGCCGTTAATAAAGCACATACTATGCGTACGGATTTGGCTTTAGCTCAGCATATTTGTATCACGGCCAATATACTATATTTATGTACATATATTTCCATTTCGAATTTGCGACCCGATTTGCACGCCTTGCATTTATTATACTATTCGTATATCGTGTAAATGATAACAAATTAGTTGAGCTCGCAAGGAATTCGCTTGATTTGCTAACGCGCCCACTCATGTGATTATTTATTGCTCGGGCAATCGCTGTCAGTATGTGGGTGTGTGTGGCTGTGCTGTGCTCCTTTCCATAATCAGACAGGCAAACAGCATTCCAAGTGCCACAGAAGTCGCATCCTCTGCCAAGCGCATCAAATGGCAATGCTCATTTCCATCGATTACCAACGAGCGATGCGCTGTTTGTCAGCAGAAAATAAATCTTGGCATTGTGCATTTCACAAGCTGAGCGCACAAAATGCGACTGCAGCATACAATAAAATGGGAATATAACCAAACGCAGCAACTTTTAGTGCAGATCAAATAAGTTCGACTGGGTAATGCCCTAAATTTGCGTGGAATTTATTCGAAATTGTAATTCCAATGGCTTAGAAATTTCAGAAATTTAATATAAATTTAGAAATAATAGACATTGAATGCATAAAATAATTATCTTTATTTTTATTAATTTATAACTATTATAAATTACAATTATGCTCATTATTGTTAATATTATCATTCTTATTATTCTTATTTTTATTAAAATATTTTTTATTTCTAATAATATTATTATTAGTATTATTATTACCAAGGCAGCAAACCCATTTTAAAGCGATTCAAAAACATTTTGAAACGCTGCCTACTTGAAATGTGTATATAAATTTGTGAGTAAAACTTTAAAAATAGATGAAATTAAATATTATTGTTTATCCATAGTTAGAAATTCTGTTTGCAAATTCACAAAACACATCTCTGAAAAGCTAGCAAATTTTTGCGTAAATATAACAATAAATAAATAAATATACAAATATCGTATAAAATCAAGTCAATATCCCAACGGTAAATATTCATAATTAAATTAACTTCAAGGAATATTGTCTGTCTATTGACTTTGTTGGAAGTGTGGGTGTTTGTGGTTGTCAGAAAATATTCCGGAAATCTCATGCACTTAAATGTTGTTAATAAAAGAAAACAATACTAAGAGCGTATTGACCATATTTAAATGTCAATCCAAATAAAACTGTACACATGTTATCAATAATACAACTGCTCTACTGTTTATATTGCACAGGATAAATATACCCTTCCTATACCTTGTACAGGGCATCATAAAAATGGCAAGTTGATTGCCCAGGGCAGACGGCAGACAAGAGGCAGCTGAGATAACAGTTCTCTAGCATCAAATCAGTGCGTAAAATATGCAAAACTTTCCATAAATGTGTGTTTGTGTGTGTGAGTGTGTGCTGTTGCACTTATTCGTGTGTAAATATATACGCTCATATGGAGATGTGCGAGCAGTAAAATTGATATGCATAATTTTAGGTAAGCCCCACTTAAAGAGGGACAGATCAGACACACGAGATGTATGTCTGTTGGGCAAAAACTAAATCAAAATGTGTGTAAATTACGGTTTCCTTGTAGCTGACCACACGTCCTACATCCCCCCACCTTCCTGACCACCGACGAACGGCCAGTCGTACTGTAGATTCATTTTTACGAGCACATAAAAAACATATTTTTTGCAAGTTATGCAATAAAGTTTTATGCTGCCACACTGTTGCATAAATTGCGAGCACGTTGCACGAACTTTGAGCAGCACTAACTAGGCAAGAAGATGCCGTTAAAGAGGCTTTCAAAAAGTATGTGATTCCTGATTCGAAGAGTTGACCCAGGCCAAATGCTTGTCGTTAACACCTAACTGCTTGGAGCGTTTGATTAAAGACTGTGCCTGAATTAGGTTGTTGTTGCAGCCAAGTCAAATTCTGTGGCAAGTTCATTTGCATGACAGTTCGCCAATCCCTTGGCCGGATTTGCATATTCGCAGCGAATGTGTATGCGGTTGCCAAAAACTTACGAACTGAAAAGCACAGGGAATTTACAGCTGCATGCCGCCGCAACTTGCAATTTTCCCACGAACATTTCCCGCGGGAGCTCGGACCCGAGCTCTGATGGAAATATGACTCAACTAGACACAACAATTTCTTTTTGCTGCAACTTATAACCCGTCGCCGAGCTTACTTACTGTTCATACACTTTGCCACGCCCACATGCCCGGCTGTGCACTTTTTTTATGTTACATACTTTATGGCCACGGGTCATGGTTCCGCTGCCTGATTGTTTCTCCAGCTCTATCTCTGTCTCTGTCTCTGTCGGTGTCGCTGTCTTAGTCGCATCTCTCTCGCTCGTTTAATTTCTTGCTGGCTGGAGTCAAAAGTTGCACGTACACAACCACATTAGCAAATTGCCCAGTGTTGTGTTCGTGTGTGTGTTTGTGTGTGTGTGTGTGTGCTTGTGTGTGTTTGCATGCCTGGCAAATTGCTTGCTTCTTTTGCCGAAAATGCGGCCAAAACTGTTTATGAAAACATCAAGCAGCACTGAGAATATGCAGAAGAAAGCAACAAGCACAACAACATAACAAAAAGGAATTTTTATTTTCAGTCTGCTACAAATTCAATACCCTAGCAGACGTAAAATAAAATATTCACATCTTGAGCACACAACGTTATATTTGTACAAAAACTTCATTTTTCTTGTTGTTATTTTATTTAAAATTCCATTTTATGCGTTTTACTCATAAGTACAATATAAACTAATAATTTTTAAAACGTAGTTTCATTTATTTATAACCGTTACGGTACCTGGTTACAATAGTCCAATGTTGATAAGTTTTTGTTTAAATGAACGAAGTATTATCAAGCTAATAATTTAAGGCTAGCATTTTTGAACACCAAAATGTAGTATAGTGTTTGTCTTTGCCGAAAGCCTAAGCAGCCGGCTATTTAAAAAAGAGAGATTAACAGTTAATAAATATTTGCTATACTTTAAATAATAATAATAATATATCTCCAACCAGAATTCATATATATATGTATAGCTTGAACATCAAATATTTCTCTTCCAATGAGTTCAACACATTTTAAACTGCTATAAACAAACAATAACAATTTTCCATATCTCCGAACACAGATTTTTAATTTGAATCAACGTGTGTCACTTTTATCCCAGTTTCAGATGAATTAATTCAACTGAATTTTTTTTTCCCTAATATGTTATAGTTAGTTAAGCGCAAAAATTAATTTATTTATGATTTCTGTCTGGGTCTCTCTCGAATTACATTTTATTAAAACAAATTATATCTACAAATATCCCAGAAGTCTTTATTTTCTTAATCAAACAGTTTTTATGGAGAATGTTGATTCGGTTTCAACAAATTTGTGTAAAAAACAGCACATAAGAGGATAAATAGTAGATTGGTTCCACATAATATTAAAAACTCTTGCTAGAGTTTTACTTGTTAATTTATTTTCCGTGGTTACACATTATAATTCATTACATATATTAAAAAAAAGAATTGATAAAAAAGAAATTGAATAATGAGAAAAATTTAATGTGAAGTTAAAATATATTATTTGTGACTCGTGGGAATAAAAAAATGTATATGAGAATTCACAGAATATTTCAAATTAATTCGTAGAAGAGATCAATTTTAACTTTTTATTTTAAAAACTGAAAAGAGAATTGTGTGTATAAATATTATTGGTTGTACAAAATTACCTACAGCAAGGGTATCATGAATTCGATGCTTGCCGGTGACTTTTGCCTGCTAGCTGCTTGGCATCCTTAACGATTTAGCTGCGATTCTTGTCGAACCCATTCAAAAAGACGCATCAGTTTTATTGGAGCATTTCTTAGACGCGCTTTTGCTTTGTGTTGCGGTAATGCATGCATTGGAGCAATATGCCATGTGTGTGTGTATGTTTTTGGGGTTCATCTGGAACTTTGTGGTGCTGTCAGTTTCATGCCACGCTTTATAAATTCAGTCGAGGGACGCTGTGTGCCCAATAAGATAAATTAGTTTGCAACGCCAACGCAACTTCGATGGCATCAAAAGCAAAACTAAAACATTTTTTGCTATCCGGGGAGCCAACTGTGCGCCGCATCTCAAAGCTCGTGCCAACACATACACAGGCACATGAATATACATATGTTTGTCGGCCACTCAGCGCAAAACTTGGCCAAACTCATTTTTCACTTTCTTATTGTTGCCGCTTCAGCCTGAACCTATTCGCTCCCTAGTTGTCTATATATATATATAGATAAATAGTTGGCTACATATGTGTACCACTTAACTGATTATGTAAGACGAGTAGTGTGTGTGTGTGTGTGTGTGTGTGTGCGTTTGCTCCTACAACAGCTGTAGGAGCAAAGCACGGATATTCAACTTTCTTAGCCGGGCCATAATGTGTCGAGCTGTCAAGCTGTGTTAAGTTCCAGCTGTGTAAAGTTTTAATTAATAACAGCGATCGTGCGGGCTGTCCTTTGGCATAATGGGCTTTTAAAGGGGCGCCAAGAACTGGGACCCGCTGTCCATCATGCATAAATCGAAGACAATTTCATCGCCAGGGCCAACTATTAATTATTCAGCACACTCGAACATGTCCCGAGCATTATGCCTTATGGCAGTTACATTTTGAAGTCGGTCGCAGTTATTTATGGGCCATTTGCTTTCAGAATGTTGGCCAGGGCTTTGGCATTGACTTCGAGACAGCATTGACAAGCGCAAAAAACGCTACAGATTATGCATATTAATTGCTGCTTGAGATTTATCTAGAAAGTTTGCCCTCAAACTGTGCCAAAGTCATCATTCGTTTGGCTTACGCGGCGTATGCGTAATGTGGCTTATTTCATGTGTGCACAAGTGCTTGTGTGTATTTGTGCGTGTGTGTTTAGCCTGCGGGCGTGCCTTACATCAATTTCCATACAAAATCTCAAGCACACACATTACGCATACGCAGCGTGGAATATTTGATGACAAAATTTGGCGGCATTACAATTTACAATATTAAATGCCTGATAGCTATTTTCATATGTGGTAACATCAGTGGAATACATATTATAAGTAAAATAAATAAGTAATCAAGTTAAATTCGAAAATGTCGAACTACAGTAAACTGAGACAGAGAGATGTATGTGGATATCTATATGGATTTCCTCACTGGCACATAAGCCAGAAGTTGTAAAAAGTTCATTAAATATTTTACGTAGAGCGTGACAGGTGGGCAGCGACGGAAGGGAAGGTGTCACGGAAAATTAAAAGCAGGATATAAGGATTCGGCACGAGCGTTATACGAAACGACATTGTTGCAGGCGAGCGAAGCCAGCTTCACAGGATCAGGCAGTCAGGAGCTGCTGCGGCACATAAAACTTTTTACAGTCGAGGCATTGCTATATCTCTCTCCACCCGCTCTCTGTGGGTGTACGCATTACCATAAATAAATTATAACGCTCGCTACTCTCACTGTGAGTTTATTGCATGTGTGCGATATTTCACACACACAAACACACACACACACACACGCACACAAAGAAGCAGAATACACACACTGTAAACGGACGAACGAGCAGGCGGCAGATAATAACAGTTGCCAGCTTGATGCAAGCGCCAATGCCTAGAGGGGGCGGAGTGGAGAGCAGCTATAAACTTGCGCCAGAGCAAGATAGCTACGGCTACAGAAGAATGATGGCGCGGCTGGCGGACCTACCAACTGTAAGCCGCACACACACGTGAACGATAATAATTTACAACATGAAAGCAAAGCACAATGGGAACTAGGAAACCGAACGAAAAGAAACTAAAACAAGCAGAAGTGCTCCAGGTGGGTGTGCTTGACTAAGGGATACCCTGAACGCTGTCTCAACGTACACTGCAATCCCTAGCTTACTCAGCAGCTGCACTACGGAAACGTGAATAACTTCTAAACTGAAAGTATTATCTTTATGAAATTTTCAAGAGTTAACAAGCGCTTTCAAATTTATGTACAAACCAAAGCTCAAGTCTGTAGTAAGTGAATTGCGTTTTTTCATATTTGGGACGCGTGGGGGTAGGTATCCAAAATCTAAAAATATTTGTAATCTGTGTATGCTTTACGAGAACATATTTAACCAATTTTGGGGGCTCTAGCTTTTATAGTTTCTGAGATAAGCTGAGATATTTGTCGATAATAAGAAAACAAGACGAGTTACCGACAATTCCATGATAAACTATGATCTGCTATGATCGACGGGTTTTTATAGACGGACAAACAGATGCTGACCAAGAATATATATCATAAAAATATATTCCGCCTGTTCATACATTTGCACAAAATCAGTTTACCCTTTTTACCCACTTTCAATGGATTCAGCAACGAAACCAAAATCCTGGCCCAAACACAGCCAAATCCCAAAAAGGGAACGTTGCCACATAAAGTTTTTATCCTTGATGCGGGCAAGCCGTGTGTGGGGCACACACAAATTACACTCAGCCACCAAAAGTGTTGCATACAAATTATGCAATTAGTTGGGCTGGAGGCAGCTGAAATTGGCGACCAAGGCGGATATTATGTGCTTGAAAAACTAAAAGCTAAGCTGAAACTGAAGTTTCGGCCGCTGGCAGTTATCAAGCCCGGCGAAATTGTCGCTGCCAACTCAGCAGCGTTGTCAACTTGAGAAATAGTCAAAAATCTCTGACAAATTGTCAGCGAAAGTTTTTTATTTTTTGTGCACTGACAACTTTCCAACTGTGGAGTGTTGTCTGCCTCGGGAAAGTTTCTCGGAAGGGTCGACTGCTGACAAGCTGGCAAAAATTATTGCCTCATATACGGAAACACACAAGGAATGAGCTTGAAATGAAAGCGGACGGTTAAGAAACAGAAAAAGAATGATGCAGTAGACTGTCCGAATTGAGAATACTTTTAGACGTCCGATTTTCCAGTTTCTCAAGTAGCAATTAGACAGGAAAGTTGCCAGCACAATAGAGTTGCCGAAGCTTCAAGTGGCAGCACTTAAACTATGTTGAACTTGGGTAAATATCTAATATCTGAATTTCTATAGCGCAAAATCTGATGTGACTTTCATTTGACTTTACTTTTCTATTCTCCGTTTACTTCCTACAAAATTGCGCAGGTCTTCGCCTACCTACTCAGTTTCAATTAGACGCTTTCTCCCTGCCTTTTTCTCTGTGCAGTTCCTTGCAGCCAAGATGGCTTTGTGCCCAGCTGCAACCGGGAAAGTTTATGCTTCAATGTCGGCAAAAGTCTGCGGATAGCCAAACAAAAACACAAACGACAGAGACACACAATCACGCACACACACATAGTTACACAAATGCAGGCAAATATTCGAAATTCTTATTGCACTAAGAACAACAAGAAATAACGTTGCAATTGGTTGTAGCCGACTGCGCAATACTCCTTCAATTAATTACGGCTTATAACACGAAACGTCGAAAACGTTCTTAACTATAATTATTGTTTTGGAAAACTATATCCTTATTTTTGTAATTTGTGGGCTTGATCTTTAGAGGAGGGCATCAGCAAACTGGGTGCCAAATTTGGTGAGATATTGTGATAGATATGGATTTTCGCGGTTTATTCGCCCCCAAGATATATGATATACACCCACAGTGGTGATCGTTTAAGAAGGTCATCTATAATCCGCCTGCAAAATTATTAATATAGACTAAATCGAATTGTCACGCCCAAGTAGGCAAAAAATCTTAACAGTTTATTTAAAACAGGTACACTCAAGCATATATTCCAAATTAGAAGTCTCTAGCACAAACCCAATATACTCCTTTTTCTTCTCGAATGAGTATGAACAGAAAAGAACGAAGAATCGTTTTGTAAAATATATCTATAAGCAGAGATACACATTTATACCTATACATAGATGTATATAGTTATATACAAGGGATGCAAAGGGCTAGTGAAACGCCAACGAACGGAAATGAAATTGCAATTGCGGGGCCATTCAGACGACGCCAAGTCGCGACGCGTTGGTGCAGAACGTTGGTGGGGGCTCGGACTGGGGCCGTGTGTGGGGTGCGGCATGGCGGGAGTTGCGGAACACGCGACTGCTTATTGAAAGTTTGCATTTGGCTGTTACTCTTGTTCGGTGTGCCTTTTTGGCAGCTATTTCCGCTACGCTTTTATTTTGCGCCTCAGCGTATGCAATAAAGTTTGTCATGCGGCGGCAGCTACAACAACATCAAAGCCAAAGCACGCCCGGGCGACCTGGCACTATTCCCGGGTCTCTAAGCCTCCGAGGAGGATTAATCAGGCGCTGCTTTTTTTTAAAGAAGAGAGCTAAGAAAATGTTCTCCAAACACTTTAAACGCTGCACACACACACACACACACACGGATTTCGCTCGCACACAGCCAAACGCTCATTAGTTTAGCGGCGGGAACGTTAAGAGCAGAGCAATTGTGCGCCCTGGTGCTAAACAAGTTAATTAGTTTGCCTTTTTCCCGTTTTGGTGGCTCTAGCTGTGACGTTTATGTGGCTCACCATGGGTTAGGAGCACTCGATGTGCGTGTGTGTGTGAGTGTACATTATGTGTGTGTGTGTGTGGCTTAGAGTTTATCTTAATGACAAAATAAATTATTTACCACACACACATACATGTACTCGTACTTCAATTGACTCTATTTACTAGAACAGAGAGAGAGAGAGAGCGAGCTGTGTGTGTTTATGTTTACGCTTTAATGTCACTTTTTAGACGTTGCTATTACTTATGTTTAATATCAGCTCACAGTTTCTTACTCACATAAAGGGGGTGGAGGCATGAGGGGATTATGTGGCTAATGATCCTTGACAGCGACTGGAAAAATATTTTAAGTTTTTGGTATATACACAAAATGCTTTTGGAAGTTTCCTGAATGCTTTAGATAAAGAACATAAATATTAAATACATTACATCATTTGACAATTATTTGAGTTGCAGAGCAGATCTAAGAGTTGCCATTTCTATTGTAATGGCAATATTCCAAAAATATTCTTATAAATTTATGTCGAAAATTATAATACAATTTAAATGTAATAGCAAAGCAAAGCTGACCGTTAAACTGTTAAATGTTTCACATATAAATTCAATAAATTTCTTTATTATTATTACTTACGCCTGAGTGCCAAGTAATTGACAATACAACATTTTTACGATTAAAAGAAGAACTTTTTTCACATGCAAAATAGTTTAGCGATCTGAGTTAACGTAAACATTAATGCTTTTATAATTGAGATAAAAATGAATATAAGGAATGATATTTTTTATGAATTTAGGAATAAGAATAAGAGTAGGTGATGCAAATAGTGTAGAGTGTTATATGGATTGAAAAAATATTTGAAACTGTCATCATAATTTAATTTATTTTTGGTTTGTTGATATTTATTAATTGGATGAGTGTCTGTCATTAAATTAATGTATTTACTTACTGAATTCAGGAATCTAATTTTAATGGTTTTTTAAATTTGAATTATTTCGATTATTTGAAAGAAGTGCAATAATATAAATACTTGAAGGATGTTCAATTCGTTCATTATCTGTTCGTATGCTATATTTGGAGGAGATCTAAAGGAATTTGTTTCATGTTTTATATAAAACGTTCATAAAAACTTTGGTATTTTTCCCATTTGATTTGATTTGTCGCCCACTGTGCGCCTGCGTAGACATTGGGTAAGTGGGGATTTCAATTACATGCAACGACGCTTCAATTGCCTGGGCGTCACATAAAAACACTTTGTTGCCCCAGGCAAGCAGGGGCACGCAGGGAGCCCGTTTTGTGGGGATGGGCCGATGCTCGTTTAATCTTAGATTTTAATTGCACGGCTATAATGTTGGCCCCGAAGACAAAGCGGCTCAGTTGGAGGCGCGGCCAGAGCAGTTGCAAGTAAATTGAATTTAATTACAACATGTTTTGCTTTTCATTTTGATTGTTGAATTAATTTTTATACGTCATAAATTTCGTGAACGCAATAAAAATTTCATGGCTGGCAAATGCAAATGCCTGAGTAAGCAACGCACGTTTCTTAGCCGCCTGCTTTAAAGAGTGAAAACTTTTTGCTCCCACTAATTAGTTTGAGTGGGCCATTAAAATTGCCCCCGAAGGAGGCTTAAAGTTTGCACCAAAATGTGTGGCACAAAGAAATTAAAAAATTGAAATGTAAAACTTGCCAAAGTTTTCGCGCACACACGATGCTGATGCAGGCGGACTATCGCAAATTTAAAATGCAAAGCGAGGCACGCCAAAAAAAAAAAACAAATAAGAAGGTTGCAGACGGGTATAACCTATTGCGCTATACTCGTTCCCAGTGTAATAAGAGCCTAAAACGATATTCATTATTATTGAGATTTAGGAAAAATATATATTTTTATAATATATGGGGGCGTTGCCGATTTGTCGGAAAATATTTTATGTAACTAGCTTAAAAATCTAGGGATATATATGGATTAAATCGAATTGCCACGCGTTCAGTCAGTATATATTCCAAATTTCAAGCCTCTGGCTTCAATATAAAAATTGCATTCGTACAAACAGACAGACGCACCTTGCACAAATCCAATATACTCTTTTCACTTGGCGAACGAGTGTAGAAAAAAACTGAATTTCAAGTTTTTCCGCGCCAGGTGGGCGAATGCACTAAACTTGGCGGCAAAAAACTTGCAGCATTAAGTGCACTTGCCCACGAACAGCGGGTGGAAGGGTGAAGGGTGAAGGGGAAGGAAGAGGGGACGGGGCAGGGGCAGCGAATGCTGCCAGCTCATTAAAAGTAAAAATGATATGCATTAAGTTGGCAAGTCGGTAACGAGAACGTTAAAGGACTGGAACTGCAGTCATTAGGGCAAACTTGGGTCGCTCCGCTAATGGTCAATGCTAATTGCGTTGAATACATTCGGCGGTCCTCGAATTTGACGGCCACCCACGGCCCACTGTCACCTTTGCCGCATAAATTGTCATAATTGTTTGCCACGTATTCGCGGCGCGACCCGAAGTATCAATGCATATTTCATCTGGCTGACAGATGCATTAACGTGTCTAATCGACCAGGCGGGGCCCCCACTTCTGGGCAAAAGCACAGCGGGGAGCAAGCCATCGACCGTATACGGGGGCATTATTCATTCGGCGTAACAGCACAATTTATGTCCTCGCACAGCCGCATGCCTGACATTCCTTCGCTCAGCTGACATGCGGGTATTTCGCAACCATTCTCCGTTCTGTCGGCTGCAGGAGCTGCTTTCATATTTATTTCGTTGGCTAACTGACAAAATGCCCTGCAAGCGGTTGCTACGCGCGACCCACGCAAAAGTCTCCTGTCAAATCGTTGTCAACATTTGGCCGTGCATAACACGGCGTATGCGTCACATGCATGTTTTTCCTCAAAAATCGAACAACTCAATATAAAAGACAGTGGCGTCAGTAGCAGGCCAAGCATAGCCTTCATGTTGTCGGCTCATATATCAATTGATAAACTGATAATGGGAACCTGAATGAACACACCATAATTACCAAATGACTCATCAAAAATAAGTTAGAACGTTGCAGGCGGGTGTACGCGACAGCGCAATATCCGTTCACAGTGTCAACAATTTATTGTGCTATCTTCAGATGTTAGTTTTTCTGTAGAAATCTTTAGAGGAGGTTATCAGTAATCTACCTGCAAAAATTGGTCGCATCTAGCATTAAACCTGGGGAAGATATATAGATTCAATAGAATTATCACGCCCTCCGTAGCCAAAAAATGGACGTTGCACAAACCCAATATGCTCTGTTTACTTCATGAGCGAGTATTAAAATAGATTTTGGCCAATCGAGCGAGTCATAAAATATTTGGGCTTCCATTATTCAACAGTACCTTAATCAGATTGTTTTAAGCCGAAAATATTGGGTGATTAACCCCAACTAATACTTCAATTGCTTGATTTCTGATAATTTATATGCATTCTTGGAAAACATAGAAAGTAAAGTAATAACAAAATGCCTACATATAATGACGTCAGACATCGGCAACAGCTGGAATAAGTTTCGTGTAGACCTCGATGCCGTGCAAATAGGTATTCGCACGAATATACTCGTCGTGATCGTGCAGCAAAATGGGCGTGCTGTTTATGGGCGAGAAGCCCAAGGCCGGAATACCGACGGAGCGCAGGAAGCGACTGTCGGTGCCACCCGGACAGACGTGCGCCCGGAATTTCAGGTTGCTGTTCGCGAAGCGAGAAATATATAGAAAATTAAAAGAAATATAAACACAGATACATACAGTTCATTCAAAGCCTTCTCGAAGGCGACCCAGAACGGATTCGAGTCGTCCACCTTCGTCGGCGGCACGTATTCGTCCTTCTGCTCGAACACGATCTCGACGCCGCCGCCGGCCTCCTCGCACCAGTCGCGTATCTGCTGCTCGAAGGCCACCAGATCCACGTCGATGGCAATGCGCAGATCGAAGACCACCTCGAGCAGCGCCGGCACCACATTGCTCTGCACGCCGCCCGTCACCCTGGTCAGGTTCACGGTGGTCACGTCGCCGAAGAAGAGCTTCGAGTTATCCTTCAGCTGCTTCACCTGGCTTGCCCGGAAGCCCATCATCTTATTCACAATGTAGTTGAGCTTCTCGCCGGCGGTGTTGGGCAGCAAAAGGGATCCGTGGCCAGCAGTTCCGCTGATCTTGAAGCGAATGTCTGCAAAAACAGCGATTATATCATACTGCGCCCCGATTCGCATATTAATACTTACGCCAGGCGGTGCGCTCTGCATAGTAGACGTAGTAGGAGTCATCCAGGCTGGAGGAGCCCTCGTCTAGGCTGAGGCCCACATTCAGGGCCTTGAAGTAGTCCCCCTTTATGAACTCGCGCATGCCAAAATAGCCGCCGACCTCCTCGTCGGGCACAAAGGTCACATAGATGGTTCGCTTCGGCTGGTAGCCGCTGGCCTTGAGCGCGCGAATAGCGGCCAGGTATTGCGTTCCCACGCACTTCATGTCCTGCGTGCCACGCGCGTAAATACGCCCTTCATCGTCCAGCTCGGCGCCGAAGGGCTCGTGGGTCCACTTCTCCGGGAAGACGGGCACAACGTCCGTGTGCGAGTTGAGTATGATGGAGGGCAGCTCCGGCTGCTTGCCCAGCCACTTCAATATCACGACGGGATTGGATTCGTTCACGGGATAAACCACGTCCACGGGCAGATCGAGGCTGGCTGCCTGACGCTTCAAGAACTCCACGCAGGGGGCTGTAAATCGGCGACATTAGTTTAATCTCACTTGAGGCATTTTTATGATGCAGTTCCTCTAATATCAGCAACGGCTAATCACGATCAAGCACAATTTCGTGGACTTACTGTAATCTATGTCTGGGTGCACGGTCGGAATGCGCAGATATTCGCGGAAGATTTTAATTTCTTCATTATTTTCCCACTCAGCTTTGCTCATTTTGTTTGCGCTCGTTGAATAATTATAAACAAAGTACGATTCTGTTTTTAGTTGTGCAATAAACACAAGCAGCAGCTGCCCACAGATGCCCGCGAATAGAGAATACTTGTGAACTGTTCCAGCGGTTGCCGACGACTATTTGGCTGTTTTTATCAGCCCATCGCTTAAATATAAAAGGCCGCCATCCATCAGGCAGCTTTTCGTTAACAATGTGTCGACTTTTATCATATTTATAACTAAGTCACCAATTCTTATCACTTTCATGTGTACTTTTTTTAATGACCTTTAATCAAAACATTTCGCTGATTGAGTTTGTCGCCAAAAAATATGTTCATTCAGTTACAATTAGTTTTTATACTCGCTCACGAAGTGAAAAGAGCATATTGGGTTTGCGGAATGGCCGTGTATATCCGCGTCAGATATAAGGTGTAAAGATTAAAGAGCATGGCAATTCGGTTTAATCTATATATGTATCTCCATCAGTTTTAGAGCTATATACTACATCAAATGTTCGTTTAAGCTGTTATTATACTGTGAACGAGTATTGTGCAGTCGGTTACACCCGACTACAACGTTTTTATTTATTTCATAGTTATGAAACTTTATCTTTTGCCATAAATACTTGCTGGAGATTCTCGACGAAGATCTCTGAGGAGGTTTGTGAATATATCCTGTGGTTGTGAATATTGGTCCTTTGATTGATTATACTTTAAACGGCTTCTGTTTATCTTATGATGTACATGTATTTGTTTCTCTTTCTCTCTCTCTCTCTCTCTCTCGTCTCTCCTGTGTCTTTTGCTTTGCTTGTCTTTCCCTGTAAATGTGATACATTCTCGTATACTTCTATGGAATACCTTAACTTGTTTTCCTTAGTGTGATAATACTGATAACAAGCTGACAGAAACTTTGCTTTTGAGAGAACCAAGAGATTATTTAAATAGTTTATGCCTCGCTGATTATAAACAATATTTATTAGTTATTGAATAGAAAATAGCCAACAAAATGCCTTGCCCTGCCGAAAACTTAGATTTCAACTAAGGATGTTAGTAAAACCACTTGTCAGATAATTGTTTTATTTAAAACCCATTCAGACTAAGCACGTAAGAACATATTGGGTGTAACCGACTGCGCAATACTTGTTCACAGTATAATAATAGCTAAAAACAGTCGAAAACGGTTTTAATTATTATTGCTATTTTGTAAAAATATAAATTTTGTTATTTTGTGGACAGCACGACGGACATTGCACAAACCCAATATACTCATTTTACTTGAACGAATATTAAAACACAGTTAGGTAAAGCACATATTTCTAATAATAATAAATTCAATAAACAATAAATTCACATGGATGCGCCAATCTAAACCCCAGCAATAGCTGCGATGACCTTCTTGTAGACCTCGATGCCGTGCAGGTACAGATCCGCCCGGGTGTATTCGTCGTGAGAGTGCACCAGGACCTTCATGTTCTTCATGGGCGAGAATCCCAGTGCCGCAACTCCGAGAGGGCGCAGAAAGCGGCTGTCTGTGCAGCCGGGACAGACTAACGTGCGGAACTTCAAGTTGCTGTTGGACGGTATTTGGGATGTGATTCGATTTTCGGTCGGCGCTTGATCATACTTACAGTTCGTTCAGCGCGCCCTGAAAGGCTGTCCAGAACGGATTCGATGCATCCAGTTTGGTCGGCGGTGCAAATTGATCCCGCCGAAGGTACTCGAGCTCAATGCCGCCGCCGGCCTCCTCGCACCAGTCGAGTAGTTGCTTCTCGAACGCCACCAGATCCACGTCGATGGCAATGCGCAGATCGAAGACCGCTTCGAGCAGAGGGGGAACCACGTTGCTCTGCACGCCACCCCTCAGCTGGGTGAGATTCACGGCGGTCACATCGGCCATGAATAGATTCGAGTCGTCTTGAAGCCTCTTCACCTGAACCGCCCGCAGCCCCATCAGCTTGCCCACAATGTAGTTGAGCTTCTGGCCGGCGGTGTTGGGCAGCAGCAGGGAACCGTGGCCAGCAGTGCCACTGATCTTGAATCGAACGTCTGCAACGATATTGGCGCTCACACATTGTTGATCGGGTCGAGCTGAGTTCTTACGTACGCCAAGGGGTTCGCTCTGCATAATAGATGTAATAAACATCGAACGTGTTCGAGGAGCCCTCGTCCAGACTGAAGGCCACGTTCATTCCCTTGAAGTACTCGCCGTGCACAAATTCACGCATGCCCAGACCGCCGCCAAGCTCCTCGTCGGGCACGAAGGTCACATAGACCGTTCGCTTCGGCTGGTAGCCGCTGGTCTTGAGGGCGCGAATAGCGCCCAAATACTGCGTCCCGATGCACTTGGTGTCCTGCGAGCCGCGCGCGTAAATGCGCCCTTCGTCGTCCAGATCGGCGCTGAATGGCTCGTGGGTCCACTTCTCCGGGTAGACGGGCACAACGTCCATGTGCGAGTTCAGCATGACGGCAGGCAGCTCTGGCTGGCTGCCCAGCCACTTCACTATCACGACGGGATTGGCCTCGTTGACGGGATAAACGACGTCCACTGGCAGGCCAATGCTCTCCGCCTGTCGCTTTATGAATTCCACGCACGCGGCTGAAACGTGCAGACCGTTCAGTTTAAATTAGACAATATGGAGTGCATACCTCTTACGAGGTATTTCATATGTAATTTCTGATATCTAATTTTGTGACGTAGCCTATTCAATTCGCAATTGTACAAATAATTTAAAAAGATCCAGCTTCTTTGTACCTAAAAATTACTTTTTGCGATAAGTCAATTTGAGCGGATTTTAGCATTTTCCCGCCAAACTAGCACTTTTTTCTTGTCTATATTTAGCTTGGCCCGTGATAGAGATTAAGTCCACAAGGTTTGTACGCGTCTACAAACAAGTCCACAAAGAAGATTTTCATCTCATTTTGAGAAAACCAGTAGAAATTTAATATCTTAACACTTGAACGAGTTATTGGATTGAAATAAATGAGGATTAATTCGACACGCTTTTGAGGGACAAATTATTATATGCATAATGAAATATCCAAAAGGCCCCAACGGCACAATAAACTCCAATAAGTTAAATTTGTTCATAATCACATATGAACTAGTATGCACATATTCTAATTATAACAAAAGCTTTCTATCGGTATATAACTCGAACGCCGTCCTCAGTGATATTATTTTGAACACATAAAGCAGTTAACAACTGCATCATATAGATAGTCAACGATCTTTATTATCACGCAAACTTACTGTAATCTATGTTTGGGTGCATCGAGGGTATGCGCAGATATTCACGGAAGATTTTGATTTCCTCATCATTTTCCCACTCTGCTTTGCTCATCTTGAGTTGTAAAGATAAATGTTTAGAAAAATTATTAAGTTTTAGGGGATAGTACTTTCTTAACGCTGTCAGCGTATATCTACAACTGATCGCTGGGCGTAAGTATGCTCCACGCTTATATCCAACCTCGACGCCGACATCGACAGCGGCAAAGTACTTATTTCTACACTCAAAGAAAAGCCAACGATTAGCGTAGAATGCATAACATCAAATCGAATTAATGAATATATCTTCCTTATGTCCTCTAAAGCTAGATCATCAAATTTAGTCAGACAGATACTGATAACATTCTCTAAAGATCGCAAATCTATTAAACATATAAACTGCGAAAATAAAAAGACAATTTTTGATTTTTAAGGTGTTATACTGTATTTCGAAGTCGGTTACACCCGACTGCAATGGGATCGAAATCAGAATTTTAATCTCAAATTAAAATATTTCCAACTTAGACGGATTTTGACATGTAATTTTAAGCAATTTAATTACAATATTTGTTTTTTTTTTCTGAGTGTACATTTGGTTCTATTGTGGTTGGTTTTTTGTCAGATTTATGTCTGTTGGTCGTTGTTTGTATAAATTCGGTTGATATGCTTCTTATCGGAGTAATTAATTTAGTTGCAAATGAGGCCATTATCAAAAATGTTTTTTTTTACGTATGCAATCTTACTTTCTTCTCACACATTAACACTGGATTGAAAGTAATTTATTAACCACCAATAAATTCACATTATTAATAGAAATGCGTTATAATGAACGTTTGTTGCTAAAGCAAAATCGCAATCTAAATTGGCATTAAAATGTGCAGGCATAAAAATACTTCTTAAGTTTCTTCTAAATATTCCCACCGTGATAGCAAAAATACATTTTTATTAATTTATTAATTAGGACGTGACGATTTGAGATCGCGAATGTCGAATCAAAATGTTGGCCTAGAAGTTGGGTCTCTACTTATCAGTCATAAAATAATTTTTCTTTAATCTAATCAGTATGTGCATTAGGTATTTTTATCTACGTTAATTAGGCGCAGTTATCTTTCTGATTTTTGGGTTGTCTGTGGTTTATAATGACTGTGGTTTTTTAAAAGTGCAGAACAATAAGAGCGTATAATCCAAAGCCTAAATGAACACAATTAAACAAACCACATCAAATATCCATTATAAACATTTTGAAACGATTGTCTGAAAAATATATACCTTATAGTTAACGTTTAATGCGCGTCTATTTAAATTGTGAACACAAAGCCTAAAGATTAGATCTATCTAACCTATATAAAATGATATCTAAACTTATAATATCTAAACTTTTATCACAAATCACATTGTCGTTATCATTACTAGTTTCGGCTAACTCAATGTAAAAAAACCATAAAAATGTTGTCATTACTACAAAGATTGTAGTTAAAAGTTAATTGAACTTTGGCATGCAGTTTTTGAAACAGTATACAATGAGCAAAATATTTTACATAATTGGAGACAAAATATAATAATTTTAAAATTTACAACAGAAAGAATATTTTCGATACTTTTGCCTTAAACTAATTAAATAGTTCTACTAAGATATACATAAACTTACTCAACAAACTCGAAGAAAAAGACATGAATTATGTTCTAAAATAAAGAACAAGCATTTTGAAAAACTGGGTGAGGTGAAAACTTCTTAATTAAAAAAGAGAGGTCTTACATACTTTTAAAAAGTCTTATAGAATCCCGAAGTTTCATAATATTGGGTATAAATGCAATAAGTTAAATAGAATAATGAATATTTTGAATTTAAATAAGATCAAGAATGATTCGAACTGAATTTGGGAATATAAATGTATGAAATGTTCTTGAAATGCTGAACACAAACGAAATGAATTGTTTCCCGTTTTTCCCTGAGTGTACTTCTGGGTCACTAAACTTGTTCATTTTTGAGTTCCCCAAACACGCTGTTTTGCTATTTTATCGAATTCTTCAGAAGATAGCACATTTTGAACACTATCAGCTATGTGTAGGTATTCAGGTTTGGTGTAAGCCCAGACACCGACAACGAAAGCAAAGTTCGCATTGATATTTTTGCCTTTATCAGTTTTATAACTACCGGTCTTCACTATTCATTTTACTTATTATAAATTTGGCTGAAATGCTGATATTCTTATCGACATGGTTTTTTTGTAGACGCCAATATCAATTTACATTTTTACACAAATATTTATAATACATATTAATTATAGTAAACAGATGCTATACTTTGAGTGCAGTTAAGTATTAATTCCATAATAATATTCCAATTAAAAATGTCTGAAGACTCTGCTGCTAGTTAAGTTTATTGCAAAAGTGGAAACCAATCAAAAAATCAAAGTTTGTACTTATAATTAAAGTTAAAGTTCCTAGACATCGGCGACAGCTGCAATAAGTTTCTTATAAATTGCAATCCCATTCAGATAGGTGTCCGCTCGCAAATATTCGTTGTGGTCGTGCAGTAAGATGGGCGTGTTGTTAATGGGCGAAAAGCCCAAAGCCGGGATGCCAACATGTCGCAGCAGGCGGCTGTCTGTGGCACCTGGGAAAACCCGCTGACGAGTTTTCACACCGCTGAAATAGACAAGAGAAGCTCAGGACCTAACAGAATTGGCAGCTTGTTACTTACAGCTCGTCGAGGGCCTGTTTGAAGGCCACCCAATAGGGATTTGAGGCATCGACCTTAGTCGGGGCAACATACGGCTCCTTCCACTCGAACACCAGCTCAATGCCGCCCCCCGCCTCTGCGCACCAATCGCGAATTTGCCTCTCAAGGGCGTCCACATCCACTGTTATGGCAATGCGAATATCGAAGACCACTTCCAGCAGAGGTGGCACCACGTTGCTCTGGACTCCTCCGCCCAGTTGGGTCAGATTGACGGTGGTGACATCGCCGATGTCAATGCTAGAATCTTCTGCCAGGCGTTTCACCTGCGATTCCCGGAACTCCATCAGCTTACTCAGAACGTAGCTCAGTTTCTGACCAGCGGTGTTGGGCAGCAACAGGGACCCGTGGCCAGCTGTGCCGCTAATCTTCAGCCTAAGATCTGAATGAGCCTTCATTGCAATATATCGTCTTCGGGTATTCTGCATGCCACTTACGCCACACAGTTCGCTCGGCATAGAAGACGGAGTAGATGTCGTCCTCGCTGGAAATGCCCTCGTCGAAGCTGAAGCCCACGTTCAGTTTCTTGAAATAATCGCTCATGACCAGCTGCTTCATTCCCGGAATAGTGCCGCCCTCTTCGTCAGGTACAAAGGTGAGATATACAGTTCGCTTCGGCTGGTACCCATTCGCCTTTAGGGAGCGAATGGCCCCTAGATATTGAGTTGCCACACACTTCATGTCCTGGGAGCCACGTGCGTAAATGCGGCCTTCGTCATCTAAGTCGGCGCTGAAAGGTCCGTGAGTCCACTTGTCCGGGAATACCGGAACGACATCCATATGCGAATTTAACACGATGGAAGGTAGTTCAGGCTCCTTGCCCTGCCATTTCATAACAACGACCGGGTTCACTCCGAAATTAACAACATCCAGGGGAAGATCCAGACTAGCTGCCTGACGCTTCAGGAATTCCACGCAGGCGGCTGTGAGGCACGAATGAATTCGTTTCTAAAGGGTTCTAGAGTTTTTCTTTGGGTTCGATAATGTCTCACTGTAATCCACATTTGGATGCACCGATGGAATGCGCAGATATTCGCGGAAGATTTTAATTTCTTCATCGTTTTCCCACTGAGATTTGCTCATTTTGTAAAAATTTCCTGTTAAAGCTTTTCGTTTGCTACCTCTCAGCGTGGCTTAACGTTTGTTCAAATACCGAGCACACTGTTCTTTTAAATACTAAACACTCATGTTGACCGTAAGAGAAGTTGAAATTTAAATTCTCAAAAATTGTGGTTTTATTTGTTATTTTCTATTGTTATCTTTTGAGGTCATTTATCAATTGGGGTTATTGGGGTTTCTAATGGATATACAAAGATAAACTTGTTTTGTGTACGGCTTAACTAAATCGACTCAGTTCATTATGCTAATAAAGAGTAGATGAAGTTGCTTTCTTCTGTTACAAACAGCTGTAGAGAACGAATATACCCAGCTTTACCCACTTTCAAAGGGTGCAGGGTATACAACTAGTAGCAGATATTTCCCGGCTTTGCTCATGCCAAGTGTTTTTCTTTAAAATTATATTTTGCCAACCATTTCCCGCTTGTGGAAAAATTATAATCTATCCATTCTACTTTGAACCCTAGAGTTCCTAGGGTAATTTTAAATTGAGGTAGGAATATTTTGAATAATTTCAGTAATAAATTTTGCTGATTTTTATGTTTATGTTTCAGTCTGATCTTGACCAAAACTTTAGAAACACTTTAATCATTTAAACAATATTATTCCATTCCATGAACTAACTTTGCGGTGTGCAACAAAATCACGCGTTTTGAAGATGATATAGAATAGAAAACATTTGATATTGGCTGTTCTTGTTGTTTGCTTATAAATTAAATACCAGGTGTATTTTTAGTTCAAAAAGTCGCCGTGTTTTTATTAATAGATTATCGTTTGAAATTAAAATGACGAAAATTCTGTTTTTGACAAATTTTACACTTGTGAAATTAGATCTGAAACTTTTTTAAATTTAAAACATAACTTGGGCCAGCTGGAAAATAATATAGTTTAAGGTGTTAATTGGCAGTTTACTTATGTGAAGTATTTATTTCTCATGTTTACAGTAATGTGATATCGGTGAGCTAATATTTATATGAATTATTGTTGACTTCTTGAGATCGTATATTATAGTCTGCTCCAGAAGGCTTGTTTATTTTACTTTACTCCGTGTGGCTGTCTGGGAATGTATGTTTTTGTGTGTGAATGTAGGTGCGACTATTTGTTAAAATTAGCGCTAACTAATCTGATAAAAATTTAAGATAACAGCGCAGTGTTATCGTTCTAATATGCTCTCGAGCGTGTATAATTGGATTTCAACAGCAATTTTATTTTAATAACCATGATTAGCAGAAAATGAAACAAGTTTAAAGAGCCAGCCTTTATTAATGTGAACTCTCAAATGGAATGAAAATTCAGTCAACAACAGTTCGTACTAAGCCTGCTTTTAGACATTGGCAACAGCTGCAATTAGTTTCTTGTAAACATCAATGCCGTTCAGATAGGTGTCCGCACGCAGAAATTCATCGTGATCGTGCAACAGAATCGGGGTCTTGTTGATGGGTGAGAATCCCAAGGCCGGAATGCCAGATTGGCGGACGTAACGGCTGTCTGTAGCACCAGGGAATACACGGTACCGGGTCTTCAGGCCGCTGCAGAAGAAAAAAGAACGTAAAGAACAAATTGCAACAGTTTGGATCATGCTTACAGTTCATCTAGGGCTTGTTTAAAGGCCACCCAGTACACATTCGATGCGTCTATCTTGGTGGGCTCCACATAGGGGTTTTTCATCTCGAAGTCCAGCTCAATGCCGCCCCCCGCCTCTGCGCACCAGTCGCGAATTTGCCTCTCGAAGGCGCCCACATCCACAGTTATGGCAATGCGAATATCGAAGACCACTTCCAGCAGAGGTGGCACCACATTGCTCTGCACTCCTCCGCGCAGTTGGGTCAGATTGACGGTGGTGACATCGCCGATGTCAATGCTGGAGTCTTCTGCCAGGCGTTTCACCTGCGATTCCCGGAACTCCATCATCTTACTCACAACGTAGTTGACCTTCTCGCCAGCGGTGTTGGGCAGCAAAGGGATCCGTGGCCAGCGGTGCCACTGAACTTAAACTTGAGGTCTGCAAGAGGCTGTCAATGTGAGCTTGCTCTTTGCCATATTTGTGCATTCAACTTACGCCACAAGGTCCGTTCGGCGTAGTACACGGCGTAGCTGTCATCCGCACTGGTGATGCCCTCGTCGAAGCTGAATCCCACGTTCAGTTTCTTGAAGTAATCGCTCTTGATCAGCTCGCGCATGCCGAGAATGCCTCCAACTTCTTCGTCCGGCACATAGGTGAGATACACAGTGCGCTTCGGCTGGTAGCCGCTGGCCTTGAGCGCGCGAATAGCGGCCAGGTACTGCGTTCCCACGCACTTCATGTCCTGCGCTCCACGTGCAAAAATGCGACCTTCATCGTCCATCTCGGCGCCGAAGGGTTCGTGGGTCCATTTGTCGGCAAAAACGGGCACAACGTCCGTGTGCGAGTTGAGAATGATGGAGGGCAGCTCGGGCTGCTTGCCCAGCCATTTGATTACCACAACGGGATTGGATTCGTTCACGGGATAAACCACGTCCACGGGCAGATCGAGGCTTGCTGCCTGACGCTTCAAGAACTCCACGCAGGGCGCTGTAAAACGCAGTTGGTTAATCTTTATGTGATATTTGATAATCTTTATGGTGATATTTACAATCTCACACAACTTACTGTAATCTATGTTTGGATGCACCGTTGGAATGCGCAGATATTCGCGAAAAATTTTGATTTCCTCATTGTTCTCCCACTCGGATTTGCCCATGTTGATCAGTTTCTGCAGCTCTCAGATGTACATGTATATTTTTAAATGCGAACGCGAATCTAAAAATGTACGAATTTTTGTAATCTGCCAAGCAGCTGAGTTTAGGGCGGGATCAGCTGGTCTCAGCCTCGCGATAGCTTCTCAACACTGGCAGCGATCGTCTGCGACTGTGCGGCCGTTAGGCGCTCAGCTCGTTTAAATATGCCGGGGAGGCGATATTATCGCGTTACTGAGGTTTTCGCCGCTTATCGGCCTTAAAGTCTGCCATTAAGTTTATGGTTTGTTGTACGCGTTCGCGCAGTGAAAAGGGTATATTGGGTTTGTGCAATGTCCGTCTTGCTGTCCGTCCGTCTAGAGCCGTGTAATTTGGAATATCTACTCGTGTATATTAGTGAAGATCTCACAAAAACTTGTGTGGAGGCGTCTGGGGGCGTGACAAAGAGTTCAAATTGTTATATCTCCCCCGGTTTCCAAGCTAGATACATCAAATTTTATTAAATGGATTACTGATAGTCTCATCTAAAAATCACGCAAATATTTTTTAATACGCCCATTGTTCTCGTGGCAAGTCGAACAGAATCTATATATCTTGGGGGCGAGCAAACCAAGAAAATCCATATCTCCCACAATTTTAGAGCTAGAGCCACAAAATTTGGGCGACTGTTTTCGAATGAACTCCTTAAAATATCTGAATACAGTTTTAAAAAAAATCGATGTTTTTCCAAAATATCAAGATAAATTGATTATTTTAAGCTGAGTATTGCGCAGTTGGTTACGCCCGACTGCAATGTTCTTACTTGTGTGTTTACATTTTGGTTGCGGCTTATAAATGTTTACAATGCGCTGGCTAATCTACGCGTAGGGTATTACGTGCCCCTCTAGGCTCTTTTAGAAGCGTATAAATACGAGTTTTCCTCGAAAAATCTGCGCAGTAATTGCAGGTTGTGGGGCATGTTCTGTACGTTCCTCAATTCGCTAGAGGGTTAGCTTTGGTTTAGTGTTAAATTTATATTGTACATTCCACTTGAATTCCTAATCAGCGAGCGTAGCACACACACACACACACACACACACTCACTCACTTGTGTATATTCGCACATGAACATCTAGTCCAACGTGTGGCATGTAAACAAGTTGTTGTTGTTGCTGATGTGGATGTTGCTGATGCAGATGCTGTTGCTGATACGAGCGCTGTTGCTGTAGTTGTCTTGCTCAGCAATTGCTAAGTGGGCGTGGCAGCTGGCATCTGCCAAAGCATTCGCGTGTGTGTGTTTGCTTTTCGTTCGCCAGTGTGTGCGTGTGTGTGTGTGTGTGTATGTGTCTGTGTTTATTTCACGCTCGTTTCAATGGGCGCAAATTACTGTACACAAAACTTGCACGAAACAAAACTCAAACGCCGAGATTTTTGGCGTGGACTTCAGTTCGTTTTGTTTGCCCGAGATGTGTGTATCTTTTGGGGCATATAGATACACACAAGCATATTTTCGTGCCATCACAAAAAGCCATTAAAAGTTCATTAACAATGTTGCAAGCATTTTAATGGCAGCGACTGTGCCACCAACTACGCCAGCGACTGTGTCAGCAACACATGTCTACATTTCAAATGACAAACAAACACAAACGCAAACAGACACACATACATGTGTATTCAACTCAAACAAGTCAAACAATACACAGTCATGCATATGCGATATCGGTGAAATGTACATACATATATAGTTGCATATAAAACCAAGTCACGAGTGACCGACTAGGAGATGCCCTCTAGCTCTGAACAACTTCCCCCTGTTATGAAGAAAATGAAGAATTTAACACTAAGACCATTATAGATTAGTTTTACAGAAAATCATTAGCTAAAGAAACACTACCTATTAATTTATTATAATTTATTTTCAAACATATTTAATTTTAATAAGAAACTGAAAGGAAAAATTAATTTAAAAATTTTACAAAAATTGGGTGGAGAATATAAGTACAGCTTTCTAAAACAAGCTTGTTATGAATATACTTCATAGGCGGGTTTTTTATTTTACGGGTTTCTGTAGGTCCTTTTTACTTATTTTTTATTAACAAAATCATAAAACTGGCAGTATTTAAAAAAAATGGTTTTCTAATTTCTTGCTTCTACTGATTCTAACGAATTTCCAAATTAAACTTCGGTAATCTTTGAACTATTTCTTTATTGATAACCTGAACTTATATTTTGATCAGCTTATGTTAGTATTTACCAACTCAATACAAACAAGCGATTAAAATATGGCATACGTATACGTGAAGAGATACCGAAATGGGAGATATCCTTGATATACATAAACTATATAAAAAGCTATATACCAAGTTGTGTATATCTAGCTCGAAATAAGTTTAATATTTTATATTTATTTATCGATTTATGTTATGGTTTGTGAGAACCTACATTCCAAATATTAAGTCTCTACCTCTTAAAGGCTCTGGCTTGCTGATAGATAATATATACACTTCGTGGGATCGGTAATCCATTATTCTGGCTACACGACACTGACATATCTCTGTCTCTGAATCTAGGGTATAAAATCCAACTAAATAGCACACTGCGCTAAGGCTTCGCCCATTATTCTTGTAGGTGTGTTAGTTGTCGCTGTACAAATAAACTACATAAATACAATTACTGTATATTGTTACAATTATGCAGTCGGCAGGCGGATGTTTTTGCCATTCGTTTTATGGAGCACTTACTATATAAATACAAAAAAGCATATTTCAACGACAGGTAGAGCGGTTGAAATTCGCTTTTTTTGTTAATGCGCGCTTCCATTAAGTTTTAGCACCTTATCTTTTCATTGTCGTCGCTTTGTGCCTGAAGTTATTATCATCGACAGCACTTACTACGCCTAAGCATTGTTCAACATCTGCGGCAAACATTTCAATCTCTTCTCTTTTCACATTTTCCACCATTCATGTGGCTACACCTTCCATAGAATAACCAAATAGCTCAAGGACACGCTTTTATGTGTGTTTTTCCACAGAGTTGGACGCGTGTCTTTTTACTTTCGTGATAGAAGCACGCGTGACTAACAATTGGATTTTGATCATAAATACCCTGAAAAATGTGTGCTATATGAACTATAAAAACTAAATTCTGAAGCAATATGAAATAGTATTCCGTTAGGAGATATTTTTTAAATCAATAGAATATCCTCAGATTTCCACGCCAATATTCTTAAAGTTGGGAGACTAGTTTGCAAAGAGACAGATAGCTGTTGATACTGATCAAGAATGATGTTCGAGATATTTTCATTAATACGTAACATGTTTCATGACAAAATTATAATACCCTCTATCACTTTAAGTTCATCTGCATCTCTATTGTAGATTATAAAAATGCAAATCACTGTGCAGTTTTATGCGTAGTTGCATTTGTGCGTCAGATTTGACAATCTCTCTATAGTTAAAAAAAATTTTAAGTGCAGTGAGAATACACAATAGATTTCCCAAGGGGGCGCATGAGAGAATTGTGAACTGACTCTAATTATTGCTATATATTGGATATATATGTACATTCATACAAATACATGTACATTCATACATACATATGTACGTATGTATATACATATATATGCCTTAAAATTAATATGCATAACTTAGTTTGTCAGCGTCAATCAAAGTTCTCCAGCTTGGCGTTGCCAGACTACGGTAAATTAAGAAAAAATTTTACGTTATAAACTCAAGTACTAGCGAAATAAAATGCGTAACGCGTTGTTCTTAAAATTCCAAGAATATTTTGCTCTTGACTATTCCTAAATTTAATATGACTCTGTTTTTCATGGAATCAAGTACAATATACTTATTACATACATTTTGAGTGTAAGTGTAAATTTGTTTTTAATAAAGTAGAATGTTAGCTAAATTAATTACTGTGTTTAAGTATTATATGTAAAGCATATTAGGTTTCTAAGAAATATGATTAAATAATATATGTATTATTAGGTTTTTAAGAATCTGTCTTGAAATAAGAATTTTTTTCTCATGTTCAGAAATTGCCGCCTTGTCCGAATTTTGCAAAAAATACACCAAGTGTGTACATGTTTCTTGTAAAGCAAATATTTAGGCATTATTGTAGTTTTATCTTTACAACATGGCAACGTTAAAAATGGTTTGCGGATTAAATTTAAAATTGAAATATTGTTTGAGCTTAAAAGTCAAGGCTTTTGCATTGTAAAAACCTAAAAACTTAAATGCTTTTATTCCAATCCTACTCTGTGGACTTGAACAAGAGCAGAGCTAAAAATAAAACCTGAAAGCTCTGATCCGTGTTGCATTTAATTTTTTGTCACTATGGTTCAACCCACATGAGAACCATAACTTGCAGTTAAACGGAGTGTAGCAAAAACGCAAATGGGTTCGATGTTGCTTTTGTACTGGCATATTTAAAAGTGAAAAATAAAAGTGGGGAATTTTAAAATTGAAACACTATGATTTCTTAAACTTCAAATGGCTGGTTGGTCGTTATATACAGTCATAAATTATATCCACTTATAGGCATTATCGGATTGTAATTACGTTCCAATGTGCGCACTCAAATTCCATTTTAATAGAGTTCAAAGTGACGCAAATGGGTTTTCATTTGTCATATTAACTTTGTGAAAATATACATTTGTTAATAATTAACGAAGCATCGTTAAATTAATTTGCATTGTGTATTGATTAAGGCAAAAAGCTGATGTTAAACAATGCCAGTTTACCACTTTACACATCTTTAATAAAACGAATACACAAATTTTAATAATTTAAAGCGATCTCTGTTCAGTTTTGTTCATATTTTAAATGCAAATATCTAATTAAACAGCTCTTAACAGCCAAATGCAAATAAACTACTTAAATATTTGATATGCGTATTACAGAATAGCATTTGCTGCAAATTTTGTTATGTAAATACATAGCTGGTATTTGGGGGCTGTGGGCGTGCCAATGTACAAGCAAATTTTGCAATTGCAATAACAGAGTTTGCGATAGGCGAGTTTGGATTAAATGATTTTGTATCAAAAGATATCAGAGCAAAACAAAAAAATTAGCTTAGACTGAAACTTTGTTTTTAAACACCTTTTAATGTATCGTAGTTTTAATTTGTGGTAGGCAAAATTAATATTTAAAAATTTATATTGTTTCATGTCGACATTCGTTTTTGTGATTTAGATTTTATCTCGGTCCATTACAGTTTTATATACAGATTTCAAAATTGAAGTTCAAAAACTATTGCATACTTATCTGCGCGACTTCTTTAGCGCAGGGAATTAAATGAAAAGCGTAACTCCTAAAAGTACTAGTGCTATAGCAGATACCCTGTGGTTAGTTCTGAATTCTTAAGACATATATTTCTGCTTATTAATATATATACTAAACTAAAATATTCTGTGTCTGCTTAAGGAAACTTAACCTACATACCAAAATTAATATCTCTAACTTTTATTATATACAAGATATGTTTAAGAAACCGATAGTTATTAAATTCTGGTATCGCAAGCTCTCGATAATTTGAAATAAATTGGATTTTAATGCACTACAGGACTAGGTCCGCTCAACGGACGCGCACAGATAGTCACGAATTCGTGTCGGGTCCTTCACTCTGTTGCATAGTTTGGTACAGGGTAAAACAACATTAAGAACAGAAATGACAGCAGCAAGCTTAGCTGAAATCCTCAGGTGGCCGGGGGTTGAGGGGTCATTTATAAACGCGAAGCCAAAGCAACGCTATGCAAAAGACGAAAGGTCGCTAACGAAGCATTCGCAATAGACCCAATAGAAGAGCCAAACAGAACAAATGCGGCCCGTGGCAGTGCTGCCATCAAGGCAAATAAAAGACGAAAGTTATGATAAATGCAGATGGAGTACAGCTAGCAGCATTATTGCCTGTCGTTTCTCATCAGCTAACATCGACTACAGACACAGTTGGCTACGCGCGGGAGGGGAGCGGGGCCAGCCCACAGCCGACAACTGACAAGCGACAAGCGACAGGCAACAGCCGACTTCCGGGTGCTGCCGCCATATTTGCCTGGCTGTCATGGCTGCCAGGCACTGAATGGCTTCTAATAAAAAGCAAGCATGATTTTTGCTACGCTTTTATTTTCCATTACTAGGCCCTCCCGTGCCGGCCGCGCTCCTGCCCCTTGCCCTCGATAAGAGCGATGAGCAGCAATTTGCAAAGTTTTGCTCACTCTCGCACACACCCATAAATATATGTATATATTGTGTGTTTGTGTGTGTGTGCAGGAAACTCGGAAAAAAACTTCATTTTTCTGCTGCTTCATTTAAGTTCTGTGTTTGTCGCGACAAATTTCTGTTTGTCTGTCTCCTTTGAGCGGCTTCCCTGCACACACTCCACCCTCTGCCCAGCTGACTGTGCACCCATGCAGCATTTATTTACCACTGTGCACTATGGGAAATTGTACCTGTTTATCAGACTTTAATTAATAACTGTGCTATTCAGCGATGTTTTTTATGTTCCTGAAATTGTCTTTGAACATTTTTGGAAAAATGGACATCACATAAAATTAACTACCCTGAACTCTTAATAGATTTCCGTAAAAAGTACAAAAAATCGCGTAGCTGCCAAATGTAGCCAGAATTTTGGAGGTCTATTGAAAGATGCAGTTTTTTCACGTAAGCTGTCTTTGAGAGAAGTTTTCAAGTTAGATATTGTGCACGAACCACAAATATAAAATAAAACCAAAAATTGGCAGCAGAGGCATTTTATTTTCAATTGAACGCATTTACAATTTTGCAGCAAACGCAAAGCTGTGTTTAACTGCACTCACCTTAACATACTTGCTTACTGTTAAGATTTCTGTTCTGTAACGCAGCTAGAACCAAAACTTGTCTGTTCTATGCAGTTGTAAAAGACAAGTTTTTGGCTTAAAATCAGGTCGAATTCCCCATAGTGCAGTGCGCAGCCAAAGAGGTTATAATTGTGTTGCCGCCACAGGAACGGCTTGAACCACGTGCGTGGCAGTCAATGTCGACCACTTTCTGTTAAAATACTGCAAATCTATCCCGTGCCATTAGCAGCTCTTTGGTTTCCCAGAGTTACCGCACCAGCACGTCCCTATAATGGTTGCCCGGTATCGCCCTACTAATTGCTGATTGCTGCTAAGTGCCCCGATTTGAGCTGCGGAGCACGGGCTAAAAGACGTTTGGCCAGCTCTGCAATTAACTAATTGATTGAACTATTCAATCGGCCCGAATGCACGCCACGGCCAATGGCTGCGTTCGTGTGTGTGGGCGTGGCAAACTTGGAATTATTTAAGCACGAACCTTTGAGGGGCGTGTTTGGAGGCAACGCGTGCCCTTTGTCCATAGTGCAACCAGAAGCTTTTAATGCAACGCTTTCAGCTGGGTGTGGCATGCGCGCTGCTGGGTGCCTTCTGTGCGGAAAATACCTGAATATACAATTGTTAAATTGCGCGTATTGTGTTCGCTGGACATGGTTAACCTCCTATTGCGAAGATTAAGGCATGTCCAAAAAATTCGGAATTCATCAGCTTGGGAAACATTTAGCTAGGTAAAGTTCATGAATTCGTATTTGCTATATTTCCATACTTGGCAGATTTCAAAACCCCATAACTTTGTCAAAACTGAACCGATTTTCATGATGTTTACCATTTTCTTCATAGCATAACCTCTAGGCTGATTCTACATTCAAATTTATTTCGTATTTGAAAATAAATTTTTTTGTATTTTTTTCCAAAAAATATCCTTTACTCCCCCTTACCTTTTTTGGAAAAAAAAATTTTTTTTTTGCTTCGAATCACGAACTTTTATTTTTAATCGATTGCGGGTACTCAAATTAGTATAAAACGCAACTTTAAAAGTGATTCTGGGGGGGTCGATTTTTCTGTCAAAAATCATGCAAAAATGTACAGAAATTTAGACAAGTAAAGTTCCAGACTCCATACTTGGCAGATTTCAAAGCCCCATAACTTTTTCAAAACTGAACCGATTTTCATGAAGTTTACCTTTTTCTTCATAGAATAACCTCTAGACTGATTCTACATTTAAATTTAGTTCGTATTTGAAAATAATTTTTTTTGGATTTTTTTTTCAAAAATATCCTTTACTCCCCCCTTACCTTTTTTGGAAAAAAAAATTTTTTTTTTGCTTCGAATCACGAACTTTTATTTTTAATCGATTGCGGGTACTCAAATTAGTATAAAACGCAACTTTAAAAGTGATTCTGGGGGGGTCGATTTTTCTGTCAAAAATCATGCAAAAATTTACAAAAATTTAGACAAGTAAAGTTCCAGACTCCATACATGGCTGATTTCAAAACCCCATAACCTTGTCAAAACTGAACCGATTTTAATGATGTTTAGCATTTTCTTCATAGCATAACCTCTAGACTGATTCTACATTTAAATTTAGTTCGTATTTGAAAATAATTTTTTTTGGATTTTTTTTTCAAAAATATCCTTTACTCCCCCCTTACCTTTTTTGGAAAAAAAAATTTTTTTTTTGCTTCGAATCACGAACTTTTATTTTTAATCGATTGCGGGTACTCAAATTAGTATAAAACGCAACTTTAAAAGTGATTCTGGGGGGGTCGATTTTTCTGTCAAAAATCATGCAAAAATTTACAAAAATTTAGACAAGTAAAGTTCCAGACTCCATACTTGGCAGACTTCAAAGCCCCATAACTTTTTCAAAACTGAACCGATTTTCATGAAGTTTACCTTTTTCTTCATAGCATAACCTCTAGACTGATTCTACATTTAAATTTAGTTCGTATTTGAAAATAATTTTTTTTGGATTTTTTTTTCAAAAATATCCTTTACTCCCCCCTTACCTTTTTTGGAAAAAAAAATTTTTTTTTTGCTTCGAATCACGAACTTTTATTTTTAATCGATTGCGAGTACTCAAATTAGTATAAAACGCAACTTTAAAAGTGATTCTGGGGGGGTCGATTTTTCTGTCAAAAATCATGCAAAAATTTACAAAAATTTAGACAAGTAAAGTTCCAGACTCCATACATGGCTGATTTCAAAACCCCATAACCTTGTCAAAACTGAACCGATTTTAATGATGTTTAGCATTTTCTTCATAGCATAACCTCTAGACTGATTCTACATTTAAATTTAGTTCGTATTTGAAAATAATTTTTTTTGGATTTTTTTTTCAAAAATATCCTTTACTCCCCCCTTACCTTTTTTGGAAAAAAAAATTTTTTTTTTGCTTCGAATCACGAACTTTTATTTTTAATCGATTGCGAGTACTCAAATTAGTATAAAACGCAACTTTAAAAGTGATTCTGGGGAGGTCGATTTTTCTGTCAAAAATCATGCAAAAATTTACAAAAATTTAGACAAGTAAAGTTCCAGACTCCATACATGGCTGATTTCAAAACCCCATAACTTTGTCAAAACTGAACCGATTTTTATGATGTTCACCATTTTCTTCATGGGTTGGCTTCTAGATTAATTGCACTTAATTTTAATTAGTTTTTGAAAGTATTTGTTTTTTGATTTGTCCCAAAAAAAGCTCTTACTAATTTCTGTAAAATTTAGAGAAACTGAAAGGAAGACAGGGATTAGTAGGAAAGACTTTGGTATTATCAAATCCATCTCTTTGTGTAACATACTATTTTTGCGCATTTCGAATAGAACTTCCGAGCAACCCACGAGTCTGCTTAGCGTATGCCATAAACTTGACCTAATCTGTGCACAGGTGGAACATTTCCCAAATCCGCAGTACATCGCAGCAGAAAACAACGCAATCAGATGGTAACAACTCCTAGTCAGGACACTCTCTGGAGCGTTGACTATTGCGGCTTTTTCGGGTTGTTTCACGTTGCTTCATGTTTATAAATATAAATGTGAGCTGGAAATGAATGTAGTAATCGTATTTTGTGCACATAGGTAAACACAGTTGCTGGCTTTTTAGTGCCGCCTTTTCGGTTCACCGTTGTTGCCCGTTGCAATTTGTTGCAATCTGCTGTCTCTGTTTTGCGGTTGTTGCTTCAAATGTTTTATGACTGCAGTGCAATTGCTCTGGCACCTGCTACGCTCCACGTCCGCATCCTAGATGTGCTGTGCCGGAAAATGCATTTACGATACATAAACATAACGTGCCAGCGACACGCCCCCATGTCCTAAATACACTTGGAGAAAAGACCAACGACTTTGCGCCTAAATCCAGTGTAAGCGTAATCAAAATGAGAAGGTAAACATTTTGTAACTTCAAAACAAAGTTCTGATTATAGAAATGTATATGTTAAATCCGAGAAATATACATAGACAGAAGATAAAGATAGAAAGATAAATAGAAAATAGTAGCTTGGTTCCAGAACGTAAAAAAAATCAAAAGTACCATAAACAATACTACAAAGTTCTTGTTAGAGTTCACTTGAGAATTTATTTTACGTGATTACACATTTTATTTCATTAAATACATAATAAACAATTAATTATAATTTTGATTTGCTATCTGCAATCACTAGAATTGTTTTGTTGATAATTCAGTTTAACGTGTAATGCGCAGATAAAATGTTCAATTTGTGATAGGTAAGAATAAAAGAAATACATAGAACATCAAAAAAACTCTTGAAAGGAATTCTTAAAATGTTTAAAATTGTATTAAAACAAAACAATTCGAATAGATTTTTATTGTATATTTAATTTAAACATTGCTGTTTCTATTTGTGCAACAACTTATTTATTTAGTGGAAGCCCGCATTTTTCGGTGAGTGTACATTTACATTATAGTTAGGCCTGTTTGCCGTGCTGCCAGTTTCCATGTGGCATGTTTGTTTTTCTGCAGGACACGTCATGTTTTTTATGGGCTTTAAGCAAATATTTATCATGCACTTGCTGCATTTTGTGCCCAATCCATATGCTTAATTTATATATGTGTATATGCAGGACAATTCGATTGACGTGTGGGCGTTGCGCTAATTGAATTAACAATTAAATTGAGATTATTGCATAATTTATGCAATAGCGACAGCTTTCTTAATGAGTGTCATAACAAATACAATTGCACGCCTCCGTTTCCGACGCAATCCCCGCCGCACCCGCGTCCCTGTTAATTAGGCGCTGCGAAGGTGCCAACCTGGCAGCCTTTAACTTTTGACATTAGCTTCGGCAACTGGGGCTTGGTTGCTGTCACATTGGCCAAACCCTTTGGCATCCTGTTTGACATCCGGCGACATTTGGCACTACGCCTCCAACGCCAGACGGCGCCCGAAGAATGCAATTTCCTGGATGCCACTGCGCTGCTCAAATTTAAATGCTCTTTTATTCTGCTGGCACTCGGCTTTGGTGCCCGCAAAAGTTTTGCCATTGTGGCGCCGGCAAAGTCAAATGTTACTTATATTGATGGATTTGCACGTTGGGCCAGCGTCACGCTGAGCTTCCTGCCAGGAAATGTGGCAGCCAGGACATCCCGCTTAGAGCTGTCCGCCCGGGCCGTAAAAGAAATTGATTTAGCATTTGGGCGCACGAAATTGCGCAATTTATGTGGCCCAGCCGAGCTATATACAGGCCACAAAACAGCCGTTGGGCTCCACATAGATGATAACCCCAGTGCATCTGGACCCAATTGTATTTATATATGTATATAAAGCGGAATTGCGAGCCATGCTCAGCTAATGCATTTTTAAAGCGTAATGCATAATTTATGGGCCACAACTCTAGCTCCAGGTCATTCAGTCAGTCATTCAGTTGGTCATTTAACATGGGAGAACATCAATGGGTTGCCAATCGAGCCTCACAACAGATTCACTTCGCTCTAATTGCCGCAACTAATGCTTACCACAGCCGCAATATTTTCACATTTCGCACACATCTAGTATATATAGATCCGACGCTCCATATTTGTGGCTCTTTATGCGCCGCCTGTCGCCTGGTGGCCCCCTGCCGTATTGATTGCACAGCAGGTCGAGTAACAAAGCGAAAATATTGCATCTCTAGGCCCCATCATTGGCATTCATGCAACGGCCGTTGCATAATTTACAGCAATTTCTGCAGCAAAGCGTATTTATTTTTTCCTTTTGCCCCCCTCCCCCCTTTCACTCTCTCTCAATACGAACCATAAACTATCATGTTGAAGGTTTTAGGTTGCCACAAAACGCGGCAGGGTGGTGCAGGCTTTCGATTGCCGATTTAATGCGGCATTTCATAAGTCGATTGCATGCGCCATTCAAAATTTCATTTTAAATCGATGAATTCAGCTATCCAAAACTATAAATAAGTGTGTGCAATAGCTAAATTCCCAATTTATGGGAGTGTACGCAACTGAAATTTTATTTAATTACAAATATTTATAAAGTGTTTTATTAACAATATTTTATTTACTAAAAACAGAGGACTCTTGCTCAAATCTTTTTACGAATGCGATAATTATAATTGATACATCATCATATAAAATTTCGCCTGTTGAATTAAAAATCTTTAGATTTCTCAATAAAAATTTAAGAAAGGTATAAAAAAGAAAAAGAACCTATATTAAATTTTAAATTTTGTTTATCACAGCTTGTGCTATATTGAGCATTCCGCATAAACATATGTTAAACAATAAGCTTAGATTTAAAAGCGAATGTTTTTAGAAATGTTGGAGCTGTTGAAATGGAAAACTATAATATGGTGTAAAACAAGTTGCTTAAAAAAACAATTAATTTTTAGCTCCCTGTTTGCACTGTGTGGGGTAAAATAAATTGTAAATGAATAAGAGTTAACTATATTTTGAGTGTATCTAAATTAGTATACAAAATTGTTAAACTGATTTGATTTTGTTGTACAATCTATCTATCTATAGTTTATTTTGTGAGTCTGAGATTTGATGACTTCAATTGTGCACAAAAAATAACATTTAACAGACTGTAAAGTAAATTTAAATAAATAATTTCGGAGCGTCAACGCAGTATGCGTATAGGGACACAATTAATTATGAATTACGCTGACCAAAATGCGTTACACAACACTCTAGAACGCACAGTGTATACAGCACTGAATACACATAAGCAGCAATGGCATTAGTGCCACGTAATCTTCATATACCTACTTGTGTATGTATGTCCCTAACCATGTATTAGGGCACAATACGCTGCATTGCAAATTCTGTTGGCCAAAATTAATTATACATGATTATGTGGCACCTACTTATTGTGTGCTGTATTTTGTAAGAAGATTTGATTTTTCTGCTTAACCGACATTCAGGGTCCTTCGTTGCCAATAATACATAAAGGTATGTATATGTTGTCAGATAATATTATTATATCATTTTGAATGACAACACATAGTATGTGATTATGTTATTAACTATGTATACCGGTATTCGAGTCCGAGCCTTTCTGGACATGCATATCTACATGGGACTACATGCATTTGAATTAAATTCTGTAGTTCTTAATTAATAAAATGTTGACTGTTTAAATAATTGTAAATATTTACTTATGACAAAGTTCTGTGAGAAACAAAAACTTACTTCGAAACTAGAGCTGCTGCTACTTTGAGGCTTTTAATTTGAGTGTTTATGTTAGAGGAATGCCTGGATGTCGTATTTGCTGGAGTTTGTGTAAAAAAGTTTATTAAATTTATACAGTCGTTCACGAAGTGAAAGAGTATATTGGCTTTATGCAATGTCCCGTCTGTCCGTATGAACGTAATTCTTTTCGCAGCTGTTAAAACTAGCGACTGAAAACTGAAAATTAGAATATATACTCGTGTATATTTGTATTAGACAGAGTGCTAAGATTTCTTGGGTACACTCACTGGAGGCGTCTTCCTCTAAAGCTAGAAACATAACATTTTTTAGACAGATTACTGTTAACGTCCTCTAAATCGTTCAAATCTATATATTTGACAGTTTTCTGATTACATCCTCTAAATATTGAACCGGAAAATTTCAGGCATGTCGACTCCCAACCCCAAGAATTACAAGAATCGAAAGAATTAATATTTTGAAATATTTGTAATTTTATTTGGCTTGATTAAATATGCATTCTATGTCTATTGATATATTTGCACGCAATAAAGTACAGATTGGTTGAGTATTTTTATACATTGTATTTATATCTTATTTGTTTTCTGCCTTTTGGTAGCCATTTATATTAGAGACCATAGGGAAAAACCTTAGGAATGCATCAACAAATGTCTCAGCTCAAATAAAAATTACATTTACATAATGCAACTAAAACTGACAGGCCAAATGGCGCTGAAGTAGACCGCCCCCCCGCCCCCTTTCTTAAAAGGGGGGCCAGCCACAGAATTGTTTGTTATTCCTGGCTAGTGAATAAGGAAAACAATAAAGAATTTGCGGAGCACTGCAAAGCGCAAGAAAATGGAAAAGATGGAATAAAACCGCTACGAAAACAAAGTCGTAAATTCAATTTAAAGCTTGACAGATTGCCACAGTGCGGCCAGTGGGCGCACAGTGGGCGTGGCTCTGCTGCAGCTGCAACAAAATGACGTGTATGAAAATGTTTTTTATTTTTTTATTTTTCTGTTATTGTTTTGCGGGCTTTTATCCTGATTTTTTCACATTTACTGCCGCAAGCAAAAAGTGGAATATATATATATATATATGTATGGGTAGGAGAAGCGGCAGCAGCGCCTAAATTGAGGTCAAGTTGCATGGAGTCAGGCACTTGGAAGGCGCCGTCGGAGTCGCGCAATTAAATGGTCTTTAATAAGCCCATCCACTTAAATAGTCAAAAATCTGGCAAAAGCGGTTGCGCTGCAGTGGAACAGGCTCTGTGGGGCATGAAGCTGCTGTGTGCTGTGGTAACAGTGGGCCACAACTGTTTACGCTCCGGATTTGCTTGCATAACGCGTAAGCGCAATTTTAGGCCCTAAGCAGGAGCTCGGCGCGGGAGTAAACGCCGCTTTGCCTGCAGCTGCTGTGACCCAGTTAAAGCGGGGTTCACGGTTTATTTACGTAGCTTCTGGAGTTTATTACGCTCTGGCGCCGTCTTTCAACCACAGTAAGGCCAATCGCTTGACGGCCGCCGCAAACGCGGCGCAATTAAAGCCAACCAATTTGAGCGCCACAATAGCGCGTTGCAATTGCTGACCGAGCCAATCAACGGCCACATGCCCCCTCCGCCACACAGGGACAATGGCCAACAGCTCAGTTGAATAGCAGAGAAAGAGAGAGTGGGAGGGAGAGAGCGAGAGCGCGTATTAAATATAACACGAAGAGCAAACGCAAGCGCGTTTCTCAAAGGGCTGCAGCGAGCAAAACCGCGGCCAGGAAACGCGCACAAATTGCATTTTAACGCATGCAAATTGGCAGAGTCCGCGTCCTGGACGACATTATTGCATTACAGTTGCCAACTGAGACGGACACAGTTGGGCGGCCGTCGTAAGCGCCGCAATTGCCACTTTGCGCTAGCCAAATGCCCAGTGCGTGGCGTCCCGAATGGGGTCAACGGTTGACCCCTGCGACTGTGGGTGGCAGCAATGCACGTTTGTTGCCAATTTACCAACTGTCCGCTTCAAGCTCACTGCTTACGGGAGAAACATGGTCGTTGTCAATGCCCATAAAGCAAGCAGCAAGTGACAGCGCACCACCAACACCACCACTAGCACCACCACCACCACCGGCAACAACAAGCTGATGGGCTTGCTGTTAGCCAGTCTATTTTGCATTGCAGTCTTTCAGGCGCCGCGCTGCAAGACTGTCAACTATTTGCCCCGCTGCCGCAGCGCACCATGGGCAATTTGACCTGATTTTCGGCCCAGCACACGTTTTTAACAACTGCATAAAATAAACAACTTTTGATTTTAATAAATTAAAATTGCTTTAAATAGCAATGTTACATGCTAAAAATCTTAACAGCATGCAAGTCTGTTAAGCTGAGTGCTGTTAAACACAACAGTTGCTGACAAATTAACAGCCTAGCTTTTTTTGTTAAATAATAAATGCGTTAAACTTAAAATAAAACGTCTCTGCTGCCATTTTATGGTTCTATTTTATTTTTATGTTTCCTGCACATTATGTTACCAGTTTAATTTTCAAACCTGAACACTTGTGTGTCAACTTAAAAACTTCCATGAACAAACTTAATCTTTTAATAGAGTTTCAACATTTTGGCTGCATTTGGCAGCCAAGCAATTACAAGTGCAGTGAAATTTACAATTTTAAAGTCCACTTTTCACAAAATTCATGTTTTAAGCAGACAACCTTAATTTTTTGTACTCGAAAGGTTTTTAATTGTTTAAATAAGTAAATAGGGTAAATATAATTCAAATATTCAGAATTATACATATAAATAAAATAATAAATAAGTTAAAAATGTTTTTTGAACAACTTCTGTTCTTTCATCCAAACAAAGTTAAAGTTCATCCTCTTATACAATATATGCCCAATATCTGGAAAGTATTGAGGCACATTTTACCAAAATGTTTCAGGAACATATACCAATCCACTCGCACACTCAATTAGAGTCTAAAAAACAAGTCAAATTCTCCATAGTGCATATCACATCTGTCTGATCAGGGTGCTAGCAGAGGGGCGGTGGGGTTGGTGGGGGTGGGGCTTGCGTTTTGGTAGACTTTGGCCTTTGTAGCGACCATGTCCGATGCCATGGACGTGACAGGGGCTTTATTATTATTGCTCTTGTTTGTATGCAGCACATTTTGTAGTCAAGTTAAATATTACTCATACGCACCATTGCACTTAATAACGTTTCGACTCGCATATGCTGGCAACAGGCAACGCTTCTGCCTGTGACACATTCTTGCCGGCTTCAACACACAATTGCATCGAATCAAATTAAAATAAATCCTTTTCGCATTTTGAATACTCAAATTGAACCAAATTTGTGTGGTAAGCAGAGTGTGCCAAACATTTGATAGATATGGCAGAGCATATGTAGTACTAGCTAATGTTACCCGGCTTTGCCCGTACCAACTATGTTTTGTTTAAATTTTATTTATCACTTGTCGCATCAGTCAGTCAGAGCAAGCAATTTTATAAACATGTATATACTGAAGAAAAATATTCTTATTATTTAAAGATTTTATAAGCAATTTTTATTAAATGTTTGAATACATTTAACATATTATGCCAAAAATGGCAATTATGCAGTGCTGCGAAGCAGTGAACAATAAAATTTTATTTCTCTATTTTTGGGTTAACAACAACCTTCACCCCACCACGACAACAAAAATTCAATTAAAAAATTATAATAAAACTGTTGCAATAGTTTCTCTTAAATTGTGTACTCATGCATGATGCACACGGAATTTTCTGTGCTAGTCAAGTAGTTTATTTCTAAATTCCATCCACAATTGCCAATCATTATCCATTCGCTTTTTCTCAAAGTAATACAGTTCCTTTGTCTGAGCAATGTGCTGTTTATTATTTCAGTATAACTTATTTTGTATACCCTAGGGTAAGGCAATTTTATTTTAGCACGAAACGTGTAATGCCTGGAAAGAAATATTGTAAAAATCTCCTTATGTAAGGAAAAGTTCTAGCTTATTAGTTATTTTGTACTTTGCAAAATTAAATCAGCTGCAACTACATATGTTAAATATTACGTTAGTACATAAATAGATTGTGTCTGCAAGGGTATTTAATGTTCGTTCCACCGGGCTAGGCACTGTTCTTTTTTTAATTTAGTTACATTGTTCTAAAAATCCTTAAAACAATGAAACTGACAAGTATTTAAACAGTCAGAATCAAAGAGGAGCGCCTGTAGCTCCAACAGCTACCGCAGCAGCTGTTATTTCTCTCGTTTGTAGATTACGTATACGACATGTGTTAGCATTTTTTATACACCAGTGGACTGGAATATTTTGCTTGTGTGCGTGTGTGTGTGAGTGTGTGTGTTTTGATATGCGTCTGGCATATGACAGGAATGGGAGTTTTGCATTTTTGCATTTAAATAACGAAATTAAAAGATAAAACATTTCACTCAGTGTGTGAATTAATCAAGCATTCCTTTTTCACTTCGGTCCCCAGATAAACAAAAATACGCAGAACAATAAAAATGTGGGTGAACGCAAGCGCTGGATCCATGATCCCTCAAGTGAGTAGCCCGAGGATGCCAAGGCCAAAACATATCCCTTCAATTTAAAATTGTGAATTTAAAATTTCATAAAATGTAATGCGTTTGCCACGCCCCTGCCCACAGGTGACCTCTGCCGGCCGCTCAACTGCAAGAAGCGCGAAATCTGCCTGCTGGAGGACGAGTTCAGCGCTGTGTGCGTGTCGAAAAAGGAGCTGCACAAGAATCGGTAAGCAACCGCAGGCGAATTGTGTAATTCGTTGTTGTTGTTGGGGAACTTAATAAACTAATTAAATTAAAACTTGGCGTCTTTAACCCTGCCTGCGCCACAGCGATGAGATAATCACCAAGGCCAAATATTTGGAGGAGGAAGCCAAGCGGCGTGTCAATCAGCAGGATAACGATAGCCAGGATGTGGAGGACATCAACAACGATGACGAGGACAACAGTAGCGATGGCGACAACAACAACAACAACAATAACAACAACAACGCCAATAACAAGAACAACAATGCTCCAGCCAACGTCCAGGGCGGCGAGGATAACAACGACGATGAAGATAAAAGCCTGAGCCTGGGCGACGATGATGAGTCCAAAGAGGACGATGTCTTCTATGAGAACAGCATTGCCGCCAGCGATAAGCAGCAGCAACAGCAGCAGCAGCAGCTGCAGAAACCAGCCCCCGCTCAGCAGGACGATGACGAGGAGTTGGAGTAAGTACTCGACTATTTGACTCGTTTTCATCCTTTTTCTGGCCTTTGCATATCAATAGCAGTCTTACATTTCATTTAACAAATTCGCATTCATTTCGTGGGCGTCGGCCTTAAGATAATGAAAGGGGTTAGGGTTCGAAATTACCGCATTCCAGCGGAACGGTCACCTAGCCCATAAAACTGCCTGCCGAGGTATTCTCCACCTTTCTGATTTGCATGCCCAGGACGCGAATAACAAATTGTTTTATCGTGTGCACAAATTCCACAATAAAGTTGCAGTTGCTCTACTCGTGCTTTTTGTTATTAACTGATTGTGCTGCGTCATCGTCTCTGTTGTTAGTCGATTATTTGATTTTTTATACTCGTTCAAGAAGTAAAAGGAGTATATTCGGTTTTCTCGGTTCATTTAAACGTATTTAAATAACGTAAGCTGTTATTATGCAGTGAACGAGTAATAGTCAGTCGGTTACACCCGATTGCAACGTTCTGAATTGTGTGATTTTTGTTTGCTGTTGCGTTTTTTGTATTCACACGACAGCCTTTGCGGCCTTTTACCCCTTTCCAGCAGTCGCCATAGTCGTATCCTTTGAGTTCCACAACATTATCGCTCTGACCCTAACCCAAATTGCGAATTCGCACGCGAGCAGACGTACAGGAATCCGTCGGGTGTGGAGTGGGCTGCAGGTGTGCCGGCCTAGGAATGAAGTCAAAGTCGTCGCCGGGCCAAGGTTCAATTGGTAGCGATTGCTGGCTGAAGCTATGGCTACGGTTTGGCCTATTTCCGACGTGTGGACGTGCCTAACTCTAACGGAAAGTTGTTCACGACTTTTAAACATCAATATCCGGCTCGACTACGTGGGCATCGATTACAATATTTTTTATTTGCTTTATTTTTTTTACAATTTAGATTAATATTTGACATTCGTCAGGTAAAGCTTTAATGCAACACTATTCGAAAAATGTTAATTTTAAGAATCAATAACAATTGTTATTCTTAAAACCAATATTTACTTAACTACAGCTGTGAAATTTTCTTGTCAAATTTGTATCAATGGCCAATGTAAAGATTACACTATGCAACAGCATATTACTGCGATTAATGAACGGGACCTAATAACGAAATTTTTAACATTTTTCGTTGGGGGTTGGGTGACTTTCCTCATAACTTTCGTAAAGCTCAACTAATTTCAAAAAGCTTTACGCCAATGAAGAGCCAATAGATATTGCAAAAATAGTTTAGAACATATTACATTTTGTATAGTTTAGGAAATATTAAATTTTGTATTACTAAAAATGGGAAAAGTGGGAAATTTCTTCACAAAATTCTGACTTCAAAATTCTGTTTAATTTAATTCTGTTGCACAGTGTTATCAGGCAGCAGTTCCTGGGTCGCAAAAGCAATATTGTTTTTCTCAGCGACCTTTTTGTTTCAAAAACCATGACCCGAAAAGCTTTATAACGGTGCGTTTGTTTATTCTTGGCTTCGGTTTGTTTATCCGTTTGGTGTTCGCTTCAAGTTTAATTCCAAGCTTGCTGCTTGACACGTTTGCGTTGGTCCCTGGGGAGGAAAAATGGGAAATGTGGGTCCAGCAGGTGGGTGCTGGGTGGTGGCACAGCGAACAGTTTTCTTTATCCGTGGATAGCAGTTGGTTGAGTGGAAAATTAATTTTCATGAATATCTTGCGCCTTGTTGGGATTTGTTATTCTTAATATCGTATTGTTGTATATATTCAAATGAAATTCATTCATATGTTATTAAAGTGGTCTGCGAAGGAAAACTAAGCTCATTTCAACTTAAAAATCAAAATGAACAATTATATATCTAATAATCCTTTACCAAACGTTGACGGCTGAGATGCAAAAGTTCTATGAATACCTAATTGAAAGAGACTTAAAAGGTTTAAATCAACATTGATTTAATTTCATCACTATTCAAGCTGCATAACAATTAAATGAACGGATTTGAAGTGAAGCAAATTATATTTTAAGCATCTCAAACTAGATTAAACGCAGGCTCAGCGTGGATTTATGCCATATTTTTCTTTATTTTCGATATCACCCAAAACTACTTTGAACACTTTTTGGATTGCTACAAATTGAATATAAAAATCGAATTAGTATAATTCAGTTAAATGATTTCAGTGCTCTTTGCTCGTTGTAACCAACTGTATAACGTGTAAATTAAGGAATGTTCGACGTGTTCTTTCTATCCATTGTATAAGTTGTGTGTCTGTTGATTGAAATGCAATATTCACTGAATTTTCTGCAGCTCATAATATCGAACTCGATGGTTTAAATTACTTTTTTACAGTGCTTCCACGTAAATGTTGCGTTGTATTGAAAAGTGTGGGATTTTACAATTGTATTGAGCAAACCGGACCAATATTATTTTAACCTTGCAGAAGGTGGTTTAATTTAACACTATCTGTTAGTTTCTATGCTAACTAGATATTAGTTTGACAAATTTGCAAGTCAGTTTTTCTATAAAAAGGCTCCCAACAGAACAAATAAATAAAACTGAAAACTATATTTCTGTAAGGGTATTTAACCTTAATTATCACAACAATTTTCTCTTGGATTGGTTGTGTAAAGTAAATTAAATCAAATGCGATTACTTAGCAGAAATATTCTCTATGGATTTAAATATTATGTTAAATATTGTAGCTAAAATTTAATGAACAATCTTGAAAATGTTGCAACTATTTGTTAACGATAAATATCAAGTACACTGGCCATAATAGATCTCAAAAGTACTGTCTTGTGCCATTTCACATCTTTTGTGCCAGTTAATGGCCGCGTAATCAATCCATCTATTGGCAAATCAAGAGACCTGCCACGCCCTCTGATATTAAAAAATGGCTTTTGACATATTTTTCGAATTTTCTTTTCAATTTGCTTTCACAAGAATTTCGCTTTTGTGCATATACGAGTATCTATGTCAATGGCATAGACTTTGTATGCCGCTTGGAGAAAGCAAGAGAGAGGGGAAGCGGGAGGGACTCTTAGGGGAGGTGTTGTTGTTGTGCCCAGGGAGCATTGGGCTTACAAAATCAATAGTTTGCGCGCACAATTTATCTGGCATTCCGTGCTGGGCGACTCTGCCTTAGTTCTCCATTTGGGCACGAGTCAAACAAAAGATTTGCCTTGTCTTTGGCACACTCGATGCGGGTGAGAGGGGCGTAGGAAGACGTGGCAAGCTATCTGCGGGGTACTTGTAATAGACCGTAAAGCAGTGCATGCTTACACACGCACAAATACACACACACACAGACACACACACAGAGACACGCACTCATAACTCATGTACTCAGGCATTGTTTCTTGTTACAATATGGCCCCGCCTTTGGTTGTTGGCGGGCGAAGGGGGAGGGGCGGAGGTGCTATTCGCATTGTTGGCTCTTTACCTCAACGCAGCGAAACCTCAGCCGCGCTATGTGCCTGCTTTTGGCAGTTATTCGAAACCACTGAGGTACTTTTTGGTCTATGCACATGAAGCTGTCAGCATCAGTAGCTCAAAGGAAGCACCAAATTTTGTTGAACCCAATCCTCCGCTTTCCCGGGCCGTGTGGGCGTGTGTTTGGTGAAAAATTGAAAGCAAATATTTGAGTAAAAATTCACAAATTTTTACAGCAAGCGGTATGCGGAGCCCTTTTTTTGTTGGTGTTGTACAATTTGTACAAAGTAACCGCAGCAGCCATTGACCCAAAGTTGCAAAAAAAAAAAGTACCTGTCAAAAGCCCAGGTAGGCAATTTTGCTACCTTTTCAGGTAATATTTAAATTTTAAATGCGACACACAAGCGAGGGATAAGGACTTTAAGAATTCTACAATTGGTTTTTTAATTAAAACTGTCTTTCCACTTGATCCAAGAAGGCAAATACGCAAATACACACACACAAATACATATAGAAGAAGGTGCTTTTAGTTTTGGCCAACGAGTTGTTTGCCTTGGCTTAGCTATGAAATTGAAAAACTTAAATATCCATGTAAATGTAGGCAGCATTAAGTTGCCATCTGCAGGAATTCAAGTGTGTTGCGTTCTACTTTGTTGTATTTTATTTCTTCGAATTTTCATTTCAAGTTGCCTAAAAAGCAAATTAATTTTTTAACTATAAGCGTATTTTGCCCATAGGAGTGCAAGCAAGTGTGCATAAATTTCAAGCTGCGCATTAAATGTAAATACGAGAAGTAAGAGTAACAGATTCCTCTCGATTCGGCTAGAAGATACCCTGTAAATAGGTGTGATACTAAATAAATGTTCATAGTATCATACGTATAAGATAATTAAATATTAAAGGAAATATGTATATTCAAGATTCTGGAACATCTCTTCCTTCTTTTATTTCGAAAACTTTATGCCCTTTTTTATTACGTATTTTTAATGGGCATTTGAAATGTCATGATTCCAAATGTATTGCCGATTTAATTGCTCAAAGCGAAGTTCAAGTGCTTAATTGAAAAAAAAAACTGAAATGTAATTAAATTTCTCGATTTCATCACATCCATGTTGAGGCTTATATTCAAATAAACCATTGCAGGTATTAGAAATAAAATTTGACAAATTCAACAATTAGCAAAAGCGCATGTTATTTCCACAAAAACCAGCAACAAAATTCAAGTGAACTGTCCCGAAAACCAATTTACTAAGTAAACACGCCCAATTTGTATGCCCTAGATAATAATTAAAACATTCGAGAGAAAAACGAAAATTTTACAAAAGGTAAAAATAAACATATACGTGCCTTCGTCCTCAATTAGTTGTCAATAAAAATCATTGAGTGCTGATAAAAACTGCGACCCCTAAAGGTTATTTTTAAAAAATGGCGAGCAAGACAGCTGCATCGGATACTGTAATTAATTGAATTAATTATTTATTGACGTTTTTTTAATGCATAAAAGTATTTCGCGTGCATGCCATATTTTTATGTTAAATATGACAACAACATTTTGTTTTTTATGGTAATAATATGCCAATATATTTGAGTGGGTGTGAAAAACACAAATGAAGCCGAAAAATAACGGTAATTTAACGCAATTTGCATTCTCAATTTTAGAGAAACTTCAGAAGAATTCAAATTGAAAATAAAAAATTCTTTTTAGTTAATATCTAACCAAAACAAACTAATCTGAAATGAATAAAATATGGATTTTATTTTCAAATGCCGATTTACTCCACACTTTAATGGGATACTTGACTAAACTGATTATTTTAATTGCAACATAAATTAAAGTCTGACTAATACATAAAACATTGCTTTTTTTTTAATTTGGTTGGACTACAAAAATATACAATTTAAATTAATGTGCCAATAGATTGATTGAAATAAATCATATACCACAATTTTTTTAATATTTAAGTTAACTTTCTTATATTTTCCATAGAAATATTTGTTTAAGTTCTGAATGCTCGGATTCATAACTTTTGTTAACAATTTTAAAACTAGTGGAATTGAAGAGTATAACATTGAGGGTCCTGTTTCGACAAGCGCGATTTCTGGCAGCTCAAATATTTGCACAAATTATAAAAGGAAGATACAACCTGACGCCCTCCCCTCCCCTGCCCCTACTTCAACCACCTGCAATAGCTGCTTGTGATACCTGTTTGCCTGGGGAGTGCGTGCGTTGCATATTAAGCAAATATTTGAATAAAATATGTGGCCATGGCAACAGGCACATTGATGCTGGAGGCCCCAGCCGAGCTACAAATGCCAGACATAATTTGCATAAAAATTAATTTTGCATGTCATCTATTTGTTGTTTGTTGCTTTTATTTCACTCCGCTGAGCTTTCTTTACTGATTCCCCCGGAATTTCTAACTCTACTCCAGCAACTGCAAGCCCTGTCCCGTGGCCAAGCCAACGTTCCTGTGCGGCGCCGACAACAGAACCTACTCATCACTATGCAGATTGGATTATCACAATTGCATACATTCGACATCCATACGGATCGCCTGCAAAGGATTCTGTCCCTGCAAGGGTAAGTCTCACACACACACACAAACACGAACATTTCTACTACTTGTCCAGTGAAGTTGACAACCAGAAAACCAGAACCAAAACCAGCGCCAGAATCCGACCGCATAATAAGCCTCAGACTGCCAAATGGCCAGCATGCCTGAGACCTTTGAGCGGCCACCATCCCAATCAGTTGGAGTCCTAGTTGGAACCAATCTTCAGCTGCGCCTGTGTTGTTGTTGTCGTCAGGCGAAAGAAGTACAAACATTGCAGTCGGGTGTAGCTGACTATGCAATACTCGTTCACAGCATAATAACCATCGAAGATGGCCTAAATTATTGGTAAAATATAGATTTTAGTAAATTGGAATATGGAAGATATATAGATATTGATCGATTTGCCATGCCCTCAGTGGGTGTGTCCAAAAAATATTGATGTGAACTTTAGAGGAGAACATCAGTAATCTGTGAGAGTCAGTCTGATGTCTATAATTTTAAAGCTAAGAGAGGTATATAGATTAACTGACGTTCATACGGACAGACCGACGAACAATGCACAAACCCAATAAACTCTTTTCACCTCGGGAACGAGTATGAAAAGTCTGCAATCGATTTCCAGTCTTGAAATCTTAAAGCCGCGCAATCTTCCAATGAGTCAGGCGAGTTTCCGAGCATATCAATGGTTAACTTTTTAATAATTCGTTGAACAAGTAGCTTGATTGTGGGGTTAGTGGGGGCCAGAACAGGCGCCACTCAGCGATTTACCCAAGCTGCAGCTGCAGCAGCAGCTGCAACAACAACAACAACATCAGCGTCGAGCACATTAATTTTAAATTTGCACAGATGAAAGCGCATTGCGAGCACTTGCAGCACTTGTTGTTTTGCTTTTGCATAGGCAGTATTAAAAACAATAATAAAAGAGCCAAAACAAGAACAACAACGGGCATAAAATAGAAGGGACGCCTTAGTGGGCAGTGCCAGGATGCGAAAAGTTTGTCCTGCCAAGCGATTTCATGTCGGCCATTTTGCCTCGTTTTGCAGAAGCCAACGATGGCAAGCGACTGCAGCGGCTTGGCGAGCGTGGAGGATACAAGTACAACAAGAAGATCAACATAGACCAGCAGCAGCAGCAGCAACAGCAGCAGCAGCAGCAACAGCAGCAGCAGCAGGCCTACAAGGATAGCAGCAACAACAACATCATGATGAACAGCGGGAATGTTATGGGCAACAACAACAACGACTTCAATACCATCATGAACGTAAGTGTAGTCCAAACGGGCAGACAGACAGCCAATTTGATATACCCTCCACACGTCCAACCAACAGGATAAGGAGGACAACAATCGTCACTTCAATCACATCAATGCGCAGTACACGTTCACGCCCGAAGAGATCAAATACGACAACAAGCACTACAAGTACCTCAAGTACACGGCTTACAAGAAGGTAAGAAGAAGCCAAATGTGCAGCCGGGTGTAACCGACTGCGCAGTACTCAATTAATTTGAAAGCTCAAAATTTATTTCTGAACCTTCACTTTGGGAACGAGAATAAAAAATAAATTTGAAATTTTGTAACTATTCGTGAATTAAATAGAATCAATCGAGAACTGTGTTACAAAAATGCAAAAGTCGTGTTGTGCTTGTAAAATATTGCTAGTTGGAGTTATTTTGAGAACATCTTACAGACATCGGACGTTACTCCAAGCTATTTTTCGCATTTTTATTTGCAGGAGGGCAAATACCAGGAGGATAAGCACAAGATGCGCAATTATAATGAAAATGAAGTCGTTGAGAAGCAGCCGCAAAAATTCAACAAAAACAACAGCCCAAGTGGTGAGCACAGCTGGGACCAAGCAGGCGTAATCGCGATTCAATTAATATTTAATTAATATTTAATAGGATATCCCTCGAAGTCGGCCGAGTGCAAGCCTCAGCAGTTGACCGCCATTGGGAATCGCCTGCTCGACTGGTTCTCGGTGATCATGGCCGATAGCAAGAAGCGGCGCCAGCATAGCCAGAAGTCGAAGGCGCACTTCCCGCCCGCCTGCAAGACCGAGGCCAAGTGGATGTTCGGGCATCTCGATCTGAACAACGATGGACTGCTCTCGCTGCAGGAGATGTACGATCTGGAGCACGACCAGAACGAGCGCTGCATCAAGCCCTTCATTGACACCTGCGACCTCGACCAGGACAGCTCGATCAACACACGCGAATGGTGCCGCTGCTTCGAGAAGACCGATCGTCCCTGCGCCGCGGTGCGACGAAGAATCGCCGGCGACTTTGCAGGTGAGATAGGTACAGGTGGACATTTCTCTAGCTAACATAACACTAATATCTCTTCTCTATTCTCTATTGAGTTGTATGTGCGTTGAGTTTGCTTCGGTTTTTCCATTTATTCTTAATACCTTTGCAGCGGAATTACAGATACAAATAACATATTTCAAGAAATATTTTTGGTTCCATAAAGTATATATTTCTGATCAGTACAGTTAATGTAAGGATAGCTTATATCTGTTGGTCTGTTTCGATGAACACTGTTCCTAAACCTGGACAGACATCCTTACTTTTTTTGTGCAGTAAAGTTATCGTTTATTTTTATTTTTTTGTTGAGAAATATTTGATAATCTAAAATATTTAGTTACCAGATAAAGTCAGACATAAATAATATAAAATTCAGCTTCATTATATTAAAAGATATATTCATATAAGATTTTATTGCAGAACCTTTCCCCTTTCTGTCAAAGATTTGGTTTTTTATTTTAGTAATTTACATAATTAATCACTGTGTCTGCAAGGGTATTTATTCTTCGGCATCCCGGGGATAACTTTTCTTCTTGGTTTCGATTGTGAAAATATCCGTAAAACGCAAACAATACAACAACAAATGTTAAACACAATTCTCCAAAGCGGGTAGCTAGAAGAGTTATCTGGTTTTACTTTTCCGTTTCTGCCCCATCACCAGTGCTATATACTATTTCCCTAACTGTCTATCTGTTTCATGCTCTCTTTTGTCTCGCTGTTTGCGCTTTGTTTTGCTTTTGCTGCTTCAAACACTTTACACTACGTTTAACCCATTTCGAGCTATAATTAAGCGCCTGAATGTAACACACACTTGCATACAGAATCACACATACACACGCAGACACCACACACATAAGTAGCCACAGCAACAGTTAAAAAGGACACCTTTTTATAATATATATATATATTATGTTCTCTTTGCGCTCTCGCTTTTCCGCTCTCGTTTACCTTTTACCTTTTAGCCAAACGCAACTTTTAAGCCAGCAAATTAAACACTTTTAACAACAACACAAAACTTTTTCCTAGTGCCTAGTGCCAATGTTTTTGTTGGCCCATTACAAACTTTAACTATATAATTTCCATTTGTTTTCTCTGCCACGTTTGTTTGTTTTTTTTCTCTTTCTATTTTTGTGTTCCCACACGGCCCAAAAACTCCACAACAAAACAAAGCAAAAGAATACAACAATATACAAAATAAAATAAAATAAAAAGAATTCCGCTTGTGCTGCTTTCTCATTCGCGACTGCAAATTATGCAGACTTACTAAAATTGCGCATTGTTATTGTTCTTCTACTTGTTGTCGTTGCCTTTGTCGGCGGCATAAACTAATTAGGCGCCTACGCACCGGACTGCGACGTACAAGGATTCTACAAGCCCACACAATGCCACAATTCGGTCGGCGTCTGCTGGTGTGTGGACAAGCACGGAGTCGAGTTCGCCAACACACGCACACGTGGCAAGCCCAACTGCGGTAAGTACGCCAGCAGATACTTGACACAATTCATGTGGCATTGCAAGATAGAAACTTGCCACACACACACATGTTACAGCGATATAACAATAACTCATTCATACTGTACACCCAATTACATAGATACGTGCCCAAAACATTCAATAAGATACAAGAGATAGAAAAGCATCTTAAAAGTACGCATAATAACAATTCACAGAATATTTAAAATCGCGTTAAAACAAAAAAATTAGTTTAACAAGAGTACACTTTTATCTTTTATCGTGAACAAATTAAAATAAAAGGAAAATATATCAGTCACTGAATATGCTTAATTTAAATTATATTTTATTATTAATTAACAAACGAAAAGAATTCTAATTTTTTAAATTTCATACTAATATGCTTTTGGCTATATTGATATTGATTGATATACATTGATAAATTTATTCACAAAATGTTCCGTAAGACTGGCGTATTTGTGAAGAATTCACAATTATTATTATCTTTTTGTGTACAGGGGAAAAAAATCTTGTATTTTCTAAGCACAACTGAAATTGCGAATTCAATTAGAACTTTGGTTTAGATCACGATATTTGTAACAGTGACTCAGTCGGTATTGCTCAACTCTAGTTTGTAGCCACATATGTGTATCTGTGACAGATTAGAGACCCAAATCAGCTGGGAGCCAGATCTAAGCTGCGGTTTAGTTGCTTTAGCTGTTATTATTTTTTTGATTGGATAAATCTGCTGATTTGAAACGTGCCACGAACCACATTGCGTATACGTAATCAGCCTAGAAGGCTAAGCCAGCTTAATTTCAATTAATTTTGAAGTTATCCTAGCCCAAAGTTATTCTCCATAATTAAGTTTGCGCTATTAATATCAATAATAGAGCAAGTTGCCAAGTTTCTTTCTGCATGTGCAATGGGCAAATTCGGCTACAAGAGCAACGGAAAGGGAGGGAGAGAGAAAATCTCCGGGCACATTAAATATGCACGCTGAGGCTGAGCTGAGGCAGATTAGTGCTAAATCTGCTGAAGCTCATTGTAATATTCATTTAAGATTTATGCTTATGTTTATTACTGCAGGCAGGCGGCCGCACGTTCGATAAACAAACCAATTTGGGGCCGCGGCCATGCAATCAACTTGGCCTGGTAGAAATTTAATTTTCCATTCCATTTGCACAGAGTCCGTGGTGAATAATGCCGCCTCGCTGACATCCGATGACGAGGACGAGGGCGCCGACGACGAGGACAGCGCGGAGGGCAGCGCCGATCAGATGCTGGTCTTCTAAGCGGCATCGCCACGCAGCGTCCTGGCTTCTATGTAGTATTGATGACCGTGGGCCATATCTGCCCCAGGTCGTTGCATCCAATCAGCGGGCATTACTGCGTAAGCGTTAAAAAATTAATATTATTATTATGACTACAAACAAACCAATAAAAAAAATATAAAAAATAAAACAGCAAAAAAAGAAAAACAACCTTTAAAAGCAAAGCGAAAGCGAAACCGAAAAAAGAAAACCCAAAAACATAAATGTGCAGTAGCCAAGTAAGAGTTTTCGAATAGAACTACAACTACATATAGCAGCGTATACTTAGCAGCAAAAGCAACACTCGCAAAAATGTTAGAAGTAAAGAAAACCAAAATATTATTAAATAAAATACACAGAGAACATATTTAAAGTCAACTGAACGTTTGATTTGCTTACGTCGAGGCAAAGGTGGCATAGTTCAGGGCGCATTGCACGCAAAATTGGTATTAAAGAGATGCTAAGATTAGCTTTACATATAAGGTTAACCCAAACACATTGTTCAGGGTTTATTTACCCAAAACACATCTAGCAAAATGGCACAGCAAAAACTTTTCGTCCCCACCACACACACACACAGATACATACACACACACATCGACACACACACATTCGTTTTTACTCAGTTAGGCAAAGTTATGCGGCTGTGCCTGAGTAACGGTAATTTGATACCATAGCTTCTGTTATTGCACGCGAATCCGTCTTTTAGCTTTTAAAGAGATTAGTGTATACATTTTAAATGTTTATTGCCCCATCTTCTTCTACGCTCTTCTATCACAACAACAAAATGAAAACCAAATTAAAACACACGCTAAAAATTCCGCCCAAAAAATACATATACATATTTATGTGATAGGTTTTGAAAAAAGTAAAACGAAAATAAACGAAAAGGAACTGGCAAATTACTAAACGAGAAACAGTTCAATGCATATAGCAAACATAAAAAACAAAATTGTTTACAATTTCTGTTGCTTTATAAATGTTGCATACTTAAAACCATGCGACTCACGAACATGCCCCAAGTTCGACCAAGGCAGCCATTGGATGTGGTGTAAGCAGCACCGATAGATACACTCACATGTGAACCAAGCATAGTTGCATTCATTTAGAGTTAGCTCGGCATTCTTTAAAGATTCCTAGAATTAGGCACTGCTTTGATGTAATGACAGCAACGTGAGCTGTTTAATTGCCATTAAGCGGCTGTCAGATGAAATTTGAGCATTTGCTTCATTCCACCACCACACACACACACACACACACACACACAGATACAGACACACACTCGCCACTGAAATACCCATCTCCATAACATTTTGCATTTTAGCCTTGAAATGCCAAAAAAAAAATACTGAAATAAACAAGAATTTGCAATTACATTTAACTTGCAACCAGGCACACCGCAATGAGATCTACAAATTTCCACAGAAATCATATTAACTAATATACGATATAAACGTAAGAAAAATTGTTTATGCATACGTACGAGAAAATATATATATAAATATATATAAATATTTAAATGAAATACAAATAATATGTTTAAAATGTATGTAAGTATATAAGTGGCAGCAACATACTTAATTAAGTGGCAACAAACAGAATTCAATCACATTCCCAAAGCATTCATTATGTAGTGCATTCATTGGTTTTTTTTTCATCATTTGCTTTTTTACAAAATTAACAACTTTTTTCACAGCATCCAATAAAATGCTTGCAAAAATAATAGCATCTAGCTAATTAAAGTAGAGAAAAAGGAAAATAAATAACTGCGCCTGACAAACCAAAATTGGGTTTAAATAACTTTTTATTATAGCAAAAATTGATTACACAAAAAGAAATCATATATATTAAATATATATATATATATAATCATTTGAGAACAAGTGAAACATATTATTGAAATCGTGTTTTTGGCTGCATTTAAAAAATTGACGCGTGGTGTACACTCTATTAACTGACTATATACTATGATCACGATTGTATTTATGTATGTATTTATGTACTTGTGTATTAAGCAAATTGCATTAATTCTAGTGAGCCAAAAGTTAAGCATATTAAAATCAATATCGAACATCAACTTCAACTTTGGCAATTAAATTCAAACTATTTACTTTAATTTTGAATATACGTTTTTCACTTGATTTTCTGGCTTTAAGGTAACCTGAAATTAAAAATAATATTAACATTCAATAGTATCAAAATGTTTCTTAAAGTTTTATTCAATTCAAACGACAAATACGTATTAATGCATTTGAATAAATTTATTAAAAGATTGTTTTCAAATAATATCACAAGCGTATATGAATAATGAAAAAAATTCTAGCGCCTAGGTTTTTTAATTACATACTTAAATATATGAAATATGTCTGTTTTATTTATATATACAATAAATATTATTTAATGCAATTTCAATAAAAGCCCGAGTCTTTTCTTTAAAATTTGGTCCGGGGAACATAAGCAAAATAAACAAGCTGATTAATTTCTAGTTCGCCATTGAAAATATTTATTTTTTTAGCATATTTCATAAATCGTAGTCCACTTTCACAACCTCATTACTCACACAGCTCTATAGGTTGTTGGTGGTAATTAACTTTAGGTACTTTGGTAGAAAAACAATTAAGCAACGGTAAATTTAATTGTTTATAATACATTTCACTTATTTTATTTACTTATCATTTATATTTTCAACATCTGGGTAAATACGCACATAAAAGGAAAACCCAATTAATGACGTTTCAGTCGAATATAACCAACTTTGCAATACTCTGTGTAAGTACAAATTAAAATAGCTAAAGAATTTTGTTCTAGATTGTGGTAGATAAAGGTTTTTGTGTTTTACACGAAAAATATTTATGGACATCTCACAAAACCAATATAGCCTTGATCAACTATTAAACAGAGTGTTAAAAGATAAAATTGTTGGCTATTCTCTTTGATATATTTTCGCAGAACTCAGTTTTCTTTAAAATACCTAAATATTTGGCGAGGAAGGCAGCCCAGCAAAAAATATATCTTCAAAAGCTTTTGTACCACAATAACAATTTCAAATACTCAGTTGTCTCAAGCTTTAATCTTAATCGCGTTTAAATATAGCAAAGTCTCCGACTTGCTGCGTGCACCACACAATGAACAAATTGCGGCAACTTGTGACATTTAAACGGACTCCAAAAAACAAAAACCAAAACAAAAAAAAAACCGCCACCGCGACAAGAATTTGCAGAACTGACAATAAATTTGTAGCGCTAATTTTATGCGCACACGAGCAGCAAAAAAGCCAACAACAACGGCAACAACAACGCCAGCAGCAACAGGCGTACAAAACAATTATGGCACAGATTTAAATAAATTTTAGTTAGCGCACGGTGACGGCGGAGTCGTAGGTGAAGGTGGAGCCGGTGCGGCAAAGTTGCCGCGTTTCATTGAAAGTTCACACGCTAGTGGCCGGGAGCGGGGAGGGGCGAGGGGCGGGTCATAGAGGGCGTTGTTGCTGCTGGTGTTAGTATTGTCAAGGGTGCAACTGACAGCAACTTGGTTAGAACCGGAAGTTGGCAGCAACAAGCGACGAGTGAGTTTTTAAGCAAATGCCAAACGCACACACACAGACACTCACAGTGGGCTTGGACATGGACAACTTTCAGTTAGTCACTTAGTCACTCAAACTGAATGTTGTCTGATTATTTTGGTGTGGTGTTAAATAGCAGAGACTTTTGGCAAATTGCTGTTGCTAGAGACTGGGTATTTAGGCAACACACACACACACACCAACTCTCTCTCTCTCTCTGTCTCTATTCTATTTGCATAATTCAGTGGTTCAAACAATGTGACAAGTTGCATGCAACGCCTGGCTGCGACTGCTGCTGTTGAAGTTGTTGTGTTTGCTGTTGTTGTTATACTATATATTAACGAAGTGAAGAGAGCATCTTAGGTTTGCACAATGTCCGTATGAATGCAATTTTTTGTGCCACTATTGAAGCTAGAGACTTGAAACTTGGAATATATACTCGTGTATACCCACGTCAGATAAAGTATTAAGATTTTTGACTACGCCCACTGGTAGCCTGGCAATTCGATAACATCTATTCATCTTAAGAGCTAGAGTCACCAATTTTGTCAGACAGTTTTCAGATGACCTCCTTTAAAGATCGAAACATCTGCTTCTACAAATTAAAACAATCGATATCTCCTCAAATTAAGAATAACAATTTAGACTGTTTTTAACTCTTTTAGCGTTATTATGTTGTGAACGAGCATTGCGCAGTCGGTTACACCCGACTGCAACGTACTTACTCGTTGTTGTTGCTGCTGCCCTCGTTGGAGCATTCAAGCGCAACTTTAGGCGGTGCTTTATGGCCTGGCTGGCCCCCCACCTTTGCCCTGCCGCCCACCCGGCTGACTGACTGACTGTTGGCCTGTCTGACATGTCACATAGGCATGTGCCCGACGTGTGTGGGTGCGTGCGTGTGTGTATTTGTGTGTCTGTGTGTGTGCGTCATTGTCATTGTTGCTGCTGTCTGACCCCACTTAAGACCCGCTTCAGCATCCCTTTGTCTGACTTTTTGGCATTTTTAATAAGGCAAACTTTTGCCATGTGCGCGACATAGGTTAATTTTATATGTACATAATGCGTATGTACATGCGTGTGTGTGTGTGTATGCGTGTGGTGTGTGTGTATGCCTACACTTTCACACATATCTGTTTAGTATTTTGTTGCGTGCAATTTTGCAACTTTTGTTTTTATGCGTCATTCAGGCGTCACTTGGCAACGCTGCTAACTCGCACACACATACGCACACACACGCACACACACGCTACTATTTTTATAGTTCAAGGTGAAATGCGAAACTTTGTGGAGCGGGCGTTGCTGAAAATAAACTTGCAACTGGTCGCGGTCTCTCGCTTAAATGCCAACCGTGCAACACTGCACTACGCGAATTTTAAAAACGCATTTTGTTGTGGCACATTGTTGTTGTTGCCACTGCATTCTTGGTAATTTCCATGTTTGTTGGCCTGACCCTTTTAGCATGGCGTCATTCGAACCAGCGATTAAGTCAAGTTACAGCGACCTGCATATATGTATATATATTTATATATATATATATATATACTTGTACATATGTATAATTCATTATTCGTTTCCTTTTTTTGTTGCTGTTTGCATGCAATAATAATTTATAGTGCCCTTGCATGCAGAGTGCACGGCCTATGAATTATTACGTATACGCAGCGCGACAATCATGTCGAGCTAAAGCAAAAGCTAAAGCGCTCAGGAGTCAAGGTAAGCAGTTGCAGTCGGTCACCAAATGGGGCAAAATACCTCAATTAAGTAGTGCCGTTAAAGTTAATGTGCCCCATTATTGCTTGGACAACTTTGTCTTCCATGGGAAAGTTCAAGCAGCTGTAAAAGAAAGATTGTCCAGTCAACAAATAAAAAAGTATGCAACATTTTACAGCGTTTCAGTCAATCGATTTTGGTTTTCATCGTCCAAAATCGATTAGCCTTTCACAACTTTATTTAAATTGGCCTTTAAGTAAAAATTTTAAGAACTTAGCTTGAATCGCAGTTCAGCAACATAAATTTATAATACCTATGAAACTGTTGAAGAAACGAAAATTCATGTTAATAGTTATTTTTTTACTTTGTATTATACAGATTAAAAACAAATAAAGTTTACGCTGTGAAACCTGCTCTTATTTAAATCTTGCACAGACTTAGTGGATATATCCATTTTCATAGATGTATGTATGTTTGTTGATTGAATTCTATAGAAATATTCTACTCAGCGTTTCGAATCAATTTAAGCATTGCGTTGTAATAAAAAGGGTTCGATTTTATAAATCTGTTTAATATTATTTTATTCATTCAGGTATATAGGTATATATCCGTCTATCTGTCTGTGTCCATGAAAGCTTGTTTCATAGTTTGGAAGATATTTCATTGATAATCGGTGGAAACTGGGTTCTCATTTTATTTTTATTTTTTTAAGGTATATTAACTACTACTTTGTTCCTAAGATATTACCAAAACATAATTACTATAGGATAATATATATGTATAGAATATATAGGTTTGTTTTCTGCTTTTTAAAATACATATCACAGTATTAGTAAAATTCACAAAATATTATAAGAATTATTGTTGGGAAATAATATGTTCCTACGAATCTTTTTATTACCAAATATAAATAAATATGAATACCATATGTCCGCAAGGGTTTTTTGGTCTTTCTTGTTTCAGTTGCCCTTTTACCTAATTTCAAAGCTTTAATTATACTCTGACGTTAGCTATTATAATGAACCCCCGAAGTTCTTACGTATCTAAATAATAGTTGCGTCAATTTGTAAAAGTTTCTTTAATTTGCTTTAGTTAATTTCTTCACTACGCAGAAACCTAACGATTATACATCTAAATATATATTCATGCCAAATTGAGCAATTGCATGTTCGCGAGTTTGAAGTTTGTTTACATGTTTATTACACACGAATAATAATGTCAGCCCTAGTGGCATTTGCATATACCTATGCTATATGGGCACATCGTCGCTCAAGCAAGACTTTGGGCTTCTACGCAGCTGATGATGACCTTGGCCAACTTGCCAATAGGTGAGCTTCAAGTGCTAGCCGCAAAGGTCACGCACTAGACGCTGGCCGGGCCCGAAATGGTAAGTGAATTGTGCAAAGGGCAGCCCTTAGTGTGTTGCCCCCGTTGGCTAATTAGAAATTAGCGATATTGCGCATACGCCGTGTATAACATCAATTCCACAGAACAGATTGCCAGGTACCAAAAACGTACACATATGTATACACATACCTATGTAGATGCATTAATGCTGTAACAATAACAATACGAATCAACATCGATGCTACAAATGTAAATCAACCATTTATCATTGGGCAATACAATACCAACAATAACAATAACGACAAAAGCAGCAGCAACAACAAGAACAGAGGCGAACAATCGTTGTCAACGGCAAAACCACTGAACTGTTAAAAGTGCCATTGAATACAACAACAACAATGTCTCCTAATAAAACAGCAGCAACAACAACAACAACAAAGTCAACGATGCTGGAACGCAACTGTGCAAACAGTCAAAAGATACACGGAAAGTAAGCTACATGCATGGCTAGATGCGATGGCGAGATAGATATACTTGTAGCTAGACACAAAGGTGGGCACACTGGGCGAAAGCACACAGCGGGTTTGCGACTTCAATCAAGTGCAAGCGTTCCAGGTAAAAATTCTTAAATTGAAAGCTTTATTTTTAATAAAAATAATAATAATAATAATAATAATGTTAAAGAATGTTTTTTTAAAAATATAAATTCAAGACTAAAAATGCTGTTTTTACAATAAGAAGATATTGCAAACAGGAAAATCTTGTAATGTGTTATTTATTATGCAACATTAAGGTCAATTAACAAATTGATAATGATTTAAACAAGTAAGTAATTGCAATTGGGTGTAACCGACTGCGGAATACTCTTGTGCAGTATAAAAACAGCTTAGAACAGTCGACAACGTTCCTAATTATTTTTGTTATTTTGGAAAAATATAGATTTTTCTAATTCTTCTGTTTGCCAAATTTGGTGACTAGCTCTAAAATTGTAGGGATCAAAAGGGCGTGCCAAAATAAGTTTTTCTTGATATTTAAAGTAATCAGTAATCTGTCTACAATTGGTGAATCTAGCTTTGATCGATTTGCCAGAAAATGTTGATCTTTAGCGAAGGTCATCAGTTATCTTTTCATGAACACAGCTTCAAAGTAAAGATGATATATTGATTAAATGGAAGCCATAAATTCTAAACACTTTATGTTTCAACATGTTTCAAGTCTCTAGCTTCATTCCACAAAGCAAATATTTTCACTTCGAGAGCGAGGATAGAAGTGCTTATGAAATTGTGGGAAGAAAGTCGCGCGCTTTTCTCTGCGTGTACATTAGGGGCACCAGCTGCGCCACGAGCTACGCACGGCCAGCCCAGCAGCGGCCGCAGCGGGAACAGCAGCCCGGCCACGCCCTCGCCCTCGCCGCGGCGTGTGCGTTAAATAGTTTTGTTTATTGCACATTGTAAGCGAGCCAGCGAGCAATTCGGTTGCGACTCGGTGTGGATACGGCCGAGCAGCGATCTAATCAGCAGTCGGCGGCGACGTTGACGTGAAATTTCTCATACGCTCGGTTAGCCGCGACGTCGACGCTCGATCGGAGCATTCAAATCATGCACACACGCAGCAAAGGTAGCTGCTGCGTGTGTGTGTGTGTGAGTATCTACCTGGCTGGGAAGCGCTCGACGCGGCCTCACTCGCAGCCGCAGTCGCAGCCTCAGCTATTTGCAAGTCGAAAGTCGCGCTCGTCAGACGTGCGATAAAAAACGCGTGCAAAGTGCATTTGCGTAAATAGTTAAACACAAGCGTGCAAATAAATAATCCATACAAAAAAATGAGAACAAGTGTTTGCTGGTATATCGGTTACGCAATCCGCCTTTAATTGGACTAATTGGCAGATACCCCGCTCTCTTGCATATGCAAATTTATAAATTTGCCAACTTTCAAACGAACGCTATGGCAACGGGCCTCCGGATACGTGCGTGTTTTCAGAACTAAAGGTGTTCAATTGTGTCAAACACAGGCAGAGCAAAAAAGTCCTGACTGCATTTGTTTTTCGATCCAAATCAATTTAAATTTTATTCAAAGCATTCGCCCATCAATAATTATTTGCAATGCAATAGCAACGACGACAATAACGAAAACAATGCCTAAATCAGATTGCAAAACACAATGGCACTGCAAATTATTATTCACAATAATATTATTATTACTGAGGCTGGCGCAGAACACAAGCGGTGAGCTTAACATTTTCGATATCTGACACGGCAATTGGGCATGTGACGCCCAATCCAATCGGCAATATGCGTATGCCACCAAATACTTCCAAATAATATTATTAGGACACCCTGTACGCACAGAACTGGGTCAACGGATGTAATAGTTGCAATTTAAATCACAAGATGATTGACAGCCTATACGATTATTACTATGATTGTTATTTTCGAAAGATCTCGAAAGTTGTTGTCTCGATCTTCAGAGGAGGTGATCAGAAGTTCTCTGCCTGAGCCTTTCACGGTTTGGCTCGCCCCAGTGGCCTGTGTACAAAATTTAATGTATCTAGCTTTAAAATTGAGGGAGAAATATAGATTAAATCGAATTGCCACAAGATAATAAATAAAAAGAAAAGAAAGAAAACTTTAAGTTTATTACTGGGCTTCTCACATAGTATATGCCAGGGCCGCCTAACTGTTTTAAAGTTAATCAAAATTGCATCAACATTTTTTATTTTTATTTTAATTAATATTTAAAGATATTTTTGCTCTTAAATAAAAGTAAGAAAACAAAAGAGAAAACAATAATAGAATTTTTATAAAATCTGAATATATACCCTGTTATCATGTTCACAGGTCGGTTAATTCTAATAATTTATACAGGGTATCTTTGAGTTCGTCCAAGCAGCATTTGTCCTCAAATCCCATATCTACATAAATTGAATTCCATTTTAATTTGTAGTTATATATGCTGCTGTGTCCCCGTTCACAATACTAATTGCAGTCAACAAATAATTTACACACATACGCTACTTTCAGAGCTGGACACAGGGTATCTCCGGTTCAAGCAGTGCAATATGCATAAGTGTTTTTGCTGGCTGTGCTGACGTGATGCGTCAATTAAATCATTTTTGCACTTGAAATTTGCATTACATGGCAAGCTAAAAGGCAGCCTGGGTATAAACCAAAAAACCTCAGATTAATTTACAGCAGCGTGATAGAAAGAGAGGAAGAGAGAGGGAGAGAGTGGGAGTGGGAGAGAGTGCGGCTTTCCAGATTTTAATGAGAAAAAATGTATTTTGTTCTCAGCTAATACTTACTATTGTTTAACTTACATAAGCTTTTAAGTAGACGGGAAAAACATGACTTAATTGATTGATTATAATAAATATATATAAAATACTCTGAAATGCCGATGAAAATAACTTAAGTTAAAAGTGGCTGACTTATTCAAGATACAAGTATTATTGTTATTGAATTACGTTATTTTCTCAGAATACATAAGCGCATCTATTTATTTAAATGCTTGCCTAATTGTTGAGCTATGCACAGATATATCAGATTACACGCATCGCCGATCAATAATACTCGGCGCAGTCTGCACAATTTGTGAATTGTCACGTTCCCGCTGCGAATTCGATATGCATAATCACAAACAGATATTGCCCAGATATTATGTGCACCTATGGTCTATTAGAACCTGCTGCTCAACAATCTGTGGAATGTGGGCGGCTCAGCCAAGCGCAGCTTCAAAGCTCATCGCATTTAGTAACAAATACTTAAACTTACACGGCGAGAAAAATCAAGAATTTCGCGCTTCTCAATCAAAATTACGGTAGTACGCCTTTGGCTTAAATCGAGCACAAATTTCTAATTTCATGATTTTTAGAACGGAAATCACAAACTTTGTACTTTTTAAGCCTAAACGAGTTTGTTTGAAGAACAGTATCAATTAAGTCCAAAAATTATTGATTTAATCCCATTTTCATTTTGAAATAAGACTCATTCAATATCAAATAAAACTCGAGCTTATTTATTTATTATTTATTAGTTGGTTTTAAAAGAATTCCAGGTTAAGCTTGAAACGAGCTTATTAGAACGAAATTAAGAACGAATTGTTCTTAATGTAGTATACAGTATTTATTAGTATATATAATACTCGAGTATACAATACAATAAAACCTATTTATCTTCTTCAGTTTTCAAACTAGATGCATAAAATTGTTCTCACAGATTACTAACGACCTCCTCTAAATATCGTAGAACAACTTTTTGGTGACGTCCATTGGGGGCCTGTCAAATCTATAAAATCGGGTAAAATCGGGTAAGCAGCAAATATCTCCAAAATGCAAGTCCAGAAAATTCACAAAATAAGATCAAGCCGAAGAATATTAGCTACGCCCATTCCCGCCCCCATAAATTACAAAATACCGATATTTTTCAATAAAAGCAATAATAGTTAAGAGCTTTTGGGTTTGTTTTAGCTGCTAACATACAGTGCAAAGGGTATTGCACAGTCGACTACACCAGTTCTACTTGTTCTCTCTGTATATTTTTTTACTCCGATCCTTCTCCCTAGATGCTCTGCTGCTGAAGTGTCCACTGCATCAGCTGCAGCTTCAGAAAATTGTGGGTTTTCGGCCGCCGCTCGATTACCTCAGCGAACGGAATCTGATTTACGCGCCGTCGTTCGCCGGCAACTTCAAGGCTCGCGATCGGAGGAGTGGCGACTACGCGAGTCGAGACGAGGAGGAGGAGCAGCAGCCGGCCAGCGAGCTGTGCTGGCGCAGCTGCAGCGAGGATCCGGACTGCATCGCCTACGTGCACCTGCTGGACAGCGACGAGTGCTACGGCTACTCGTACTTCGAGCGCAGTTCGCGCTACCTGGCCATTGCGGACGAGCTGCCGCTGGTGGCCGACGCCGAGGCCATGTTCTACGAGAAGACCTGCCTGCGCGGTACGTATCTGCCGGATGGGGGCGTGCCCAGCCCCGCCCTGAACCCCGCTGACGTCGACGCTTCTGTTTTGTTTGCAGTGCCCGCAGCGTGCCGCGGTCGCCGTTGGGCGCTCACAAAAATTCCGGGCAACAGTCTGGTGTTCCACGGCAAGAAGACCATTGCCACGCTGGTCACGCGTCGCGAGTGCGCCGAAAGATGCTTCTTCGAAACGGAATTCAGATGCCTCTCCGCCTCGTTTGCGCCCTCGTATCGGAACAATCGTGAGCGGTAATTGACAGTTTGTCTCTGTTTCTGTTTATGTTTCTGCTTCTGTTTTTGCCCGATTTAATTGCCGCCGTTATGCATTCGAAATGCGAAAGCTTTTCGTCGTACTATGATATCACAGAGTGAAGTCATAAATCATCACGAGCCACATTTGCAACTCGTCCGGAACCAACAGCTGGACAAAGAGTATATAGTATATATATTTTGTATTTAATTCAGGCACCAACGTTGTCTGCATTCGGCTAAAGTGCAATGTTTCCAACTTGAATACAAAATACTTATTTCAAGAACTATTTAAAAATATTCTACAAATATTAAATAAAAATCAAAAATAAAGTGCTATCATTTCAAACCTTTTACACTTAGTCTTCACGACTAGTTTGTGCATTATTCAAGAAATAATCACAGTACACCCAATTCCTTCTTTATACGATAGATACCTTCCCAAAGAAACTGCCTAAAAAGCAACTTAAAAGTACAATAAAAAATATTAAAAAGTTATTTTCAGAGCTCACTTGAGAATTTATTTTCAATTCATAAAATAAATTATGATTTTACACAATAAAATAGTATCAGAATATAAAGATAGTAAAATTCATATAAACATAACAAGAATATTATTCATTGCTACTTTCTTCTTACTAGAAATATATCCTTACTATATCCCATTGTTGATAATTTAGCAGTTTCTAAATCAAAATCAGCTTAACGAAATGTTCAGTACTGCGATTTTCTCAGAGTGTACCGCTCGCCCGCAGGTTTCGCAGCGAGGAACGCTCCCCGCAGCCACCCGTCCGGCTGGGCCGCTGCACGCTGAGCGACAGGGACAAGTCCGTGCAGCCGGACGCCTTCCGAGCGGCGCCCTTCGACGAGGAGTACATGGAGAACCAGTGCCACGAGCGGCCCGTCGAGAACGACAGCTGCTCGTACGAGCTGTACGGGAACAGCAGCTTCCTCTACGCGGAAGCCAAATATCTGGGCCTGGCCCAGAAAGAGGTGCGGCCCGTGCAGCGCTTGAGCGGTTATGCCCATTATGATTGTAATCGTTGGGCTGACTGATTGATTGATTGATTGACGACCTTCTCGCATTGCAGTGTCAGGCGCTGTGCACACACGAGTCCAAGTTCTACTGCCAGGGCGTCTCCTTCTACTACCACAGCCAGCTCAGCCGTTCCGAGTGCCTGCTCCACTCCGAGGACATCGTGTCCCTCGGCCCTCGCAGCCTCAAGCTGCGCGACAACTCGGTCTACATGCGCCGCGTCAAATGCCTGGATGGTGAGTTGATGGCTCAAACCGAAATACCCCAGATCTGCGATTCAATAATCGCACTCTAATAATGCACTTTTCACCGTCTATTCCAATAGCAATTCCATTTGAGAGCCCCTTGATTCTTATTTTTTTAATTACAAAATTTAATTTCCAAGACCATTTCGTTTTTTAGTATAGTCTTGATTGCATTGAAGTCTGAAAAAATGCTTAAAATAAAATACAACATATTTGTTTCTTGCTTAATAAAAGCTTAACATTTCTCAGATTGTATAGTGTATTGGAATTTAAAATTTAAAAATGTTGTGCGTATATAAAACGTTTCTGATATCCAAATTTTGTTCGCCAGTTAACCTTGGCCGGAATTGGCAAAGCTTGTGCTTGATTAAGGTAAAAGTTCTCGGTTTTTTCTCTAAGTGTATGGGTACTTTGTAATGCAGATTGATATTTATTAAAAGGTGGATAGCATTCATATTGAAAATATCTCACATAAACATTTAGATATACAGATATATTTCAACCAACTCTTTCTACATATGTGAGGGTATTTTATTAAGAATCGCGTAACCATAAATTCTAGACTATACGAGTTAAGTAAAAATATCTTACGATGCTCAAAAGCTTTTAATTCAGCTATTAAATGAATAGGCATTAGATTTTTATGGTAGCTACTTGATATAGTGTAGGGCTATATGTCGAGCTGAATTATTATAATACATACATTAAATTATTATAATAAATTATGCAACTGTGCTCAGTTTGATCAAGATCTCAAGTACGAATGCTTAAGTCGACTAGTAGATACCCCGTACTTCATAGCTTACCTTGACCTGGAGCCAACCAGCTTACCTAGCTACCTATCCACTACCTATAATAACAATCTATAACTATCTTTCTGGGTACACAGTGCAGGTGTTCTGCACGCGCGACGAGATGAGCGTTCGGTTCCAGCCCAAGGATTGGTTCACCGGCAAGATGTACGTGAGCATGCACTCGAAGGAGTGCCAGGTGGGTGGCAGGGGCAACGAGAGTCTGCTGCTGCGCCTGGAGATCGGCAGCGAGGCCAAGGAGAACCGCTGCGGCGTGCTGCGCGCCTACGAGATGACACGGGCGTACCACAGGTGGGCGCCGACTCGCAAACACAATTGCCAAATTCACTGAGCTCCACTTTCCCGCAGAACCTTCATCTCCGCCCTGGTGGTCATCCAGAACAATGCGAACGTGCAGACCCAGGGCGACCGCCTCATCAAGGTGGGCTGCATCCTGAACAACGCCACGGCCGGGCCGCGGGACAGCAGCGCGGCTGCCTCGGAGCAGGTGCCCAGCGCCATTGCGCTGGAGTCCTCGCTGGAGTACGCCGAGCAGTAAGCAGCACAGCCGATCCACCAACTGACAGACCTTAAGCCGACTCTCTCCCACAGCCTGTTGCCGCAGGAGGGCGCGGTGCAGTACAGCGGCAGCGATGAGCCCCAGCCGCGTCCGCAGATCACGCTGCAAATCGTGGACCTCTCGCAGCAGCACGAAACGAACGACGTGCAGATTGGCCAGAATCTGGAGCTGCGCATCGTGGCCGAGTACACTGCGGAGCAGCTGGGCGAGCACCTGGAGCTGCAACTGGCGCCGCTGCCGGACTTTCGCGCCACCTCGCTGGTGGCCAAGTCGCAGGACAGCCAGCACTACGTGCTGCTCATCGACGAGCAGGGCTGTCCCACGGACGCCGGCGTCTTCCCGGCGCTGGAGCGTGTTCGCAGCCCCACCCGCAGCTTGCTGCGCGCGCGCTTCCACGCGTTCAAGTTCTCGGGCACGGCCGACGTCAGCTTCGACGTGAAGATACGCTTCTGCGTGGAACGCTGCGCGCCCACCAACTGCGTCCAGTGGCGGCGACGCAAGCGCCAGCTGGAGCAGCTGCGCGTACAGAATCCGGTGTACATCTCGACCGTGGTGGACGTGCTGCCCGCCGAGCTGGGCAATGCGACCGCCTCCAAGGCGAACATAAGCGCCCAGACGGAGCTGCCCCTCAACTACAATCTGCGCGTGCACGGGCCGGATCAGGCCAGCAGCAACAGCTTTCTGTACGGGGAGCGCGGTGTGCTGCTCATCGCCGGCATCGATGATCCGTTGCACCTGGACAACGTGTGCATCAACCAGAGCCTGCTGATCGCGCTCTTCATACTCTGGCTGATCTGCCAGGTGGCGCTGCTCTTCGGCTGCGGCATGGTGCTGCAGCGCTACCGCCGGCTGGCCAAGCTGGAGGAGGAGCGCCGGCGGCTGCACGAGGAGTACCTGGAGGCTAGGCGCGTGCACTGGGCGGATCAGGGCGGATACACGCTCTAGCATTATACAAAGATCATATGTGTACGTTAAAAAATTATTTTAATTGAATAAAATTAGGGCAATCTTATCTTAAGGCCTAAGAGGTCTTCTTGGGATCGTAGTGCTCCCACTTGCGATGGTTGAGCAAATTAAAATCCTTACAGTACAAGGCAATCTGGCGCAGATAGGTGGACAGCTTCAGCAGCTCCTTGTCCTTGGCGCGGTTCAGGTGCGCCTGCCGGAAGGGGCGTATCTTGAGCCCGGACTTGGGGTTCATCATGAAGTTGCGGCGGATATCGTCGAACATGATCGTGTTCTTGGAGCTGTACTGCTTGTAGAGGCCCCAGATGACGCCCAGCGGCTTCACGTCCACCACGCCGCGCTCCGGCACGTGCACCGAGATCATGGCATTCGAGTCGAGGTAGAACATTACTTTGTAGTTATCATTATTGGCGACGCCCAGCAGCCGCATCTTCTCTTCGATCCAGCGCATGCTGGTCGCCGACCAGATCACAATATCGTAGTTCTCGTACGCCGAGGCCAGGAACTCGTGCAGATATGGGCGCATCAGCTCCGTGCCCTGCTCGGCGGGCGAGCGATGGTCGAATAGGGTGTAGTCTATGTCCAGGACAAGCAGGTGTTTGCCCTCGCGTGGCGCGGTGAACTCTGTGATTTTGTAGTCGCGCACACGTCGCTGCACTTTGGCCAAGTACACGGCGGAGTTCTCCACGGACTCCTCACGCTCCTCGGCGTCGTCGAAGTCGTCAATCACCTCGCCAATATCCTCCGGCAAGCTGCAGGCGTCCTCAATGTCCGCTTCCGTGGAGCCCACCATCATCAGCTTGAAATTGGGCTTCAGCTCCAGCGCACACAGCTTGATGTTGTCCGCCGCCGGCTTGCCTACTCAAATTCAAATCCATGGGATTAATGCGTGAGTTTTTCTTTTACTGCGGCTGCTTTGTTCTTCTTACCTTTGTACTTCAGATTCAGCAGTTTCTGGCGCTCCGGGCGCACCTGCGTCTTGCGGAAGATCTCGTGGCGCAGCACTTCGACGGTGTCCTGGTCGGTCAGGTCAGATATCGGGTACTCCTTACCACTCCATTTCACAATAACAACGATTTCCTTGATGTCCGTCATTTTGCCACTGCAACAGAAAAAAATTTGACGTTTGTGTTGAAAACCGAAAGAAACAAAAAAAACAAACAACCAAGTGCAGAATTACAAATTGTTTACAAACGTCAAACTATTGTATACGTACTTTGCTTGGGATACAGCCAACAGTTTAATGTTTTTTTAGTGAGAAATAATTCATATTCCACAATATTTATTTGCGCGTCAGCAGATAAGTTATCGGTTCGCAAGCTGACGGCTGCTGAACGTTTAACTGAACTGGTTCGGGTTTTCAATTGTTCATTACTTATCGATAATGAATTCCTTTGTGGTGAACTTGGAAACCAGTTCAGTGTTACTCACAGTTCATTTAGTTGAAAATTTGACCAACACTGCTAACCCAGTTATCGATTGCAAGCAGATGATGTCTGCCAAAGCCAAACACATGGTCAACCGTTATTCTTAGTTAACTAAAATCAGAGATCTACAACACTTGTTAGTATTTCCATCTACATTCACCAAAGCATACAGATATTACACTGCAGGTGATGTGACATTTTATATTGAATTTGAATTGAATTTTCTTAATCTTGACCAATTAGATTGAAGCGGACGAACAATATATTGCACATATACATGATCAATAGCAAAGTCGCCGATGGGTTACTTATTTTAAGAAAACCAAAGCTAAAATGTATGTTGCAAGCTTACGATGTCATCATTTTGAAGAATTTTCTTTATATAAAATAGGTCTATTTGAAATCTTAAATGTAAAATATACTGTAAACTAAAGACAATCCCATTTAAATTTAAAATTCAGTTTAACATAATACAATTGGTATTTGTCCGATGGAAAACATTTTTTTAGTATTTATTGTTGCAGCAGTCAAGTATTTATTCACTAACAAATCTTGGTCACACCCATTTCGAATTGAATGCAGGCCCCAACGATCGCATGGCGGCCAAAAACAAACTCTTCTCTTCGCTCTCCGTGTCTTGTTGCTCTCTTGCGTTCTCTTGAGCGAACAACTTTAATAATCGTTTCGGAGAGTGTGTGTGACAAAAGAAAACCGTTAAAAAAGCTGTAGACTTGGCTCGCCTTGTGCTCTCCTAGTGCTGCTCTTTCGTTGTTGAAGTCGGCCTGTCTCTCACCTGTGCAGCACTGCACGAAGCCTCTTCTGCAGCTTGATCGTGTCTCGGGCCGCCGTCCGGGCTATCGTCTAACTTCCATTCAGTTGCGAGTGAAACGTGAAGAAGTGCAAACGTCTCAAGCGGAATATCAAGTTGTATATAACACAGTTGCGAACTAAAAAGGAGCGAGAAAGAAAGAGAGATAAAGCAACGCAAGATTACAAAGTTGAATGAAGTTGATATTTGCAAAAATTCGAAATAAATCACGGATCTAACAAGTTCGAACAAGCGCGAGATCTGCGCATGCATATTAGAAATAATTTGCATAAAGCGTAGCCAATTTAACCCACTTTCTAAACGACAACAACAAAAACAAACAAAATCGAGAAAAGTCAACAACGAATCAAATTAACAAGCAAATAATATTAGCTAACAAGAAGCAGAATGTGCAAGTGATATATTTGAATTTGTTTACTTCGTATTTTTTTTATAATTATTTATTTACACGCAACGAATTCTAAGTACGAACGAAAACCGGCCGCTGCAACAACAATAAAACTAAAAATATAAATGAAATAAAAACGTTTTTAACTAGAAAAAGTTGACTTTAAGCGCATTGTAAACGACACCGATACCGGAACTCCCCTGCAAGCCCCCGCTGACGTCGTCCGTCGGTTATCCAAAACCGCAGCAGCAACAATAACAACAAACAACAACAACAAACTGCAACGCGCCGTGTAAAATACACCAATCACCATCGAGCAGAGCCTTTGGATGCATTTTGCCAGCATTGAAACGAGCTAACGCGTCCCATACAGTACAGCAACAACAACAAGTTGTTGGCCAACTGTGGCACAAAGTTCATGAAGTCTGCGAAGCGCTCTGACGGCAATTTCATAACCAAAGTCTGCTGGCAACAACATTTTTCGCACCTTTAACGCGGTTCTGGCTGCCAGTTTCACATTTCAACTGAAAAAACATACACACACACAAACATACACTACAATATTCTAGAATTTCTTGGATTATTTATTACCAACGCTGACGCTGTCAAATTTTGGATTTTTGGATTTTTTACGTTTTTCGCATATTTTTGGTAAATAATTTTTTGCCAGTTTGCACAAACACCCAGGTAAGTTGAACATAATTATTTTTTAATAAAACACACATGAGTTATTTTCTTCACTTTTGCGCGCACAGCAAGAATTTAAAATATGTCAACGGAAATGAGCATAAATACTTTTAACATTTCATATTTTTGACTATAAAGAAAATAACTAAAAAAAATACTAATAAATTCTATATAAAATTAATTAAAATTGTAAGAAACGAGTTTCTCTGTTGCTGTGTACATAAATAAGCTTGAATAAAAAAAAAAAATACAACAAAGCCCCTTGGGAATGGATGCATAAGAGATTTTTTTTTGTAATTCGAGCTTAAGATTAGAAGTTGATGGGAGATTTGTGAGCTTAAGAAAATATAGAAAAATTTAATGACAGCCCAACTATTAATGCATTCAATCTATAACTACTAATTATTTATTTAAATCATGTTTTCTTATACAAACCATTTTTCATTTTAAATGCTGTTCGAGAAATTTAACGCCCAGATTTTGAAAAGTTATTTTACTAAACGAAAATAGTTCAATTTATGAAAGTATATTTTTGCTTTTTAATTTAAACTCATATATTCTAATAAACTTATTTCAGATTTAAGTTCGACTTCTCTCAAAATTAACACATAATGCATTAAAAATTGACATTTCTTAAATATTATAGATAATTTAATACCAGATAAAATTTCGTTAGCTTCCTTTTATCTTTTAGACTTTTACTTTTACATTTGACTTATATTTAGAAACTTACCACAAGATAGATTTTAATTCAGATACTTATTACAGAAACGGTCTTAGGTATCAATAAATAAATTCATTTCATTCGCTCATGTGCTAAACTTTTACTTCTAAATTTGGAAAAAAACGATTTTGCCTTCCTCAACTTATGATAATTACAATATTTCATCATAATTCATGCTAATTAAATTTTTTTTATTTGTTGTTGTGAAAAGAAATTGCTTTTTTGTATCAACAATATTTCGTTTACCTCGTTGCCTTGTAAACAATTGATTTCATTAACTTAATTTCACCAGATTTTTAACTTCAGTTAGAAACTTTGCTATAATCATATGAGATAAGTAAAAACACAACATTTTGCTAACGGTGCTTCATACTTTCAAATCTTTTCACTCGGTTTATCCGAGATATGCCGCTTTGTGGGGTCAGGTGCCTTAAAAGGTTTGACCTTTACCACCAGCGCTCGCTCGCAGCATGTGGCAGCTATTCAAGCGATAAGACTTGTGCTCTACAACTGATCCTAACTATGTAAAACCGCAATTACAGCGCTGACAACAACAACAAAGTCTGCAAGGAAAATTCCATTGAAAGCCGGCGGCCTCGCGGTTGAAGCGAGTGTGTTTGTTTTCCAATAAAGAAAATGTGAACACACGTAAACGAGAGGAAAATGTCAAAGCGGGCTAACAAAATTGCCACAGAAACGTGTTTTTGATTTTAGTCATCGGGTTGATCATCATCGATGATGGATATACCGCGAGTTGTCTGCCAGCCACAATAACAACAATAAGACATTTATTAACTATTTGCTGTTTGCTGGCGAGCAAATACAGCAAATACTGCAAAAACAACAGAAACATGTATTTAAGTAGCAGCAGACGCTTTCACAAAACTTGTTCGCGGGCAAAAACAAAAAGAAAAATATGTAGAAATTTGCATTTAAATTTCTTTTGCTATATAAAGCTTATACTATATATAAGGTTGCTACAAATACCATTTGTTTTAAGATTTGTTTAAGGTACACAAAGAAGCTTGTGGATGATACCCAAAACTGCATTTTGACACGAACCTTTTGAAAATAAAAATTTTACTAAAGTTGATTACATTGATGTTGTTGGTGGGTGTGGGGACGGGTTGAGGGAGGGGATGGCCCCAGAGTTACGCAGTAGAAATTTCAAGTGAGCTCGGCTCAAAATAATAATTATGCACATTAAAACGCCGCAACTTTTCACTTTTTTTTGTTGCTTCTTCTTTTGCGACTTTAAACATTTTCAAATCACGCACTTTTGGGTTTTCATTGTTTATTAAATATTTACATTGGTTTGGTTTGTTGTTTACATAAGCCTCGTTCATCTAATACCTTCCAGCGCTACTCGTAATTGCAATTCCTGTCTGTGGTCATGGATTTGGCTCCGTAAAATGTGTTTGGTGCGTTTAAAAACGCACGCGTGTTTTTCAATTATCAGCGCGGTAAACAACGATTAACTGTGTTCATGTATAGGTCAGTGATAACGCAAAAAACGTGATCGATTGCGGTTATCGGCACTGTTGGTAGCTGTAGGTGATCGCTCCATAAATCAAACTAAACGCTGCAAATATTTTCTGCTATATTTTCTAGCAAAGTTCAATTTCCTGTCTCACACTTGTTTTTTTTTTTCACCTCTTTTTTTGGTCGTGTCTCGCTGACTCTTTGGCAAATAACTCAAAGCCCACAATGACCATTTCATTATTTATGCTGTAAATCATCTGCTTGTTGTACATTTCTTTTTTATTTTTTTTATTTTTCAGTTTGGTTTGGTTTTTTCTTTATTTGCTTTTCTTGTTGCTTTTTGTGCGTCAAGTTTGCACGACAGCGGCGGAGAAAGTTTTTTTTATTCATACATACGTACATGCATGTATAAAAATGTTTGTATGTATTTTTGCAAAAGCAAAAACAAAGGTAACGTTAAAATCAAATTCAAACAAAAGACACAAATTCCAAAACGCAGCAAAACAGTTGAACATGTGATTTATATGCATACATATACGGGGTTTTATGTAAGATACACCTTTGGGTTTTTATTATAGCAAGGTGGCATTAAAAACGCATAACAATTAATTGCCAAAAAAAAAGACAACAAGCAAAAGACAGACAACAAAAGGGGAGTACAAATTAATCAAAATACTGTAAGCTCTAAGAAATCGACAAATGTTGGCGGAATATTGCAGTTCCTAATGCTCTGTTTTTTTTATCAATAGCAGGCAAAACACTTAGCTACCCACATCATTGCTGATGCATGATTTTGAAGCGTTGTCATAAAACCAAATTACTTAATTTAATGCCACAAATGTGTCGCCGCAGCTGCTGGCAGTTAGCGACACTTTCTACGACCGCACCTTGCGCGCGTTTCTTGCGTAAGCGACTTTAAACGCATGCAAAACGCGTGCAGCGCCCGTTGGTCGCATTTTGTTACATCAGTCGAGGTCAGAGCGGGGGCCTGCGCTTAATTATGCGTCGACTGATAATTGAAGTGCCCCCATCCTAAAGAAAAGAAGAAAAAATGGGGCGCTGCCTACAAATCAATATGAAATTGTAAATAATTGAAGGAAAACTCTTGTGAGTGGCTCCAAGCTGACCCTCATTATTGTTATTGGCTGCCATTGTCGTGAGGCCTATCTTGGAATTTATGCGACTCATGGAAACATTCTCAATTGCATTGATTTCGATTTCTGCGCCCAACAGTCGCCACATAAAAATACTTAAAATATTTCAAACTCACACGCACAACAGAACCGACCCCAAAACGCCGGCATTTTCGTTTCTATTTTTGAAAACAGCTCACACACTTGAAGATTTTCGAACAGAAGAACTTTGGCTAAGGGAAAGAAATTGTCTGTCTTTTAAATTAAATGAACAACTTTTCAAAGTTGTACGTTTAATTGAAATCTGAAAATACAAATTTTGAAAATGGAAAATTTCACCTTTAAATCAACAATATATATACATATATATATACAGCTGCACTCGAGCCGCTTTTAAGATATGCGTGCACAGATCTTTGCATTTCTATCTGTATCTTTGGGTTACATTGCTTGTGTGTTAATGTTAATTCAATTATATTCAGTAAAAGTTTTACGTTTTTCGGCTTGAATGAGAAAATGCAAGAAGAAAAGTAAAAAATGAAAGCGTTCTTAATTGCAACAGGCGCCATTGTAAAACAATTTCAGTTGTTTTTGTTGCGTTTTTTTTATTATTTCTGTCTTTCCATTTATTCACAATACTGGTGGTGCAGTGTATGCTCATGAAATTTAATATTAAACAACAGACCTCATAAACCTCAAATCAAATTTATTTGCGCCTGCGCTGAGCCAAAAACACGTCAGTGAACTGCAGCTACAGATACAGATACAAATGTATCTGTGGCTGGCTCTGTGATTGCATCTTTCACTCTTGGCAACACTTTCGAACAGACCAGACATCGCATTTTCTAATGTGCATTGAATTTAATTGAAAAAGTGTAGCAAAGTTGCAAACAAAGCAGGCAGTGAACATAAATTGAATTATAATTTCAATTATGAACCGTTAAAAGCGGAAGAAAAGCCGCTGCCACAGATGCGGACATTACAATGCGAGCCTATTGAGAGGGGCCAGCACTCAGACAAAGCTGCCACACAACTGTAAATGAGGTTGTACAGATACAGATACATTCACAGATTTAGATACAAATGCAGATACCAACTTGGAGCCACTTCTTAGCATGTCAATCAAGAAGAACAGTAAACGCGCTTCGAGTGAAATGCCTGACGATCTACGGCAATTTGAGCTGATATCCAGATTCAGTGCCCCCGGGCCCAATCTACCAGATCTTGGCTTGCTTTAATGACCAGCCTAATGGCCACTCTGCTGGCGTCGCCGAATACTGTGCAACCGGCCCAGCGACATGTGGGTCAACGAATTGTGTCGATAGATACGCATTTGACACAACTGACAGCCACATTACATTGTCATAAAAATATATACACATATATTACAAAAATGAGCTGTCAATTTTGTGAAATACTTTCGTGCGCATCTATTGGCCGCTTACGTAAAGTTTATTGCCTGCACTTCGGCTCTAACAAAGTATCTGTGAGCTGCATGTTTCATATCGCTGTGGTCGTGCTTGGCTGGCCCTAAGCAACCACTTTCAATTTTTGTCTACCCTGTTTGGAAAACACGAATCTACTGGGTGTAAAGTAGTTCCTTGAAACATGGCTTAGTTAACACTTGTCCGTTGCTATAAAAAGTGTATATATTGGATTGCAACAAGCTGAGTAATTCATTTTTGCATTTGAATTCTCGTATACCTCATGTAGTCATTTGTATTCCGTAGACTTCAAGGTCGTTTAAAACTCCTTACACCATTTTTAACAAGCAAACACTTTGGATACTTTCCGTGTACCCTGTAATTTAATTTATTGTATTTTTAAATACTTCGTCGTGTAGGAGCGATAATAAACACAAAAATAAATACTTTGATCTAATCTTGATTATGACTATAAAAATATAATATGTTGGCTTCAGTTTTTACCCAGGTAAAACATTGGGAAATGTGAAAAATTAAAACAACCTTTGGAAAGAAAAATAATTCTTTCGAAAAAGGGGTTATTAACTCATTACTTATTGTTGACAAAAAAATTGGTATACAGGGTAGCACACAGTCTGGCACTCTTGCATTGTACAGTTTTTACTTATTGGGCTTCATGTTGCTTTATATACCATTATTTATTGTTAGCGTAGGCTAATTGCCAAATCACTTAGAGCCTGGCTCACAAATGACAACTCAACGGGGCCACATTTTTGGGTCTGATATTTACGAATACACGTAACCTTGAATTGTGGTCGGGGTCGGTCCGTCGGTCTGCATGATTTCATCGCCGTTTCACACGTCCAAACTTGTCTCCAAGTTGCTCATTATAATTTTCGCCGCAATCTCGATGACTAAAGATATGCCAACTGGTTTGTCTCTAACGCCCTCTCTCTCTCTCTCCCTCTCTCTCTCTCTTCCTCGCTCTCGCGATCTCTCTGTCTTAATAGTTGTCTATTGATTTTTACTAGAATTCGCCGATTGTCTTTGGTTGACGCCGCAGTAATTAGATGCGTAGTTATTGCAAAAACAGCTGCCATTTGCATCCAGGGACAATTTCCAGGGTATTGCTGAATTGTCTGGCAATAGGCTGCAGTCTGTCCGGTTTCTAATTGAATTCATTTTTGCACTTGTTGCTACTTTAATCGCACAATTGTGGCAACAACAAAGCCGCATTGATTATTAACTCATTGAAGCGTGAACAACGTAGCTGCCGGTTTCCTAGCCAGTTGACCAGGCCGTAGCGAAATAGAGTCGCGACGATGTTACAGTTCCGGCTATTGGTGAATGGACCCAATAATAATGGCCAATAATTACAAGCCACGATTTTGCAAGCCGACAAAAGAGCAATGGGACGTACGCGACGGACAAAACGGACAGACAACATAAATAAAATCGACTAATCAATAAGAAAAACAACGCTGATTGCCGGCATTTGCTTTTGTTACAGCGCTTTTAGCTGTTGTTGCTGTTGCAGGGCCGCCAACGCTGCATGCCCCTTGCTGCATGCGATTTATAGCCATGTGCAAATCCTTCATAGTCACGTTCCTTTCGCCTAAGCTCTTATTTTATACTCCTTCACGGAGCGAAAAGAGCATATTGGCTTTGTGCAATGTCCGTTTTACTATCCGTCCGTATGTTCATATGAACGACATGTTTATCGCTGCTATTTAGGCTACAGTCATAAAACTTGGAATATATACTCTTGCATTCCTGCGGCAGTTATATTGTTAAGGTTTTTAGCTACGCTCAGAGGGGCGTTTAGTATTGATTTACTCTCCATATCGCCCTCAGTTTTAAAGCTAGTTACAGCAAATTTTACAGACAGATTTCTGTTCACCGCCTTTAAAAATAAATGCTTTAAATGTTGTTACACGGTGAATGAGTATTGCGCTGTCGGTTACACACGACTGCAATGTTCTTACTGGTTTTTTTAGCCAGATTGCCTGCAATTTCAACTCTAAATCGAACGTCCGTCCACTCATGATTTAGTGGCCCCTTTCGAATCGATCGCGTGATTCATGTAGTTTCTGTCGATTTTGCAGCACGTGCAGCGTGCAGAGAGAAGCGAAGAAAAGCTCTCTTGGCGCCCCTTCAAAATTTGCCTGAGATAATTCTAAATATAATACTTGACCACAATTTTTCACCCGTCGACAGCTTAAACAGACTTAACGCGTTCTACAAACTGCAGTGGGTGTTGTGTGGGGGGTGGAGAGTTGAGTTGAAGCCAACTAAATATATAGATATATCTATGTTTATATGTATGCCTGGTCATGTTGGGTGGGCACTTTAAAAGGTGTGTTTGCGGCAAGTGAAAACATTTCGAAAGTAGTTTTAGAGTGCAGCCAGAAATGTGCATTGTTCGTGTCTGCGTGTGGGTGTTGAGAGTTTATACCGACATATATTGCATTACTTATGTATATCGTTAAAGTAGTTGAGCTTAGCCGCGGCCAAACATTTGTTAGACAATTGTGTAACACAGTCGAATCGGCGTCTTTTGCAGCGCCCAGCACTTGATTCAATAAATGTAAAAAGCAAAATTAAATAAGCTCGATTTAACAAACAAGTGTTATATGAATTTTGTAACAACTATATTTGGTATATCGAGGGAAATATAAATTGAATCATATGCTATATGGATCACACCCTACTTCTAAGTCAGTACGACATTTCACCCAATTTTTTTCTATAAATTAAGCAAAAGTATTTTATTTCGAGTTTCTTATATCTTTATCAAAAAAATGAAGGAATAAATATATAAAATATTACTTAATAACATGTACAAGTACACATTTTTTAATAACAGACGGCTTTCTAAGTCGTTGATAAATTTGCACAATATTCAAACGATTTTGAATGTTAATTTTGGCTGATAAATAAATCGTTAAATGCATCTCGAACTTTAACTCTATTAATATTTGATCTATGAATGTACCAACATACAAGTTTTTCAGCATCAGAAAAGCTTTACGCATTAGCTCACCTCGAGCAGTGTGAAATCTTGAGAAAACCAAAACAAAAATCAATTACAAACTTGTTTACAAACTTCAGGTGGCAACCGTTTCGCCTCGCACGTCACCTGAGCCCTTTCCGCTGAGTCACAGCTGCAGTCAGGTCTTATAGACACACATATATATATATATAGGTGCACATATCGGTTGCGATTGCACGACATGAGCTGCGCCATGATCCAATGCCCACATCAGATTAAGATTGAGTATTGGTTTTTCTCCCAAGCTGCCGTAGCCAATTATGAATGGAAAAAATGAAAAACCTCCTCGTATTGAGTCAGCGTTTGCGCAACAATTAAGCACAATTACGATTTTGTGCAATTCAAAATTGAAAACTCGTTTGCCTGACCACCGAAAAGCAATTTTGAATCGACTTCCGCAGCATGAGCTCTATGAAAACCTCATCACATCCGAATATGAATATGTTGGAAAATAAATAAATATAAATTTAAGCTTTGGCTTCCGCTTGCTTCCATAATTTCCACTAATAAACATGCCTTCGATATTTAACGAGCAAATTGCATTAGCAACAGAGCCCAAATAGTTTATAATTCAATTAAGTAACAAAATTGATCGAAACTGATTTGTTGCAATTAGTGTAAATTGTAAATTGATAGCTAAGTTTTGTGAGCCAAATGCGGCCAAATTATGCAATGGCCTGTAACAGTTTTCGCTTTTAATTAACGCCAAAGCATCTCGGCTAAATTTCAATTTTTCAGCTTTGTTGTTATTGTCGGTCTTCAAGTCTGTCCGTCTGTCCGTCCGTCCGTCTGCCCGTCCGTCTGTCACATAACACTGACGCCTAATGCCATAAGCCGATTTTGGCGTTTACTCAAACTTCCTGCTCATTATTATGATTGTTATGAGCACAGAGCGCAGACTGGCTGGCGAGTTCCAATGGAGAATGCTCGAAATTATGCCAAGCCGAGCCAAAATTCAGTGGCTGTCATTGCGAGCGTGTGTGCGAGACCTGGGACAGCTTTTGCAGCTGGCTAACGCACAAAGTATCTCGCAGATACTTGCACATTTTTCTGCCTATTTTTATTTTTCCTTTTTTTTTGCTACGTGCTACGCGCTTTCCGCATTACAGGCAGTCAGTCATCAAAACGCTTCCACGCTCCCATCAAGATGAACGACCCCGCAACGGGCATCGACGTCTGCGTTCTGGCAGATACACGTGTGTGTGCGTGTGTGCACAGATACAGATACAACGCATCTGGCTTGCTGCGTATCTGTTACGTGGCGTTCACTTATGCAGATCAGCTAGCACTTGAATGTTTTCAATTGCTACCGCTGCGCGTCTCTTGCGAGTAACTCAAGCTCAGCAGCAGCAGCGACAGCGACTGCATTTGCATCTGCATCTATGAGATACTCCGGCCTCTCATTTTTGTAATGCCTGCGCCTTCCGCGTTTATTACATTTTAATGCGTTTGCCCTCTAATGGCCAGCCGGCGGGCCTTATCAACCGGGCTGGCCAATAATTTATAATTATGCACTTGCTGCAGAACAACTGCATTAAACTTGGCTGCAACTTGGCGCCTCTGGGCATGCGTGGCATGGCCATAAAATGGCGTCGGTGGCGTCGCTTGATTGATTCGTTGACTCGTCGTTGCATGCGTGGCTTCTTCTGTCTAGCTCGGCTCTTGGCTGTTTCCCACTGCCAAAGGCCGAGACAATCAAAATATTTTTCCATATCGCAGACATGCAAGCAAATAAACAATGCTCACTCAAGGGGAAGGCTGTGGCTGCAGCTTAGCCAAAGGTCATGTGTGAAATTTGTACATAAACTAATATGTATATACATCAAACTGATGTTAGCGTTGAACAGGCAATGGCCGGCCAAATGATTTGCATTTAAAACGCGACTTGGCCTCATCCTCTCTCATCTCCATATTGGTCGGCCTTAGCTTAAACCAACGGCGCTTTTTGCGGCTCCAAAGCTGAACAATACGGCCATAAATGTTTTATGCCTCGCTCTTGACCGGTTTGTACAGCTAGCTGCTGCAAAGCTAATGCCCAAGTCGCAAATATCGAGGCGCACCATCAGCAAATACAGCAACAAATTGCCGACTCAAAAACCAACGGCATATTTCGCAATGCGACGAGGTCAAGGGGTGCACAGCGATAAAAATCTGTAATCAAATATATCTCGCTACTGTAAAGCCAACAAAATATAAAACCAAAAGAAGAAACAAGAGCGTTGCAGTCGGGTGTAACCGACAGTCGATAACGATCTTAATTATTTATGTTATTTTTAAAATTATATATAAGCACACATATCGATTTTTATCCAAAAAAATCGTAACACTTTGTCTGATGCGGTTATACACGAGTACATTCCAAGTCTAACAAACTCTGCTCAAACTCAATATACTCTTTTCACTCCGTGCTCGGGCATTAAAACTGCCGCAAATATGTAAAATATCGAGTGGCATTAGCCTCAGCCTTAGCTGCAAAACAAATATAGTGACTGCAAAATTTGCTTTGTGCTGCCTGTGGGCAATAACCAATAATATTATGATAATGCGTCTCTTTTGCATGTGTCTTGTGTTATTTTATCGAGTTTTCTCTGCTTTTGCGAAGGCTAAGGTCGCAGATGAATGCGTGGTCACAGAGGAACTGAAGACGTGGGCGCTGCTAATTCAATGTTAAACGCATGAGGGGCCAATGTTAAGCGAGCCCCCTCAACAACAACAATGACTATGTACTTGTAGTGAAAGCAATGGCAATGAACGATGATGTACATTGTGCATCCACTTATGTCATCACTTCGAGCCCAAAGCCCATGAGTGTAAACGGGGAGGTTTCATATTCAATTGAAAGAAATTTCTATAAATACATATGCAAAATTATTCAGTTGTAGCAGAGTGAATGCCTCTTGCACTCGTTCAGTGAATTGAATAGTTTTATAATTTGAATATGGGCTGCAAATATGGGCATTGTCTTGCCACTGTAAAAGTTGAGAGTTTTGTTTCTTTATTGTTATAATTATTAATATTATATTATTTTACTCTGTTTTGAATTCAGTGAAATTAACTGCAGCATTCGTATTCCAAGATCTATATTTGCACACATCGAAATTTAGAATCAGTTTAGAGGACAAACAAGAACCAAAATGCCATCAAACATCAAATCGATTCAGTTTTAACAATGTTACGGGGTTTTGAAATCTGTCAAGTATAGAGTCTGGAACTTTACTTGTCTAAATTTTTGTAAATTTTTGCATGATTTTTGACTGAAAAATCGACCCCCGAATCACTTTTAAAGTTGCGTTTTATACTAATTTGAGTACCCGCAATCGATTAAAAATAAAATATCGTGATTCGAAGCAAAAAAAATTTTTTTTTCCAAAAAAGGTAAGGGGGGAGTAAAGGATATTTTTGGAAAAAAATACAAAAAAAATTTATTTTCAAATACGAACTAAATTTAAATGTAGAATCAGTCTAGAGGTTGTGCTATGAAGAAAATGGTAAACATCATGAAAATCGGTTCAGTTTTGAAAAAGTTATGGGGCTTTGAAATCTGCCAAGTATGGAGTCTGGAACTTTACTTGTCTAAATTTTTGTACATTTTTGCATGATTTTTGACAGAAAAACTCGACGCCCTCAGAATTACTTTTAAAGTTGCGTTTTATTCTAATTTGAGTACCCGCAATCGATTAAAAATAAAAGTTCGTGATTCGAAGCAAAAAAAAAATTTTTTTTCAAAAAAGGTAAGGGGGGAGTAAAGGATATTTTTGAAAAAAATCCAAAAAAATTTATTTTCAAATACGAAATAAATTTAAATGTAGAATCAGTCTAGAGGTTAAACCATGAAGAAAATGGTAAACATCATGGAAATCGGTTCAGTTTTAACAATGTTACGGGGTTTTGAAATCTGTCAAGTATAGAGTTTGGAACTTTACATGTCTAAATTTTTGTCAATTTTTGCATGATTTTTGACAGAAAAATCGACCCCCTCAGAATTACTTTTAAAGTTGCGTTTTATTCTAATTTGAGTACCCGCAATCGATTAAAAATAAAAGTTCGTGATTCGAAGCAAAAAAAAAATTTTTTTTCAAAAAAGGTAAGGGGGGAGTAAAGGATATTTTTGGAAAAAAAACCAAAAAAATTTATTTTTGAATAAGAAATAAATTTTAATGTAGAATCAGTCTAGAGGTTAAACCATGAAGAAAGCGGTAAACATTATGAAAATCGGTTCAGTTTTGACAAAGTTATGGGGTTTTAAAAACTGGAGTGTGGAACTTTACATGTCGAAATTTTTTAAATTTTGACATTTTTTTCAACCAAAATTTCTTTATTTCTAAAATTGCATACATTTTAAATGCAGAATCAAACTAGTGTATAAAGCTTTACCAAAATGCCATAAGATTTTCGTATCTATGTCTAGATAATTTGGATCCAACAGCTGTACAGGTCTAAGTTTTTGTCAATAGTAGTCTGTCAAACTTAAATTCTTAAAACTTTATCTGCCGCGGTTTAAAACGAGTATATATTTCATGTTTTTTAGCTATTGAGTATTTCTGTATTAAAATGCCCCAGGGCAACCTAAAGATAGATGCATCTAATCGCGCACAATTGTCGCTGATATCTACTAATGCAAGTTGCACATCTTGCTGTTAGCATTCACGCCTGAATGAAATGAAAGTCTGCAGGATGCTGTCAATTACAATTAGGTGAACTTTTCCGGCTCGGCAATTGCATAATTTGCTGGCAAGGTGACATCACTTTCCTCACCGCTGCTCGTCTGATTATGCAATTGTCTCCTAGTTGCCGCTGTTCTAACGACCGCACTTTCAGAGTCTCAATCGGCATCCGTATCTGTGAGCTGCAACTGCAAGCGGAACAGAGCACTTAAGGGAGCCCCTGGCCAGTGAGGGGGATCGGCTAATAATAGCCGCAAGGGGTGCACGGGTGCACGGGTGCACGCACATATGGAATCAGATGCAGATACAGATACGCGGGCACATAATGATATAGGTCTAATTATATATATGTAAAATTGGTTGCTCTTTGGGAAGTGCATAAATGAGGAAGTAGCCAAGCATTCAGGGAGGGGAACCCCCCCCCCCCTCACCCACTTTTTAAGCTTTACCCCACAAATTCTGTGGCATGCAGCTGAAAAACGAAAATGCGTTTCCATGCAGGCGACTATGAAGATTTTCACTCAACAAAAGCGCTTTGATTAGGCGCGCCCCTCACCTATATGTGTTGGGTGCCACATGTTTAACGGTTTTGGACGTCTTTTGATTTATGCATTGACAACAAAGCCGCAACTCAATTTAGCGGTGTCAGAAAGCGAGAGAAATATTTAGATTGCCATATGCAGCGTAAACTTAACCTTTCAATTAAGTTAAAAATATGATATTACATTTAAGCGCATTCGAATGCCACTGCCAAACCCAAGCCAAGTTTCTTAAATCCCGTTCCCCTCTCTCCTCCTTCCCGCCCCAACCCAGTCGTCATGCCTGGCTGCCAATGAAACCGAAACATGCCGCTACTTTTGCTTTTTTCAGTGCATGGGCGTAATTAAGTTGGAGGTGCCGGGGTGGCCAGCCTCTAGCTTGTATCTCGAGCTATCTACATACACTGAGCTATGCTAACTATGCCATTGCCACGCACAGTGAGCGTCACAATTATATGCACGTCTCCTTTGTCGCTGTAAGTCTTCGTCGCATCTCAAAGTCTTTCAACACATTGTTGCAATGTTTTTGACTTGTTGCTCAAAGTGGTATTTAGCAAGTGATTTAGTAATGAATCACATTAGTTATCACTCTACGATATTGAAGCCAGTCGTGTTTCAAAAGTTGTTACATCTTTATGGTAGTCAACATTCATATTATTTATTTATAAGTAATAATACCGATTGAAGTGGGAAACCAAATATATTGCTTACAATTGTAAAATTTGTTTTTAAACATAACTATACCTATATCATATATAGATTAACAGTTGTTCATCCTAATACATTATTAATAATAAAACATTCGGTCAAGTAATCAACAATAATTGATGTTGTAGAATATCTCGGGTTCAAAATAATTGTTGCGTAGTCTTCCTAATTATAATTACACTATGCTTAATTGAAAAAAATTGAGAAAAATAGGTTTTCACTGTAATTTCTGTGTTTCTTTAGTAAATACAAAAGAAAAACATTTTTTTATTAAATATAAAAATTTTTATTAAATATAAAAGGTAATCCAAAAGTCTTACAAAATATTACCAAACTTGTTGCAAAGTTGTTTGCATCTATTGTCTTAAATAACAGCTTGTTAGGTTACTAACAATTTTAACAACCATTTGCAAATCTATTGTGTGAACCTAAATAAAAGACACTTAAAAGCGCAGTAATTGAAATTTTCTTTGAATAGTGTTATTGATAGTTCCTCCGTCAGGGTATCCAAGTTTCGGCGAGCATGTTATAAGAATTCCTATATTCTTTTTATTAATTAGTTATGGCTGGGGCTCTCTTCGCCGAGGCCTTGCCTTTTGTGTGTGGCTCTATTTGTTTAAGAGCTCATAATTATTTGCTACACGGCTACCAATTTACAATTCCGACGCAGTTCGTTCAACTTTTGATCAATAATACGTCTTTCTATGGCCAAGCAGACATTTGTGGCATCCACGCTTTCATGCTGTGAGCCCCTTTCGTATATTTTGCTGGCATGTTTTGGATATTTACCGTGCCCATGACGCGTTCCCGCTAATTAGCTACCAAAATGCTGAATTCTTCAATGTCTTTGTTCAATTTGGCCAGCTTTGAAATGCAAATAAGCAAATGACTCGCATTTAGCGCGCATTTGTGAAGGGAAGTTCTTTGTTTTGGCTCAAACTGATGTGAACACATCACGGCCAAAAAGAGACGCGCAATGTTATCTAATTAAATCCGTCAGATTATTATTTGGCTTAGAGTTGTGGGCAATGCAATCGAGACTCCACTTTGGCAACCGGTCAAGGTGAAAGTTGCGACACCTGCCACAGCGCAGTCCAAAGTCCCCCCGAGGGGCACTGATCGCACAGCCTCCAAGCTGGCCATTTAGTTTTGACAAATTAATTGTCTGGCTAAACAGTAATTTGCTTCAACTATGCGCCCAATTAAGTTGCGCTTTTTCGCCAACTCTTTTGGGGCCGTTGTCGGTTATCAACCGAAATTAATGCATAAATTAACATGCGTTGCGTTGCGCTCAACTGGAAGTGGTCATGCCCCCAGTTTGGGGCAGCCACGCGAGGCGCTGCTCGAGCAAACTGACTTGCGCTTCATTTGCAGTGACATTTGCAGCAAATCAACGGCGAGTGACATCCGCGACGAGCGGGAGTTGGGGCAAGTTGCAGCGATGTTGCTGCTACCAAACGTTTTCTGCTCCATTGAAGCATTCAATTGTGGCACTTGGACTCAAACTTGGGCGCTTGGGCGTAGCCATGCTGCAAAAAGCAAATGATGCCACTCAACTTGTTTTTTATTTTTATTTTTTACTTCAGTTTTTCTTTGTAGAAAGTTGCAGTCTGCTGCAACGTGGCCAACGACTCTTCTGTCTGCTTTTCGAATGGTGTTGCATTGGTCAGTTAACGGTTAGAAAAGAACGGCATCAGCAGCAGCCAGCAGCAACATCATTTGGGTTTTGGGGATTGTGTCATTGACTGCGCATAAATAACCAATCATAAAAAGCTGACATTTATTGCCCGTGTCCACAGTGCACACATTAGAAGTGCCTAACCGGTTTCCATTGATGCCACTTACAGTTACAACTTATAACAAATTCGGTTGGCTAAGAGCCAAAATGATGGCCAATATGTAAGCTCTGGGGCAGTTAGAACCCCAAAAATGCTTTGGAAAGTTAACGCAGGCTTTTGAATGAACGAATTAACAGTCTTCTGTAATAGAGCTCATTGTCAGAGTATATATGTATATATATATATGTATATTAACAGTGACGCAACTTATAACCAGATAAATATAGAAATAGATATGATTATAAATAAAATGCAAGTTATATTTATAATATAATATAGATCATATAAAGAAAGAAATCAGCATTGTAATTTGTTGTATTTTTTGTCTTCAGCTGATTAGTTTATTATTATATTGTTTTGAACAGTACAGTCCTGTAGCTGTCACAGGAACGCTGAGTTAAAAAGGAATTAGTTGATAGATTATAGGCAACAAATTTTATTTTTACAGATATATGTATTACTATAATAACCAAAGTGTTAGTTTGGCGATAAAGCCATATAGCATAATTTTTTTAAAAGCAAGCGCTTAAATATTTTGTTTAAATTGAAGATTTGGTTTTAGCAAAGAACATTATGTTAAATTATGTATTTCTGTTGACTTTATAAAAAAATTAGAAATTTGAAAGAATTAATTTTAAATACTCTGCACTGTCAATCCATTGTTTCAAAACAGTTTAAAAGTTTTTGTTTTACAGAATCTTAATCTAAAATCACATAATTAATATATAATTATTGATTGTTATAGACCGTTTTAATTAGTTGTTATTTGAAAAGTTTTCGTGTGGGTGTTTATTCCAAATGCCACATAATGTCATGATTCAACACCAACTTCACGCAAGCCGCCGGCTTTGACCTTTTATAACATGCAGCTAAACGCCAGCAATAACAACAGCTACAACAACAATGGCAAGCACTAACTGGCAGTTGGCAATGAGGCGTTGGCCTGACGTGGGCTTCAAACCTGGCTTCAATTGGCGTGTCATCCCCATCATCATCATCGTCGTTGTCTGCGCCTATTCCGAGGAATGACAATTTGCAAATGTCGCTGGGTGCATAATTTATGCAGATGCAGTTTCTGCTGCAGCAGCTAGCAGCCAGTTTTCAACTGGAACTGCAACTGGTACTTGGTAACTGGCAACTGGCAACGGGTAACTTGTAACTGGCAAGAGGCAGCATTTAGCGTTGGCTATTAAAGCGAACGCCCATGCATATTCAGTGCCATAATCCCAACGGTATTTTAATGCTAAATGCTCACTCACTTCGGAGAACCCGTTTTTCCGGTAATGACCTTCAGTGTTTGCTTTATTATCACCCCCCACACGACTGGGGGCCAAGACTTCAGTTGGAGCTGTTGAAATTCTGTTGAATCCACAAAAGGTAGTCGTAGTAACTTCCTGAACATGCGACGCTAACAATTTGGAGCTCTTTTTACTGATGTAGATTGAAATCACCATTTGGTCCAACACACAAAGCTGCTCCATTTCAGAGCCAAGTTCTGGGTAGCATATGTGTTCTTCTCCCCCCTTAAGTACGCCGATACAGAAAGCGTAGCCTATTATGAAGCCCAGGGCCATTAACTGTACTCGAGAGCCATAGAAAATGCCAAAACAATTAATTACATTTGACTGATTTCGATTCCGAATCCAAATCCAGTTCTTGCCCTGTCTCGGCACGCTTAAGCAGCAGCCCACTCGGCGCGCTGTCAATCTCAAATGCAAATGAACCGATCCAGCGGCGGATCAAGTGCTAAATGGAATGCCTGTTAATTAAACAGCCGTTAGCAGCAACACCGAACCACGCCAACTCCCCACGCAACCCCCTCAGTCGTTTACCTGCGATTTCTGACTGCGCATTGCATGCTGCCGGCAACCGGAGACTCAATTAAAAGCCCCACTAGCTGAATAGTAAAAAATGTAAAATTGTAATTGCATTTAACCTGAGAAGGTGTGTAGTTCCTGCACTGGCGTCGTTCGAATGGGGCGCTGCAAAAATATTTATATATTTATATTAAATATAGTTTCGATGCTGAACATAAATTTACTATTCGCGGAAATTTTCTAACTCATTACATATTTAAATTGATATTAAATTATTTTAATATAACCCAAAATTTATAATTTTTGGGAGCCTAGAACTATTTTAATCGGCGTGGGATACGTAAATATAATATAGTTTTCACAAATTCACTTTGCACAGAATTTTTTAAACTTTACGAATACAGTTCAATAAGTTTTCAAAAATTTTAATTGACATTAATTATTAAAATTTTAGGCTGCCCAGTTAAATTGTAATATACACATATAATATAAGTTCGATGCCGAAAAAAAGTACCTTCCACAGCATTTTTTTAACTGTCAATTAAAATTGGAATTGACATTCAATTTTATTAAAGTGAAGTGAAGTGATTTTAAGAACCCAGACCAACTTCAGAAGCCGAATCTGACATATTTCGAATGCTATCCGATTCCTTCCCTTTCTGTGTTTATGTCTAAAGTGCCTTGTGAAGATCGTAGCCTATTAAGTGTTTAGCGTTGCGTAAAATTGTATTAATTTGTGAACCTTGTATTCATTAAACACGTTAAAAGTGGTTTTTAAAGTTGATTATCAATTTTAATTTGAGCGCGTTTGTATGGCATATACAAATTAAGTCTATGATTGCGTACTGAAAGGCACAAAGCAAACATTACTCTCTTGCTGTCTATTCCCCCCTAATGCTATACACCTGTGTTTCTGCAAATGGAAAACAAGTTATATAAACTAAAATTAGTTCTTAGATCTAAATGCAAATTTGTGGCATTGCATGTTCGATTTATTCTGGTTATGACCATTAATTGTTGGCTACAAGACCATTACACCTTTGAGCTAAATAGGAACTTTCAACGGGGCAGTAGGCTCGACGGGTCACTAGAACAAGTGCTGGCCATGGCCAGCTATTAAGTGTGGTAAAAGCAAACTTGCCACTTGGCATGTTAACCTTGATAAAAGCTTCTATTTTTTATCCGCACATTGAAAGGCATAAAAAGCCCAGTGTTCAAGTGCATGAACCAGCTGCAACTTGGTCAACAGCTTGAGCGAGCGACAATAACAAATATTTGCAGCGCAGGCGGCTCGATTACAGTGAGGCTTTGGTGTCGATTATATGGCCCGAAATGCCAGCACTGCTTGTCTGCCAAAACGTATGTATGTTAATGTATATATGTACAGCTTGGCTTGGCTCAAACCCAGACTCAAGTCGGGCGGGCATGGCCAGAGGGTGGCATGAAATACGAGCGCAACGTGCATCGAATTCGGGTCATTGCTTGAATCTGGCCAGGCCAGCCATTGGGCCACCGGCAGCCAGCCTTGGCGCCACAAAGTAGCGGGCGGTGGGGCGGTGGGCGCACGGCTTTAGCATTTGGTAATTCGATTTCAGGTAACGCGCGCTGGCCAAAAAATAAAATTGCACGAGCCCGTCGGGCATTGAACTGCGCCGAATGGAGTTGTTGTTACACTCGTTCAGGAAAGGAAAAGAGTATATTGGTATATTATCATGTGCGCCAATATAACCTGCCATTATTGCGATTTACGGGGGGCAATTGAATAAAAACTATTCATCCCCCTCTGATGTAAAGCTAGATGCATACTTTTTCTCAGACAGACTACTTAAAAGCTTCTCTAAAGAAGGCTCAAATATTTATTGGCTATGATAAAATCGCTCAAAAAATCGCACCAAAATCTATATTTTACCAAAATAAATTGTTTAAGCTGCGAATGAGTATTGCTCAGTCGATTAGACCCGACTGCAACGTTCGTGTTTATTACAATCAAACTAATGTTTTGCTTTTTTGCATTGCTTCATATTTTGCAGGCAAACAATAAATCGAATCGAGCAGCAAACGTGCCAGGAACACGGTCCAAGCAGGTAAGAAAAACATTTTCACTGTGCCACCTAGCTCATAATTTGCCGTCGAAATTCACACAGAATGCAAAAATGCGTAACCGCGAAGCAACGCTTGGCATGCAACTTGGCTGCCTGCCACGCCTCTAACGCCCACGCTTCTCCGTAATTTGCCACAAAGTGCAAATGTACATATGTAATTGAAGGCAAACTGCAATTGCAACTGCAGCTGCAACTGCAATTGAAGACTTGCCAGACAAACGCTGGCATGTAAAACACTTGTAATTCGAGGCGACTGCCGCTAACAATGTGCTGTCGTTGCCAGGTGAGAAGTGAAAGGGGGCGTCGAGGGCAGCCTGAAGCCAGCAGCTCCCAGGCCCCATGTCGCAAGACCGGGAAGCATTGGCAACATCAATTGTAATTGCCATCGACTTGCATGCAAAGGCTGCAAATGCAACTTGCCAATTGTCGATGTCTTTCAGCTGCTGAAATATCGTTAGCTGCATATTTAATTAAATGCCATAATTGGCCCCACATTAAACAATGTGTGGAGCCCATTAACTGACAAGCTTTGAACTCAAGGCAGGGGGAAGGGGTCGGGTGATCACAACACCCTCAACTGCTCTAACTAAAAACTTTCGCTGAGAAACTTATAGGGGAAATTTATTCACATTAGATGGAAATCTTCAATATACATTTCATGTTAAAATTGTTTTGAAAAGTCTTTCAATATTTAAAAAAATTGAGATTAATTATAATTATAACGAAATTAACATTGTGTTCAAGCCTAACGCATTTAAAAAAGATTTCATAGTTAACATTTTTTCGAGATTATAGAATTTATTATACAAGGTAAAATATATTTAAATATATATAACATATATATTCCTTTAAATATAGTTAACTTTTTTTAATGGGCTTATAGAATTCATTACACAAGATAAACTATATTTTTATTTGTATTATTACCCTTAAATATAATAAATAAATATAAAAGAGTACACACAATTTGCTTTAAGACTTAGAAGAAATAAAAATGAGGTGTTTTTACACTGAGAACAGAGTAGCTCGCAATCGGGACATGCCAACTGCAGCATTCATAACTATTTTTAGGGAGAATGCAAAAAAAATAATATTTTAAAACAATTTACGCCTTCACTTGTATTGTTTTTAAAATTTTTGAATTCCTATACCCACACTCACTTTACAAATATGAACACAAATAAACACTTAAGAGGGGAGACAATTGAGTAGATTTTCAGTTAGAAAACAAACAAGAAATAAACGCGGAGCAACAACAGCGAATGACAGCTGCATTGAAACGTTTAGTCTGAGAGATTTGCCTGGAAATTAAAAACGACAACAATAAAACTTTCCATTTCTAACAAAATTACACTCGGAACCAAACAAAGCAAGACAAATTTATCTTGTTATCCGATTTTTTGTTGTTGCTGCTAGGCCCAACAACAGCTTGGTCTTTTTCTGTTGCCTTTGTTGTCGTAGTGAAAATGTATTTTGAGTTTTTCAAGACAAACACTCACAAATATACATATGTGTATCTGTGTGTGGCATGCAGCACACGCGCCCCAATAGCAACAAATTGCTGCCGGCGACTAGAACCAATTTGTGGCACAGCTTTGTGGCAGCGCTCATGTGGCGGAACTGGCAATTAATTATTGCCACTGTTGGTTTTTTAGTGGGCAGCACATTATAAGGTGCTAAATGCCAAAGTGCTGGCCATTCAAATGACTTGATGCCGCTCAAACATGCAACATCTGCTCCAAAATGCCAGCCTCGCTTGATTGACAATATGTACAATTGGGGGGCCAGCAGGGCAGCATCTGCTAAATGAGAGCTGTTGACAATGTGTTGAATTTAATGAAGAAAAATGTCACTCACATCGGATGCCATAAGCTGACAGCAGAGTCCCCTGCACATTGTTGCCGTTTGTTGTCTGCATTAAAAGTGCATTAAAGCAAATTGCACAAAATATATTACGACAAACAAAAACAAAAAGCAAAGCAAAGGCAACAACGCGTTTTGCGGTGCGTGTGAAATGCGCCGCGATAAAAACCGCGGCAAAAACGCGCGCGCCCAATGCAACAGTTGCGACAGCGCGCTGTCAAGATGGGGGCCTTCGGAGGTCGTTAGATAGATAGCAGCGCGATAAGCGGCAGTAGCTGTGGCAGCAGCTGTGGAGATCTCTTCAATATCGCCTTAATTGAAACTGTCAATTGGGGTTTCTCGCGCCGTCTCCCTCTTGCACGCGCTCACTCTCTTTCTCGGCGCCATTTTTGGCGTAGGCGACGCAGTGAAAGTTGCAATCGGCGATTGGTCGCTAGGTACACACAGGTAATTAATGCCAATTAAATGTCAGGTCGCAGCAACAGCAACTCAACAGCTGACCAGGGCTGCAAATCCAAACAAAAATGTTTTCGGTTCACGGTTTGAACCAAAATAAATCCCACAAAATGCCAATAAAAAAGCAGCAGAATTTGTCAATGTTGTGATTTTGCCATACATAGACAATTAAATTTTTTTTACATCTATTTAAATATGTATATTTAACTATAATAAGTCATCATTATATGTACAAGTAAAAATCTACGAAAAAAAAATAATATTTTACAAATGAATTCAAATGATTTGACATTTGTAAAAAATTATTGATTCTGGTGATACCAAACTGGTTCGGTTCAAAATAGTGGAGGTTTTATATTTGAACCGACTCGGTTTAAGCCTAGTTTGCAGCCTTGTTGCTGACCGCGCCAAACTTTGACTTTCAAATGTTGCACTGATTAATTATGCCAGACAAATGCACTGCGAGCTCATTTAAATGGCAACGGCAACGCCAGACGATGGCAGCTCAATTGATTCCATTTCTCACGAGCAGAGTCGCGACGGCAGCTGTCAGGCTCGTGGGTTTTTACTCGACTGGCTTGCCAGACTGTTGCCAAGTTGCCAGTTGCCCGTTGCCAATTGCCAGTTGCCAAGTTGCTTCAATTAGGCGCGGGCAAGCAGCTGGCAGCTGCTGGCAACCCCCAAGCATGCAGTTAGCTCCATGCGTTGGGCGCTTTCTACGAAGCTCTGCGCAAACAAAGGAAAAGTGCAAGTTGCCGGCGGGTCGATGGGCAACAGCAGCAACAATGACGGCAACATCAGCAACTTGTGACTGTGCGATTACCGCACTACAAAGTTATTTATGATTATTTAATGCAAAGCTTGTTGTTGCTGCCTGCAGGTTCATTGCCCAAAAGTTCCCTTTTCTATTGGGCCTGCAATCGCGCGCAGCATCCAGAGACGATAATTGCTGCTTTTGTCTCTTGTCTCGTCTTCCATTGAACTTTGAACTTGGCCTGCCTGGCAGCGGCTTACTGGCTGTCTTTACGTTTATTGCAATTTTTTGCACTTTTGAACGCTGCGTATACGTAATATTTGTATTTGCATGGCAAACCTTGTGTTAAATACTGTGTGCTCAATATTGTTGGTAAGGCTACGACTATTTGCGTATGTCGTTAGCATATAATTGCATTTGGCCAGCTCTCGAATTAGCACAGAAACAAAGTTACAATGAAATATTGTTAATTTGCGCTTTGGCATAATTTAGCAACTAAAATTAATACAAATTGCATTTGCTGCCGGTCTGCAGCACAATTAAAGTTGCCCAAGCACACAAATTTAATGATTTGACTAATATTTCTAAACAACAATACGTATATGTACGCGTTTTTAACTTCTTAAATGTCAATAGAAAATATAAAATAACCCTGCTACTATATCCAAATTACTTGGTTGTTTTGTTTATCTGTCTTTTGCAATGCAAACAATTGCTGAACTTTTTCATACAATTACATTGTTGTACAACTGCTACACATACATAAAGTACAAGATTTTCCATCGATGATTGGACTCGGACCAAAATGCATGCAGACATCATTTTGTTTTTGATTGTCTTTGCTGTTTTGGCCAAAATTCGCAAATTGTTCTTTTGCGGCATTTATTGTGGCATTTTGTGACTCAGTCATATTTCCCAGCTTGAATTACTATAATTGATTTTTTTGTGCATTATTTAGTTGTGCAATAAAAGTCAGCAGAGGCGGCGAAGCTTACGCCTTAAAAAGGCAATTATAGCTCGCAACGAAGCGGAAAGCTAAGCAAAAGGTGAGTTAGAACATTACTTGAAGTTCGACTTGATTGTACTCTATATATTACTAAGAATAGCCCAATATTCAAAGTTAAATGTTCGAAATATGTAAAATTTCCTATGGTTTTAAAAGGCAAAATATAAAAAGGAATTACATAAATGTGTTATATTTCAAATATCAATTGTTCTTTACTTTGACATTAATGGTAATTCAAGTAGGGCATAACAGACTGCACAATACTCGTTAAACAGTGCGAACGAGAACGGTCTTAATGTTTATTAAGTTATTATTATTATTTTAGAACAGGCATATAATGTATACAATTTTGTGATTTAAAACTGTTTCTGAAGGTGTACGCGAGTGAATATTCCAAGTTTCAAGTCTTGCGCAATGTTTTCTTTGTTTATTTATTTATTACCTAGTTTTTGAATTCTTTTCTATAGCATTTTAACCGCATTACTTGCGTACATACAGACAGCAAGCCATTGCATCAAACTAATATACTCTTTTCACCTTGAGAAAAAAAGGCATATTATTATTATTGTTTCCTAACTCACCACATAAAAACATTAACTTCTAGTTATACAGATACAGAGTAAGCTTCACTTGCATGTCGTCTAGTTGTCTAACAAGTTTATCGTAGAGAGTATAAGGCTGTAAAAAGACGTTATAAATCTTTATTATCTACGAGTGCTAAGTATTCGCCATAGTTGCTATTGTTGTGTTTCGTACAAGCTGCTGGGTGTTCATTGTTTATGGGTTCTACATAGCCAAGATTTGAATGTGAACCGGTTGCAAGGCTTCGAAAGAGCAGCCAGTTGAGCACTGAGCAAACAATTGTCAGACTGTGAACTATACACGATGACTTAATGCGACCACCAGGCGCCCCAGAGCCCCCATCCCACTGGCCAACCGAAAACCACAATTTGGGCCAGACTCTTAGGCCAGTTGTGCAGCTGACAGCTATCGCTGCTGGTAGCTGGACCAACCGCAAATGCGCCAGGCACCACTCTGGTCATGACTCATGACTGCAGCCCCAATCGGAGCCGTGTTGGCCAGGCCTGGCTGGCAGCCTGACAGCTAGCAAATGGTGCATGCAAATTTGTTGCACGCTACAAAACGGAGTCTGTGGACTCTTTAATATCTCGGATATCTGTAAAAAGTATCCCACGCAACAGGTTTTTATACTTTAATTGTTGCTATTCCTTTTCGGGTTTGTTATAACCAGGCCTACCTCGTTCACGAAGTGATGAGAGTATATTGGGTTTGTACAAGGTCCATTTTGCTGCTTGGAGTATAAATCGTGTATACCTGCGTCATAGGAAGGGACGTGAGAATTCGATACAAATCTATCTATCTCCCTCAGTTTTAAACCTAGAGGCACAAAATGTTCACAGACAGCTTACTGACGACATCACCCTAAGATCACAAAAAAAAATTTTTTTTGGATACGCCCACTGGGGGCGTGGCAAATCGATAACATCAATGTACATTGGGTTGCCTAAACCGCAAAAATTCATATCTTCCACAATTTTATCTGGTCCAAATTTGGCAGAGTGTATTCTGATAACTTGCTCAAAAGATAGAGCCGAAAATTTCGGCCACGCCCACTACATCCCACACAAATTACAAAAAATTATATTTTTCAAAATAAGAATAATAATTAAGACCGTATTCGATTGTTTGAAGCTGTTAATATACCGAACGTGTATTACGCAGTCCTTTATACCCGGCTGCAGTGTTCTTATTTGTTTTTTATTTCTGAGACCCAACTCTGCCAGAACCTGTAGAGCATACATAATTTCTACGCATCATAAAAAATGTTTACTGCACATAATTTAAAATTAAGCAAAAATTATAAAGTCACGCCAGGCAAGAGACCAAAAACTTGACCGGGCAACTGAGAAGTTGATGTGTGCGCGCGTGTGTGTGTGTGCGTGTGTGTGGCCATAAATTGGAGTTACGATCCCCGTTGACGGCGACTTCTGTGTTTGATGCCTGTGGGAAACTTTAAACTAAGTTGAAATGCGATGCCAGCCTCGAGTAAGTGACACATTTCGCTCTGCTCTTCTTTTTTTCGGGAGTGCGCTTTTAATGAAGCGACATGTTGCGGCAACACATGTGCCACAAAACAACAACGAGAAGGAAGCCGCCGCAGGCAGAACGGCCACTGACACCCAAACCTGAACTCGTTCTGGCACCAGACGCCATTCGGTTGCATGAATGAATGCGTTTCCATTTATTAATTTGCAGCCTTTTGTTGCTCTTGCAACTCTTTAGCTGCAGCAGCTGCACCCCAAAAGTCGCCAACTTGGCGTCGCCTCTGTATGTGCCGCCGCCCCTCCCCCTGCCACCCCCCTCCCCCTCCCGGTCTGCCTCTGCCAGTGCGTCACGCAAATGAAAACGAAGCCGACGCCAATGCAGCCGTTGCAGCGATATGAGAACTTAACCTTGAAATATTTTGCTGTCGCAAACTATATAAAAAGAAGACCGAAAGGGCGTTCTTCCTTACATGCTTGTACTTAAGCATACACTCACAAAAAAGGCAGAATCTTAAATTTATTAACGTAAGAACTCGATTTTTAGAGGTCATCAGAAAATTGTCTGCCAAATTTGGCGATTCTAGTTCTAAGCCCTTACGTAGTATTCACAATTTTTTGTTAGAGAAGGTCGTCGTAATCTATCTGAAAGATTTTATGTAGCTCGCTTTAAAACTGAGGGATGGAAATCAAGACGTACAAATTTTCAAGAAATTATTTCAAGACAATTGTGTAACTGAAACTGAAATTATTTAATTAAGACTTGTTTACTTGAAGTTTAAAGCTACTAAACACTCTTTATTAGGCAAAAATAATAATAAAATATGAAGTCATTTTCCATTTGTCAAATTAACATTAAATTTTGTACATTTATAATTTTAAAGTCTACTGTTGTTTTTCTTTCCTCGAATAACTAAATATTAAACTAGCTTTTAGGGACATTAAAATTTAACAGTTCTGGAGTTAATGGCTTAATTAATATCGAAAAAGAATGCATCCAAGCAGACTGGACAGTATCGAATAAACCGATTATACCATTGTTAGGATTTTTAAATTATACGATCTTATTGTGTATCTTTGAACTTTAATATTAACTGCAAGGGCATTCAAAAGGGTTATGCTCCACACAGTTGTGGTGATATATTTAATTTGTAGGGCATGTTTAACGAGTAGTAGTTAATGTTGACATCCAATTGACAACACGATAGCGAACGCCTTTATCTCGATGGCAGCTGAGATAAATGGCAAATTTGTGCAGAGCACAGAATACAAATAGGCAACAGAAACTTAAGAACCGATTGTCACTGGCATAAGCAGAAACCCATAAAACTTTAAATAAGTCTAATAACATGATAAACGTGTTCGTTCCTCTTCGTTCTCGACTCTGGCGCAAATTTAATGTGACTCGTCATTAAAAGGTTTCTTAAAACTCAATCTGTAATGCGAATCTGCGCAGAGATTCGCGATAGATTCGACTTGTAAACAGCTTCATTAAACAGGTAGTTGGGTTTCTTTCGCAGAGGCTTAACATCAACTTCAGCTCCTCCCTTTGAATACACTCGTCTCCACTTTGAGCTGAGTGCGCGTTAAACTTGATAAACAAACTTCACAATTTAATTGTCGGCTGCTGACAAGTCAGAAGTTGTTATTGTTGTGTTATCGCACGAGTTTGTTGTTTTACCTGTTGACAATATCCCGCCGCCTGCCCTAACATCCGGCCAGTTCAAGTTTGCTAAAGCCAACTAATGGCCAGCTCGAGCAACTAGTACCATTTGGCTAATGACATCTTTGGCTTGTGTTGTTAATTCTATAAACTTGGCTGCCCGCCAGGAAATTAAATAGCCTAGGTTAATTAATGCTTTAACCATAATTCGCCCGCTGTGTCTTGGCCTATTATGCAGTTGGCATTGGGTCGTGCCAGGGCCAACATTTCCATCCAACCAATTGTCAGATGCCTTGTAAATGCAATTATCTCTAGTCCGAGAAATACTTGGCTTTCCAACGGCTCACAGGTGGCCATCTATAGATGAGTTATATATGACTCATAAAAAGCAGTTCCCAATCAAGCATTCAGCCTGATGACGATGAAGATTTTGAACAAAATAAATAAATAAAATAAAATGCATACTTAATTTGTTTTGGAACTGTAAGAAAGAGAACGAGCTCAATTCCACTTGTACTGGACTATAGAAAGGATTTTTTCTCAAAGTTTATGTACATAAATATATATATATATCTTTATAAGAGTGTAGAGTTCTAATCTGTATCGCGAGTTATAAGCTTTATTAATGGATTATTTGCCACGACAAATGCCAATTTAAGATTATAGCAATAAGCTTCTGAATCCAAGCGCTTTAGAGAATGTCGCTCAAAGGAGAATAACACAAAAAGTGAATTATATGAGTCATTCAGACAAAGATTCGTTCTGATAAGAACTGAAATTCGTGTGACGGGAGGTGCGCATAAATAAGTTCTAATTAACTTCTGACTTAATGTTCATTTGTTTTTATTTGAGCAATCAAATTGCCGTTATTTATGACGAATTTTAAATTTCGACCTAGAACTTTGCACTTTGCCGCAACGGCCGTTTGACTGCCAATTGCCATTTAAGGCCTAATCGAGGTAAATTTAAAATAAATGCCACTACTTCAGCTCAGCGCCATTCGTAGGAGAACATTTCTAATCAGAGTAATCGAGAGCCAGTTTAATTTCCATGGCTCAAAACGGCTTTGTTTTGAACCTATTTGCCAGCTGCCTTTTATGGCCAGCGCTGAGATGTTGACATTTAAAGCAGCGCCCACAACATCCGCTCAGGTAAGAGACCCAACCCGAAACGAACACTTTGAGCTCAGGAATTTGTTGATTTTCGTATTATTATCATTTTTATACTCCGTTCATGAGGCGAAGACAGTATATTGGGATTGCACAAACCGTCCGTCTCTCAATTACAATACAATTTTCCAGACAGATTACTGATGGCATCCTCTGAAGATCGCAATATCAATCTTTAATATTTTTGAATTTTTGGCAAACAGTTTTCTGATGAACTTCTCTAAATATCGAGACGTTTTCACGCCCACTCCCGCCCCCGAAAATTACAAAAATTTATATTTATCCAAAATATCAATAATATTTAAGCGCTTATGCTGTGAACGAGCATTGCGCAGTCGGTGACACCCGACTGCAACGTTCTTGCTTGTTTTTCAAATGCCTTGGCGCAAATATTGAACCAGTCATCGCCCCAAAAACTTTAAATACTTCATCCAAGTCGAAGATTCTGTGATTTCATATGCACAGCTAAGTGAGTAAAAATATATTTGTGGTACTATCCCCCAAACCGCTTTGCATAATTCCAAAAACAGAACTTTGGCATGCATATCGCAGGTGTACATATATACGAATATATATACATAACGCTAAGCATATAAATAAACATCAGAGCCAAATGGGAAATGGGCAGCAGAACAAACTCAGCCACGCATAAATCTCACGTGTAAATGTGGAACAAACTTCGGGCAACATTTCTGTATTTGAATATGTTCTACGCTCATCTCTCGTTTTTGATGTTGGACTTCGGCGGCATCTTCTTGTGGTAATTTGTAGCGCTGTGAATCGGGTGAGGTTGCAGCTTGATCGATGGCTTTGACTGTTGACTCGAATGAGGCACACTAATAGACCCACTTCTAGGGCGCTAATGGAGCATCTGATGTGATAATGGGTGCCTCAGCCATTTGATTCAATCAACGCATCCGACTCGGGAGACCTCGTGCGTTCTGTTCCTCAAAACTTGTTTATTGGCAGATAGAAATATGTTTGTATACCAAATTCCACGCATTCTCCGTCTGCAGATTAGCCCCCAAGCGGCAATTGGCCAAGTGCAGCGGCCGAACGGCAAAGAAATATGCAACTGGGCGAGAAGAGAACTTTCTGCTGCTGCCGTTGGCCAAACCTGTTGGCCCCATTTGGAAGTCGCAGACGCGCCGACGGTCAGTTAACTGTTAAAATTTGTATGCCAGCGATCAGATTAAGGCAAATACTCGGCGCCGAATGCAAAATATCGAACGGGTTTAGTGCCTGGAGCTGCCGAAATTGCCAATATCTGGTATATGTATATGTAAACTCATACCTGGTATTCTCGGGCAGCAATTAAATGGCGCGGAACCCGGCTGACCGACTTTGCATTCAACTTTACCCGTCCTGGCTGGGCGCTAGATCCGTGAGCTCGGAGCATGAAATTTATGTAGATTTATTTGTGTTACATTTTTGTGCGACAGCAACGTCTTGATATCTCTCTGCTGTGGTCCAATCTTAAACGCTGGCAGCAGCATTCCTTACGGCGAGTGCCGCTGCCCAAACTTGAAAACTAGCTGCAACTTGTTATACCCCTTCACGAAGTGCGAAGAGCATATTGGCTTTGTGCGTTGTTTTAAAATATTTTGGGCAATTCAATAAAATCGATTAATCTCCGCATTTCTTAATGCTGGATGAATACAATTTATGCAGACAGTTTTCGGATGACCTCCAAAAAAATATTATACTCTGCTTTTAAACTGTAAACGAGTATCGAGCACTCAGTTACACCCGCCTGCAACGTTCTTACTTGTTTGTTGTAGCTCGGATGTTGTCTGCCTGTTGGCTGTTGGCGCTCCTCTTTTGTAGTTGGGCAGCCTCCCATTTTTATGGTCAAATAGCGCCACAATTTGCTGCCACTTTTCGCAGTTTCCCCAACGTGTTTCACTTTTGTGCCGATTCGGTCAGGCGGCGAGGAACTAGTGCCAGCTGTGATCCCTTTTGATTTATGATCGGGCTTTGAGCAAGGTGTGAGAAAAGCAGCACCAAATGCGGCTGCCTGAGAATTGGCGCAGAGATGCAGCCAGGTCTCGGTGGCCAGAAACAAATTGGCTATCGATGCCGCAACCGAATGCAAATGAGTGAAAGAAAAAATGCAAACAATTAACAAGCAACGAACGGCAGCAACAACAAGTCGAGCAAATTTATGTGTAACGCGGACAAACAAGCGCAAAAACACGGCAGCAACATTTGCCAGCCACGCCGTTATGCAATGCTCCCCCTTCTGCGTCCAGCTGATGAGGCCAATGGTATTTGCGAGCGGATTGCACAAAGCCAAGATTTATGCATATTAACGTTTAGCCAAAACGCTGACCCAAAAACAGTAGCAATTGCTGCTGCTGCTGCTGCTGCTGCAAATGCAAAAATCAAGCGTAGCATCAACAGCAGCAGACGCCGCACGCCGCCAACAGCTTAACAATGGGTCAACTTTCGTTCACGTTGGCGTTGATAAATGAGACCCAAGAAGCCCCAAAACTGTGTCTGTTGTCATCTTTGTTGTGTGGCTCTGTCGCCTTGTTTTTTTTTTTTTGTGGGTGTTGTCGCCGTTGTCAGCAACACTTTCTCAATTAGACGCCGCCGCAGCGTGTTGTTGGCCAAATTGACTTACAAACGCACTCACAGTCTTTGTCGGCCTTAAAGAGGGCTAATGACTTAAAGACATAAACGCTGCATTGTTCAGCTCCTTTGTTCTTACGGCCGTGAGTAATCTTAACTGTTACAGCAGAAACGCCCCGTCAGATGATTGTCCGAACTGAAATTGTAACACTGGTTCTGGCGTCTACAATCTTGCTCTGGGCATTGCTTCAGTTATGTCACGCAGTGTGTAATGCATCAAAGAAGGCATCTCGAACACCGCAGAGCATCTCCCCCTCTCTGTTTTTACACACTGTATTTAGACAATAAGTAAATTTATTTAGTTGATTAAAATTAACAGTAATAGAAACATACTATTATATTTTACTTATTTTATATGTTATGCAGAAGTCAAGCTTATTAGTTCTATCTATCCGGAAGATCAAGAATGTGTACTCTTTTAACTCTGCTTACTGTTAGACTATTATCTGTTAGATTCAAGGCTAGGTTGTGAAGTCTATCAATGTATTTTTTACTGAGTTCATTTATTTCTTCTTTCACATGGGGAATTTTGCTCTCTCTGTTTAACATTCAGTTTATAGGAGCTACAAAACTCTTTTTCTCTGCTTCTACAATTATGAGCTGGGTTGCTGCATTTAATTGTATTAATTGCACATTAGACAGATTTCAAAATGTATTGTAAAAGTGGTATACATATATCTGCAAGGGTATTTTAACTTCGGCTACCCAAACATACATTTTATTTTGTTTGAAGTGCATTTAGATTCTTTGTGCCATTCTTGAGCATATAAAATAAATAATAACAATTAGATATAATTGTATATTTCTGTTAAAGAAACTGGTTTACCTTCCTGCCATTTTTCGACTCGTTCACGAAATGAAAAGAGAATATTGGTTTTGTGCAATATTTATATAATACAATTTTTAAGCAACACACATCAAATACGAAAATTCATAATTTCCAAAATTGTAATGATAGAGTCACCAAGTTTGGGTGACAGTGCTATGATGACCTTCTCTATAGATCGAGTATTTTTTCCAAATACTGTGAACTGTGAAATACTGTGTATTGCGGAGTTGGTTACACCCGAGTGCAAAATTTCAACTTGCTTTTGTTTGAACTGAGTTAAAATTCTTTAGACTCTTCTTGAGGATATCAAAAAAATATATAAAATCAAATAGATATAACTATTTCTATTAAGAAAACTGGTTTAGCTTCCTGTCAATTTTCGTAATGGGTAAACACAAGTAGTTTTTTTTTAAATTTTGTTAACGTTTTTACGCTTTTGGGCAACTTTATTGTTCCGCAGTTTTTATGTTAATATCATTAATTGCACATGCAGGCAGTCTATCGCCTGGGCCGTCACTTCCCTGGGCAGTTTTCGAAAGTCATTGCAGGCGCCAAGTTGAAGCGCAAACACAAACAAACTAGCTGGCAACAGCAGCAACAACTGATTACCCAACAGCAATTGGAGACACTGTCAAAGTGCAGAGAGACCTAAGCAAACAGAGCGCCTTGACAACATCAGCAGCAACATCAGCAGCAGCAACAGCCATAATTTCAATAATATCATTATCAAGATGAAGATTGATTGATAGTCGCCATGGCCAATGAATGTTGGACAGCTGGGGAAGACATTGAATGACCGCACGGCCACTTGGCTAATGCAAATTGCCAAGTTTGACTGCTGCGAATTGTGGCTGCTGTTGCTGCTCTCGTATTTACATTCAATAATTTTGAGTCATGCCGCAGAAGCTGCATTTATGCAGTGAAAGTTGCTTGCAGCAACAGTTGCTGCTCGGGCTTGCGCAATCGCGGCCGCAAAGAAAGTTTTGTTTTTAGCAGCCTTTAAATTTATGCGCTAATAATCCAACAATATAATGGCATTACTCATTTTCTTTGCACTTGCAGAATATGGTGGAATAAGGCACGCAGCAGCAGCAACAGCAGCAACAGCACATCAGCAACAGTCAACAGGCAACTGGCAGCAGCAGCAGGAACAACAGACAAGATGTCCTCCTCGATTTGTTCGCACTTTACGCAAAACGCGTGGAAGAAGGATCTCTGCTCGAACTGCTTCAAGTCCAAGGACGAGCACAAAGCAGCCGCCGCTGCCGCCGCGCAGCAGAGCTCCAAGCCCGGCGTCGCCAGGTCCGACGGGCACACAAAGACTGACTACCCGAACAAGCACAAGACGCCCGCGAAGAGCATCATCAAGAAGGCCTTTGGCGTGCGGCTCACCACGACAACAACAACAGCAACAACAACAACAACGAGCAGCAGCAGCTTCGGCAAGTCCAGCAGCAGCAGCTCCCGGTCCGGCAAGGTTTGCTTTCCCAAGCAGCTGCACGAGATCATTGGCTATGGCGGCGAGTGGTCGGAGGAGGAGGACGACGACGAGGACGACCACGACTTCATGAATCTGGGCAACGAGCACGACGACATGGCCATCACGGAGACGGACGACGAGGACGCCGTCGAGCTGAAGCGGATAACGCGCGCCAACACGGACTTCAACATGAACAACGGCAATCTGCTGGGCGACGCCGAGGACAACATCAAGAAGTCCTTTGCGGCGCTCAAGCTGGGCGCCCCCCAGGTGGACAAGGAGGGCAAGAAGCAGACGCTCACGATCAACGTGATGCCCTTCGGGCAGCCCCCAAGCAAGGCGGCAACGAAGCAACAGTCAGCGCCGAGCAAGCCAACGGCAACAGCAGCCGCCAGCACAGTCACGACCATCAAGAGCAGCATCAGCAGCAGCAGCACCAAGAAGGTGACCACCACGCTGACGCCCACGCTGGTGAAGAGCACGCGCGATGGCAAGGACAGTCCGCCCATTGAGCGGGCGATGGAGAAGTCCCTGCTGGACGAGATCTCCGAGACGCTGCAGCAGAAGCAGAAGCAGAAGCAGCAAAGCGAGATCGCCACGGCGACAACATCAGTCACAACAGCAACAGTTGCTAGCAGCAGCAGCAGCAGCAACAAAATCAAATTCGAGCTCGGCTCGCTCAGCGATGCCCCAAAGCCATTTCTCGACCTTAAGAAGCCCATCGCGCGGAACGCGCCCATCACCAAGGAGCACGCCAAGCCCAAGGTGAACGTCTGCCACAAGTACTCGGACACGGACAGCAACTGCTCGGACACGGAGAACGGCGTCTCCGCCTACTACGACGTGGTCGAGACGCAGCTCAGCTACGAGAACCTGCCCGACGGCAAGTTCAGTGAGCAGGTGGGCGTGGCCGGCGTCGCCCAGGCGGAGGCCAGCAGCAGCACACACTACTCGAGCTCGCAGTACATCACGGACATGCTGCTCAGCTCGAAGACGCGCGCCGCCAGCTACAATCTGCACGAGGGCAACTTCATGACCAGCAAGATCACCTCCGACGGCCTGATCGTGACCAAGTGCAGCTCGGACGACGCCCTCGACTCGACGGGCAGCAGCTTCGACGGCAGCTCCGACGAGGAGAACGCCTACAACATGATCCGCAGCGAGTCCGACTCTGGCATTGGCATCAGCATCGGCAGCGACTACAAGAACCTGCCCACGACCAAGGGCGCCGCCGAGCAGCGCTCGCCGGTGGAGAAGAAGCTCAGCGCCAGCACGAACAACTCCGACTACGAGGATATCCAGATTGGCGACCAGTCGGGCAACAAGAGCCGCGAGCTGCACGGCGAGCCCGACGGCAGCGCCGATCCGGACAACAAGCTGGAGCGGGAGCAGGTGGAGCAGAAGCAGGTGGAGCAGAAGCAGGTGGAGCAGAAGCAGGTGGAGCACCAGCAGCCGGAGCCAGCGGCAGATGCCCTGCCCCAGCAGCAGCTGCCGGCGCTGCCCAAGTCGCCGCCGCCGCCCATGAAGATCGACGCGCGGCCCTCCTTCCTGCACGGCCTGAAGAAGCCCGAGCTGCCCGCCAAGCCGCTCGTCAGCAGCAGCAGCAGTGGCAGCAACAGCCTCGGCATCGGCGGCAACAGCTCGCCGCTCAAGAGCTTCCTGAGCAAGCGCCAGCCGAGCACCGCCGAGCAGCAGTTCATCAGCCAGCTGCAGACGGCCATCTCCAAGTCGAGCGAGAACCTGCTGCTGGCCGCCGAGGCAGCCAAGGACGAGGCCAAGCTGAAGAAGGGCAAGGCGCCGAATCCGCCGCCGGAGCCGAAGCTGAGCGCGCCGCCCACGCCGGAGCGCGACTACAGCCTGGTCGTTGAGTTCGAGCAGGCGACCGCGGCGGAGGCCAAGGCGGAGACACCACCAGCAGCAGCAGCGGTAGTGGAAAGTGTTGTCGCAACAGCAGCAGCAGCAGCAACACCCAGCAGCAATCTGTACACCAGAAAGCCGCCCGTGGCCGCCGCGACGCCCGTCATCCGCGAGAAGGACAAGCGCGAGCGCGCCGTCATCAATCCCAAGTTCCGCAGCCTGAACACCTTCGTCATGCAGCGCGCCAGTGCGGCCAAGCAGCTGCAGCTGCAGTCGGCCAGCTCCGTGCTGAGCCTGAAGCAGCCGCTGACGCCGGAGCCGACGCCGCGCAGCCAGCGCCAGTTGTCCATGTCGGAGGAGTGCCTGGCGGCCGCTGGGCTCGCGGAGCCGGGCGGCAAGTCGCCCAAGTCGCCGACGGCCTCGCCGCCGCAGAAGCAGAAGACCAAGTTCTCGATCAAGAAGTTTCTGCGCATGGGCAGCAACGGGGGCAGCAAGTCCAGCGAGCCGCTGGCCAAGAAGGACGGCAGCGTCTACACGGAGATCTGCACGGGCGACGACGCCAGCGTCGCCGGCAAGCCGCGCCTCGTCATCATCCATCCCATTGACATCAATCCCGCCGCCGTCGAGGTGGTCAAGGACATCACGAAGACCGGCGACGCCGTCGCCGCCCAAACGGTGGCCGTGGTCACCGCCAAGCCCCCGGCGCCGCCCCGCGCGCCAGCGAGGGCCAGCGCGGCCAGGAGGCCAACAAGCCGGCCCGCCCCCCGCCGCCCAAGAGCGCCGAGCTGCGACGCAAGCAGAAGACCGAGCTGACCGCCACGCTCAGCGCCAGCAGCGTGGATTCCGCCAAGATCGCCGCTGGCTCCCTCAAGTCCAAGGCGGACAACGTCTACGCCAATCTGGGTGAGCTTGCCTCGATCTTTTAACCTCTCTATATCTATATACAGTGATGGAAAAAATAATAGAAACCGGCATGCATTTTTCGGTTCAACCCACACCGTTAACTTTGTGAGCAACTTTTATACATAAAACTCACTGTACATTCTTAGTTGACAATGGTACTTTATTTTAGTTATTCTTTTGCGCACATATTTGCAGAAATATTAGCTGCGGAGGCGTGTTTGTTAAGTCACCTCGGTTTTGGGTTGGGAAAAAAAATAGAAACGCAATTACATTTTGTCGTACCATCGTATTGAAAGTCGTGAAATAGTGAAAAATGCGGTACTATTTGACAATTTTTCATAAAGAAATGTGTTGGCATACAAATTTTTGCGAAGTTCTCATTTTAGCATTGTTATTGGATTCAGAATGGGTCGATCGGCACATAGGACCGATTTGGAAAGGGAAGTCATCATAAAACTCAAAAGTGATGGCAAAACCTTAACTGAAATTGCAAATATAATACAATGCTCCAAAAATAAACCATTTTCCGCTATCCATTTCAAATTAAAATAAGAAAAACGAGGCAGAAAGCGGCAAATTCAAATTGGACAAATCTGGCAACGCTTATGCGGCAGTCAAAAAGAAACCCAATTCTATCATCGCACGATCTAAGAAAAGACTTAAATATACCCATTACCAGTCGAACAATACGAAATGATCTTATAGAGGTCGATTTAAAAGCATATTCTGCAAGGAAGGTACCATTCCTTAGCAAAAAGGAATATCCAAAATCGAATCAATTTTTTCAAACAAAATTTAATGAGGAAAAATTGAAAAAAAGTGTTATGGTCAGATGAAACAATTATAAATTTGTTTCAATCTAATGGAAAACCACATGTAAGACACCGTAAAAATATTACACATGATCCAGAACACAGAATTAAAGCAATTAACCATGGGGGCGGAAACCTAATGTTATGGGGATATTTTTTCCCATCGGGTGTTGGTCCTATATATTGTATAAAAGATAAGATGTGTGCCACCGACTACGTGAATATCTTTAATAGTATAATGCCACTATACGCCCAGGAAGAAATGCCATTAAAGTGGGGTTATATGGGTTATATGCAAAATAATGACCCCTAACACTCTTCGAAACTTTAAAAATAGAGATTCCTCGATAATAAAGTTTCTTTGATGGACTGGCCATTACAATCTCCTGACCTTAATCCTATAAAACACCTATGGGGACTATTAAAAAAAAAGAATTACTAGGTTCAAGTCCAAAAATAAGTACGATTTATGGAAAAACAGTGCAGAACGAGTGGTACCATTGGTGGCGCCAATGATTCCTCAATTTGTGCCAAACTTGTGGATTCCATGGGACGTTGATACGCCAAAGTGGTAAAAAATCATGGAGTCACAACAAAATATTAAAACAATCCATTTATTTCAATAATTAGAAGAAAAAAACAAATTTTTTCTTAGTCCTTAGTGTTCGTTTCTATTTTTTTTTCCAGGCCCAAAAAATGAAAATAATTTTCGTGACGATATGAATTATCGTAAAGCCAATACTTCTTGTTTTTTTTTAACATATTGGAGTAAACATTAAATATAAAATATATCATTGGAATCAAAATTTGAACAAATAATTTTTACAGAAGAAAACTTACAATTTTCCCAAAAAAATTGCCGTTTCTATTATTTTTTCCATCACTGTATATAGATATATGGGAAACCATTCAAACCAAGTTGTGTTATTTATATCATTCTATTTTTTATACTCGTTCAAGAAGAGAAAGGAGTTCTATATTTGATTTATGCAATATCCGTCTATCCGCTATTAAAGCTATAAACTTGACATTTGGAATATATACTCGATTTAATCTATATGTCTTCCTCATTTTCCAACTTTAGACATACCACTCATACCATAGACAGATGCTGAAGACCTTTTCCCGCTTTTCGTTGTTTCTTTATTAGAGAGGAATAATCAATGGGGGATTTTGAATTGACAAGAACACAAATTCCTATTTTATTAAATTTTGATCATATGTACATCAGCTTAGTTTCGATATATTATTATTATAATTATCAATATCGTCATTTACAAATATATCAACAAGTTTGCAGCCAGACGAGCCAAGTGGGTAACTGGGGTGAATGGTCATTAATGCTCAATCAGAACTGTGCTATGAGGTGGGTGTATCTCAGACGCTGATCGTGAGCCCATTCGAAAAGAAAGCGCAATCAGATCACGTTTCTAGCCAGCGCCCAAGTCATGCGACCTTCAGAATGTGGGTCTAAAGGTCTCTTCACCTACTTGGCCACTTGGCCACTTGGCCAAGTGGTAGACCACAAGCGAATACCTGGCCACAACTTCAAGTAGAGCTGAAAGTAGAACCAAAGCAAAACGAGTTACGCATTTCAATCAATATAACGGGCACACGGCAATCCCAAGAAGCCGCCGCCGCTTCTCTCGTGGCCATAAACCAGGTAGCCGGATTAAAGTGGGTTAAGTGTGCGAGCCAAAGCTATGGGCTCAAATATGTGGTTTTACAGATGAATAGGCAACAGAACAACAACATCAGCGACAGTCTACAAGTGGGAACGTCGCAGTCGGGTGTAGCCGACGGCGCCATACTCGTTAGCTATTAATGTAATTTAGTGAGGGGCGTGGCCTCAATTTCTCGGCTCCTTTAGAGGAGGTCATCGGGAAACAGTCCGCCAAATTTCGTACTTAAAACCCCAAATTTCAGACTTGAAATTACTGAAGTCAAGAAGTTCGAACTCATGTCAAGTAAAATTTTGTGTGTCCGAAAATTTAATTCGAACTTATATCAAGTATCTGAATACGAAAATACTTAATTTGTATTCATACGAACTTAATTTAGTCCGACTTTTCTCTCTGCATGGAAGATATCGATATATCACTCCCCAGTAGACATGGCCAAGCAACTTTTTATATAGTGAGCATAGCCAAAAAATCTGAACACTTTATGCGACGCGGGTATACACGAGTTTATATCGGACTTTGTAGTCGCCCACCCAATATACCTTTTCACTACGTGAACGAGTATAAAAATCGAAATGAAACAAAGCAAAGCCCAAAGCCAGTGAGGTAACCACCACATGTGAACGCTTCCAAATGCCACTGGAAAACAGGCGAAACGAGAATCGCAGCCGGAGAAAGAGTTAGAATCGGAGACCCATTTTTTGTAGCTGACATTTTGTGGTCAGGCCAATGTGGCGAGAACTTGTTACACCTGCTGCTGCTGGTGGCAACTTGTGGCAGCTGGTGAAGGGGCCGCCTCACAACTCATCAGCGCAGTCGTCGGCTGTGGCAAAGTTATTTGTTAGACGTCTTGGCCATCAGCCACCAGCCACCATTACGCGAATCGTAATTTGGCTTGAATTTGGGTCAAAATCGCAATTAGTGTCGCAGGTTAAACAGCTGGCAAAAAGCTGGCCAGCTGTTGTGGCCATGAATCTGGCCAACATTCATGAATGTCTTGAATAGATTATGTCGAGAACTATGAGAACATCTCTAATCCATCTCTCTCCCCCTCTCTGTCTCCCTCGACGCACAGGCGAAATTCGCTCCTCGATCGCGCCACGGAAGCCGGAGCGCACGGCGAGCATGCGGGAGCGTGAGGCGCAGCTGGAGCTGGTCCGGAAGCGGGGCATACTGACCGATACTATCTCCATTTGCTCGTCAAACGGGGAGAATGTAACGGCCGATGCGTCCAGGGCGTCCACGAATCCCTTCGAGATCGGCAAGCCCGTCAACAGCCGCACGAGCACCTTCGAACGGCAGCCGAAGAAGGCCGAGACCAAGATGTCCATATCCAGCAAGCTGGAGATCTTCGAGCAGCGCGCCCACGACGCCACGGACAGCGGCCAGCGCAGCAGCCTGAAGGACTCGGTGCGCAAGATAAACAGCACCATCGACAGCTACCTGAAGGACAAGCGCGACTACGAGAACATGTACGAGTTCGTCAAAATGGGCAGCTCGCCAGCAACAACGACGACGGCCGCAGCCACGGCGACGGCGACGGCGGCAGCGACAACAGCAGCGACAGCGACGCCGCCGTTGCCGCCAACGCGCAACAGCAACCTCGACCTGGCCGTGTCCGGCCCGCGGGCCAACGGCCAGGCCGCCAGGCGCAACAACAACAACATCTACTCGGACACGGCCTCCATAGCCAGCTACACACGCAGCGAGTACGGCCCCGTGCGCAACTACGGCCTGAACAACAGCCTAGGTGGGTGCGAGTGCAGAACCCGCTGCAAATGTGTGAAAAGGGTATATTGGTTGGGTGCACATGACAGGCAGAGGGAGGCATCTCCCACCCCATAAAGTATATATATTCTAGATCAGCTTCACTAGCCGATTTAGCCTTGTCCGTCCGTCTGTATAATGCAGTGATTTCGGAATCTGCAAAAGCTAGACACCTGATCAATTCGACAATAGATTCTCCCGTAACATACGCAGAACGAGTTTATAGATTTTTCTCGATATCTTCCACCATTTCATTAAAATAGCCAAAAATTTATTCCAAGAATTGGTTTTCTTAGCATATCTCGGAGACTATTAGAGCTAGAGCCACCTAATTTAGTTTTTTATAATCTCGTAAAGCATAAGCAGATCAAGAATATTTAACTTTTTCGATATCCCCCACATTTTCATAGGTGTACGTACAGAATTGAAAATTACTAAATGAAAAAAGAGCCAGAAATACGTTAATAATTTCTATGTGGTAGTCAAGTAGAATATTATAAGTATGTGACGACGACAATAACAAACGACAAAAAATCATTAATTAGTATTATTAATTTTGAAAGTTTTCAAAAACTTACTAAACCAATCCATTAGCACATTGTCGCGAAGTCGTTGTTAACAAAATTTGCATCCGAACTCGTTCAATTTTCATACATATTAAATTTGGGCACCGCTTACGAAAGCATTCCAAAACAAATTAAAAGCACTACAGAAAATTTAAAAATTTGTTTTTATATTTTACTCAGCTAAATTAAGTATGCTGTGTATTTAAACAAACTGTTTGCTAATTCTAATCCATTGCAGCCAACATTCCGCGCGTCATCTCGGCCTCGTATGCGGGCAGCGAGGTGGGCGAGTTCGACATCTATGCGCCGTACAGCTACTACGGCAGCGAGGCTGGCGGAGATGTGGCCACGGACATCAACGACAGCGTCTGGGGCATGCCAATGGTGAGTTTTTTCATCGTTCACATTTAAGCCAACTTCACTAACCGTCTGTTCTCGAAATCCTCCCAAGGGCAACAAGAACCGCAGCAAGGCCACGAATCGTTTGCGCATGCGCAAGGGACGCAGTGTCGTGCACAAGACCATCGAGGACAACTACACGGCCGTTGTGGTGGCCAATCACGAGGCGCTCGCCCAGGTGCTCGACCAGGTGAGCCCGCATTGCACTGTGGGCAATTTGACCTGTTTTTCAGACTCCAATTCATAACTAAGACATTCAGCGCAGTTTATGGCTCTAGTCAACTGGTTTCTGTTCCTGAAATTGTTTAGGCACATTTTTGGAAAACTCAATTCAGCCCCTTTTTTAATAAAAATGCAACGACTACAACCACAATTCAAAAGATGCATTCTAGATAATTTGCAAGATGGTAGTAGAGCTTAAACTACACTGCAAAAAACTTTCGAATTCGTAGAATTGTCTGCTTAATTGTATGTAACTTGTAGTTGATTTCTATGCAAAGTACAAAAAACACATGACTGCCAAATGCAGCCAGAAAAAATTATGATTTTGTAGCTCTATCTGAAGATGAAGTTTCTTCACGAAAACTGTCTTGAAGACTTCTTCTTTATCACGTTCAATTTTGAAAACTTAGCTGTTAAAATACCAAAAATATAGAATAAAACCAAAAATTGGTAGCAGAGGCCTTATACTTGGAGTTTGAAGCATTTATAATTTAGCAATAAATTCTGCTCTACTGTTAGCAACTGCTGTGTTTAACAGCACTCAGCTTAACAGACTTTCGCACTGTTAACTCTCAATAGACAGGTCAAATCGCCCATCAAATCATACCCAAATAACCGATAGTTGCTAACCCCAATTCCTCCACAGCTGCAGCAGACGCCAGCTGTGCCCGCGGCACTTCGACCGCTGGCCAATGCGATCAACTTGCGGTACGAGGACTTCACCATCCTGGACGGCGTTCAGGCGTTTGTCGTCGGCAAGAAGGCGTTCCACGCGGCGCTGTGGACCACGTCGCCGGTGACCTTGGCCCTGTCGGCCGACTGCAATCAGCTGGCGGGTGTTGGCGGCGAGCTGAGCCAGCTGACCGGCGGCGTCTGCGATGTGCTCAATCCCATAACCGAGTTCTGCGACCTGGTGCCCAGTTACCAGCCGCCGCTGATGCCCACGACGGAGGTGACGCTGCTGCAGGCCACCATATCGGTGCTGCCGCGGCTTCAGCTGGAGACGCTGCAGTCGATCGGAGCCATACTTAAGGGCAAGTCCCAGGTGCTGGACAAGAGCAACTTTAACTTCCGCGGCTCCATACCGAACCTGAACAGCCTGAAGGACGCAGCCGGCGCCAATGCGCTGCGCAACGTGGTCTCCGTCCAGAACCTGAGCACACTGAACGAGGAGTCGCCATCTCCGGGCAACGCCACGACGACGGCCAACGACGGCGAGGAGAGCGCGCCCGCGCCCACGCCCAGTGCCATGCCCGCCTTCGACGATGTGATGACGCGCGAGGTGGCGTTCATCATGCTGCAGCTGGTCAACGGCATGAAGAATCTGCAGGCCAAGGCCATCGAGGAGACGCCGCTGAGTCTGTCGAACGTGGTGCTGTCCAAGGACATGGACAACAAGGATGCGCAGGCGCGACTCTGTGTCCTGCAGGGGTACGCAACACACTCTCCACACCCACACGCAAATCACTCACACTCGTTCCCATTCTAGCAACAACAATGACGACGAGGAGCCCATGGGCACGCTCTGCAAGTGCGCCCACGGCGCGCTGACCGACATGCTGCCCACCACGAAAATCACGCCCATTCTGGCCGACATCCTGCAGCAGGAGCGCGCCGAGTCGCTGTCCAAGGCCAAGTCTGTGCTGGAGTTTGTGCTCTGGGGTCCCTCGGACGTGGCGCTCTCGGGCTCCACCAAGGAGCGCGAGCTCGCCCTGCAGCGCTGGCTGGACCTCGAGCGCGCCACAGTCCTCCACGGCCTGGTGCGCACCCGCGTCGAGCTGACGGTCTACGATGAGTGCCACCTGATGTTCCTCGTGCGCTCGACCGCCAAAATGATGAACGATGCGGCCAAGATTGTGTGCAGCTACCAGCAGCAGCAGACAGCCGCCCACGAGTAGCTCCGAGTAGCTGGAGAGCTTATATTTATTATACAAAATTGTCATAGGCTTTTAGTCCTTTGAGCCGTAGCTTAGATTTACTTACATACATATCGTGGGCTTATGGCTCCCAGAGAAGCGCATTATATACGTTACACTTTATGCATTATCTACACGTTGTATTTTACGAATACTTACTGTGGCTTGCCCTGACATACGACATACATAAACGATACGACAATATCCATAATTCTCTGCCCAGAAATCGTCTTGTAAAAACTTTCAAGTGAAACTTTAATTAATTGTAGTTTATGTGTAATTGTAAGTTATTACTCTATGCCACTATTTATACTTACTACACTACTTACTTACTATACGTAATAACCGTTGAAAGTCTAATTCGGTTTGTAAAGAAAAACTCTGGTGTTTGTTTAAAATATCCATACGTACAATATTGTATACCTATCAATATGCAAATAAATAAACTGCTAAAGTCTCTAAAAATGTTTTGGTATAAATAATGCAAATTTTCTATATATACATCTGCTTGAGTTAATCCAGTTATGACCGTGTTTTTGCTTGATCTCCAACACTAAAAAGGCTATACATCTGATATTTGGTATATATATTCTCCCATACAATAAATACAGATACTTTATCTGACATGTGTGGACACATGAAATAATTTATTTGTTTGTTTTAAAATGTGCGCAGTTCACAACAAACTTGCTAAAAGTTTTATGAAATTTTACTCTTAATTCACTTAATTAACTGAAAAGACATTTAAATTGTTCCGCAGTTTCCTTGCCTTTGCTCATATGTGAATTGAGGCGAACAATTGAATAATAAAAATAACAAGCAGATATTTTGCGCTCTCTCAAAGTTTCATCAAAAACAAACATTTTGAAAGCACTCTAAAAAGCTTTCCAGCAAATCTATAAAATGCGAAATATACAAAATTGCCGCTCAGTTCCCAATTAACCGCGACAGCAAAATGCTAGCACAGAGATCAAAGCTCCATCAACTGATACGGACTATACCGACTCAGCAGGTTTGTGGAACTAGCCAAGCGGTGCTAGTCTAGTATATCTAATCGTTATCAACATAATGTTCAGCGCCAACAAACAAGTGCTGCGACCAGCACTCTAAACGAATCGGAAAATGAGACCCCCACAGCAAAACCTGCCGGTTGGGACCAGGCGCGCCCGTACCATGAGATACCGAAGGTGTCTCTGTTCAGCTTCATGCGCCGCTTGATGCCCGGGGGCAAGTACCATAAGATGCAATTTCAGGATATTTTCTGGGACATGCGTTGCGAACATGGACCCCTTTTCAGATTGCCAATCATAGGCAGAAAGGAATTTCTTGTTTCCAACGATCCCCATCACTTCGAGCAAGTTCTACGCGTTGAAGGGCCCTGGCCGGAACGTCCCGGCAACCATACATTGCACTACCATCGAACCGAGGCTCGCAAGGAATTTTACAAGGGCATTGCTGGCATATTATCTACGTGAGAAATACCCCTTAAAATCAACGATGGAAAACTTTTAATATTAGCAGGTATTTGATTTTTACAGCCAAGGCGAGGACTGGTACAAGTTTCGCTCTAGTGTTAATCCCGTAATGATGCAACCGAAAACTGTCCGCCTGTACTACCAAAAAATGTCAAATGTGAACAAGGAGTTCATTCAGCGGTAAGCTAACCCATCCAGATTCCACCATTACAGAGATTGCTTACCTTTTCTATATTCTCAATTAGGATTCGCGACATACGTGATGGGAACACCCTTGAAGTTCCCGATACTTTTGAGGAGGAAATCAACCGCTGGACCCTGGAATCTGTTTCGGTTGTCGCTCTGGACAAACAGCTTGGACTGATGTATTCGAATCGCGATAATCCCCAGGCCAAGAAACTTTTCGAAGCTCTAAATAATTTTTTTGAGTTGTCGGGTGATCTAGAAATGAAACCCTCTCTTTGGCGTTACGTAGCCACGCCCAAATTTAATAAGCTCATGAAAGTTCTGGACGACATTCAGGAAGTTACGGCTGGTTATGTCAACGAGGCCGTGGAGCGATTGGAACGCGATCCATCCAACAAACCAGAGCATGAGAAGAGCGTACTAGAAAAACTTTGAGCATCGACAAACAGATTGCCATTGTCATGGCTATTGACATGCTAATGGCCGGCGTGGATACGGTAACAAGCAGTGAATAACTCAAAATAATATCCATAATATATCCGTTTTCCGCAGACCACCACAACTTTCACTGGAGCACTTCTTTGTCTGGCCAAAAATCCTGAACAGCAAGCGAAACTGCGCGAGGAGGTGCGCCGTATTTTACCAAACAAGGACTCCGAGTTTACGGAAGCCTCCATGAAAAATTTGCCGTATCTGCGCGCCTGCATCAAGGAATCGCTTCGTCTTTATCCCTTGACGTTGGGTAATATTCGTGTCATAAAGTCGGACCTAGTGCTAAACGGATACCAAGTTCCCAGCGAAACTCAGGTCACGATGTTGTCCTACGGTTTGCTCACCGACGATCAGCATTATCCCAGAGGCAAGGAGTTCTTGCCCGAACGTTGGATACGGCAGGGCAAGGAAGAAGCTTCGAATGGACAGTGTCCCCACGCCCTTAAAGCGAGCAGTCATTTCACCTACCTTCCCTTCGGATTTGGTCCCCGTATGTGCATTGGCAAACGATTCGTCGAGATGGAATTGGAGTTGGGCCTCGCGCGACTTATTCGAAACTTCAATGTGGAGTTCAATTACCCCACGGAAAATGCCTTCAAGAACATACTTATAAATGTGCCTAATATACCTCTGAAATTCAAGTTTACGGATGTAGAAGACTGAAGCTTTGTAACACCCAAAAAAATTCGTAGAAAATGAATTGGTTATTTTGCTTCAAATTTTTATTATAATAATCACATTTCAAATAAATCGTAAATACGTTATATCTTCAAGATTTTTATTATTTGTAAAACATACTTAAGGTTAACGCTAATTTCTAGTTTGTTTTACTAAGGCCGTTTCGTGTCTATTGAACATTATTTTGTTTTTTCTTATCAACAATTTCTGAATATAGTAACATGTAGCAAGAAAATTCCCACACTCCCTCTATGTTTCTGAAAGAATATTTATTATATAGTTCAGTATATTTCTAAATATCTATGTTTTGTCGTGTTTCAGCGCATAGAAAAACTTAAAACTTAAAATGTATACCCAAATAAGGTAGCATAGAAAATTTTAAGAAGCGGCCAACATTTTTACTCTGGCTTTAAAATTATGAAGACAGAGAATTTCGGGATTTGCCATGCTTTAGTGACAATTTATCTGACACGGGTATACACGAATAAATACAATGTTTTAAGCTTCTATAAGAAATTCAAGTAATTTAAAATATTTAATTTAATTAACATACGGGCATAGCTCAATGACTTTTTGTTAAAGCTGGTCAAGAATGGATATATAAATAGATACAATGCATACATGCTGAGGAATTGTACTCGTCACTGATTTTATTAATTTAAAAAGCTTTTAATTACGCACTTTTTTATTTTCAAAACTACTTTACCTTTGCTCATATGCGAACTGAGTAAACCAGTAATTTAACACACAGATATTTTGCGCTCTCTCAAAGCCCTATCATTAAACATATTAATACCGAAACAAGCTTTTCAGTGAAACCATAAAATGCGAAATATACAAAATTGCTGCTCAGTTACCAATCAACCGCGACGGCAAAATGTTGACACACAGACCAAAGCTCCATCAACTTATTCGGACTATACCGACTCAGCAGGTTTGTGGAATTAGCTATGCGTTATATACGATTATAATTATGAATGTATTTATCTAATCAATTTTATTATTTCTATAATGTTCAGCGAAAACAAGCAAGTACAGCGACCACCACACTTAACGTATCGGAAAAAGAGATCTCCTCAGCAAAACCTGCCGGTTGGGACCAGGCGCGTCCGTACCATGAGATACCGAGGGTGTCTCTGCTCAGTTTTATACGCCACTTGATGCCCGGGGGCAAGTACCAGAAAATGCAGGCTCAGGATATTATGTGGGACATGCGTTGCGAACATGGACCCCTTTTCAGATTACCAGTCTTGGGCAAGCAGGAGTTTCTTGTTTCCAACGATCCCCATCATTTCGAGCAAGTTCTGCGCGTTGAGGGACCTTGGCCAGAACGTCCAGGAAATAATGTATTGCACTACCATCGAACCGTGGCTCGCAAGGAATTTTACAAGGGCATTGCAGGCATATTATCTACGTGAGAAATTCCCATTAAAATCAACGAAGGGAAAATCGTGATATAAGAAAATATTTTGTGCTTACAGACAAGGCGAGGACTGGTCCAAGTTCCGCTTTAGTGTTAATCCCGTAATGATGCAACCGAAAACTGTCCGCCTGTACTACCAAAAAATGTCAAATGTGAACAAGGAGTTCATTCAACGGTAAGCTAATCCTTCTAGATCCTTCCACCATTACAGAGATTCCTTACCTTTTGTATGTCCTCAATTAGCATTCGCGACATACGCGATGGGAGCACCCTTGAAGTTCCCGATACTTTTGAGGAGGAAATCAATCGCTGGACACTTGAGTCCGTTTCGGTTGTAGCTTTGGACAAGCAGCTTGGGCTGATGAACTCCAATCGCGATAATCCACAGGCCAAGAAACTCTTCGACGCTCTCAATCTTTTCTTTGAGCTTTCGGGTGATCTAGAAATGAAGCCCTCTATTTGGCGATACGTAGCCACTCCCAAATTCAAAAAGCTTATTAAAGTTCTGGACGACATCCAGGAAATTACGGCTGGCTATGTCAACGAGGCCGTGGAGCGATTGGAAAGAGAGCCATCCAACAAACCAGAGCACGAGAAGAGCGTACTAGAAAAACTTTTGAGCATCGACAAACAGATTGCCATTGTCATGGCTATTGACATGCTAATGGCCGGCGTGGATACGGTAAGAACCAATGAATCACTACTGAATGGTTAAAACAGAATACGCTTTTGCAGACGACTACCGCTTTCACTGGAGCACTTCTTTGTCTGGCCAAAAATCCTGAACAGCAAGCGAAACTGCGCGAGGAAGTGCGCCGTATTTTACCAAACAAGGATTCCGAGTTTACAGAAGCGTCTATGAAAAATGTTCCCTACCTGCGCGCCTGCATCAAGGAATCGCTACGCCTTTATCCCTTAACTTTGGGAAATGGTCGAGCTATCAAATCGGATCTTGTGCTAAACGGATACCAAGTTCCTAACAAAACACAGGTTTTGATGTTGTCCTTCGGTCTTCTTACCGATGATCAGCATTATCCCAGAGGCAAGGAGTTCTTGCCCGAACGTTGGATACGGCAAGGCAAGGAAGAAGCTTCGAATGGACAGTGTCCCCACGCCCTTAAAGCGAGCAGTCCTTTCATCTACCTTCCCTTCGGGTTTGGTCCACGCATGTGCATTGGAAAACGTATCGTGGAAATGGAATTGGAGTTGGGCCTCGCGCGGCTTATTCGAAACTTCAATGTGGAGTTCAATTACTCCACAGAGAATGCTTTTAAGAGCGTACTTATAAATGTGCCTAATATACCACTGAAATTCAAGTTTACCGATGTAGAAGACTGAAGCATGATAATCCTTAAAGATATTTAATTATGATATTTAATTTCAAATGAAATTTTGCTTCAAATTTGTGTAACTTTCACACACCAAATATATTTATATGTTTATAATTATCAGAATGCGGAATATTATCAAACCAAGTCACAGCCTTATTAACCTGGTCATAACCCGAAAGCATTTATGTATATGATCAAGAATACCACCTAGGTCATTAATTATGATAATTTCCCTTATAAACGGAAAGCTGCCAAGCAGATATAATCAGTGTGGAGCTCAGACCAGGAAAAAGATGAAGCGAAAGAAGCAATTGATGACAATTTCATGCAAAACACAGAAGTAACCAAAATGAGAAATTTAGCACAAAAATACACTCCCCTTTTCAGTCATTTTCAGCGGGTCCAGGGTTCAAAAAGCTTAATAGCTCAACAAAATCAAAAGTACAACATTTTATTGCATACTTTCAGGATGACAAATTTACGGTCGCCGTTGTACAAATTTGGAGAGAAAACAATTTTGGCTCTGAATTACAAAATACTTGAAAGTATTCGTAAATATTGTTACCGCAAACTGTGTGGGATTTAGTTTTTCGCTGTTAAAGTAGACGTGGCCAAGTTCTGGAGGAAGCCAGCAGTAATCTAGCTCCTTTAGAGCTCACTTATAAGTGCGCCTAACATACCACTGAAATTCAAATTAGCGCAAAATATACTTACATATATACATAGTGCTCATATGATCTCGAAGTTCGTAGTTCGGTGCTAACAGAAAAAACTAATCAATAGGTAATGCTTTCTATGTTACTCAACAAGTAGATACCCTCATTTTCGGCCCAAAGTCCCAAACAACAATATGTATGACTGTTTTACATTTTTTCCTTATTTTCTGAGTAGTCAAGAATATTTGAGTAGAAGCTGACAAGCAAATTAAGGGGAATAAAATAAAGAGAGCTCGGAATCAAATTGTTATTGTTTCCAAAAAATATAAATATTTTGAAATCTGTAAAGTGCTTTTTCAAATAATAAAAGGAACAGTGGCTTTTTATTTTATCATACTTGTGAAACGCTTATAATATTAGCGAAATTTATAAATAAAAGCGGAATTAATAGCAAAACGTTTAAGCAATTTGATTACATGATAATATGTTTATACGTACTTGAGAGATTTGCGATGCGGGTGATAAATTAAGATAAGATGACAATTTAATTAACTCTAATTTAAACATGATTTGCGTGCAGTAAAAATCCCGTATGCGTCCTTACAATTCAACATACAAATAGGACAAACATGATCAACACTTCTTTATATATTCGCAACGCTTTATACCTAACTGTTCCTGCTACAGTGCGTAATTAACAATATAACGCACATCTTGTTTTTGAAATCAATATTTATGTGGGATTAAATTTAGAACCTACTTAAAAGTACAACACGGACCTCCAATACGCTGTGGTGATTATATTTGTAGTGAAAATGTATCTAAGAGAGCATGTGTTGCTGGGCCAGTCGAAGCTTAACATCCTTTAGCTCTTCCCCAGCAAGCAGCTCAACGTCCTGCTCCTCACGATCGTACTTCAATGTTTCGGCCAGCATAACCGCATTCTGATGACATTTAGTCTCCTCGTGCTGGCGCATGTGATGTAGCAGGCGGAAATCTTTTTGGCAGTATTCGCAACGATACAGCTTGATATCGGAGTGAATCAGCTCGTGCTTGGTCAGAGAGTGTGCGTAGGCGAAGGCCTTGTCGCATACCTTGCACACATATGGCTTGATGCCACGGTGCACGCTATCGGGTGGAGAAAATACAGTTAATAAAGTCAGTTTGTAGATAGAGTCTAGACGCAGCAGCTCACTTTTCGTGCGATTTTAGCACGCTCTCGTAGAAGAACTGGCGACTACAGAAGCTACACTTAAATGGCTTGCTACCTGTGTGGGAATACATGTGTTTGCGCAGCTGTTCCCGAACCTGGAACTTTGCTTCGCAGAGTCTAAAAAATCAGAGAGTCAGCACAAGGTCAGAAATTACTTTTAATCTATGTGATATCTGTCTTACTCGCACTGGTATTGGCATATAGCATCGTGACGTCGACGATGCTCCATCATGCGTCCGCGCTTCTCATAGAAATTTCCACAAACATCGCAGACGTAGCCGCCCTTTTCCGTGCCATCCGAAGTGCGTAGAGAGTTGAGGCCTGGACGTGCCCGTCCGCGTCTCGGCTTCAGGTCAACAATATCATCTGGCAGTCCATATGAATGCTGCAATTCTTCATGCTCGGACTTTACTATATTCATGCCAAAACGTGTGCGACCACGACGCAGTTTAATATCACCATGCATTACCGTATCATCATATTTCGTTTCGAGCACAACCTCATCGTGCTCGGGATTCATTTCTATGGTGTAGTTGTCCTCCAAGTACTCAATGTCATCCGTGATTACCTCCTGCTGTTCGTGGGTGCCGTCAACTTCTAGAAATTCATCGCCCTGGACACCGTCGTCAACTTCTCCCTCGCCCGAACTTGGGACTTCGTTCATAACAAATTCACCCATTTCGTCATCGTCAACTTGTTGGTGATGTTGTGAGCCCAACTCCTCCTTGACAAGATAATCTTCGGCCTCGTCCAGCAGACCCAGTTCCCGACAATAGTCTTCGATTTCGGCCTGCTTGCGCAAAGCCTTCTCGCGAAACTGGAATGCCATGTTGAGCTCCACCTTGCAAGCCTTGCAGATTCCATCGGGAATCTGATCTTTGCCATTTAGCTATAATGCGCAGACGTTGAGAAACAATTGTATTGCGTACATGAGATTTCAAATGAATAATATGCACCTTACTGAATGAAATGCCCAGCAGTTGTATTAGCATTTCATTTGGCGTCTCCTCACCCTCCTCGCGGGATTCGTCAATGCGTTGCAAGCGCTGGCTGGGCTCTAAGCACACGCGGCAAGTGTTTGGTCCAAGTTCAGCGCGCATCTTTTGTTTAATTGCGGTATAGAACAGTATTTCAGTGTTAAAATTTTGTCTGTGTTGTGTAAAGGTAAAGCGTCTGTCTTGTTAAGAAATCGCCATTTTTTCTGAGTAGCGATTACATTATACTATCGTAATCGATAACACGAACATTGGCCAAAATATACCACAATAGAATACAATAATACACACGAACCAAATTTCAAAACATTGACTGTTTCAACATCTAAGTGGGATCTTAAAGCTAAGAAAATTTATTTAAATGAATATGGCTATTTAACAAAAAAATATGTATTTATCGCATTTGGTTTTTGATTCGTGGTACGGTGTACGTGAGAATGTCAAATATACTAAAATTAGGATACCAAAGATAAAATACCAACTAAAAATCATGCAGAAAATGCCTAACAGAATAACAAATAGAATATCAATAACAATTCGATTGAATAGTTTAAACTAAAACAAAAAATTAATTGAAGCAATTTTCAGAACTTCATACTAAAAATAATTGATTTGAACTGTGTACATATGCGCAAAATTTATCGAAATGCAACACGGTGTTTACAATTGAGATCATGTGGTATATTTAAGAAAACTTAACTGTTGCCGAATCTGGTCACATACCGTGTGTATTTTTCGAGACGCAGAAGGAACGGAGCTCTTATCTCCGCGAAAAATGGATTATTCCAATATATTTTGTAATCTTATTAGAAAATAGCTATCGTGTTGGAATTGCAGCAATCAGAGTATAATTTGCATCTGGCGTCGCAGGCGTCGTTTTGCTCACGCAGTAGACAGAGCCAAAATGGTTTATTATCTTGCGCTGTTAACATCCGTGTCTTCCGTCGTCGCCAAAATGTTCGTCGCGCCAGTTATCGACTTCGCAATCTTCATCTCCTAAAGCACGCGTCAGCACACATTGAGTGCGTACGCTCTTCGACCAATTCGAACATTCCGTAAAGATCGGCAATAACAATAACAAATACCGAAATAGCAGCGAGTGACGTGCGAAAGTCAAAGTGTGCGCAGGAGCAACCACGCAGAGAGGTTGCTGCTGGCTGGTGGCTCGCCGTGGTTCGCATTGCTGTTGTTAGCCAGCCATAACCGCCTAACATGTCCGAAAAGCATGGCCAGCTCAGTGGTGCGCAGTGGACGACGAAATCAGCAGCAGCAACAGCAGCAGCGTCGGCGACGGCAACGGCAGCGTCAGCGTCAGCGGGGGCACAACAGCATCGACGTCGCTGCAGAAGCACCAGCAACCCAATCCCAATTCCAATTCCATATACGAAGCATCGGCAACAGTTGTCACAAATCCGTATGGCATTTGTGGCGTGCCCGTCCCGGACATTCCCACCTATACGTCTGGACGGTTCCAGGCGCCGCCCATTCACTTGCAATCGGCCAAATCATCGCCACTGACCATCGCGCCCATTGTGGCGCATACCCCGGCACTCGCCCAGTCCCAAGTGTCGCCCACACCCACAAATGTACCTGCTCCCAGCGGCGGCTTTGCGCCGCCAGCGTTTGCCAATGTGAATGCCCCAGGCACGGCAGCCAGCGGGGCCACATCCGTGCTCACGCCCAATCCCTTTGCAGCGGTCGCTGGCAGTGCAGGCCTGGCGTTCGTCAATGCCTTCAACAGCGCCCAGCAATTCGAGCTGGGCAAGATTATGCATGCGATGAATGTGAATGCTTCGACGGCAGCGACAACGCTGCCAGGAGCAGCTCTACCCAGGCATCCACAGCCACCACATCCGCCCCATCCACACCCCAGTGAAGGAGGTTCAGTAGCTGGACCTCCGGCTGCGCCCAGCGGCGCCATCAACTCCACAATTGCGGAGAACGTGATGAGTGCCCTGACTAGCGACGAGGAGCGCATGCGATGCGTCCAGCAGGTCATCGAAACCAGCCTGGAGTGAGTAGCCACTGGGCATTGCCCTCTGCCAGGCAGCAAAAACTAATTACATTTACTTTTTAGTGACGCGGCCAAGCTGCAGATTTCGCAGATTCTGGAGAATGTCGCATGCCTGAAGCCCATTGAGAAACTGTTTCTGTATTTGCGTTTGCCCGGCGAGAGCGCGGATACCGACCCACTAAGACAGCCGCAGAATCCGCTGGGCACACGATCCGAGATTAACCACACCATCAATTGGGTGCGCTCGCATCTCGAGCACGATGCTCAGGTCTCCATACCCAAACAGGACGTTTACAACGATTACATGTAAGTTAAGGATCTACATTAAAATTTGTGTATAAATATGATCACCGATCGATCGGTCATTTATTCTTTTTATACATTGCATAGGTGATATAAATATGAATACCACTATAATTTTTTAAAGTTCTATAGGAATTTCTATACAACGTGGATATTTTAATTGCAATATGCGTTTCTTCTGTGTGGATGTTTAAATCATTAATCTATAATTAAACTATAAAAAAAAATTGTTTTAAAATCCTCAACTAATTTACTGCACTGGCTGCAAACCGAGAACCCCGAATAATAAAAGTGTTTCTCCTTTTGCAGTGCATACTGTGAACGCCTGAGCATCAAGCCGCTGTCGACGGCGGACTTTGGCAAGGTCATGAAGCAGGTGTTCCCCGGCGTCCGACCCCGGCGGCTGGGCACGCGCGGCAACTCGCGCTACTGCTACGCGGCCATGCGGAAGACGACCAAGCTGACGCCGCCACAGCTGCCGCAACTGTGCAAGGATGAGCCGCCCGATGAGGCTGTCGCCGCAGAAGCCACCGCTGCACCACAGTTGAAGCGATCACCCGGCGAGGCGGCGAGCACGCAATGTGCAGCGGGCGACAACGACGGCAGCTGGGATGTGGTGCGCAGCTGGGCGGAGAAGCTGCTCAACACCAAGCTGGAGAGCGTCGCGGAGCTGGCCACGCGCATCAGAAGCAACAATGCAACAATTAATGCAGGTCTGGCGCCCAAGAAGTATGCGCCCAGGGAGCCCAAGGAGAAGCGCTTGCTTGCAGTAAGTTTATGCCAATGGCAGCGAATGTGCACGTTTTCATTGCTCATTTGCATCCTCGACAGGACATGGGGCCGCTGAAGAAGCGCCGCAAAAAGAAACGCAAAGGCTCCACATCCTCCGAATCGAGCTGCAATCAGCCGAACGCCGCCCACGATGCGGGTAGCAGCCAGGAAGCCGTTGGCGAGGACCACAAAACGGAGCAGTTACTAAAGATCAAGCAGGAGATTATAGACTCACCCGGTGGCTACCTAACAGGCCAGCAGCTGCAGCAGCAACAGCACCAGCAGCAACCACAGCAGCAGCAGCAGCAACAAGTTTTGCCCATGAATCTGGCCACAGAGCCGCGCAGCAATGCTGTCCGCAATCTGACGCCCAAGCTGATGGAGCTGCAGGCGGAGACGGCTGCACAGCTGGTCATCAAGGACGAGGCGGAGGAGTACAACACCACCAATATATTCTGCAAGAAGGTGCTCAAGGCGCAGCAGACCAAAGGCTTCTGGGCCAACTCGCCAAGCAGCGGCAGCGGTAGCGGGAGCGGCAGCGGCGGCGGGAGCGGCAGCACAGGTGCTGGCACCCTGCTCGTACCCCCAGTGATCACAACGACGGCAGCGACACCGCCGCCGCCCGCGCTGCCGCCGCCTGACAGCTCGCCGGTGAACGTGACGGCGATGTCGATGGGTCCGCCGGCGCAGCTGAACAATCCCAGCTCGGTGAGCCCCTCGAGCAGCCTGGACACGAACAGCAGCACACCGAAGGTCGCCTCGCGCAACATGATGCTGCTGCGGGCCAGGCGCCTGATGGCGGAGAACGCGGCCGCCTTGGCCGCTGCCGGCGAGGACGCCGGCCTGGCCGAGAACCTGGGCCTGCCGCGGGAGCGCGTCATCAGCATATGCAATATGGATAAGCACGAGCTCGACGACTACTTTCTGCCCGGCGACGATGAGGAGGAGAACTCCGAGGGCCCCGACACCGAGCTGCTTCAATATTTTCCGATGGGAGACGCTGAGGAAAAACAACTGATTTCCTTAGATGCTCAAGCAGAACAACACAGAAATCCACAAGCTGCCTCAGCTACGGCTGCTGCAACGACGAGTGCAATGGCAATGGCCAGGTCGGCGACGGCGACAACAGCCACTGCGATGCAGCTGCAACAACAACAGCAGCAGCAGCCGCAGCAGCAACAACAGTTGCAGCTGCAGCAGATGCGTCGCTCAATGCCTTTGCCAACAGCAGCATCAGCAGCAGCAGCAGCGACAGCAGCAGCAGCAAATGTTGTGGGTTCTGCCTCAGCGTCTCTGGCACTTATGTCACGAAAGCATCAACAACAACAACAGCAGCAGCAGCAACAACAGCAGCAGCTGCGCGTTAACAGCAACAGCAGCAGTAAAAACAACAACAGCAACAAGCGCAAAATTAGTTTAAGCAACGCGTCCAGCAACGGCAACAACAAGAACTGCATTTTTGTGCCCATTTCCCCGAACACCAACGGCAGCAACAACGCATCAACCTCAGCAGCAGCAGCAGCTGCAGCAGCAGCAACAACATCCGCTGCCGCAACAACGTGCAAGCTCTCCACGCAGAACTGCTTCGCCAGCCCGGGCCTGACGCGCATGCGCCAGCGTTCCAGCCTGCTGACCAAGCAGCAATCCCTGGACTTTGACAACGGCAACGGGGATCCCATGATTGGGGCGCACCGGCGCAGGCGCAGCTATGTCTACAGTTATCCGAGCAGCAGCTCTGCCTCGGCGCCGCCCAGTCCCTCGCTGTTGCAGCAGTGCATGGGCGTCAACTGGTCGTTCAGCGGCAACGGCAACCACCAGTTCAGCGAGAGCAACAGCAGCAGCAGCAACAGCGCCAACAACAACAACAGCAGCAGCGGCAGCAGCAACAACGGCAACAATGTGGAGCTGCTGGTCAACCAGAACTCAATGGATCTGGAGACGAGCCTGGCGCTGAGCGGCGCCAATATGGAGCTCAACGAGACGCAGCGCTCGCAGTCGGTGCCGCTGTCGCAGCTGCAGCGTAGCAGCAACCACTCGCCGTCGGCGGGCTACACGCGCCAGCTGAACCAGGCCGTCACCATTGACATGGATGCGCTGTTCGCGGAGCACGAGAACCTGTCGGCCGCCGGCATCGATGTGGACGCCTCGGAGCGCCAGCTCTACAATGATGTGGATGTCAGTGCGCTGATCTCGCCCAGCTTCAACAACAAGTTCGGCGCCATTCAAACGGCGACCACATGCAGCTCCTCGGCGGGCTCCTCGAGCGGTTACAGCAGCGCCGGGAGTGCCGGCGGCATTGTGTCCCGCTCAGTGCCCTCCACCCCGCTGCCCCACCAGCAGTCGCAGCTCCAGGGCTACAACAGCAGCCTCGGCCCCAACAATGGCAGCTGCAATGCTGCCAGCGGATTCTTCAACATCTCGCCAGCCTTCAACTGGGGCGCCATGAATGTGGCCGCTGACGGACAGACGTACAGTGCGCGCACCGTGCTGGATATATCGAAGTCGATGCCAACGACGCCCATAACGACACCCTGTTTCCGGTACAGTCCCGTCGAGCTGCACAGCGACTTTCTGATCAACGGCAACACGATCGAGAGCCTCCCATCGCCGGCTGTGGCGGTCTTTGGCGTCGGCAGCGCCACCGACGCCGTCTTGGCGCTCAGCAGCGATACGCTGATCGACGATGGGGCACCCAACAGCGATGTGGAGGCCATCATTGGCGCCGCCGACCTGCTCGACAACTTGTAGAACTTGCACGAAGAGAAAGCTCCCACCCAGACGGAGAATCCCAGCGAGACCCAGCCAGAAGAATTGGTGATTACCTGTCTGCTACAACACGTGGATAAGTTGTAAATGTCTCTTACTCACTCACGCCCCACCACCCTCTCTCTCTCTCTCTCTGTCTGTCTGTCCGCTAATCACCAATTGTACTCTGTGTCTGCTTGATTAATTTGGTTGTTGTGATTACTCAAGTAATTATTGATATATTTGATGTGCGTTCTGGCACGAGCTTTCTCTTCGCAATAGTACGTCGACATTTCTTAGGCTAAGCTCCAATTGGTTTCAACAATGTCCAAATATCGATTTATGTAAATTTCAATGTCAACGAAGGGATTTGTTTTGAGCCAAGTATCCCTCAGGCCGCTGTTATATGTATGTAGTAGTTGTAATTATACGCCTGTACTGTGTGAACTGCATATTGTTATAAAGTCTACAGTTGAATATTTTTTACTGTTGACCCTCGATTTGAAAGAAACAAAGCAAAACAAAACATAAACTTAATTTAAAATAACGAAAAAGAACATATAGTAGAGAACCTTACAAATGAAACGAACTTAAAGTCTGATTGAATTCAACGTGCAGCGGTTTTAAAAACATATACACATAGCAGATTAAAGAATGTAACATTTTAAATGGTCCCGTCTTGGGTCGAGATGGTTTTCTGACCCCGATAAGAGCCCTACAGAGTAATTATAAGCGAACACATGTACAACTGCAACAATTATCAAGTTCAAGAGTGTAACTGTGTGTGTGTGTGCGTGTGTGTGTGTGCCGTAACGTAACGTAACGTACTTCTGTAGAGCTTGTTATTAAATCAATTTGTAACTTTATCAAGGTATCAGGCAGTGTTGATAGCTGAAAATAGGTCGACCTTCTTTCGATTTTATTAACAATCTATATATTTAGTACTGTGTAATTGCTATCTTCTATTCAATGAAATTGTTATATTTTCTACCCTAACACTAAACCATATTAAATGGTCTAATTAGCCTTAAGTGTTTGTTTGTTATTGAAAATGTTTTGTTTAATGATGGCGCATAATAGGAGCAGCACCTCTCCTATTGTTGCTAGTTCTTTAGGTTTAATTATTCATGTATCGCTGTAATTCACTTTCTACTCTATCCGTAATATTAGTGTTATTGGTATGCTTAATGTCCAACTGTTTACACAACTATTTCTTAGGTTTCTATGATTTTGAACAAAGTTAAGCTTTAACCTTCATGTCAATGAATCACAATTTCTTTTCCCTGCTACAAATTAATGTTAATTTGTTTATAAAACAAAGAAAAAATTATATAAAAAAACACAAACCTCTAGAGTGTACTTGCGTTCACCACCTTTTAATTGTGAAAATTACAAATAAAAAAAAAATGTAAAAAATAATTCATAAATGTGCCTCAGGCTTTATTGTATAACAATTATATTCTTGCATATACCATAAAATATATATACACAAAACCATGCAAACGCGTTCAAACAGAGCAGAGTAAGCTACGTATACAATATATATATACTATCTACTTATATGAAATATACACTCATTTACAAAACGCAAAGTTAGAGCTAGGGAAACAAGTGAATTTGTTAGAGACCTCGGATTCAGCAAAGAATAAAGATAGTCAGCAATCAAACCATGCAAGCAAAAGCATGTAACTATCCAAACCCCAACAAAATGAAAAACAATAGCCATTGTCAGCTAAATTCTAAACTAAATAACAATATTCCGCGCATATATCTATGTATATTTATGAAACTGGATATGCACGTCTCCGCTTCCAACTGCTAGCGCTTTAAACAAATAGAAATAGCCCCTAAGGAATATGATTACATTATCATATAATATTTTCACCGGGAACACTTTGATAAACAAATGAAATACAATATACATACAATTACAAATACAATAGTTACATAAAGATAAACGAACCAAACTGTACTTTTTTATAAGATATTTGAATGAAATACAAAAAATCAATTAAAGTCAATAAAAACCTATGGAACAAACAAAAAATGTGCTTTAATTTAAAGACATTGGGCGTCAAAAATGAATCAATATTTTTGTTCATTAATAGATTCATATGTCACGTTTTCAATAATAAAGTCTATATTTATTTGTCGACAAACCTTTACTTTTAATAAGTACATATATTTTAGATATGTTTCTTATTGAAGAGCTATTTGGAAAACAAGTGAAATTATATCAAAAGTCTCAGTTTTCATTTTTAGTGTTTTTTTTATTAAACTTTTAAGTTTAAAATAATAATATTAATATGCAATAAATATTTTTTAAATATACATAATAATACCGTTAATTATAATATGCGTGTGCTTGTTGTTAAACTTTCATTTGTTAAATTTATTTGTTGTTATTAATTAGTTGCGTTTACTTACTCTTTAGTTAAATACTTGTATGTTAATTTGTTTTATGTAAATTTAACTATTTTGTTTTATATGCATTTTGACATTACATTTAAATAGCGCCAAATAATTTTACATTTGCTACACTGATTCATGTTATCGGGGCGACACTTATTGTTTATAAAATTATTATTGTTGTTCTTATGATTGATTTTTTTTTTGTCTTAGCCCTTTGACTCTGCATATGATGGTATATATAAGTATAATACATATGTATACGTATAAAAATCATTTATGCGCTGTTATATACTTGTTCTTTAAATGTTAATATTACACTACGCTAATAGCACATTTGAAAATCCAATTAAATTGCTAGGGGCCTTAGTGTTAGTACTTTTTAATATATTTTAATTAATTGTATTTTATTTTTCTCTTGCTGTTTAACATATAAAACACTATTTGTTAAATATGGTTACGTATATATATTTCATATATGTATGTTACTAAATATTTATTTTGTTGTTAAATGCTTGTAAATCATGTTATTTGTTTGTTTACTGCTTAATTGGTTTCCTGATATCTGACTTGCTTTTGCTTTTACTATCGAACCAATTCCGTTACACTTTCACGTTCACTTTCACTGCAAATCCGCCCCGTTTTCATATAGCACACGTTGGGCGCCATGTTGTGATTTGCAAATGAAGTTGCCCAACGGAATGGTCGAATGAACATATATATTATTATATGCTTATTGATTCATGTATATATATATATATATATATGTATATATATATGTTGTATATGCCGCTACTGCTATTTTATTTATGTATATAATATATATAAAATTGTTGTTATTTCGCTGAGGTGGAAAATTCTTTAATTAATAAGGTTACTTGTTGCTCTGCTGCCCGCTTCCTGTTGTTGCTTTTGGTGTCCTACATCTGTTTCAGAATTGTGTAAGACTATAGTTAAAGTATTATCTCGGTAATTTTGAGCAAGGCGGCCGCAGACACGCCCTGTTTTTCATTAAAGTACACCAAAAAGTTGTATTTATGTATATGCTATATACTCGTATATATTAATGCTAAGCGAAAGTAAATGTATAAGAATGCAATAAACAAAATTGTAAACGTGCATTTATTAATATTTTCGTATGCTCGAATATTTCTTATTGCCAAGCGTTTGATGCATTTGTATTATTTAATTATTGTTATTATATGCATATAGCTTAGTACGATTTTGGAAGCGACGTTGACAATTTTGAATACATATATATATATCTGGCGAACAGGAACGGATCGATTTTTGAAGCTTGTTGGTCCCAATACGAGAAACTGTAACTAAAATGCAATCTAGGAATTGGCAACTCAAGTTCATGGTTAAGAAATAGCCAACATACGCGTGAGTAGTTTGTAATTAGTTTAAAAATTTATTTAAAAATCATAAAAACACACGATTCCAAATAAAAGGACAAAACACACAACTTAAGAACGAATACAAATCAATTAAACAATACAAAATTAAATACATTTTAAAATTAATAATCATGATCATCGTAATAATAATAAAAGTAAACTTGGTAATAATAAAGACAGTAACATTGTTCATCAGTAATTGGGGGGGTTGTTGTTGTTGTTGCCGAATTGTGTCTTAAGATCTAACACACATGGTTCAGTTAAAAATATGCTACACTAACCTAATTTACAATTTACGGAAATAAACATACACACATAATAAAAAAAACAAGGCAAAAATCGCTGCTATACAATAAGTTAACTACAAGTAAACACAATTCATTTAGTTACAGATTAAAAGTCGATTCGAATCGATTCAAAAGTATATAAAATTAAACATATAGCAAACAAGGACATTGCATAATTCGCTTTTGTTGCGCATGTGGCTGCGGATTGATTGATTTCCATTACTCCATTTTCCATTTTCACACTTTCCTCGCACTGCACTCTGCATTCTGATCGGCAAATTGAACTAAACTCATATAGATTAATTACTCGTTGTGGTGCCGGCTCCGTTGGCCGTCGGCTCGCCCGTGTTGCTCCTGCTGTCCAGCGACCAGTCCCAATCCTTGCCCTTGGGCCGGAACTTGGACGACTTGTGATGATGATGATAGCTGTTGGCGCTCGCATTCGCATTCGCATTGGCATTGGCGGCGCCGTGATGCGGCGACGATTTCTCCTTTGGCGACTTGCCCGACTTGGCCAGCACAGTCGGCGGCGTTGCGGCCACGCTGCCGGCGGACGCGTCCAGCGCTGGCGGCCCATTGCCGGCGGCGTCGGCTGCCGTCGCCGGCGCACTCGAGTTGGAGTAGGCCAGCAGCTCGTCGCAGTCGTACTCCCAGTTGCGCTCGCAGAACTTCTTCTTGTAGTGCTTCTCGGAGCCGCTCTTCGACTTGCGCTGATACTTGAGCGGTATGCGCAGCTCGTTCACCGGCTGCGTTGGCGGTGCGTGGGCCAGCGGCGGAGTCGCCACGCTGGCGGCACTCGGACTGGGCGTCCGCGGCAGACCCACGTCGGACAGCGGCGGCGATTCCAGGGCGCCCGAGTCCACCGGCGAGACAGTCTTCGCGTGCTGCGTCGAGGAGGCTGTGGACTTCATGCTGCTGTCGCTCAAATGATCCGCCAGGTGTTGCTGCTGCTGCTGCTGCTGTTGTGGCTGCTGTTGCTGCTGCAGCGGCTGATGCTGCTGCGGCTGCAATGGCTGGTGATGCTGGTACGGATGATGGCTGAGGTTGTGCACCTGGCTGGCGTAGAGGCTGCTGCTGTTGTTGCTGCCGCTGCCGCTGACGCTGCCACTGCTGCTGCTGCTGCTGTTGATGGGCAGCTCCAGCTGCGACGAACTGGACGAGGTGGACAAGAAGGTGCGCACCGCATCCGAGTTGCTGCTGCTGTGCGTGATGCCCGAGTCCGGCGAGGTGTTGCAGCTGATCGAGGCGGGCACCGTGTCGCCGTCGATGGAGCGCCGCGTCTTGTCCAGCTCGGTGCTGGCGAAGGCCACCAAACGATCGAAGCCGGAGCTGACGCGGTGCTGCCAGTGGGACTCATCGTCGGCGGCGATGACATCGTCTGCCATGGAAAGACATGAGCAAAAGATTAGATATTATACAAGGTGCTTGGAAAACAGCAACAGCTGCTGTTGCTGCTGCTGCTGGTGTGTGTGTGTGTGCGTAAGTGGGTGTGTGAGTAGCGATGACGATAACGATAACGCGACGTGTAGCTAAGCCCTAAACATTTGGTACAGTTGACTCAACTAGATGCTTAATGGTGCGTGTGTGTGTGTGTGTGTGTGCTGTACTTAGCGGCGTGTGTGTGTGTGTGCGTGAGTTTAAATTAGAAAGTGCAAAAGATAATGAGAAATCAAAAATCAAAGAACTTAAATTTTTTAAAATTATAAATAAAGTTAAATGAAATTAAAAGCGAAATAAACCAATTAGGCGCAACAGAACTTACCTCATGCTCATGTTCAAATTTTTATATGTGTGTGTATATATAATTTTTTTTTTATAAATTTTTTTAATTCGGTTAGATCAAATTATTGAACGGAAAATAAATTATGTTTTGTCTTTTTGTTTTTTAAGTATATTAGATGTGGTTTTTTGTACTCTGCTTCTCAACAACAACATACACGTTTTGGCATTTTTTCGGGATTTTCGTGGTGATTTTCAATATTTTTGGGCTTGGTTTTGAGAATTTTTGGAGGTAATCAATGGTTGTTATTATTATTGGTACTACTACTATCGGCCACAACAAATCCATTGTTATGAGTATTACAATTGGTAGCGGTTTGTTTCGTGGCGCCAGACAAAGTCGAAGTCGGTGTGCGAAGTCGACGTCTGGGATCGTAATTAGTTATAGTACGGTGCGTTGCCGAATTGGTAACTGTAGGGGAGTAGAGCATAATAGAAGGGATATAAAGTCGAGTTGTGGATAAGTAACGGGGCGCTTTTTTTGCTTTGTAAATTTTGTCCATTCTTCGATTTTTCTTTTTAGTAAATATTTGACAATTATATAATAATGCAAAGAAAACATTCCAGTGGAGTTTGTTAATATTCAAGACAAAATTGAATTGAAATTGATGTATGTTTTTTTTACAGAGAGCGTGTGTATGTGTGTGTGTGTGTGGTTGGGTGTGTGTATGTGTCATGTGTTAATTTATACATCATGAATTTAGTGATTTATTTGGCATGATGTGAAAAATGTAATAAAAGATTAGAGTTAACTTTAGCATGTTTTCGACACTTTAATTATGTGTATTTTATTGCTTTATGTAAAATTCTATTAATTTCTTCTACACTGCCTTTTTGGTTTTGTTTTTAATATCTATTAATTGCTGACAAATAAATAGTTTTATTATAAGTCATTTTGAAAATTTTAAATGTTGTAATTTTCACTACGTTTATTTCCCGGTTTTCTCATAGGTTATTTTCATTATTCCGTTTAAAGTTTAGTATAACGCGACTTTTCGATATTTATGGATATTATTGAAATTGAGAAAATTAGATATTGTTGCATTCACATGTCAAAACATTTTTAAAAATATAATTTTTTTAAATCAAATCAAAGTAATTTAAAAATAAATATTTTTAATAAAAATAACTTCAGAGATTGTTAAAATCGTTTGTATACCTAATATGTATCATATATATCAATTTATTATTCTTTTTTTCAACATTTTTGGCCACTGTTAGGCATAAAATGTTAAATGTTAGTTAACATGTAATTTCTGTTATTTAGAGCTCCAATTTTCACGGTTATTGAATGGTGAACAAAAAGTTGTAAGGTAAAAGCAAAATAGTAAAAGTTCAAGCTACAGAACAAAAGTGCAAAATACAAAAATTAAAATATTTAAATATTTTCGTCAAGAAAGAAACATGAAGCAAACTACGGACAGCACACAGTAAAAAGTAGGTAAAATAAAAATCGTTAAACGTAACTGGCGCAAATTTGCTTTTGTATATATGTATTTACAATAAACAGCAATAATTAAAAAAAAGAAAGTAAAGTGTATATAGTTGTATAAAATGTTTAAATTGTGCGTGGAGCATATTTTTAGCTAGTGGCGCCTGAGCTGGAGCTGGAACTAGAGCTAGAGCTGGAGCTGGAGCTCGAGGATGAGACGCTGTTGGTGTCAGAGTCATCATCCGACGAAGCGGAGACGTTTGACCGTCTGCTCTTAATGGTGAGATCTTGAGCCACCGATTGGGCGGCGAGTCGGGTGCGATAGTGGTGCAACAGACGGTGTGTTGCATGTGCTGGTGGTGCGTGTGTTGCGTGTGGTGCGTGTGGTGCATGGAATGCGTGTGTGTGTGATGCTGGTGCTATGGCTGGGTATACGAATGGCTTACCGTCATCGGCGGCACTGGACCGCTGCCCGCCCACCATGGTGGGCGTGATGCTGTGACTGCTCTGATGCGTGGCGCGCAGCGGCTGCGGCTGCTGCTGGGCGTGCTGATGCGGTTTCTGCTGCTGCTGCTGCTGGTGGTGGTGCTGGTGCTGGTGGTGCAGCTGCTGGTGGCTCGTCGACAGCTGCAGCGGTCGCTCGTCGCCCATCAGCGAGTTGATATCAGGACTCATGAGCAGCGGCACCTCCACAAGCAGCTTGCTGCGCCTGCCACAGGACGAGGACGAGGACGACGGCGTCGGCGACGGCGTGGTGGCATCATGTGCCGGCGGCGGCAAAGCCTGTCCCCCATTGCTGTTCACGTACAGATGCGCATGGCCGAGCGGCTGCTGGTCGAAGTGCGCCAACTTGGCAGGTCGCGATGGCTGCTGGTGCGGCGCCAGCGGAGAACTGCGCTTAACGCCCACTGCAAAGGAGATCAGGTGAATAACTGTTGCCACATTTCTAACATTGTTTGTAAATGTTAAATATGTGAAATGTGTTGCCATAAGAATCAACATATCTCACATATTTAACATTTGCCAAGAAATGTTTCAATTCGCCCCGAGTACTAGCCCAATTACACCATCAACATTTCTAACCTTTTTTGCAAATGTTAAATATGTGAAGTACGCTTTAACATATTTAACATTTACAAAACTTTTATCGAATTTCTTATCAATTTTATGAAAACTTGCAAAGTATCGAAAGTATAGTGTAATCGGGCTATAATATATATAAAAGTAGCTATAGCTTACGATCCACTTTGTGCGGCGTGCCATTCATAGTGCCGGCGGCTGTGTGGTGATGCGGCTGCTGCTGCTGCTGCTGCTGATGGTAGCTGTGCGCGGGCGGCGCCTGGTGGGCGAAATGCGGCGCCAACTCCAGAGTTGAAGTTGCGGCTGCAGCGCGGCGTTGTCGCTCCTCGTTCTCCTCCTTGTATTTGCGTGCTCGCACGTGGTCCTGCAGCGAGGCGGCCAGTCCTGCAACAAGTGAACAAAGCGCGTTAGCAATGCAAACAAGACAAGTGGAGAGCTCTAGGCGGGAGTGCCCGACTTGCAGATACCCCGAACCCAGCTGTGAGCTGTCGTTACACACACACATGCATACTACGGAAATTCTTGAATATATTACAAACTTAACAATGAGATTTTCATGACCTGAAAGGAGCATTCAAATCTATTTACAAAGTAAAGCGCCAGGCTGTAGTAAATTAATTGCGGTGAGTGTTGGGAGGTATCCAAAAAAACTAAATATTCCTGATCTGCGTAAACTTTACGAGAATATACCAAACTAAATTTGGTAGCTATATCCCTTATAGTCTCCGAGATATGCTAAGAAAACCAAGTCATAAAATCGATTTTTATCGATATTAATGAAACAGAGTAAGATATCGTAAGAAAAATGATAAGCTTTTTCAGCGTATGGTACTGGAGTATCTTTAATTGAAAAGTTAAGGTCACTAGTTTTTGTAGTTTCCGAGATCGCTGCGTTCATATTGGCGGACGGATAGACGGACTTGGCTAAATCGACTTAGCTGATCGACCTGATCAACAATATATATATTTTTTATGGGGACTATCACATACATTTTCACCACATATACCCTTTTACCCATTTTCAATGGGTTCGGGTATTAAAATACTTTTCAATTATGTGGCGCCATCTAGTGGGCAGTTGCAATTCAGCCTTAGGATTACTTGGTTTCTAATAAACAACAAGCACACGAACAATATTAACTACTAGCAGCTGCAAGATGGCGCCACAGCAAATAAAAGGATTCTTGTATCGCGAAAATCGGGAAATTGCCAAACAATGTTATTCGGATATGGTTTTCATCAATTCAATCGTTATAGCTGTTGTGCATTTAGCTGTACTATGTATAATGCGAGTACTTCTAATACAGATTGATGTCATCATTTTGAGTCTTCTTTCTACATTTTTAAATTCGTATATAAATTGGTTGTTTATTATTTATTTGTTCTTGATTATGTATGAAATGAAATAGTTGAATTGAAAAAGAAAATAGTTGAATAAAAATGAAATTGGCCAGTTGGTATATTAAGAAAATATTGTTGAAATTATAATAAATTTAGTTTAAGAAATTGTATCAGCCTACAGATCTATAGGTATTTCAAATATCTTGTTTACGAATCCAATTCAAAAGATCGAAAAGTTGCAATTACTGAATGTGTCATTTATTTATTATTCTTTAGCGAATCTATATAATTAAATCTGCAGAGAATTTACATTTTTTTGTATTTAAAAATTGTTTGTGCAGATGAACTGCAATTTATTTTTGTTAAACCCAGTTTCGATGTAAAATCTCGCTAGAATTACAAATTATTTAGCTTCCAAGTCTAGTTCTAATTACTGGCTGGTTCTAATCATGGCAGTAAAAAGTTGTCCGTGGTTCAGTTCCCGAGTTAAACTTAGTATTCCCTATCAATGGCTCGAAGATTGAATTGTCAAATTATTTTTAATTTCAAAGGAATTTTTTTTAACTTGACCTTGGTTATAATATCGAACGTTACCTATTTTAACTTTTTTTACCCGATTTTAAATATTCTATGAATTCTTTTTATGATTGTCTTATTTTTTGATGTTCTCTGAATTTGTTTTGTTTTCATATATTTGATACATTTTAACTTAGCAGAAACTACAGAATTGTCAACAATGGAAAATAGAGATAATAATAGAGAAATAATTTTCGAAAATGATGAACAAAATAATTAAAGTAATGGAAATATTGCAGTCTAATGAATAAAATTTTGTTATGTTTATATAAGTTTTACTTTTTTGTTTATGAATTTCGGATATTTTTTTCGTTTTTCCAAATAAGAATTTATTTTGTGTGATATGTTTAATGGAATAAAATGTGTAAGCACGGAAAATTAATTCCCAACTGAACTCTAATAAGAATTTGCTTTTTGAAGTCCATTAACATATTTTTTGCACGAATTTGTTGGGATCTTTCGTGAAAAAGAGAAATAGGTGTTGGGACTTACCCTCTAGGGGCGGATTGGCGCCGTTCAAGCGTGGGGCACGCAGCGCGTTCGCGCCGCCGGCCGAGCTCTTTGACTTCTGATGCTGCTGCTGATGCAGTTGCTGCTGTTGTTGCTGCTGCTGCTCCTCGTGGAAGTAGGCCTCGATGCAGCCCATCATTTCGGCGCGCGGCAACGGAACCGGCTGGTAATCGCGTCCAGGCCGCGACGAGGACGAGGAGGAGGCGCGTCCGCCCGCCTGCGATTTTTGGGCGTAGGCCACATGAGCCAAGGTGGCCAGATTGTTGTTGCTGCTGCTGCTGCTGCTGGACGCCGCCTGGCTGTAGTTGGTGGGCTGCGGCTCGGCGGCCTCTTCGCCGAGGGGTCGCACGTGCACCCGCTCCGGTCGCTGGGCGTTGAGATTGATCAGCAGGCGCTCGTTGCTGCGCTCGGCGAGGAAGGCGCGTTCCATGAAGTGGGCGCTGCTGCCGCTGCTGCCGACGCCGGCGCCCGTGCCGGTGCTCATGTTGACCGCCGCATTGATGATGCTCTGGTGCGAGATCTCCAGCGTGCGCTCGATCTCGCCGTTGACCAGATCGCCGATCGTCTTGCCGGCGGTCAGCGGCGGCGGCGCCAGCGCCATCGGCGGCGGCGGCGTGGGCAGCGCCTGCGGCGGCTGGTTCAGCTTCTCCTGGGAGAGATGGCGCCGCAGCGCCATCTTGGCGGGCGACACCTGCGTGTAGTCCGGCTGCGAGGAGTTCGAGCTAGGCCGACTGGGCGGGCGCACCGCGAGCCGCTCCACGCGATAGCCGGCGTAGTCCGAGTTGGCGGAGGCGGCGCGCGGCAGCAGCTCCAAGCTGTGCTGTTGTTGTTGCTGCTGTTGCTGCTGCTGTTGTTGCAACTGTTGCTGCTGCAGATTCTCGGCGGGCGCCTTGAACTCTGCTGCTGTGCCCGTCGACTGATGATGATGATGAAGATGCCCAAGCGGCGCATGATGTCCATGTTGCTGCTGTTGTTGCTGCTGTTGCTGCTGCTGTTGTTGCTGTTGCTGCAAGCGCTGCTGCGCCACGTGCGCCAACAAGAGCGCGTGCTGCTGCTGCTGCTGTTGCTGCGCCATGAAGTGCTCGTAGCTGTTGGTGCTCACGGAGCCACGTCGTCGATGGTAGCCCAGATCAGCGGACGTGGACGCCGACGCCGCCGTCGCATACAGCGTGGCGGAGGAGGAGGAGCAGGCGGAACTGGAGCTGGGCGGCGGCGGTGGCGGCGGCGGCGGCACAGAAGCGCCGGATCGGGCCGGCGCATACTTGGACTCCTTTATGCTTGCTCCATACTTTCCGGAGAGCTGCTGCTGCTGCTTGCTGCTCATGTAGGCGCTGCCGTAGGGTAGGTTGGCGGGCGGCGGCGGCGCCGTGGAGGCGGCGGCCGCAGCGCGCGGACCCGGCAGCGGCGGCGTTATGGGCGATATGGTCGTATTGGCGTTCAGGTGCATCAGGCCCTGCGTGGAGACGGTGATGATGTTGTGCAGGCTGTTGCCGCCGCTCGTCTGGGCCAGCATCTGCTTGCTGCGCTTCGGCAGCGGCGGCGTCGCCTCCATGCTGGGCAGCGGCAGCGCCTTGCTGCGCTGCTCCTGATCCTCGTTCAGCGCCGACGTGATGATGCTCTTCAGCCGATCCTCAAAGTTGGCCACCTTGGGCGACTCCTGCTTGCGGCCCAGGCCCGGCAGCTCGCACTTGGGCAGCAGCACAGCGTGCTGAGGTTGTTGTTGTTGTTGGTGCACCTGCTGCTGCTGCTGCTTGGGCGCCGGCATCAGCGTGCTGTCCTTGTAGAGCGCCGGCGCCGACGTCTTCGGCTCCGCTTTGGGCTTGCCATTGATCAAGTTGACGGCGGCCGACGGCGCCTGAAATTTGCCCGCCTCGACCTGGCGACAGGTCTCGAGTATCTTCTGGGCGAGCACCTCCGGATTGCTCTCCTGTATCTTGCCCACCTCCGGCACCTCGGGCCACTCCTGCGATCGGGCGCGATGCTCGCGACTGCGACGCGAAGATTTGGCGCTCGCGGCCTTCGTGCTGTTGTTGCTGCTGCTGATGTTGCTGTTGTTGTTGCTGTTGCTGCTGCTGGTGCTGCTGCTGTTGCTGCTGCTGCTGCAATTCGCTGCATTTGTTGCATTTGCTGCATTTGCCGCAGCAGCCGGCGCTCCGCTGGCCAGGCTGATGTTGGTGCCCTGGGCAAGCAGCACGGCGGCCGTGCTCCGCTCCTCGGCGGACTTCTGCAGCGAGCTCGTCTCCTGCTCGATGGTGGAGACCTGCGCGTAGAGCTTCTTGCGCTGGCTCAGCGTGTTCGCGATCTCCTTGAGCACCAGCTCCTGGGCGGCCGTCTCGGACAGCTCCTGCGGCAGCTCCAGCTTCACCTTGCCATTGGCCCCGCTGGCCACCCCGCACAGCTTCTGGTACTCGGGCAGGTGCTTCAGCTGCTTGCTCAGCAGCAGCTTCTGATCGCTCTCGTAGACGGTCACCTCGTTGCGCATCTTGCTCACCGCGTGCTGCAGGTCCTTGTGCCGCCCCACAATCTCCTTCGCCTGCGCGATCAGGTCGTTCGGCGAGTTCACATTGATGCCCAGCTCGTTCATGCGCACCTTCAGCGGAGAAGAAAGATATTGAAAATTAGTACATTTTGTTACCAACCAAATTAAAGTCGGGTGTAATTTGTGAGCGATCTTTAGAGGTCTTCAAAAATCTGTCTGAAATGCTTTTATCCTTCTAGCCTTAAAACTTAAGCAGATAAATCGATTTTATCGAATTTTTACCTCGTAAGCGAGCATAAATAATTTAAATATTTAAATATTAATGCAAAATCAGAGGACAAACCATGACCAAAATATATCAAACTTGAAAATCGCATTTGAACTATGGCAACTTTAAAATTTTGAAAAAAAAATTTTTTTTTCCAAAATAAGTAAGGGGAGTAATGATTTTTTTCCCCAAAAAACAGAACAAAATTTTAATTTCAATAATCCATACATTTTAATATCACAATGAATGAATGTAGAGGACAAATAATGACCAAAATGCCATCAAACATGAAAATCGGTTCAGTTTTAACAAAGTTACGGGAGTTGGAAATATGGGTCCTATGGATACCAGAGATTTACATATTAACATTTTTGTAAAATTTGGCATGATTTTTGACAAAAAAATTTACCACCTAAAAATCACTTTTGAAGTTTTATACTAATTTGAGTACTCGAAAGTTCATAATTCGAAGTTGAACAAAATTTTTTTCCAAAATAAGTAAGGGGGGAGTAAAGGATATTTTTGCAAAAAAATCCAAAAAATTATTTTCAAAAACGAACTAATTTTAAATGTTGAATCAATCTAGAAGTCAAACCATGTTTAAAATGGTAAACATCGTAAAAATTGGATCATATTTCACAAAGTTATGGGACTTTGAAATCGAACGGCTAAGGATTCCAGAACTTTACTTGTCCAAATTTTTAGGATTCCAGAACTTTACTTGTCCAAATTTTTGTCAATTTTGGGGTGATTTTTGTCAGAAAATCGACCCCCTCAGAATCACTTTTAAAGTTGCATGTTATATATTTTGGAAGTCTTAAAATTTCCTCATATAAGTTCTTATTTCTGAGCTTATAGAAGATTTACTGGTCAAATGCAAAAACGCCTTTCTCTGCAATTCTCAAGAGTTCAGGTAAAGCTTATATATTTTGGAATTTTTTCAGTTAAGTGTTTGTGTGTGTATAAAGTGCATTATCTCTCCCTTATTGTTTTTGCAATTCCTTTTTTCTTGCTCTCTCTCACTCTCTCTTTCCCCCTTTCTCTCTCTCTCTCACCCTCACTCTCTCTCTGTCTTCCTCTTTTTCTCTCACTGTGTCCCACTCACCGTCTCTCTGTCTACCTTTCTCTCTCTCTCTCTCTCTCTCCCACCCTTTCTCTCTCTCGCCTTCTGTCGGTCTGTCCCGCTCTCTGCAAATTTCTCTTTCACTCTCTATTTTTCTCTCGAAAAGTTCAAGTATGGCCTATCTATTTTGGCAATTCCTTCAGTTAAGTGTTTACTAATTTGGGTACCCGCAATCGATTAAAAATAAAAATTCGCGATTTTAAGAAAAAAAAATTTTTTTCCAAAATAAGTAAGGGGGGATATTTTTGAAAAAAAAATCCAAAAAAATTTATTTTCAAATACGAAATAAATTTAAATGTAGAATCAGTGTAGAGGTTAAACCATTAAGAAAATGGTAAACATCATGAAAATCGGTTTAGTTTTGACAAAGTTACGGGAGTTGGAAATATGAGTCCTATCGATATCAGAGCTTTATATGTTAAATTTTTTTAAAATTTTGGCATGATTTTTTGACAAAAAATTTGACCACCTCAAAATCAGTTTTAATGTTGTTTTTTATACTTTTTGTGACAGCCACAATCTATTAAAAATGTAAATTTAGAATTCTAAATTTTGAAGAAAAAATTTTCGAAAATAAGTAAGGGGGGAGTACATGATTTTTTCCCCAAAAAATTCAAAAATACTTAGTTTTTAATAATGCATATATTTCTAATGCAGAACCAATCTAGAGGAAAAATAATGACAAAAATGCCATCAAACATGAAAATCGGTTAAGTTTTGCCAAAGTTGTTGGATTGTGCAATATGGGAGCAAAGGATCAGAGATCTTGTCTAATTTTTTGTCAACTTTAATCTGTTAAAAAAATCCGAACACTTTAACTAAAGCGGCTATACACGAGTATATATTTAAAATTTCAAATATCTAGTTTCAATAGCCACGAAGAAAATTGCGTTCAAGCGGACGGACGAACGGACCAAACCAATAAATAGAATTTATTGATGAAATAAAAAGCTTGTAAAACAAAGAAGCTCCTTCGAGCGCACCTTTAGCAGCGTGACGCTGTCGTCGATGAGGACCTTGATCTGCTTGTCCAGCTGGCTGGCGCGGTTCTTGAGGCGCGCCATGCGCTCCTGCTCCTGGGCGATCTGCTTCTGGACCTGGGGCAGGTAGGCGCTGGAGCGCATCTGGTCGATGATGGTCATGTACTGCGAGCGGAACAGGTCGAGCAGTATTTGGAGGGCGTAGGGCGTGTCCTGGGGCGCGGCGGGAATGTCCAGTTCGCGGTGCGACATGTCGCCGGTGAGCAGCGACGTCAGTTGCTGGTCCACGGTGCCGGGCGCCGCGGGCAGCTTCTTGGTCATCGCGTCCAGCGATGTGCTCAGCACCGTCTGCTTGTGGAGCACATCGAGGCCGGCGATCTTCAGGCACTTGCGACCGCGCTGGCCCTTCTTCAAGCGCCCCTTGCGGCCGGGTCCGGCGCTGGCCGCACGCGGCTGATCCTCCTTGCTGCTGGAATCCTTGCTGGCCGACGCGGATGTGGCGGACGCAGCAACAGCCGCTGCCTCTTCCGCCTCCCGCTGCGCCGCCGCCGCCGACTTGCTGGCAATGGCCGCCTTGCGCGTCAGCTTCTTGCGCTTCTTCAGCGTGGCGAGCGCACGCGGCACGCGCGCCTGCTGGCTGTTGCTGTTGTTGCTGTTGCTGTTGTTGTTCTCCTCGTCGTCCGACTGCGAGCTCTTGCCCTTGGAGCTGCACCAGTCCGACCACACCTTGCGCGTCATCGGCCCGTTCGACGTGGACGTCGTGTTCGTGGTTGTTGTCGTGTTTCCCCCGTTCCCGTTGGTCGCCTCGCCGTCGCCGTCGCTCTCCGTGCTGCTCTCCATGTCCAGGCTGCGCTGCTGCATCTGTTGCTGCTGCTGTTGATGCTGCTGCTGTTGCTGCTGCTGCTGCTGTTGTTGCTGTTGCTGCTGCTGCTGTTGCGCAGTTGCCAGCTGCTGGCGCGTCTTGGAGGCGGCTAATCCTCCAGCGCCGCCGCTGACATTCGCCGGCGACTGCGATTGGTGCCGCTGCTGGGCGGGACCGTTGAACAGCTCCCTTTCCCGCTCACGCTGCTGTTCGCGCTGCTCCCGCTGATGGTTGTTGTTGTGATTGTTGTTGTTGCTGTGATTGTTGTTCTGCTGGCCAATGTTCGCCTCACGTTTGGCGCGGTCGCGAGTGGTGCGCACGGTGCCTGCAAGATGTAGAAAAGGACAAAGTTCATCCATTAGCATTGATTAGACCAACCTCAAAGAAAGCTTGTCTAAAATTTGGATAATATTCTGCCTACACAAAATTAAAAATATTATGAATATAATAAAAGTAACCACACAAGATGTAAAGGTCTTCAAAACAGGTATTTTGATATTCTACATATCTCTTTCCTGGATTAATATGTATTAACCCACGGCTATTTAACTATTTTACACAAGATTCAAAAAAACAAAAATATAAAAACTAAAGTATTGTTTAGTTCAATTAAAAATATCTTTAAATACACAAAAACAAAAAACCAAAAAAAGATAAGTAATGTAACCTAGTATTGTTTCTCCACATATAAAATAATAATCAAAAAATTATATTTTTTTAAATGGAGAATCAATCTATATGTCAATGAATGTCCAAAATGCCATCAACGGACATTGCACAAACCCAAAATACTTTTTATAACTTCATGAACGAGTATAATAATTAAAAAAATTTAAAAAACAAAAATAAATAAAGAAACTAAGAGCCAATTTTTAAAACATAAGAATCGTGTTGTTTTTTTTTGATTAGCAACAAAAAATGTTGCCCTTAAAATTAATTATCGTCTGCTTTATCAAGCATATATAAGCTAAATATAACTATTCACACGTTTAGTATAGATTTTTATAGATACATTTTAATACGTAACGATATTGTAAACATAACTTAAAATACTTTTAAAAAAGTATCAAATAAAAGACATACGAAAATGTTCTTAAATATTTAACTTCAAGTTTCAACTGAAAATCAAAGGAAAGTAATCAACAATGAGTGATCGTAGGTGATTGTGAATGATCAAGTGCTGATTTATGGCTGACTGACAACTGATTTGATCATGACTGACATTCGAAATTGATTTGTGACTGAGTGAACGTGTGCTGTGTTTATTATCATTGATTCCCTCCGCCCCGATCCCGAGCCCTAGCCCGAGCCCGATCCCGATCCCAGTTAGCTACTTACCGACATGGTCGTGATCACCACCGCCTTTGGTTTTCAGCCGCTGAAAATAGCGCTCCAAAATAGTGCGATCGATCACATGCAAATAATATGAAACCGGTTTGCAGGTCCACGAAACGGAACCCTTCAGGGGTGGTATTTCGCTCACGTGCATTATTGTACCAATGTCACTAAGATTTCTGCAATGGGAGAACGATTGATCATGTTTTTAGCTCAATTAAATGTTGATCGTCGCGCAACACTTACCGATCCGTAATGCGAAAGTTGAGCGGACAAAATGATTTGGAGGAGACAACTCGAGCGCCATCGCGCAAATCGGCAAATCGCTCTTTAAGCTGATGATCGACCGTTGGGCCAAAGGCAAAGTTGTTGACAAACACGAGGGTCGAGGAGGTGATCTTCTCGCGATGCTCGTCGACCAGAAAATCACCTTTGATCAGTTTGTACTCGCAGTAGCGCTTGCCGAACCAGCCCATGTACTGGCGAAAGAACAGATCCATGCGCTCCGCGTAGCGGGCGGGCGTGTCCGCCTTTTCGATGCCAATGCATGTCTTGAGCGGAAACGATCCGGCCATTTGGAGCACCACCTGGCCGACACCGGAACCGAGATCAATGAACGTGTCCTCCTTGCTGACGGTGACATGTTTGAGCATCTGCTGTACCAGCTCGTACGACGTCTCGCCGTACACCTCCGGCGAGAAGGGCTCGTACTGGTTGAGTTTGTCCGGATCGAGTACGGCAGCATTGTAAACTAATTGTAGTATGTGTCTTAAAAGGCTAGGGTGAGCGAACTTATTCAAACGCTCGGCGGGCAGTGAAGTTCCTTTTTCCTGTCAAAATGGAAAACAATTAGTTTGACATTTTTTTTTATTTTTTTTTTTTGAGAAATTGTGTTGGAAAGTGTGAGGGTAGTTATGAATAAAACTGATCTAGTTGGGAAAAATGCCCCTCAATAAATATTTTAAAATTGTCCTCAAATTGAAATTGAGATTTTCAATGCAAAACTCACTCGTTGAGTCTCAAATTCTTACTATTGACATATTTTTAATCGATTTAAAAAATTAAATCACATTTTTTTTTAAAATTAAACATATTTCATATGTTGTACGAATTGCAATTTGGAGTAAACTATTTTTATACTTGTCACGAAGCGAGAAAAATATAAATTGGGTTTATGTAATGTCCGTTTGAATGCAATTTTTTCGACATTATTGAGGTTTGCGACCTGAAACTTGGAATATGTATAGCCGGGTCAGCTAAAGTTTGAAGTTTTTTTGGCTACGCCCACTGGGGGCGTGGCAAATCACATATACTTTATTTTTCAAAATATTTCAGACAGATTATTCAAGAGCTCTTCTAAAGATCACACACAGAGACCAACATAGGGTAATGAAATAAAGGAAGTATTTTCAGTTAATTTAGACATGATAATATTATATTGGATAATATTAAATTAATAGTTATTATCGATGTCTTCTATTGAGTCTTGAACCTACTCTTTTCTCTAACGAAGTTTTTAAGTACAGTATAGATCATATGTGTATTTGGGGCTCACGTATGTACTTACCAATGCAACAATACTGTCGACGGCCTTGTTGAAGCGATCGACAAGATTTGTCATAGTCTTATAACAGGCAGTGTCAATGTGGTTGAGGTTAATCTCCTCGAATGCGGATGAAATCGATGGCAGCTCATCGCAGACGAATTTAATTGTATCGATAATATCGATGCCATTGTCGTGCTTATCCTGTCCGTGGCCAACCTGCAGGGGCCAGGCAAACGTGATGGTATCGGAGGAGCCAGCTGGCGAGCGCAACACCAAGTCCTTGACTTGCGGTGTTGCCATATTTTACCCTTGCCAGCTGTGCGGCAAAAGGTCAAGTGGATGACGAAACACTAAAACAACGTCACGTTTGTTGTTTTATGCTTCGCGATTGTTCTAATTGTTGTTGTTGTTGTTGCTGATCTGACTGTTGTATTTGCTAGCAGTGTCAGTTGAATGATGTATTTAGGTGCATAATGATTATATTGATGCTAATGCTGATGATGATGATGATCAAAAACTTTAGCAGAGGAGCAGTGTAGAGGCGTTACGCGTTCCGTTACGTTACGTTTACTTTAGGTTTGCAATTACAGTTATGATTACGATGATAGGTTGTTTGTTGTCTTAGGAACAGTGGCAGCGTTGGGTTAATTATGTGTATGTATTGGGCTAAATAAAAACAATAAAATCAAAATAAAACTATCCACTAATTGATTCTGTGTGCGTCACGTTACGTTACGATCGTTACGTTGTTGTTGTTGTTGTTGTTGTTGCTGCTGTTGCTGTTGCTGCTGCTGCTGCGCTGCTGCTGCTGCTCCCGCCCACAAAAATGTCTCGATCTCCGTCTTCTCTGCCTCCTCGTCGTCGTCTTCCTCCAGCAGCAGTGGCAGCCAATGGAACAGCAACAAAATACAAAAGTAACTGATGATAGTTGCGTAATTTTATATTTTGCTGTATGTTAAGAAAACGATGCATTTTCCTCAATGTGCAACAACATTTTCGCCTGTCGTATGTTGAACTTTCTGTTGTTGTTGTTGTTGCTGCTGCATCATATTCATTTCATCGTTGTGGATTCCAGCAGTTGCGTTTCATTCCACTGCGTTCCATGGCACGCGCGCTTTGCCAACTACCGTTACGCATGGTGCGCGCGCGTCTTTCAGTGTTGCAAAACGTCGTTGGTGTTTGAAATTGAGATCTCGGCTCTAACAAAATTGTTTGGTATGTGTTTTAATGCGTTTATATATATATTTTTTGTTTTGGGGGGGTGGTCTGCAAGAAAAAAGAGAAAAAACAGAGAAATGGTAGAACATAAATAAACAAGGCTTGAAAATGCATTGAATGTAAAATAATTCATAAAAATCAAACTAATCAAATCAAATGGTAAACAAACTCGAGATGCTGATTATGGACTTGTGCTTCAAGTTAATGTTGCAAAAACTTAAAAGCTGATCCAAATAAATGCAGCGCCATGCGAATGTGTTGTAATGTCAAAATACGTATTCGCATCAAACAAATGAGTGCGAAGAAATTTAGCAAACAGAGTAACGTACTAAACTATGTTATACTATATTAGAATGGCTATATAACTAATTTAATCAGTTTTTAAAATCAGCGGTTTACAGCGTACACACATTGCCTATGCATTAAGCGAATTCTCAGAGCAGACAGTTCAAATAATCATATTTCATATATACACAGGATTAAAAGCTTAAAAAAGAGATAGTTCAGCCTGAATTACAATTTCCAGGTAAATTTAAAAAATAAATGTTTGTGATAGTCAAAAAGAAATTATTTTTAAATTGTATATATATTTTTATTGTAGCAAATGTTTAAAAGCCTGATTAAAATATTGGTCTTAATGGCATTTTATTTTTATTTTTGAATTTCCCAACATTTTTTATGTGCATCACATAAAACACCTTTTTTGGATATTTAATTCTTTATTTACTGAGGTCTCAGTTTTTTATGTTTATTATGCTAATTTATAATGCAAGGCACGTTTCAACTTTTTTCTGTGTTAAATATAATTTAATTCCCCTGCGCGTTTGCTGCTTTGCCTTAATGCGAGTGGGCGTGGCCCACAGTGCGACAATGGGACTTCATTAGCATAGGCAAAATGTCGACAGCAGCTTTCCAAAGTTATTTTTATGTACGTAAATGGAAGGGGCGCGGAGGATGGGTGACGAGGGGGTAAATGTGAAAACGGTGCGAAAAATCGATAGCAACCCCCAGCAGCTGTTGTGGAATGGGGTTTAATTAAAGCTTTAGGTCATTCAAATGTTTTTAAAGCCCTCTGCTTGGACGTTGAAATATTTTGGCTAGACAAGCGCCACATTAAATCGAATTGCCTTTTGGCTGTGCATTCGCATTGCTGCAACAAATGTGTGTGTGTATATATATTTATATATATATATATATGTATGTATGTTGAGGCACAGCCTGGTCGAGTGCCACAAACCCAACCCAATCCTGTCTGGCAACTACTTTACCGCATTTTACATATAAAAAGACATGTGTGTGTGCATGTAAGTGCTTATATAAATGCCGTTATATGTATGGCTCTTGTTTAATATTTGCCATGCATGCACGTGTGCGAATATCCGCCTGTCTCGCAGTATCTGCATGCACATGTATCCTGTGCGAATGTATCTGTATCTATTGCCACGAAAACCCGACATCTGCGCTGCATGTCGCCCCCTCCCAATCCACCCAGTCGACCTACAGCCATCCTGTTCGGGCGGTTATCCGTTTCCCTGGCTTGTCCCCAGCCATGTCTGCTGCATGTGAGTGTGTGTGTGTGTGTATATTGCTTTTCTAAGTAGCCAATCAAGCATTCGTTGGAACAGGCACATCAACTATTTAACTATTTTGCTTAAATCATTTGCAGATTTTAACTTGCTTTATCCGATTTACAGATAAGGCGTCACAGAATTCTGATGAAGAGGTGAACAAAAGTTTCACTCAAATGGAAGTTGGATTTTCCCCTCAAATTTGTGTTTTCAATAATGTTATTTTTCGCTAATGGTTAATGATTGCAATTTATTTTATTTTAGTAAGAGTTTGCAAACATAAAAATAAAAAAGTAAAACAAACAAGCATATCATATTAAGGTTATAAAAACATTTACTCTTTCTGCAATTTAAATCCCGGTGCAACCAAAGTAAAATAAATTATAACAATAAATTAAATATATTTTTTACTTGTGTTTAAGCTTGTATAAAAAAATGATAATAATTAATTATTACTTTTTACTTCTGTTTAAATCCTTGTTAAAGCTTGTATCAAAAAAATGATAATTCATATGTTATTATTTTTTTACTTTTTGGCCCCAACAGATTTACTATTTTATTTTTTTGCTGCTGCATTTGTTATGGGAGGAATTGTGTATTTTACAACGCATTTAGTAATGAAATGATTATTTTGTATGACCTGTTTATATTTACCAATATACATATGTGCCTTAATATTTATCCATGTACACATATCGTTATGAACTGTTCAGATGTATTCTCTATCTTAAGAGATTGTTTTTATTTGTTAAAAACTGCCCAGCGACAATTCCTTGGAAGTAAAACACAAATATATGTGCATACATGCATACAGCGACGTCTTGAACAATTCAGATACTGCGGGTACATACATTCATTGTGTTGCGCAATCGTGCATTACCCCACAACAACTAAAATCAAATCTTAATCAAAGAGCAGACAGAATCCCACTGCATTCTTTCACCTCTGAACCTTGTGCAATCGTTTCAAGAGCTGTATAAGTTCATTGTTTGTGATCTCGTCGTCTTTTAATGGAGTTTCTTTATGAAACTCAAATTACACATACGCCCTGTCGAACAGCGCTAATTGGAAAAAGCGGGATTTTTACCGCGTAACGACAAATTTGTAAAATATATATTTCCATTACATTTTAAATGCCACGTTCTTAAAATTTATGATGGTATTTGCTATTTGCCAAACATATGTTCAAGCATATTCAAGATAAAGACTTAACTGTTGATAAATCAAAAGGCATTAAGTAAATTAGAAAAATCTTTATGTTTTTAGTAAACAAAAGAAAGCAACAATCTTGCTCATTACGTTTTTTTCTAATATAAATTTTCTGACAACACAAAATGATAATTAGAATAAATTAGAATACTTGTTAAAATATTTAGTTTAAAACCTATAGATACTGAAAAATATCACAAGCTTTATTGCCGTAATTTAATGGGATTGCGAATGTAAATTCCAGATTCCCTTTCTTAATCACTTTTTCATTATAAATTTCCCATAAAAAAATTCCGCATCGAGTGTCACATTCTTATTTATAGTTTATTAGTTTAATATTGAATTAATAACTGGTGCATTATATAGTACAAAGAATTGTTTTCCTGCTTTTAGTTAATTACATTTGTAAAAAAATTGTATAATATAAGGGCAGTACACAAATATAGAAAATGTTATAAGTATATATGACACTATTGATTTGGATCACCGGTTAGACTCAACTCATTTCTCGCATCGATGCTAGCAGGAAAACCTTTGTAAACACATTGCTCATTAGAGACACATTTACATCAATACAATAACAACGCATCTAGAAACTTTAGCTGTCGATAAATGTGTATATGTGCTTTTAAATATCTTGCAATGGGCGGGTATAAACACAGGGGTATGCTTGTATATAATTGAGGCCAACAATATTACTTAAAATATTATTTAGTTACTAATTTCACTCACATTTTTAACAATTCTCAATTATGTATCCCGTTACCTTTCTATATATACAAACATTTTTGATTAATTAAGACCTGCGTTCAGGGTATTCTGCTAGTTGAGCAGACTCTTAATTATTGTGCCTGTGGAGGCGTGACACACATTTCCATTGCATGCCCACTCATTCGCACACACACACACGCACACGCACGCTGTTGACACAATTACAGAGCGCAGAGTCTTTGCCGCGCTTTTAATCAACTTATAAAGCTCTCACACTCCCATTCCTGCGCTCCTACTCTGTTGGGAGAGCACGTTCGCATGCATGTGTGTTTGTTGGCTGACACACGCGAGCAGCGCTGCCAACGCCCACGCGAGCAACTCATTTGCTTCTTCTTCTCCCTCTTGCAAATATATGTATATTGTTCGCTTTAGTTGTTGTTCTTGTTGCTGTTTTATGACTTTTCCCTGCCACGCAGTCTGCGTTGTTATTTTTTGGGTTCTGCTTGTTAATATCGCAACAATAAAAATAAATCGCGAATAAAATGTGAGCAAAATCACTACAAAATGAATAAAATGTGTGTGTGGAGGTTTTTTTGTTGCTATTTTTATGAGCAGCGACCAGCTTTATTATTATTGCGCTTGTGTATTTTGATTGCTCATTTGTTGGTTACTGTTCTCAGCGCTCACTGTTCTCCCTGTGGGTCAAGGTCATTGCGACAAATAATTAAAATTAGCACAGCTGTCTGTTTGCCTCGAGCCAGTGCGGCTGTTGGCTCTCGCTCTCTATCTCTCCCTCTCCTTCTCCCTGTCTATGTCATGTTATGATAACATGTCAATTAATTGCCGTTACAGCAAATAGTTTGTCGTTCGCACGCCTCCAATGCTCTTTTTTATCACACTCGTTCGACTTATTATTGTTGTAATTGCATTATTTAATAGTTAACGGACAGTTTCATAATTTTCTCGTGTCGTTTTTTTTGTATAACATTCTAACAATAACATTTTATTATTTGTTGCCTCACATAGTTACAATAACAACAACAGCTGTAATGTTATTCATGGTCACGTGTTTGTTGTGATTGCATGACTGAAGGTTAAATTAGTTTACGCTTTGATTTTGCGTTAATTTGTATGACTTTATTGCTGTTGTTTCTTGTCGGTTCTAATTGTTGTTGCTGTTTTCCAATTTTACACGAATTCTGACAAAAAATTTGTATTTGTTTAGTTAATTAGCGCAAGGTCTTTGCGCTTTTGGGGTCATGAGCTGGGTGTGTGTAAATAAATAAACACTTGCAGCAAATTGAAAAACAATAAACCGTTCACTGCTTGCTGATTAGCACTGTACTGATGATAACTCTGAAAGCGCACAGTTTTAGAGCTTACAGTTTTACCGCCTCAATTACCGGCCAGTCTGTGTTCCTTTCCCTTTTCGTTCCCTCTTATTTAAAGACGCTGAATAAACAGCTGCAAAAATATGAATTTCTTTTATTGTATTTTCTTGTTTTCGCTTATTTTAATACTGCATTAATGCGCAGCATTTATAAAATTGCAAATATTTAAAATATGCGATAATTGAAAAGTTAACACAATAATCGAAACGCCAGCTGTAAACACTTTTTGTTTCAGCGAAATTTAATAATGCTTATATATAAACATGTACACACACATACATATATAATTGGTATAAACGTAATGAAATCGTACGTAAATCGCGTGAAGCTTCAATCAATTTTCCATTGTTTTTGTTTTTGCTTCTGTTATGACTATTGGCTCTTATTGTTGTTATTTTGTCGCGACCGTCACTACGCGGTATCATTGAGGTCATGCACTCAATATTGATAATCAATAATATGTATGCAATATGTATGTGTGTATGTGTATGTACATAAATATATAAACAATGCATATTTACACAGACAACACAGTTTAAATATAGTCAAAAATTAGAACGCCTTGAAGTATTACCATTAGCTGATAAGACTCGTAATAATAGAATTTTGAAATAATAACAAACACCGTAGGCGTATATATTTATATGAATATGCTTTGTCTTATGCAGTTTCACACACTGTCACAATAATGGACAAAATAATAGAAATTAGTACAGTTATCAAACATGGGGCTAACAATCTAGCTGTTATATAGACTCTGGCATATAAGCGTTTTACGTTCACGTAATTGTTAGCGCCACCTGTTGGAATTGAAAGGCCATCAAATGTTTGCTGCTGGCTTTATCATAATCACAAATACAAACGCCACGCTGATAAGATAAGTGTTTAACCTAGTTACTTGAACACAGAACTAGATACGTATGTATATATACACATACGGACAAGTGTAGGAATACAACTTGATGTCATGCAAACAAATAATAAAAAAAAACATGTGACAACGAACCGCAATTGGAAGTTGTATTTTTATTGAAATTTTCGAACAGCTTGCGGCAAGTCAAACACCTGCGCTGCCGATCGCCAGAGAGCGCAGAGGGGAGAGCAGAGAGGGCACAAGAGAGCACGAAGTGCGGTGGCAACGTCAGGTTTGGATCGTGCCAAAAGGGGAAAAGCACTCAAAATATACCCTACATACGACAGAAGACGGATGTGCAAAGTCATTAAAGATCCGAATTCTTGATGATGATGAATGATGTTCAGTTTAATTTACTTGAAGAGTTAGAGTATTTTCAACACAAAACACTGCTCAAAATATTAAATAAAAATAAATAATTACATCTGTTTCGGAATACTTTTATGTATTCTTGGCCAGCTCCAGCAGGTAACAGATTTTCAACGACAACAAAAAGGCACAATTCACAGCTTTTAATTTAAAGTCGAATTAAAATTTATTCGCCGATTTTAAATTCCGTTCAACTATTTTACAAGGGAGTTTGTATTTTTCGGTGTAACTACAAAAGTTGAAATACTTATTTTTTCACAAAATAAAGTGGATAAAAACATACCAAATTGTAAAAAAAAGAAAAAGAACGTTGCAGTAACCGACAATACTCGTTCACAGTATAACAGCTTACAATAGTTGAAAGCTCCCAGATACATATGTATATATATTTTATCAATATGCAACGCCCCTGTGGGCGTACCCAAAATATGTTAACACTTTATCTGCGGGTGTAGACGAGTATATATTTCAAGTTTCAAGTGTCTAGCTTCAAAAGCGATGGAAAAAAGTCATCATATAGTCATCAACTATTCTAATGAATAGTAATAAAGTTATTCAAGAAAACAATTTGCATTTTGATTTACAGGGCATCTACAAGTCGGCCACAGCTGGTACAACCCGATCACGTTTGCAGGGCCATCAATCGCAATGTGTGTGCACTTATAATTTCTTGTCTTGTTCTGCACAAGGCTGAAGGATTCCAGTTGTTGTTGTTTTTGTGCGGTTGTCTCGCTGCGGTTATCCTTAAAAACAGCTGCCGCTTGCCGCTGTGCCGTTGCACGTTACGCGCCGCACGCTGCACGTTACATGTTGCAGGGACTAGCAGAGTGCAGCGGACACTCGTCAACGAACCACAGGGGCGATGGCAACAAGTTGAATAACGGGACACGTGAAGCACATGGGTCACGTTGATCAGACATACGACAACAGTTTTTTGGCTCGGCTTTGACATTAAAATTGAATGCCAACATGTGCAATAAGTGGCAGGGACTCTTGGCCAACAATTATTAACAAAATTATGTACAAATATGTACTTCTGCATGTACACATATTAAATTGTGAGCTTAGTGTTCATATTGATTTTTATTGTGGAGTGATTGAACAGTATAATTTAAGGGTGAAGTTAAAATGTTCGAGCACTATAAATATGGTGATTAAACACATCATATCGTGTGACTTAAAAGTACATATAACTTTTATGTTATCAATTTAATTTAATCCGTTCAAATGCATTACAACTGATGGGAAAAGCCCTGGCACACTGCTAAGCCCTGAAAATCCCCATGTTCTTTGGGGGAAAAATGCAATCGAAATCAATTTGATAAATAAGACTTTATTCCAACAGAGAAGTCTGAACAAATGGTTTGTAATTAATGGAAACATAAAATAAATACAATTATTTATTTTACTAGCTGGTACGGATCAATTAATAAATTACAATTATTAGCTTTCCACTCATTTTACGATCGAGAAGGTGAATTTGGCGTTTTCAAGAAATTTTTATATGCAGCCCTTTTCTTATTTAGCTAAGTTACTAATACTTTTCAGTAACATTGTCATTTAATACATAATTTGAACTTTCGTCTATTCAACCTTAAACCTTAGATTTATCCAAAATCGGTTTAACCCCTTATCTTCAAATTTTCTTGTACATTGCCGAAGAGTTTATTTAATGAAAAATAAACACTAATTTTCCACGATTATGGATGAAATTTTACTAAAACCTATTTTTCATTTATATACTACAGAATATGTGATGTGCCTTATCACCAATCAGATAATATATACTTATTAATTTATAAGACATTATTATTATTAAATGGATTTAATTTAATTAATTTTAAGCAATAGTTTTAAATTCTCTCACTTTTCCTTAAAACTCATTTAAATGCAGTTTAAATGCGCATTAAAGAGCTCCTATTTAAAAATATAAAAAAAAAAAACAAATTGCCCAACCAGAACAATTAAAAGGTTTGGTTGCCCAAAAATATGTACAAGAGCGCAAAGAATGTGGGTGGAGGAGTACCAAATGTAAATGTACCTTGTAAATACATAACATTCAGAACAGAGCGAAAAAGTTAGGAATGAACTTTGCACTTTGCTTTTAAAAATGTTTTAAAGAAACGATTTGAAATGCGATATTAAAGGGCAAAGAATGACAGCAGCTAAAGTCAGAAGAAATGGAACGGGTAGAATAGAAATAGTAGCGGGCACAGCCTCCCCCCCCACACTCGATGTGTGCTTTCTCAAGGAAACTCACTTGGCGCTCGTTTTAAGCAGCTTTTATTTACATAGAAGGGAGGTTGGGTTTCCACAACAAAGCCCGAACAACCCCCCCAACACACTAAGCGAATGTGGGAAAAATGTGGAAAATGCGAACAAAGCACGAGAGCAACGACAAAGTCAAAGAGGAATGGCGAAATGTTGAGGCTGAGAGAAGACGATGATGATGATGCTGAGAAATAACTAAACTAAAGCCAGAGGGCTTCTGAAGGATCCGAGGATGGGGCCAAACTTATAAAATATGTATACCGTAATGTGTACGTTGGGTGGTGGCCTGAAATATGCAAAAAGTTGTTGAAAACTTGCACAGCAAAAGGCATAAAAAGTTGACGGCGTCCGCCAGCCCTGTGTGTGTGTGTGGGGTGTGTGTGTGTGTGTGTGTGTGTGCGACAGTGTGTGTGTGTAGGTGTGTGCAGGGACTTAAGGTTGGGCCACGTCTGATAAAATGTATGTATAAATAAACGTTCGTATATATTTGTAAGCATAGTATAGAGCGTTGAAACAAAATTTAGGATACACAGAAAGGCAGCTTGAAGATTCCAGGGCCAGGTATTAGGGAAAATCTTATACGCTTTCGACACCCCTTCAAGCCTACACCGAAATTATATTTTTTAAAGGAAATACTACTTGTAAAGAACTTAATTATTTGCATCATAGCGAGGTAATATTAAACTTTCTTTATTTTTTTAAATTGTTATTTTAAATGCTTATAAAGGGACTCATCTATATTTGATGTTGACAAATTTTATAATTCTCATACATTTGTAGATATAATGCATTTCCTACTTTGAAGACAGTTAGTTTTGTTTGTCGATGTTTTTTTTTCATTTATGGATAAAGTTCAATTTATATTATTTATTATACAAATATAGATATTATTTATATATACGTATATATTATTTACCATAAAAATTTGTATGCAAATTTGCTTAAAGTATTTTTCTTAATTTAAAAACTTTTTTTCTCAAGTAATTTCAATTTATCGATTTTTACGAGTTGACAGAAACTATAAAAATACAAAATTTGTCTATAAATCGAGTATTTCAATCGCTAAAGCTCTTCATAAGTGTGTTAACCGACTGTGTTTTCGTGTGGGTCGCTGTATGTATGCATTTATGTAGATATGTATGTAAGCATATCCACATAGTTGCATAGTTTCATGTTTGTTCGTTACTTTGGGCGCATTGCCAAAAAATGTCTGGGCCAATATGGTTTATGGCCTTTGGCCGCAAGGAGCATCCTGCTGGCATCCAGTCAACACTCTCATATAAATGGAATGGCCAACAAAAACTTTTTCATATTAGCTTTTACTTGTCATTTGCAGTGGTAGTGGATAACAACGACAAAAACAACAACAGGGCGCAAAGTGGAGAATCTGGGGGATTTTTCTTCTACTTTAAGTTTGAGCAGCTCTGACAGCTTTTATTGGATGAATGTTGGCAGGGATTTTGTTGTTAAAACGCGGCAAAAAGTTAATCAATATTGTTGGTAGACAGACAGGCAACTAAGCCTGAGGCGAAAATCCCTAAATAGAAACACAGCAAATGGGATTAGAGGCAAGAAAAATTGCACAAAATTCTTATGCTCGGTAAAACCGTGGGGAATATGGAGATTAATTAAGAAATATAGAGAAATTACGTTTCTTTTGAGAAGTTTAACGGAGATAGATGTAATAAAATTAACTTCAATACATGAAATAAATAAAATGTGCATTAAATAATTCTCCCCAATATAAATTTAAAATATTACTAAATATATGCACAATTCGCAAACATATTCTTATCGCGAATTAATATGAACTACATTCAATAAAAAACGAAAATTATTTTTTACGTATTTATATATCAATTTATAAAGGAATTTAAGCCGTTTTAAACTTAGAATCGGCAAACTTTTTAACTAACATAGAAACTTTTCAAAAACTAAAAGTTTTTAAAAATTTAGAATTATTTTAATAATTTAAAAAAAAAACTCTTCTCAAGCACTGAAAACCCTAAAATTCTCGTTCTCTATTCTACTTTTCTAGTTATAAATCTAAAGAGAATAAAGTTTAATATAAAATAGTTTAAATTTGACCGGGAAAACGTAGCAAAACTACAAAACAGCTTAAAAGTCACACAAAGGTTTTAATTTCTCGAAGCGTAAACACTTAACCTAACCAAAATAGAAATTATTAAACTTGTGAACAAAAGTTCAATTTTATCTTCGACTCAAATACTGTACATTGTTTAAGAAACATTCTAGTTTTTTAAAGAACATTTTACGCTTATCTTATCTTAAGCAAATCATGAGTTTCATGCTTGAGTTCTAGAACTTTTGAACTTATTAATGCAACATTAAGGGCGAAATAAAATCGTAAATTTAAGAAAATTCAAGAACGTAATTTTCTTGGAAATTAAATTACGAAAAGTTTTTCTCAGAGTGTATCACTTCTAAGATATGGAAGCACTAAAGATGTAACTTAATATTTCTATTTTCCCATTAAAATGTACCATGAAATCACTTAAGGGCCGCCTTGCGAAGGTCTGAAGTCAAGTAAAAAATTAAGTAAAACATATTAAAGTCGTTTCAAACACACACACACACACGTACAGCAACATTTCGTTAAAGTAAAGCGCGCGCTTTAGCGGCTCCCATGCTATTGCTCTCCTGTTCGCTCCCGTATGCGCTGCTGCCCACCCAACACAAATACAGCCCGCATGGCAACGCAGCTGACGTCGCAGTCGACAAAACGAGGGTTGCAGCAGCAAAAACAACAAGAAAGTAATAAACACGACAGAAGCAGAAATAAAAAAATAAAACAAACAGGCGTGCAGAGAGAGTGAGCAGAGGGCAAAAGAAGACGAAAAAAAGGAATACAAAACGTTCGCTGCTAAGTTGGTTTGGGTTGGGTCTTGTGGGTGGTTGGGTGGGTGCTTGGCTGTTTATTTTTGTGCGCAGGGTTGCTGCTGTGGGGGTGGTTGCCAGCCACTTTTCGCATTAATTGCTTTATCGATTTTTGCAGCAACCTCTTTCAACCGCTTTTCGCCTGCTGCCCGTCGCCGCGTCGTCTTTGTTGTTGTTTTTAGCACAAGGACGTGGAACAAATATTAAAAGCAGCAACGGCGAGCAGTCAAATGGAAAACAGTCTTCTGTTTGTTATTGTGAATGAAATGCGGCAGCAGCAGCAACAACAAGAGCTATCACAGAAAGAAGCAGAAAGTGCATTCCCTCAATGACGTTTTTGTGTTTTGTTTTTGTTTTTGAAAAGCAATGCAAACGCTTGCTGCGCCACCTGCCTGCATTTTGTAAAAGGCTCAAAACAAAACAAAGCCCAAAATGTAGGACACCACCTTCCTCTGTCCCCAAGCAACCCCCCACCCACTGCAGCGTCAGCGAAAAAAGCGACAGAGTTGCCAAATGCATGCATGCAAAATGAGCGCAGCTCGAATGCGCTGGCAATAGATGAGAGCGGGGAGAGAGGGAAGAGCGGGCGACTGCAAACGCCCGCCAGGCGGCGCCCCAGTGAATGCGAAAAAAAAGTTGCAGTAAAATTGTGCACAGTCCTAAAAAATGAGGTCAACTATTTCTGCTGTGTGCGAGATAGAGAAATACAGAGAGAGCGAGCGAGAGAGAGAGCGAGCAAGTACTGTTAGCCGGGGCTGCATTTGTTTCAATTGCGTGCTTAGTTAGTAGGTTATGTTTATGTAAATTTGCATAATTGCATGTACATAGTGCACATAAGCCATATTTACTTTCCAACACACACAAATACCTCTATATATATATATCTATATATATATATTTACACTTTTGAGGTGCTCTTTAAAAATCATTTGGCGCTTTAAAGCTTTGGCTGTCGTGAAATGCGGCAACAGCGTATGCATGAAACATGGCAGAAACACGGAAAATGGGTCAGTAATTAAAACAACGCTCGCGGCACACAATGCTTAAATACGCAGAACGAGAAAGAAATGTCATTATTTAGAATGGGTTCCTACGTAGAAACTTTACATAAAAAAGCAAACCCCCAGCTATAAACTCAATTGCAAAAAACAAACAAACATAATTCTATATCTAGGAAACTAAGGGAGCTCATAACATTTAGAGGTAGCTAATTTAATTCACGTACATTAGTAGAGTTCAAATTTACCTCTTTAAAATTAATTATATTTCAAACATATCAATTAGATTTTTTTACTTGTAAAAAAAACAGAAACTAGAGACTTAAAACTAAGAAACTCTTCATGTATGATTTTTTATGATAGTACTCCACTAGAAAAAATAAGATTTTGATTCGAACCTTGATTTTTTTCATTCTTTTGAATATAAAATAATAATATAAATTTTACTATTTATTAAGAAATACTTTATTTAAATTTTATTTACTTCTTGTTCATTTTTAATTGGGAGAAAGCATACTTTTGTCGAATTCTCATTTTTACAGTAATTCTGAAGTCTATCAATATGCATTTTTGGGTTTAGATTAATCTGTTGCACTGCAATTTTTAAACTAAACCATTTTATACAAAATAAATTGTTCGTTTCTTCTTATTTTCAGATGAATTTTCGGAAACCTGGATCAATTTAGAATTCAGTTTGTTTTTTGTAAAAAAAATTTGGAATTCCCAACCATGAATTTATGATTTTAAATATTATTACATTATATTTCAACTCCTTTTGAATAGCTTAAGTAAATTTGCAGTGTTTATTATTTAAGTGGCTTATAATACCCTTTACGCACGTGTCTTTCTTTAACATATTATGCCTTCGATTAAGCCCAATTTCATCTTACAATATCTGGATCCATTTAGTCAGAGCTCACTGTACAACAGGGTTCAGTACGTGTCCAATAGTCACGTACGCAGCCCAGAAAAAAATACAATCAGCTCGCCAAAGTATAAACCGAAAACACATCACAAAAACAGACGGCAATACAATGGGAAACGACAATAACAACAACAACAATAGATGCCAACAATTTGGAGCTTAACTCAAGGAAATGGCAAAGGGCCTTAAATAAATAAAAAGCCCTCCTAGTTTATGGAATAGGTAGTCAGAAAACAGTTCTTAACGAGAATCAAAAAGGCTAGCAACGATAACAAAAGCAAAGTCCCGAATCGCAAAGAAAGGAGAGAACAATGCGTTGTTGCCAATTTTCACAGCAGTATTTTTCTAAGCCAAAGTAGCTGAGAGACCAAGTAGATCTGGGCTGGGCTGGGGTATTGGGGAGGTTTATGTCATTTGCACACACACAAACGACCGATATAAAAACAGGAAGAGAAGTATAAAACAAAATAGAAATTGAAACATCCTTCCTGCTTCAGCCTGCCAGGGTTGCCCAAACTACTTGCTGTTGAAATTTATATGGGAAAAACTATGCATGATGTTTGTGTGTGTGGTTTGGTGTGCGGGCGAGTTGACATGCAACAATTTTAGTGGGTACGAAAGAACCTGCCACAAGGGTTGCCAGCCGGGCGCAAAAACCTGAATAATAATAACACCCAACCAGAAAAAAATCCTGCATAGCCAAAGAGGGTTGCCGGAGTATGTATATGTATATGTGTGTGTTTACGTGTTTATTTGTGTGGAAAGGGTGCGACAAGCATTTCCGGGTAAGTAGGAATGGTAGCTGGTAATAAAATCTGTCTAACGCTGAGTGTTGGCCAGGCCAGGGGAAGTGGGGAGAGAGAGGGAAAGCGAGCGCACTTGAAACTTGGCAACAACAAAAGTTCCCGAGCACTTTTGCAGGACGACCAAAATGGGCGGATAAAATATGGTTAAAATGTAAATTGAAAAAAAAATTGTTGTTTGTGCAAGATGAAAGAAGACATTATAAAGGAAGAAAAAACCCACTGAAATTTATGTGAAAAGAGCAGCAATAAAGTAAGGAGTGTGTTGAGAAAAGCGATTAAATTGCAAAAATTATGACCAAGATGAATTATCATATAGATATAGAAAAAATAGCCAAAAATAGCGGAACATGATGGAACAAGAAGAAAGCTTTAAGATGTGGCAAATGACATCAAAGTGAAATCTGACAACGTTGCCCTTGATAATGCTCTTGCTCATTACTGACTGATGTGTAACAAGGTCTTTAACTTGATGGACCATAATTGAAAATTTAATTGAACGAATTCTTTGTATAATTAAAAAAACCTATTTGTATAAAGGCTTCAATATAAAAGTATTTGAATTTAAATATGTGCAGTAAAAACTTTAAAAAGTTGTGTTTAAACCGAATTTATAAAAAAGGGTTGTAAAAATATGTTAAGAATCACTTAATTTTAATTCCAGTTAGATAAGTAAACCTTTTGAAAACTGTACGCTAATCGTATAAGATATTTAAATATATAAAATATTTATTTGTTTTGAGCTTATGTAAATCATTTTTTACTTTCCTTACGAGGAGATTACGAATATTCTCTTCAATAGTATTTTAAAGAGCAATCGTTCTTTCCGATTGTAGAAATTTGGCAACACTAAAGCTAGGTCTAATGCAATTTCGCATTATTATTTCAAGGTATGCAAATGAATTTTGGCAACGTCGCTATTAACCTTAAACCTGTCATAATATTCTCACTCTCGAAATTCCCGCATTAAATTCGCCACTCAAAATGGGTAACAAAAATTACGTTCACGTCGCGCCATCATAAAATAAATATACTTTGATACACACGAATGTAAATATATATATATATATATATGTATATAGCTAAAAATAAACGCACACATCAAAGCCAGCACAAAGAACATTAAATTTAAGTGTATTTTTACGGTAAATACAAGAAGAAGCAAAGCCTACATATTCAACAATTGTGTAAACGTCAACACATTTTTGTGAAACAAAAGAAAATAAAAGAACGTTGCGTCGGGTGTAACCGACAGCGCAATACTCGTTCATAGTGTAATAACGAGCAAAACTTGACTTTTGTGTACAAATAAAAAATAGTAGAGTATAAAAAAATACTAGAGTATATTTAACTAATTTTATCCAAAAAGAATTTTTACAAAAAACACCATATATATAGATTTCCCAATTTGCCAGGCCTCCACTGGGCGTAGCCAAAAAATCTTAATACTTTAACTGACGCAGGTATATGCGAGAATATATTCCAAGTTTCAAGTCTGTATCTTCAAAAGTGGAGAAAGAAAGTGCGTTCATACGAACCGACGGACGGACATTGCATAAACCAAATATACTATTTTCATTTCATGAACGAGTGTAAAAAGGAAACATTAAATTGGACACACACGAAAAAAGCGGAGACGAGTCGTTGACAGTTTCAGTTCATTGAACTGAACTTAATTAAAAATCAAGTTGAAGGTCATTTGCGTGTATATTGCCGCACGCTGCTTCTTCTCCTTCTGCTTCTTTGTCACAGTTGTTTTCATGGCGAATGATTAAACAAAAACAAATATGGCAGCAACAGAGAAAATACGTTAAAAATATGTATATATATTTGAACACATGTAACGTTTTTAAGTATTGCGCGTTGAGAAAACAGAAAAACAAATAAAAACTGGATATTTCGGCAAAGGTCAGTGAACATATTTAACAGAAAGAATGCCAAGCCGCAAAAGCAAGGGGCACAACAACAAGTGAAATACAACAAAGAAAGGCAAGCCCAACAAAGATATCATGACGATCATGGATCATGATCGCTCTTTCTCGCTTCCAGCTGTGTCTGAAACAAAAAGCAAAACCTGTTTCAATTGAAGCTATTGCGTGAGTAAGCCCGTGAAATATGGCAACGACGCACACACGGCATTATTTGTAGACAGTTGGCAACGCTGCAGACAAAAAGCACAAACAAATACGCGCATACGTGCGTACGTGTGTGCATATCAAAATCCAATCAGAATTTGAAACATTTTTATATGAAGAACGTGACACAGCAACATTAGAAGAAGCGGCATATGCACGGGAACACTGTGAAAATGAAACACAAAGCAGCAGCTGCTGCTGCTGTTGCTGCTAATGGAGGCCGCCGTGCAAGCGAGATGGAGCTGGGTAAAAGGCATTAGAGCGAGTTTCGTGGCTGCTCTATACGTTTGACAGGTGTTTGCCAGTGCGTGGCTGTGTGTGTGTGTGTGAGCATAGACGACGTAATAGCTGCATAACTGCATTGAGTGAGTGAAGTGCAGAGGCACGTACGCCACAACAAACAAAAAAAAGAGAGAAAAAAAGCAGACAACAACAACGCGCAGGTGTTTATTTTCACTAAGATAGACAGAAGGCGAGCTAGAGAGAGGAAGAGGGAGACAGAGCGGGAGCAATCAGTGTTGTCTTCTCAATTTCAATGCAATTTTACAAGTGTCACGTCAAATAAGGAAATGACAACAAAGAAACAAGTTCTGTGTGTACGTATGTAGTTATCGTTGTCGCAGGGGTATTAGATTATTATATTGTTGTCGTTATGCAATGCAGCGACAAATGGGAAGGTTATACACACACACACATATACATTTATCAATATCAATAACATCATCCGTTAGAATAATGATCCGTTTTACCTCAGGCAAAAGGTCAACACTTGAAACACATTTCAAAAACAAATTAATTTTCGCTTTGAACTTGCAACCACATTGTGCATAGCAATTAACTAAATTGAGTTAACTCTTTAATGTTCGGCATGAGATCATCTTTAAATTCTGTTGTCCGTCCCAGAAAAGCCTTCAACCAGTTTCTTTACCAATGTTTTCAAGCATACACATAATAAATTACATTTTTTCTATTGTTGAGAACACTAAAAATACACCTAATCAATGGTGTTGGTATAACTAAATACTGACTAACAATAGACAAATTAAAAAAAAGAAATTATAATAAAAATATTTAGCTGAAGTTTCTGGTTTCAAAAGAGGTGGGGTATTTTGTTAATTTACTGATTAATTTAAAGGTGTTTTTCAGAAATTATTCTTAACAGAAATATAATAATGTAGCGAGAAAATTCTAAATAGCATGAATATCAACTTTTTCTTTTTTTCTCAGCGTGTAACAATCATTAAACTTGCATTTCAAAATTTTACGCAAATTAAAATTACCTTTCAAACTAAAACCCTCTCATTGGCAACAATTGATTTTTATGTTATTTATCTTATTAAAGCCTTGTGATTAATTTATTTGTGGCACAAAACAGTCTTTACAATAGTGAATCTTGATGGAGAAGAGCTGATCCAAAGTATCTACATTTATTTCTCTTTTATATGTATTTAAATGCCTCTGCATTTGTAGGGTATTCGTGTGGGTGTTTAACCAAGCTTGTAACGTTGTTTTTTTATTTGTTAAATTTTAAAGCCCACTAAACTTGTCGCACTGACTGACTGACAGCAGGCGGCGCATGATAACGGCCTTAAAGACAACACAGCACAAAACAACAACAGCAGCATCGACCAATGCACAAACACACACATACATGCACATGCACATGCACAGCCGCCCACATTTGCCCTCAACTTTGCTCGTTTTGTCTATTTATTTGACGGGCCGTGCACAAAACGTGTTTTCAGCCTTTTTAAAATGCAACTAAAAACTGATGAGGCCGCCTATATATAGTAAAAGCACATACATACAAAATATATATAGATATAGATGTAGATATGTATTTGTACATGTTTTGTGTGTTTAAATAAACTTGTCTACAATAAGACCGTGTTGGCCAACAGAAACCTGCAACACATTTTATGCCCTTAGGCTAAATACGTCGCCGTCGCCGTCGCCGTTTATTCTCTGCCAACGTGTGGTTGTTGTTGCTTTTGCTTCGACGTCGCCGCATGGCCAACGACCTTTATCGCACACACACACACGCATACACACCTCTATGCATATATGTACGTGCACACCAACACAGTGATACATGCGCTCACGTTTTTGTATGGCGCTCTTTTTCTTCTGCTGCTCTTTTGCTCATTTCGCTGTTGTTGTTGTTCCTCCCCAGCAACTCCACTTCAACTCGTTCGTCGACTGCGCGCGGTCTCCAGTCAGACGTTTTCAGCTTTTGTCTGTTGTTTTCCGTCGGTGTGCGTGACTGACTCTTTCGCTCGCTTTCCATATACACACCCGCTCTGTCTAACATACACATTAACACATATACATACAAACCCAGCCGCGCGTCTGCAATTTAATAATTTTCGAGTTGGAGTTTGAGTGTAGGTTTGCCTCTGTCTGTCTCTCTGCTGTCTCTTCAGCACTTTCAAATAACGCAACCTGTCTGGCAGAAACACGCACACACATACACACACGCACGCATATAACTCCGCACACAGACGGTGTCTCACATCTATTTTATTTGAATTTGTTATTGCCCGTGCATGTTTCTCTCGTTTGGTTTGCTTTTGTTTGTCTTTCGCTGGCCAGAGCATTTCAATTAAAGTGCAAATACAGTTTTCGCTTCCTCTATTGCTGTCTCGCTTGCACACCTGTATAATCAAATTACTGTCTACGTTTCGTCGTTAGTGTGAGTGTATAAGAATGTAAGTGTGTTGTAATCGTCGCTTACAATTTACCGTTGCAAGCCGGTGTGGCAATAATAAACCAACAGCAATAACAGCAGCTAACATAAAAACAACAACAACAATTGTTGCTCATGTTGTTGCTGTTGCACGTGCTAGCCACTCTTTTTGCATTTCATTTCTCAGAAACGCATTTAACACGCAGCTGGCACGCACAGTGGCGCCGCCTATGTATAAAGCACATAACACAAGATGCTTATGTATGTGTGTGTGTGCATATATAAAATGCATTTTATTGCAATTTTATTTGCACATTTCTTTTTCGTCTGAACTTGGTACCGCTATGTGAATCATGCGGAGGTCCGTTAAAAGCGGGTCAATTGCCGCCTCGTACGAATAAAATGAGACATAAAACAACAACAATAACTGCAAACAACAAAACTGTCAACAAAATGGCATTGCAGAAATTTGCCATAAACATGCAAAGTTTATTTGACACAGATTTTATTTATACACGCACAAGTATATATGTATGTATGTATTTGAGTATGTATTGTAATTGTGCCACAGCATAAATATTTCTGCTTGTTGTTCTTATTTTTTGTGTGCTTATGTTACCGTTATTTTTAGTGTGGGAGAATTGTTTTTTGTTTTGTAATTGCTTTTCCTTGTACAGTGCTAAAGTGTTACTTGAACATAAGTGTTAAAAATACACAAATAAAAGCGCTTTTCTGCTTTTGTTTGTCTTGAGCAACGTTTATAAAAGTTAAGTAAAGTTTTTCTTATTTACTTATTTTTTATTTTTTTCGAGTTCCTATCGGAAAGGCGGCCGCTCTGAAGTATACGACATTCGCTTCTTTAATCGCTGATAAGAGAATTGATTGGATTCCGCACGGAGTGGCCGAGTGTTACGTTTATCTTTTACGGAAGTGTACAATCAAAGCGATTGGCGTTGACCCGGTGAAGAAAAATTATAAAATCATATTTACAATTAAACGTGCACTTCAAATACTTAAACGTTTTAAAACTGTTGCCTGGAATTATTAAAATATATTAATTTAAAATATTAACCCCAACATGATCACTAAAAACTGAGAACTGAAAGAAATAAAACTGTCTTGCTTTTACAATTGCCTCCAATAATAGCCCATATCTTAAATGCCTTTTTCAAAATAATAGCCCAATAAAATATATATTACAATTTTATATTTTTTTAACGATGTAACATTTACCACCTACTTTACACAATATTTTACCACAATAACCAAAATCAAAGAGAAATATGGTACAAAAAAAGTTCAATTTAAGTTAATACTGTAATATTAGTATACTTAGTTTAGCCATAGTTTTTGAACCAAACTATCCTTCATGTAAATAAAGAAATAAATAGATAATTATTTTACTTGATTCATCAACTTTTTCTATGCAAACAAATTTGCATTCTTTATACTTGAGGCAATCCCCAACAAGTGTTTTCCATTTCCGTATTTACTTCCGTCGCTCTAGGGCTTTCCCAAGTACTCGTCATATTTCAGCGTGAATTAGTTAGATACAAATTGCTCATCGTATTCTACTGTTTTTTTAGGTATAACAAATTGCTATTTGTTAGTGAGAATCACACTAACATAAACAACAGCCGGCATAAAATTAACAAACAAAAAGCTAGCAAAATTCCAATCGATTACAATAATTAAAATTTGCGGTTTGATTTGTTTGCTTTTCGAGGTCGAAGCAAAGATTAAGGCAAAATTAGTCGGTATGCCAAGCAACGAGATACCCTTTGAACATTTGTTTGTCAAGTAATTGACAATTATTTTTTAGCTCTGCAAAATATACATTATATTTATCAATTATGGTTCAACTTTTGCTAAGCGCAGCATATTATGCATTTTAATCAATCTCGAAAAATGTAATAAATTTGACTATACATTTTTCCACATTTTTACAGGGTATTTGTATGTATAAAATAAAAAAATTCTTTGTCAAAAACAAATTTCAATTTATTAGTGTTACTGTTTGTGTAATACAACATTCCGAATGGGAAAGTCTGTAATTAACTCTTGTGTATGGGCTAATAATAACAGACTTGAGTTGAGTCGATTTCGATTCAAACGAGTAGTTTTCGAAAGGGGACGAAACTCTTGTGGGTTTAAACAATAACAATTGTGCAGGCTTAATTAGTGCAATTTTGAAATTATATATAATTTGAAAATATAAAATTACTCTATAAGAAAGGAGCTGCTTATTATACATTTAATATTCCGTTGTGCAAATTAAATGCGAAAGAAAATGTTTGTATGCCTATGACTAAGCCTGTAAAAGTTCCAGGTTATGTTTAATTCATTGTCAATTGAGAATAGTTGATTACCTGCGCGTATTACCTGTAATTGACCATTTATACTAATAACAACGGCCCTATTTTTTCTCGGGCCAACAATATCAATGCGAAATACAAATTGAGTGGCATATAAAGTTTTGCGCTGTTTCTTAACTTCTCTCATTTGCCGGTTCAATTTGCAGTTGCACTTTTTTTATATTTTTTATTATCTAGCTTTAGCTTTTGGACCTGACCTACAGCAAGCGTACATTTACCACTCAATATTGTCTCTCTCTATCTCTCTCCCGCTCTCTTTTTCCAGTCGCCTTTACACTTTTAGCAACGGAAATTGCGCAACACATGCAAAATGGAAATGAAGCAAACAGAAAACCATTTAGCGTCGCTGCCGCTGTCGCAGTCGCAGTCGGCGTCGTCACTTACTGCTAATGTGTACATAAATAATGCAAATGTGGGCAGCGCAGTCGATGTCGAGGCCGGAGCAAGGCAATTGAACTTTCGGTGCAACTTTCTTAAGCCGGAGACCAAACAGCTGTTGCCGGGCGAGCGAGAGCGGGAGGGAGAGTGGTCACAAAACTCACAGAGAGCGGCTGGACGAGTGCAGTAACTTGGCGCTTGTTGCCCACCATTTATTATCGCTTTATTTTTATCGCATAAATAAAAGTCGCAGCGTGAAAAAAGGGCTTGTCAGCGCAGCGAATGAATGAGTAAGTGAATGAGTAGCAAAAAAGTTGCTGCCAATGCAAGACTGAGTGCTAAAAGCTTAAGGACATTTTGGCTAACATGTTTACATCTCACGCGAGAGGAGGAGGGGCTCTCCCCTCCTGGATAGGGCGGATTCACGGGCACTTCTCGGCCTGTCAAGCGTCGCGTCGTCGGTTCTTAAATTCATGACATCGAAGCACGCGACGAATGTTTATGACATTTCATTTTGTTTATTTTCGCACGACTCTCGCGGAGGGGGAAGACACACCCCAAAATGGCATAAAACAAAAACACATACCCACGAATTCGGTGACTTTGTTGTTTACAATTTAACGGCGTTAATAGCCCTACAACAAAAATGGGCGTGTGCCTGCAGACAGTTACTTTGTTCATTATTTTTTTTTTTGTGTGGTCAGAAGAGGCTTCTGCTGAGACTGGGGAACTGATAACAGTAAAGTGGAGAGAGGGAGTGGAGATTGACAAAGCAAAATGTCCAGCTTAAAAAAGTAAAATACTAATTGTAACTTTTTAGTTTAAAGTCCAATCTTTATGGGAATTTCAGGACTTTAATTTTTTTCAGGAACCCAAATGTATGTTTAAGCAAAAGCACAAGGCTTTAACACTTAAATTGCGTTATTTTTTTTTTAATTTTGGGTCGAGTTGGGCGAAGGTATCCAAAAAGTGATATATTCTAGCATTTTATATACTATCTGACAGCACACATACCAAAATTGGTGCTTTAGTTCTTATAGGATATCGAAAAATTATTCTGCGTATGATAAAACAAATATATAATTCCTGGTTCGAGCCCCATGGGTATTAAAAGGTATTAAAATATCTAAAAAGGGTTAATAGTTTCTAACTACCTGCTATTTTTATAATACCATTAATAATAGAGACACACCCTTCTTGTTTTGATGTCATAAAAATCATATTAATGCTCTATCATAGTAAACTTAAATGTTTTTGGATGTAAATAGTTGATTGATTTATCTATTTTATGTTCTTTATTTATAATCAATCAATTTAATATTTGTCGGCATTTCGACCTGCTGTATATGTATTTTGTATCAAATTCACAACACTAAATCGAACACAATTCACTTTCAATTTATCCATAACTCCAAATTCGTTGTGCATCATTTTCCACACCCTCTCAATTTAACGCTTATGTATGTGTGCAAATAATGTGGCGTATTAAATATTGTTTCCGCCCTTTTTTGTGCATAAATAAATTATCACGGAAAAAAATGTCACATAAAAAGGACAAACAAGCTCAGACATTTGTTTCCTAAAATTATGATTTATTGTAAATTCTGAAAGGTTCTCGACAAGAAACCCATTACAAAATTGTTAAAATAATAATAATTCACACACATGTATTTGTGGGCGTGTGTGGTTAAAGTCTGTGTTTAATGGGCTAGGCATATGTCAGAAATTTATATGTGGCAGTTGAGTTAAAGTTCGAATAATAAGGTTTACTTAAAAGTTAGACTTTTCTCGTCGCCTATAAGAATCTTTAGTCGAAAATTGAGTTGAATTTAAAACACTTATAAAAAAAATTGAACAAACTATGATTATATTTTTGGAGAAAAAGTTAATAAGCATTTGACAGAAATCAGCATATTATCAGATAAACCTTGCTAAACCCTAAAATGCTTTACGAAACTAAGCAAACTTAAGACTGAAATTAGAGTAATCATCTTCAATGCAATGACAGGTTTGCAACTTAAATACTCTTGGATTTATTTGACTTAAAGCTGGTTATTATAAAACAAATATTCCAGCCCGTAAACTGTCTTGAAACACTTGAAATAAATGCCTGCAATTAAATAAATACGCAAGCCAAAATAAACCTGGCAAAGACAACACTTCAACATTAATTGAAAATGCTAAGAGACGACCTCGCACAACATCAGGCGGAGGGGAGGTGGGCGCGGGGTCAGTTAAAGCGAGTCGAGTTGAAAATTGAAAGCTTAAATGCAGCAAAAATTGACGCAAAGGGAGCTGAGAGAAGAGTCTGCACATAACGGCAAACATTTAAATGCTACAAAATTGGTCGGCAAAAGATTAAAGCACACGCCACACACATACATGCACACTGTAACTGTATGCATGTACAAGCAATTTGAGTAAGTGGTGGTGGGTGGGTGGACTTGGGGTTAAATACCATAAATAACAGCGCAGCATCAGCGACAGCCGCAGCCAAGCACATAAAATACATGTGCAAGAGCCAAAAGTACATAATGTGCAAACGGCCGGCCGGAATACGTATGTACATATACATAAACGCAACAGCAACAACAATAATAATGCCTACACACACACACACACATACACACAAATAGTGAAGCTTAGCATAAAACACAAGCGCGCGCGCTTTTCTGACTGCGTGCCATTTCGTGCTTGAGTGGGAGCAAGACAGAGCCAGTGAGCGAGCGGAGCATGGGAGAGAGCAAAAAGCGACGCACGCGGCGAGAGCGAAAATCGATAAAATCAAGGGCAGACAATGTGTTGGGCGGCAGTCGACCATTCGGTGGGAGAGCGAGCAGGCAGGCAAGCAATAGCGAACAGCAGCAGCAGCAACAACGACGCCGACGTCGAAGTCAACTTTAGGCGCACGTGAGGCGGCTGCTGCTGCTGCTTCTTCTTTTTCGTTTTGTTTCGCTTCATTTCTTTATTTTTTTTGTGTGGAGTGGGTGGCGACGCCGACGTTGCTGAAAGCAGCAACCCCCATAGGCAGAGCCGCATTGTGAAAGTTGCGCTGTGTGTGTGTGTGTGTGTAAGGCACTAAAATGAAATGGGAAAGCATGAAAAATAATCAAGCACCTACCTACGCCCCCGGTTGTCCTAAAATGTGCTACTTGCAGAAACTTTTGGGGCGGTGCCTGGCGAAAATATTCTAACTGGAGAAACCGTCTTTAATATGTACACACACACAAGTGCATATATATACGTACAACAACATTTGTATACATATATAGAACCGTTATATGCCTGGGCTGCCGCGCCTCGTTTTGGGCGCAGCTTTTGGTTTTCAGTGGCTTTTTGTGCGAGTCATGATTTTATTTTCGGCCCGACAGCCATTTAAATTTGTGGGGTAATGGCGGCTTGGGGCCTGGGGGTGGTTGCTATATTGGCAGGATATCGTTTGGCAACAGCGCGTGGTATAATTTAATGTGTGGAGTAATAGAAATGGCGTCTGCATTTAAATTTCACAGCAAGGACGAAACTCGAACCCGACTGGGGCGTCGGCCGGCTCTCAGCGCGAATTGGCTTGGGGTTGGGGGTGGTTTTCTTTCCTTTTTGTTTTATTGAATTTTCGTTGTTGTTGCTGTTGCAGTAGTTGCGACTGCTTGAAATTGTGGCGCGCTGGGGCGTATTAATTTAATGTGAATTGTCAAATGTTGGCTATAGATTGGGAGAGCGAGATAGTAAGCGGAGAATTTAAGGAGTTGGGCGCCGGGGGCATTACCAACGCGAGAACGCCAACGTTCGCAGGGCGTGGCCTGACGCTTTGTTTTTTTATTTTGAACATTTGTCACTTCAAAAGTCTTTAAATTGCAGGAAGCTTTAAGCTTTTAGTAACGATATATTTTTATTTAAAATGGAAGAATCATGAAAATTTTAGACATGTAGCAAATGGTTCTAATTTTATAAAATACTAACGAAATTTTAAATTTTTCAAGTAAAAGTTTTTGGTATCTACATATTTTATTTATTTTTATACACTGTTCCCATTTAAAGTGGGTAAGAAAGCATATAATGGCTTCGTGAAAATGTGGGCAGGTGGAAGGAGGCAGCTCCGACCCCGTAAAGTATATATATTCTTGAACAGGATAACTAGCTGAGTCAATCTCGGATTCTACAAATGCTAGAAACTAGAAATCCACTAAAGCCCCAACATTTTGTTAATTCGGTTATAAATAAATGCAGGAAAAATAAAAAGTATGTTTTGGCAGCCCGCAGCTGGGAAAAGGGTATCTCTTAGCTGGGTACTCGTTCGCAAATGCTTTGTATAGTCATATAAATCTTTTAGATATAAAAGAAAAGGAATTTAGGTATCTCCTAGTTAAATTACATGATAAAAGTGTTTTTACATACTTATAAATTTATTTTCAATATTTTATAATTTAGTTTTTACTTCAATTTAATATAATTAATATTCCCAAAGTTTTCTTCGAAAAATTTAAGTTAAGTATAAAGCTATTACCAAACCAAAAATAACAAAAATTATAGAGATCTTCATTTTTATTATTTGTTTAAGTTTTGAGATTTCAGTGGGAATGCATTAGGTTTTGATGGAAGATATAAAATTTCAAACGTAAAGTATTATCTACTAGCGAAAATTGTTGGCTAAAAAGATTTTTAATCATTATATTTTTTCCCCGAATTAATAATAGAACTGATGTATGTATTTATACACACACACTTAGAAACAAATCTTTGACGTTTTTGTTCCTTAATCGTTAATCAAATGTCAAAGACTGTAATTATCCCAAAACTTTGGCTATCCCCACCCCATCCAAATGTCAAATGTCAAGTGTCAAACTTAAACGGTAAATTTCACAAATGTTTAATTAGCCAAAAACTTTTCACTTGACACACATCAAGGAACAAAAAACTCCAATTAGATAAACAGACCTGAGACATTAAACAAATCGTGCAAAATTAAAGAGGACCCCAACTTAAATTAAGGCAAAACAGCTTTTGGTCCCAACGAGAGCGAGCGGGAGGGGGAAGGGGAGGGGGAGTACTGGGTGGTCTGTTAAATGTGTTCATCTACATTCTCAATGAATGAAATTATTGGCGTTGCGTGCGAGCGAGAGGGCAATAGCCTGGCTTTCAAACGGAGCTGAAGTGAAGTTTGGCAACGTTGCCAAAGTAAAAACGAGCTCAACAAAAAATGTATATGTATATATAAAAAAAACTAGTTACAGAGCCCGCACACACACACACACACACATATATATATACAGATATATATACATATATATACACATATATATATATATATATATATATATATATAGACGGAGCCTGGGCTAGCGTCTTGTCTGCGCCATGCCACCCACTGACCTGGCACGTTCCTTGCCCCCGCCCCGCCCCCTCTGTGCCAACGTTGTTGGGGCGTTGTTGCCGCATTATTTTATCACAAATGTTATCAAAATGTGCGTTGCCAGCTGGGGCCCTAGGCGAGCTGGGCGCCGCAAAGGGGGCGAAGCAGGAGCAGAGTCTAAGTACCTCGGCGAATGAGGTCGCCAGCTTGGGGGGAACGGGGGCCATGGATGTGCTCGACAGTCAAGAAGCAGAAAAAGTTGAAAATGAAAATAATGCAGCAGCAGCGCGGGGCGAACAGGGGTCAGGGGGCAGCGAGCGAGAGTGTTGTGTGGGAGGCGAGAGCGAGCGAGACGGCGATAATGAGAGAGAGAGGCGGGAGAGAGCGAGGGCTTACAACGTCAAAGCGTGGGCGGCATTTGAGGCGAACGGGGGTGGGTGGTTAAGCTGTGCTCCTCCGCCCTCAGCTCCTCCCGTTTCTATGTTTTTCTAGCGTTGTTTTGTTTTGTTTTGTCTACGCGAAAGAAAAAAAGTTCCCGTCTTCTTCTTCCTCGCCATCTCTTACTTTGCATGGGATGTGGGAATTTTGCGCATGTACATCAAATACATACATAATACATGAAGTATGTATGTGCACACACACACACACACACACACACACACACACACACACACACACACACTCACACACAGAGACAGACGCACGGTAAATTGCCATCGATTTTCTGTTTTGTTGCCATGTAAAAACCGTTTCAACTGAAGGTGGTTGGGGCAATAGAAAGTATGGGGCGGGGGGCGCTAGGGGTTTGCTACCACGTTGCCTGTTCACATGATGTTTATGTTTATGGCTTGTTATGCACACACGCACACATGTAAATATGCGCACATGCATAAGTATCTCAAAGATACACAAGCTTAGCTAAGCAGCCTGTCAACTTTAGGCTGTATCCGTAACTCATGTGCTAGTTGTGTGTATCTGTTGGATACCTTTTAACTTGGCTTAAGTTTACATGCGGGCTCTACGCGCTAATTGTTGCTAGTTTTCCCATTTGCCCTGCGTTCCATGATCATAAAACAGCACAAAAGTTAACTTAAAGTCACAACAATAGAATGTAAAATCCAAATTTAGTTTTTTAGGCTATAAAATAAAATGTGAAAAATTGAATACCGACAGTTATAGCCAGGTGTTTTCCACAACATTTTAAATCAGCTTTGCCTGTAATAAAAACACCTAGGAAAAAAGTTGTATATAACAATTCTTTAAACTTTTGGCTCTTCCGCCCTTTTGATATGTTTATCAATCTGAATATTTCCAAATTCAATAATTTCAAATTGTATCGAATTTTTGTAGTTTAACTCAGTTCTCTCTTAAATAAATTCAAATATAATAAATATGGTTTATATGGTTTAGAGAAAAACAAACTTTTAAAAAGTTTAATAATAACTCTTTAATAATCAAGAAAAAACTTTGTTGAGTATTGTTATTATATGTATAATTATAATTTTTTGGTCTCTCTTTTATATTTCCAATTAGTTGACTCGGTTCAACTCAATTTAAAAACTTATTTGAATAATAAACTGTCAGATACAACTTTTCCTTTTTTATTTTAAGAGTATACATATATCCCACATTTAGATAGTATATACATTTGTTAGGAGTGCAGACGTATGTAAAATATTTCATGCCTGGAAGAAGACTACCAAAATATCTATAAAAACCATTATTTCGTTTTAATTATGACAGCTATAAATTTATAAATTTATTAGTTCACATAAAAATGTACATGAAATGTTATAAATTATCCAGCCCACTATATTTGTTAGATTCTATAGATTTTAGAATTTAAATATTGTGAATTAGCTAATTTCCCATCTAAGCAAGTACCAGGGTAATATACTATGCAGATATTTTAAATAAATTAAAGCAATATCAAAAAAAAAACATGGACGATATTGTCAAGGCGTCAGCTTGAAGCCCCAACACAGCCCCAATGCGAACCCTTGGCATGTCCCAGTCAATCACGTAGTTTTATCAACGATTGCAGACCAAAGCAAAGCCTTTCTCTTTCCCATTTTATTACAAAATACAAATAATTTACACAGCATTTTTTTTATATGTTTCACAATTTTTCAATGAACCGAAAATATTGCAACAAAATTCATTTTGCTACGTGTGCGTGATTTTTTTCTTGACGGAAGAGTATTTATTGACTATCAGATACTCTGCAGTTTTTATGGAAAATTCAAGCATAGTCAAACCCTTTATGGAATATAATATAAATTATTTTTGGAGTATATAATGCGTGTGTTAGTTAATATGATTTAGACATGTATAAATACATCTATAAATACATCAATTATCTGAGAAACATTCACAGAATTATTATCTAAGACAAACCAATCAGAATAACAATAATTATTTTTAAAGTTCTGATTCTACTTTAACGATCACGATCATATCAGCATTTTGCACATTTTTTAATAATTTATTTGCTCCGAATCACATAAAATTATGTTTTATAAAAATAACCTTGTAATATAATTTTAGAAGAATTTGTAACGAAATTATATTTGCAGTGTATCATAGAGTTCAGTTAACATATTTCCGGTTTTGCTGTTAATATAAACAGACTTTTCGACCGCCAATAAATAAAAGATATTATAGATTTCCTCTTTTTGCTTAACCCTTCTACGAATAAGGCAATATGCCATTATATAACCCCTTCTGATAATAAAGAGCATAAATTGGGAAATCACAACCCGTGCCAAAGGCAAGCACCAAAAAGGGGCAAACAGCAAAAGGCAACTTTATTAGTTTTTTTCGGGTTTTGTGCAATTTTTATGGGGAGCAAAGATCCCGGCAGCCCCCAGTCCCGAACCACGCTCACGTCTCCTTCGCTGACAGCGCCGCCAGTTTGTCTTGGCTCCGCTTTCAAGCACATGTCTACGGTTTCCTTTTTTTCTGCTCGCTCTTTATTTCTGCTCAGCGTGGCAGCTGCTGCTCAAGCAACAAAAACAACGAAAGCGAAGAAGAAAAGTAATTTTCAGTGTGAAAAACTGGAGCGCAACATTTGCAAACGATTGAAATTGGGCGCCCGCTTTGGCAGGTGTGATATATCAGATATTACATATACATAACATATATAGAAATGTGTATCCAGCGAGCGTGAGAAACCAACCAAAATGCCGATCGATTTAAAGCTTTGAAAACGCGCAAGAAACGCAAGCGGTTTGCAGGCGACTAAAACAGCGCGCACTGCAATTTGACCCCGTTTGGGAACGAAATGGAATGGAACGGGCTTTGGTCGTCATGGTTCGATTTTAAACGAAGCCCATTAAATGACAAACATAAAATATGCACGAAGAGCACAACGAGTGAGCGAGCAGAGAAGGGAACCGGGCTGGGGAAAAACTGCTGCGCTTAGCTCAAACGCCATTGGAATGCTTTGAGGCGAATGGCATTGATTGAAGCTGATTGAATGAATGAGGGACTGCCAATAAGTGCAGTAACTGCAAAGAGCATATAAATGGAAATATGAATGTACACACAATATTGGCAATTGCCTGAAAAGCGTATTTGAGCTTAGTTTTTTAGAGATCTGAGATCTGAAATTGAATTAAGAAATAAATAAAGATGGAATAAAATTCCATATATTAAAAAAAAATAATAATAAAGCAAAAGAAAATATATAAACTTATTACATACAAATTATAAATAAAAACCTTATTAATTAATGCGTAAAAATGCAATACAAATATACAATTTTTAATTTATTAAACCAAAATAAATAAATACAAATAAATAAAAAAGCAACAAGGCCGTAGATACCCCGTTTTTTAAGAGTTAGACCTTATTATAAACATATATGGATACATGTATATTTATAAATAAATATGTACGGATATACATGCAGATATTCATGGTACGTCTAAAATACACAACACAGTTCTATTCATTTTTTGTGTACCTTTCCAGCTTTTCTATCTGTGCATCACACACACGTACGCACAGAGTTGCATTCGTGTTTACTGTAAAACTGTAAATGTCTGGCAACTTTACGTTAACTTCAATTTGGCGTCTGCTGCTATCTGTTCTCTCCCTCTCCCTCTCTCTCTCTCTAGCTCCTATCTCCACCGTCACCCAACACCAATTCGACCAGCACGCAATTGCTTTTTTGTTGTCTCTTCTTTTTCTTTATTTTATTTTCATTTATTTTTTTCTAGCTTGCAGCTACTTTTGGTTGCTTTGACTATCTCTTTCTCTTGGCCTCACGAGCCGTTTATCTTTTGCTTGCTCTTTCTGTTGCCTTTTGCTTATTGCTTCTTCTTTATAATAATACAACAATAAATGCCTGACATATTGTTGTTGTTGCTGCTGCTGTGGCGAGTTCATTCAACTGTCAAAAAAAGCAATACAATTAAAAAAAAATCACATGTAGAAAGCCACTCGCGATGCGCATAGAAAATGAAATAAAATTAAAAGTAGCTGCTGCGGGCACCAACAATAACAATAACAACAACAACAACACATACAGACATATACACATAGATATATCCATCTGTGAGCTTTGCCTTCTTAATGGCTGTGCCTGTTCTTGTTGTTGTCATTGTTCCTCGCATACCCAACGTTTTTTCCCTCTACTTTTGGTGTCTTTTTTTCGTTTGCAGCTGCGTTTTCGACTTTTTCGACACTTCGTCCGCCGACCGCCAGAAACATTTGTGCATCGCATCTAAATTTAACTTTCAATTCTAAACAGTCAACAACATTTTGCAGCGGGCAGAGATCTCAACGCCTCCCCTCCAAACCGCCTGCATTTGGTGTAAAAGTTTCTCGTTGTTTTTTTGGTCTTTTACTTTGTGGTTTCTATTTTCGTTGCATATATGCACGTATATACATATAAATGTATATACATATGTTTTATGGCATTGTTGCTTGTTTCTGAGTTCACGCCAGACCTCCAAAATGCTTAAAAGATACAGCAAAGCTATTTGTGTATCTTATAGATACATTACTCGAATAGGCAGATAGCATCTAGAGAGAAACAAAAGCTGCTTTTTTTGGAGCGTGGCAATGTTAGAATATATTATAAATAATATATTTAAACATACTAATAAACAAATAGAATTAGATAATTAATTAAAAATTAAATAAAAATATGTGAAAACTCAGACGTATAAATATATGGAGAATATCTTCTCAGGAAAGAATATATTGTTAGGAAGGAGAATATCTTCTCATTCTTGCAACTTTTGGTCGGCTCATATAAATTGTGGGGTTGAACTATTGAATAACTGAATAGTTTGTATCGATCATTATCAATTGAATAAAGGAATAAATAAAATGATTGATTTAGAATGAACGATTGAACTTATTCAGCAAATGGAATTGTTTTTCTACTTTTAACATTGCTATATCAGCACAATAAAAATAAAAAGGCAATTATTTTCAATAACATACATTAAAGATATTTGCAGAGAAATCAATGTTTTGATGCTGTACTCATAATTATTGCCATGAGGGTACATACATGTATGTACAAGTATGTCTATCTAACTAAAGTCTAAAGTTTGCTGTTGTTGTTGTTGTTGTTGCTGATGAGTCGCAGCAACAAATGCAGCGAAGCGCGCAGCGACCGCAGCAGCACAAAAACAAAGCAAAAGTAACAGACAACAAACAACAGCAGCAACAACAACAACATGCACATAGGACAGCTATTGCCGCAAGCGCAAGCACACACACACCCACACGAGCACACAAACAAACACAATCAGAAGAAAAAATACAAAGCAGGAGACGCAACGGAGGCAGCGAAGTTTCTGCCGCTGCTGACGTTGGCTGAGGCCGTTGTCTGTTTTTGGTGTGTATCCAACGCTGCAACAGCAACAACAAAACAGAGCAACTTATTTTTGTTTAGCTGCCACGTTTTTTCTCCTCTCTCGCTTTTGTTGTTTTTCGTTTTATATTTTTCGTTTTCGGCTTTTTTTTGTGTTTGTTTGCCTGCTTCTTTGGAGTTTGTGCTTTGTGCTTTGTACACTTTTTTATGGATTTCTCTTTCGGCATGGAATTTTGCAGCCACAGCAACAAAAGCAACAAAAAGCGAGCAAAACGGAAAGAGAAATGAATTCAACTGAAGACTTTGCAGAAGGAGTAAACAACGGCTGCTGCGTGGCTTCAGAGAGAGAGAGAGATTCAAAAAAATAAAAACTCTTAGAAACAAAAAGCAACAATAACAACGAAATGTACGCGCAATTTAATTGACAGGCGGTCAAGCTGCAAACATAAATGGCCAATTGGCAAGTATGTGTGTGTGTGTGTGTGTGTGTGTGTGAGCAAGTTTAACTAGTTGCCATTATTGCTTTTTTATTTTTACTACTTATTTTATTTTTATTTATTTCAGCATTTGTTGCACTTGATTTGTTTTGTGCTTTAATGGGATTTCATATCTGATTGACAGCATAACAGAACATTTTGGATGTTGCAGTTCTACATTTGCCATTTCTGCATCAACGCAAATACGGTCACACTGCAAAGCAAAGCAAAACAAAACAGCAAAATGTTGCCGCAACAAAGTTGAGCAATTAAACGCAACACTTTACCCACCAAATTCCAGTCAAGCGTCAAGGCCTATTCCGCTTCCGCTCATTATCAGTCGTTGCTCTTTTATCAGTTATAACCGCAAAAAAAATAAAAATAAGAAATGAAGAAGTTTCATTTCCGCTCGCTGTGATCGACAAGCACACACATATACACTTCTGCTCGTAATGCATAGGCAATGCAATAAAATAAAAATACAAAAAAACCGCTTGCTGATACGCCGCATACAAGAAAAAGAAACACAATAACTAACATACTTATGTATATGCAAAAAAGAAAGAGCACAAACGCTCGGATATTACTTACATTTTACGCCGCCCTCGCCGATCACCGTTAGCCGCCGCTTGCTCTCTCACTCTCTCTCCGCTGCGTTTAGTAATTTTATCTTTCTTATGAGTGATCAAAGTCTTTAGTGCTTATTCCATTCGTTGTTACAGTTATGTGACATTTTGGGCGGGACGAACTACGCCTTGTTGTGGTTGTTGTTGTAGAGGAAGACATGCATAAACAGAATTCGACGAAACCTCAGTTTGTTTTGTTTGTTATCTCCACACTTTGCACTTGAATTATGCTTGCTTCGATGTTGCTGTTGTTGTACGATTTATATTTAGCATGCGCTGCAATAAAATACACACGATTATTGAATAAATTTGCATTTGCAGAAGGAATTTGATTATATTTCAGCTGCTTCTTATTCTTATTTTGTATTCATGTACGCGCACACACACATTTGCACAAAACACACAGTCACACACACACACACATGAAAACTCGCGGCAACCGCTTTTGCTTCTTCTTCTTATTCTTGCACTTATTGAACAACAGCCTCTTTTCTCTCTTCTTCTTGCAGCAGATATTTAATCAACTTTTTGTGCAATTTGAATTTCAATTTTTTGTAAATTTCATTTCGAACTCGAAACACTCGAGGCACTCTGACAAAAATACAAAACACACACACACAAACACGCGCGTGCCGACTCCGAATATATATTTTACTTTTCTTTAAGCCATTTTCGTCGTCACATTTACAGCAAGAAGCACAAGCACAATTTGGATGATCTGCTTCTCTTTCACACGGCTACTGCGCGGCTATGTTGTTGGGCACTGATTTGCTGACTCGCTCTATCGCGTGCGCTGCATACAAAAACACTCACGTAATTAAACTTATATATTTTGCTTATTAAAGCATTCGCCTGCCATTCTGCACGTTGTGTATGTATGTCAAACCGACTGCACTTGTGTATTGAATGCAATTTGTTGCATATTTCAAAACGAAACACATGTGTATTGTATAATTAAGTATTTTTTCTTAAGCCAAGTTAAATACACACACGCGCAACGGCAGTACACGTCCGTACCGTTCAAGCGAGAGCGAGAAACAAAACACAAAAGAAAATGTGAAAAAGAGACTGTTTGCCGTATGACCGTGTTTTGAAAGCGTTACATTTACTAAAAATGCACGAATAAATACCAGTTTGTTATTGAACTTTTCAAGCATGCTATTCTTTGAATTATCTAATTGACAAAATAAGGAATTTTTCTAATAAATATACTTGCGTTGTTAAAGCCAAATTGTGCTTGTTTAAGCACTAAATTAAATCTTATTTGCTATGTGCATGCAACTATCATAGCATTTAGCTTTTGAGTGGATAACAGCAAGACCTTTTCAACACTAACATTTCCCTGAAATTACAGGGCTGTTTTTGATAGCTCAACTGGCAATATCGATAGTTTGATATGGTAATTAGTGTATGGTGACTTTTAGCGGTGAGAGGAGCTCGCGTCACGGCCCGCATAGTTAAAATGCATAACTAATTTTGGCATTCAGTTAAAGTGCAACTAAGAATTATAAAATAATATAAACAAATCGACGCGCGTTCAATTAATAAGAAGAAGAATATTTTTCAACTGCTAAGCAAATCGTGCGGCAGAATATTGTGATGCGCACAGAGCGTAAATTTGAGCGCATAGAAAACGGCCAACAAAAAAAGTTGCAAATGAAAATCAAATACACAAGTGAAAATTTACAAATAGTTGGCAGTACATATAATCAAGTGCATGCACAATATATATGTACATCGGTGTTATATATATGCATGCACATATGAATAATTTTGTGCTCAGGTATAAAGTCGTATTAATGTGTTAGTGTGCGTGTTCATGTGCCAAACAAAAAAAGGGCGTCACAGTAAAAATTTGATGCAAAGCAAAAAAAACAATAACACTGAAACCGAAACCATAACGGACCAAAGGTGAGTGCGTGCCGAATATTGTTTATTGTCGCTTATTTTCGTGATGTAGCTAAAACAACCACGCCTACACACGTTCGCTAAGGTGTGCGTGTGTGTGTGTGTGTGTGTGCGTATGTGGGTATTGGTTTAGTTTTAATATTCACTGCATTTTTATTGTAGTCAGATCTGTGCTCTCGCGCTGACACGCTGGCTTTCTCTCATTCTCTTACTAGCACTTATTATCTCTTTCTTGTGTTCGTGTACAATGGGTCGCAATTACGGTTAATAACAACTTCAATTTAATTCATCACAATAGAGAAATGCAACAGTCCGCGCGCCATCTTCGAGTGCCTCTCAGTCCATCATCAATTCAATTAGCTGCACTTGCTGCTCTCTCTCCCAATGCGGGAGTAAATAGCGCAAACATATGTGAAGCCACTAGAGTAAATAGTGCAAACATATGTGAAGCTGTCTGGCTACTGTTCATCTCAAGTCAGTTGTCGTTGTTGTTGTTGTTGCTGCTGTTCTTGGAGCCAGGCACCGTTTTATCTACAACAATAACAACAGCAACAAGCGCAGGTTATGTCTGCAATTGAATTAAATAAAAAAAAGAAAGAAAGAAAAAGAAAAGTGAAGAGAATTATTTACTGTTGCTGTCGCCAGTTGCTGCTGCTATTTTTGCCAGAGCATCGCAATTTGCGTATATTTCGTTTTTTTATTTAATTTATGCACACACACACATGCAGCTCATCTTTCCTCTTCAACTAATCCGAGCATTTGCCGCTCTTTGCCTGACAACTGATGAAATTATTTATGATGCTTCCTCTCTCGCTCTCTCTCTCCCCCGCCGGGTTAGCATAACAGTTTATTCGTTTGTTATTGTTGTTGTTCTTGTTGAATGTGTGTCCGCCAAATATATTTCATTGACCAAAATATGTTATATGTGAGATATATGCGCTTCTCTGACATTTATTCGTTTATTCGATTTGAATAATTTGGTTGCTAAGAGCTGACCAGCTGGCCAAAAAGCACTAGACGAAGATTTACGAAAATAGGAATTTACATACATACAAAAATATGAACATACATTTGTATATAAAGATGTAGTTTCGTGAGAGGCTTAAGTACGTAGCGTCACAAATATGAATGAAAAAACTTATATTTCTTTAGGTCTTTATTTAAAGATAGACAAGTTATTAAAACTAAATCTATCTGACAACGTATGTTTAATAATATTCTAAAACTGCCCTCTTTACTCTCTTTTATCGATTATCCGTGATGATCGAGGTTCAACTGTAATTGGGCAAAATGAATTCCACAATATCATGAGTTGAATAGCAATGTAACAAATTTTATAAAATATAAATATAGAATAGATTTATTTCCCCCAATCCAAGAACTAAACCCCTTAAAAAACCCAAAACGGTTTAAAAATAGAAGCAGAAACAGTTAATTAGGCGTTATCTGAGCGATTAGAACCCTATCCAATATGGTCATGTTCTATGACATCGTCTTTGCCCATATGAAGCAGTAAATACCTCAGCCCCAATCAAAATCTAATCGGTGAAGCTTATCTACCGGTTGCATAAAACGCGCAGCGCAGTCAAATATCATAATACCCTGTAAATAGCATAGAAATGAATATATAATTATAGTTATATAATTATTATTTATTACAATATACATATACAAAACTAGACAAATTAAAAAATCTGAAAATTATTTTTAATTCTAATTGTTAGGTTACGGATAATCATGATTGTAAGTTTTCTTTTATCGAAGAGTGCGTGACTAGCCAAGTTTTAATTTTGGCCATTTAAAATGAACTTGAAAAAACACAAAACAAAATTAATAAGCACCGAACTAAAACCGTAAAAGGGCTGGGAAATTAAAAAACAAATTTAATTTGGGTGCGGCGTCCTGTTGCCAGGTCGCATTTTTCTTGTTTTGTTATTTATTTATTATTCTTTGCTTTCTGGAGAGTTGGGGCAGCACGTGTACAGTTTGCGCCTCTCTCCTTTTCAATTTCCCTCTCTTTCCCTCTTTTAGGTGGCCCACTCTGCTTCTTTTTGGGCACACGCCCAACAACGTTGAGCGGAACATGGCCAACAATCACAATAAACAAACACAAATACAAACACAAACACAAATACAAATACCAAAGCCGAAGGCAAAAACAATTTAATGGTTTCAAAAGTTCAAGAACAAAAGCAGCAGAAACAGCGCAGACTTTTTACATTTTTGGCAAACGCAAAATGTTGCGCAAAAAAGTCAAAATGAAAATAAAATAAAAAACCCAACCAAACAAATTTAATAAAATTAATTAGATATGCAAATATTTGCGTGATATTTGGTGCTTTGTTTGGTTTTATGCTCTGATTATATTGCATAATGCACGATACGATACAACGAGGGTCGGGATTAGAAACAAATATGTGTACATATATATTTATACATGTACACATAGTGAAACTGAGGGCGTATCCAATAAATAATTCGCTAAGCTGTATTAAATGATGCATTGAATATTTTATACAACTAACACGATCCGTCAAAGATTTGATTTCATTCCGGCTGAGAAAACCTTGTGAAATTGAGAAACTCACAGTTGGAATTTATTTGGAAAAAGATATTTAATGAAGCACATTAAAAGCGAATTGACGTAACCATGATGTTAACAATATGTGGGTCTTCCACTGAGTGCCCCTATCAGGGGGAACGACAGAAATACATAGATAAAACGAATAATAAATGAATGTACAGTGAGTTTATTTTTTGAAATGATGAGTAATGTTAAGTAATAAATAATAAAAGATGTATTTATTAGAAATACAAAACATATTCATTTTAAGGTTAAAATATAGAGAAGTTTAATAATGTTAATAATTATTTGTATTCAAAATGCCCTACGAAAGGCTTTTAAAACTATAAATTCCAAAACTTTAAAATCCACAAATTATCCCAATTTCCCTTGAAAACAATACAACAATAATAAATTTAATACTATAAATATTTTATGTGACGGTTCATTCGATTTTGTCAGCCCAAGAAATGATTTATAAGAACTTTCACAAATTAAATTATTTATTTACTGGTTTACATTCCAGGCCTTAAATCCCAGTCTTATGTATGGAATGTTATAGTATAGCCAAATGATAGTTTATAATTGAATGTATACTTAAATGATATAATTAAATAAATTCTTGATAATAGAGAAGATTAGAAATGACTCAAATAAATTAATCTAACAAAAATGGTAGTTAAAGCTAGTTATTTTGCTGTAAAAGCAAACTTTATAATAATAATTTATAATACTCATAGGAAATCGATAGCTCTCTTCAAAATATACCTAAAGAAATAAAACAAGTATAGGCGTAGAAGCAATCAAAATGTGATTCATATACATAATATATAATAATATAATATGTAATATATATATAAATTTCGAGCCGCCCTCGTTCAATCTGCTTATCGGCTCTAATTTCTTCTCTTTGAGTATTTGTGCAGCGCAATTGAAATAAGCTGCTGGCAGCCACAGTTTATCAGCTGCTTCCCTTGAGACATTTTAATGAGTCAATCGAATAGAGCTAGGTATTTCAGGCACTTACAATACTTCCTACATACACTTACTTATACACACTTATACGTGAACTTTGCTCCCATCTTAATTGCCTTTGTCTATCTGACTCATCAACGCACAAAATTCTCACACAGCAACAAGGAAAAACAGCGCAAATTGTGGAAACGACGCCACTTTTGGCGTCGTCAGTTTGTAGATGACCAAATCTGACACTGACCTTATAAGTAACAGCAACAACAACTACAACAACTGTCCCACTCAACGAGAACAACTTCCGTTGCTTATTTATGCACTCAAACAAATTGCGCAAATTTTGTAAAAAAAAAAAAAGAAAAAATTTAACTTGGTTGAAAAACACAACAAAAAATACACATTTATGTGCCACAACAATAAAAACTTTTCACTTTCACCTTTGCGCAATACCCAAAGGGGCCGCTGTGGTGTTTGAATTTGATTGAAGGGGAAGCGGCTCTGTCAGTCTGTCAATCAATAATTTTACATTTTTAATATTTGCGAGCGCGTGTCGGGTGCTTGAGGAATAAACATGGAAAAATGGAAAAAAAAAAGTTAAAGCTCACTAAAGTTGAAATAATATATATTTATAAAAAGGAAAAATATTATTTTATTTAATTAATTTAACTATGCAGAGCTGTAAACAAAAAGGTGTCGCTTTTATCTTCCATCGAGGAGAGTTCTCTCTGTTAGGCAAATAGGAAAGAAGCTCCACTGGGGGAGATATGAATATTGATTTCTAGGAGACAAAAGAGTCTCGTCTGAAACAAGAAGTTTACGAAAGCTAGCAGCATTTCAATGATAAAAACCAAGACACAAAATTACTCTAGAACGCTTTTTAATTCCTTGAGTAATGTTTTCCTTTCTTTCGGATGAAACTGTGCTGTCGTGATATTCTACCTTCGAAAGGTAGAAAAATCTATCTTTCTCTTTTATCACTATCGTTCTAGATTCAATGTATTTTCAGAATAACCTAACAATAATGTGTAAATTTGTATTCTCGTTGTCCAAATTAGTTCACGGCAAATTTTACTTTCAAATTATTCTACTTTTTAATCATAAAGAAAAATAAAATACTGTTATTAATGTAGCATAAAAACCTTTCTGAATCAACAATGAAAATCGCAATTCATTCTGTCGAGTGGCGGAGTAGCAGAAATCTCTCTTAAAAGACATGATAAGATATATGCATAAATGATATGCAGATTGAAATGAACGTCATATTAGGAAATGTTACTTTTTGGAATAGTTTTTTTGTCTTTGGTGTGCTGGGCGCAAACTTTTCGCAAGACGAATCAGAACACAACGAGAACAACAGAAACAAGAATAACAAACAAAAAGAACAACAACAAAGATAACAACAACAACGATATTCACCACAGGCCTTACTCACATGATTCGTCATAATAATCGGTGTCAGCTTTGGGGTCCAATGTTCGCAGAGCGGTTTCTGTTTCAAAGCCCCCATTGGCGGCCCCGCATTTTGCTTTGATTTGTACGCCGTCTACCCATTGAACATTCCTAAATAGGGGTATATTGGTCTTGTGCAAATCTATGTAACAGGCAGAAGGAAGCATATATGTATATTCTTGATCAGGAGTGCGAATACAGGGTATCTCCTAGTCAAGCACTTACGACTCGAGTACTCTTGCTTGTTCCTTATTTACGTTTTAGTTCGTGATTTTCCGCTTTTTCCGCAAAACGGGCAAATTTAACAGCATAATATCCAAACAACTGTGTATGTATGTATGTACATAAATATGTATGTATTTAGTTGCTTGCATATTTAATGTGTGAAGTTGGCAAATTTTGCGCATTGTTGTTGTATTTCACTTTCCGGTTTCTCTGTTTTTTGTTTATTTGTATTTTGTGCACGATGTCAACAAAGTAGCTGAAAATGTCGTTTTTGTTTTATTAATCTGTATTATTGTTTTTGCGTTTATTTGCTTAGTTATTTAGATGTTTATGTACATTTGCATTTTAGTCATGCCACGCTTTGCGGTTCCGCTGACAACAACAAGAGACACTCATTGGGCATTCGGTGTAAAAATGTTAAACTGTTGATCTTTGCACGCTGAATACGCCTTTACATTGCTATATACATATATATATGCGTATGCATATGTTTTGGATGTATCAGCAAAAACAAAGCTGACACGACAAATGGGGCGTCCCTCATTCCGGGGGAAATTCAGTGAATACATGTGCAAGATATTTATATGAAAATTATGTTTCAATTGTGCCGAAATGACAAAATTTAAATATACTAAATACACACATATGTATATTTAGTCAGCAGGTTATGTTTATATTTCCGTTCGAATTTGTGTATATGCAAATATCGCTGAGTATTGAACAGTTTCTGAGAAACTTTAATGAATGGTTGTGATAAAACCTACTCAAAATCTAATTTAATATGGATATTTTTAGTTTTAGTTTCTAAATAATTTGTTAATAAATCTATAATAACTGACTTTCATGATGTTTCATGATCATTCTGCATTTAAATTTAATTCGTATTATCGTTTCTTTTTTATTTCGAAACATTTTTTTCAAATTTAAGAACAATTTAGAAATGTGAAGCTTCCGCTATATTTCAAAGTCCCATAACTTCGTCAAACCTGAACCGATTTTCACGATGTTTATCATTTTTATTATGGGTGATCAGCTATTTTAATTCAGCATTTAAATTTAGAAGAAAATGTGTTTCCTAAATGCGGTGTAACAAATAAAACTAAGAGAATAATGAATAATAATAACTCGTTCCACCTCGAGATCTTTTTGAGCATATGTCAACATTATGAGTCACCTACACACGTTGACAAATGGTTTTCCACACCCCAAAACAGCCCAGAGCCAAAAGGCTTAAAGTTCAGTTTCAATTTCAATTGGTCGTTGTTGTTTATCATCTCAGTTGACAAATGTCGTGACACATAAAGTGTTTCGAAAAGTTATTGACCCGCCTGCCAAAAGTCAATTAGGTGATCCGACAGTTGATGATGCAATGCGGCTCTTCCTCTTTCAATTAATGGAAGGCGTTTGCCAATGTGTCGAAAATTTATTCATAATTTGCATTTACAGTTAGTCTTAAACCACAAGAATTATGCAATTTTTGTTTTGTATGTTCCAACATTGCAATAAACAAACGAAACAAAAAACAAACAATGAAATCGACTTCACGTCCCCGCAATTTTGGGCTGACTTTGAAGTGGCGCATAAAAGGCGTCTCGAATTGTCATTGAGTTTGCTTTGAATCGCTCGCAATTGTTTACATTCGGCTTGGCAGGCTTTCAAAACAATTAGCCATAAACGCTAAATAATGGGCAATTGAAGGCCACGTGCGGGATGAATCGGGCAAAATTGCCTGCTAGTCAAGGTAGATAAAAGCTAATTGACGATGAAGACCAGCATACAAATGTTGAGAAAAACAGCTGGCAGTATATTGAGGAAAGTGTTAGCTAATTGTAATATTTTAGACTATTTTAATTAAAATTCTTTGTAGTATGGGATATAAATATAATAAAGAGAATATAAATACTATTTACATTGTCTTCGATTAAAAGCTGTCTATGTATTTTTTGTTTAATTGGTGAATACTAAGACAAAACTACATAACTGGGTGGCTTAGACAACTCATCTTAACGGTATGCAAATGTTTTAGTTCAGTAGCTTTGCATATTTTAATAAGACGTTTATTAACATTAACAGTTATTGTGTAAATCCCCTATTGCATGTCTAAATATAGAAATAAATCGTCCATCAGCAATATGTTTGAAAGGGGGAATAAAACGTTTGCTAAACGGAAAAACATGTTCTCTCATGTTTTAAGTGTAATTGTAACCCCCTTTTTTTACCAGCATCCCGATTCGCTAGTCTTAGGGCAGATTTTTAAGGATAAGCTTACTTGAAAGCAAGATTTTACAGCGAAATGAGTTTGTTTTGTTGCTATTAAAGAAAATTTAAAAAAATAAAAATAAGGGCTTAGCCCACACAATTGTCTGCGAACCAATTTGAGGCTGAGAATTCGACCAGACGCGTTTAAAGGCTTCAGTTCGTATAGTTGGGTTTTGTGTAGGTATTTTTATGATTTTTCGAGCGTTTTTTCTTTTGGGCAACTTTTCTAAAACAGCAGCGTACAAACCCACACATATGTGCACGTATTTTTGTGTATATATTTATTTATATACATATAGCTGAGGTCAAGGTTTAAGAGAGCACGTACCTAAACAAGCTTATGGCACTGATTTATAGCCAAGCAGATGACAAGCAAAACACCCACACGGCCAAACGTTTGGCCAGTGGGGTCGGCACTCATAAACAGCCAAAACGTGCCATCGAGTTATTACGTTCAATGGCCAATGGCCAATGGCCAAAAGCCAATGGCCAAGACAAAGTTGAGAAACTGCAGCATCATCCAACAGGGCAGCAGCTGGCTTTTGGCTTTTTAGAATGTGGCACAAACCAATTGCGCTAATAGACCAACACAGGGCGAACCGGTTGCGAGTAGAGCTTTCTGTATTGGATAACTGTCAAAGAGGTAATTGCCTAACTGGTCCGGTTTTTGGGATACAAGACAATGCTGCAGACCACGAGGTTCGCTTCGAACTATTTCTTCCAATTAAGTCTGTTCCATTTTCGTTTAAATATATATTTACTTTTTCTCGTGTACAAACTCTTTGTAAACCAAAAATGTTAAACAGTATTTAATATTATATTATATGTATATTAATTAATTTTTAATCTTCTATTTATTAATACGCTACGCAAATCCCATACAAATGTTTGCCTCCCTTTTAAGTACAGTAAAACAATTTCAATTAGTACACGATTTTTACCACATTTTCTTATGGGTGTTTGAAGTACGCAAATGCACAGAAAGTAGGCTAATATATAGACGAATACTCGTAGTTGCGTTCTCGTTAAGATAATTGGGTCTGGGCAGTCATAGTGCTTGGTCGCCTGGGTGTTAATAAATTCATTGTGGGCATGCATTCAATACAATTTTTTTAGATAATTGAAACCGCAAAGGAGGCTACGAAATGCTGACAAGTCATCGTGGGTTTTATCTTGGCTGACTGCATTTAAGTTATAGTATGTACATACACAGGAAATGTTTTATTTTCGTTTTTAAACGGCGCACAACAAATAAATAACCGTGACCAAATATGGGGGCTGGTGGGTTCTGAATCACAATGAAACGCAACAGAAACACGATATCACGTATAAGTCAGTAACAAATTCGTCATCCAACGAATTTGGACGATTAAAACTCGTTATCAGAACGCATGAATTGTGTTCGTAATCGCTTCAGATTCCGATTCAGAATCGGACAATTGGACGGTTGAGTATTTTTTCCATTTATTGTTCCTGTGCATATAGGAGGGTAGTAAACCCACCTGTGCGATTATGTTTCAGGTGATTGTGGTTAAACAGATAAGAAAGTTCCACAAAATCAGTTAGGTCAGACGAAGGCCAGGTGCTAAAATATATATAAATAATCAATAAAAAATTTACAATGCACGGGAACTGAGGGTATTTACACGCCAAACATTTGTTTATTATTTATTAGTAAATAAGATATATAATGCATTCAAGTTTCTTTAAAATTTCCTGATATAAGAATTGTGCATAAATGAAATCCACTTTGTAGAAAGTTTGGACCTTATCTTTACTTTACGAACTTATGAACAAAGTGGCATATTGTATCTGCATATCTCTATGCTCTTTCTTTCTCGCTTTTTCTGAGTCCTAAGTCATTAGACGTTTTATGATGCTGCTGGCCATTTATCTTACCTGTTGAAATGTTTCCGTTTGCCAAGTTTTCTTGAATTTCACGTTTAAATTACCTTTTTTACCTGTTACGGCTGAGGGATTGCCGCTAACGACTTGTTCAAAAAATGCAAATTCATTGTACTATCATTTGTTGTTGTTCTTTTTTTAGACATTTTTCACTTGCTGATCATAAAATTCACTTAGCAGTTAAAAAGCGATACTGATTCATTCAAACTGCGTGTTAGAGCGCCTACGCAATTTTAGATTAAAGTGGGGCATACAAAAAGTAAAGAAAATAAATTTTTAACACTCTAACACCTACATATAAAGCAGTAAAATTCATTTAACAGTGCGTTTAATTTTACCTCCTATGTTAATAGACTTTTGCCACTGTGCAGTCAACAAATGAGTGATATGGAACTACCTGCTTTTGAAACAGTGTTTTATAAGTCCTCGAACCCACTCACCTATCTTTTGCTCCCACTAAAACATCGTTAATTAGCTTAACATGCGACCAACGATTGATAACACGGCTTGTAATTAAAAACCAATTGCAAACACATCAACGGAATGCAGGCAAAAAAACATTTCCCAACTAAATTAAAAGTCTTACCTCTATATAGGTTAACATATCTTTCAGATACGAGTCGGTTGTGACAGCTTCAAGTGCTTATCTTAGCCAACAAAAAAAATATTGCGCAACTTTGCCGCCCCTGCATGAATCACACACATTTGACACCTGCAAACAGCCCCTAAAACCTCACCTGCCCTGAAATAGTTCACTTCCACATACCGTGTAATTAGCTAAGGGAAAAGAAAAAATTAAAAGTCACGATATGCCAATTTAATTTGGGTATGAAACGAAACATATTGAGTTTAACAAGATTTGTGAATTGGTTATGAATTTCTTTAGCTTGAGTTAGTTTTTCCGAGAAAATTTAATTTAAGAATGCATTTTCTATATTGTTATTGGTTATTAGCAGTAATTGATTTTATTTTTTAAATTTGTATACCGAAATAATAATGTTAAAATAGTATTCATGTGAAATTTCAAATAGCTAATACAAGTTAAATTCCAGATAAATGTAATATGAATATTTATATATTATAGAATCGCTAAATATTGTCAGGTACATTAAATTTGTAGCTTGTTAATTGTAAAGGTAATGAAATTCATAAGGAATTTTTGTTTTATTTGACTAAATATTTAACACTTATTTAAATGTAAACTTCCTAGATGAAATAAAATAATTAAATATTAGATCGCAAATCTATTTACTTTAACTCTTTAACTTTGGCTTAAATTTAAGCAGATTAAAGCTAGATTTATAAAATGTTTAAATAATATAACCCTCTCACACTTTTGGTAAGAGGGTATATTGAAAGCAAAGTTGACGGCTGGGCAAAGAGTGGGAGGGAGGGGGGAGGGTGACTAAGCATAATTAAACTGCCTTCTTGCCTTCAGTTTTGTTTCACTCTTTTGCCTATTCACACCCTCTTATCCCTCTCTTCTGCGTCTTGAAATGTCAATGTTGTCTGTTCGTTGCTTTTCTGTCGCTTTAACGTTGCGTTCTACACTTTGTTGTGATTTTAAACACCTGCAACCAGAAAGACAACACAAATTTTTTAACAACTTAACGCTGAGGTAACGACAACAACAACAGCAATAACAATAACAATTAAGGTTACAGCTTGAGCTTTTGTTGCGTAAACTTTGCAGTTTTTGCATAAACAGCATCGAAGTTATGTATGGAAGACTCTGGGCCAAAGCTGCTGGTCAAGCTGTTTACGACAAGCGAGTACGTGCTAGCCAAGTTCAATGTTTGGCTTTAGGACTGACCTAGCCAACTTTTGACGTCTTATAGCCAACACACAATGCACAAGCTGTGATTATCTTTTACGTAAACAAAGTGTTCAAACTAATGATGTATATTTAATGTAATCAACTTGGCCACAACATGACATGGCAAATCGAATTACAAAAAAAAAAAAAAAATAACACCATTAACTTTAATCTCGCAACTCGTGTTGCCATGCATGAAAAATAACTGGTAATAAAAGTTATTAGACGCAATTTATCTGCTTTCTAACACATTTTGTACGCTGTATACATTTTAGATAAAAAACTCGATTTCACAAAAGAACTTTCTAGTTTTATAAAGCTGATGATTATAATTCACAATTTTAATAAATGTGGAATGTGAAGGCAATTCCGAACATATATATATATTATATTCTTGTTATACGAGCTGTTTTAAAATTTTTGAAACAATACAATTTTTTTAGAAAGCCAAAAAAATAAACTTTTAAACATTATTCTTTAAACATAAAATCTGTAAAAAATTTAGTTTTATGCAGAACAAGAGTTATTGGGTTAAAATTCGATTATTTAATCACGCAAGTACATTCAGCAAAATTATATCAATTTTGCAGGGCATCTCAAAGACCTGACATTTTATTGCGTTTAATATTTATTAGAACATAAATAGCATCCTTGAGTTTGCTTCGAGTGACCTCTAGGGTTACGGCTCTGACGATAAAATCGACTCGTCTCGTCGTCTACGGCGCATTACCGCATTGTAATTCTAATGATAGATCTTTTATGCATTACTTATAATCAACGCTGCGGTTCCCTGTATTTATAAACCAGCCACAGTCGCAGCGACGCCCAACGTTGCGACCTTGATAAACTGTTTTTGTGGGTGACTACTCACAGCTGTGAGTACGCATACTTATAAAACGTACTGTAAAGATGTACGAACAAATAAAGCCCCAATGTGGGCAACAAGTCTAGCCCTAAGATTCTGGCACTCATTAGCAATTGGCTCTGACAGCGCATAATTGAATCTAATAGTATATGCAAATATAGTATATGCCCACATATCGTCTATAGTACACATATGTGTGCGATTTTGTATTTATGAGTCTGTATGTAATGCTTATTTACTCGGCATAAATTATCATCTCTGGCTGCATTGAGTCTGGACTTTGGCTTCTAGTGATAAATAAGAAGTTCCTTATATTGGGGCTCATGCGGAAGTTCTATTGCTGTGTTTGTTGTTATTGCACGTTATCTTTATACTCGTTCACGAAGTGAAAAGAGAATATTCGACATTTTTCAATCTTGCTGAATATTTTGAATATAAAGTCGTTGTAAATATCCGCGTCAAATGAAGTGTTAAGATTTTTTCCCCACTTGGGGCGTGTTATCCAGTTTTAAACATATATCTCTCTGAGTTTTAAAGTAACATTTTTTTAGAAAGTTTACTATTATTGCTGAAGATCTACTCTAAAGATGGCAGAAATTTTTTTTCGAGCATTTCGGCCACGCCCACTCCCGAACAAATTATAAAAACCAATATTTTTCCAAAATAAAAATAATAATTAAGAACATTTTCAACTGTTTTAAGCTGCTATTCCACTGTGAACGATCTTACTCGCTCTTTCGTCCTATAGATAACAAAATCAAGTTCATGTGCACTTTATTAGCTGACTAAATAATTAGCTGGCCAACCAGTCTCTGCTTATCACGCGACTTAATCTAACTGGCCCGTGATAGTACACGTCGAAAGACCCCGTCTGTGGCCCCGGCGCGCGTGCGATGTCTCCGAGTGCAATAACCCTGAACACAATTTTATACACTCACATTATAACATACTTTTTTTATAATTTCAATGTGCGTCTCTTTTTATTTACTTCTTTTCTTCTGTTGTTTAAACAAGACAACAACGAAGAAAGCGAATGGGGCGAGAGGTGAATAACAACAAAGCAACATAAAACAGCTAAATGAAAAAAATGATTACAAAATGCGGTGATTAAAATGTACAACAAATACAAAGAAAGGGGGCCAAGTGGAGCACCTGGAAAATTGTTATAGCCATGGCAATACGTGGTGGTAACATAGAGTTGGCTTTAAAAAGAAGGGGTGGGGGGGGGGTGTTTGGGCGCAGTCAACTGCAGATGAGCATTTGGGTTGAAAGCGCAGCCAAGGTAAAAATAGAGAAACTTTAACCAGTGAAATGTGTGCTAAGCTCAAAGAGCGCTGCATGGAAACGGAAAATTACCCCCAAATGAAAACAAAAACAAAAAACTTAAAGCAATGTGAAAACATTATTCAAGAAATTAAACTTCAGTTTGCTTCAATTGAAGCTACGTTAAGGCAGGTCCCCATTATACTAAAAAAGAAAATAAATTGTATACACACTAGAGTAAAAATGGCTAGTTTAATTTTATAATTATTTTAATGAAAGATTTCTCATATTTTCTTACGAAATTTGCCACGCATAAAATACATATATTTTATTTACAGCCAAGTCAAACATAGTATTGATTTGATAAAAAGAAAACTTTTACTTTTTTTAAAATAGCCAGCCTTGGCGATTTAGAATGCCACTGTGCTCCCAATATATCTGCAAAATCTTATCAGCATCGGCCCCTATAACGTATAGTTCCCATAGGAACAATCGGTCGAAAAATTAATTGTTGTATGGAAATCTTTCTTTTTTTCAGGCTATCTACTATATGTACCCCCGTAAATTATAGCAGCAGTTAGTCAAAAATAATTAATATTTGTGTAAAAACCCGCGCAAGTCCAGTTAAATTTAAACATATTTTGTTTGCTTTGTATTTAAAGCCATAACGATATATTTATTTTGCCAGCTTGCGTTTAAGCCACATGATTAAAAAGCAGTTTACTGCCTACAGCTGCTAAGAATTCTGAATTAATAATGATGCCTTAAGGTATATTGGATTTCTGCGAAAGGTCGGTCCCTACCTCCATTGTGAAAGTGTGAGCACATTTTAGGCCTCATTTAAAATGAAAATTGAGCACCCTTTGACGGCAGGCAGAAAGGTGCGCCCACTCGGCCCACACAATTGTCGACACACTCTGAGTTTTGGGAACCGCAGCATGTGTACACGTATGTCCAGGAGTGGGCGGGGGGCAGATGCGGCGCACGAATAGCAACTGAGTTGCTATATAAATATTTATAGTAAATTATAAACAATTGTTATCTTTGTATGCCATCATCGCAGTTGGTTCCTCGTCTTCGCATCGACATGCGATGCACAGCACTTGAGTTGCGTTCGAGGCCCGATCTAAATAAGGCTCAGCCTTATATAAATATGTAGTCGCATTATCGTCAACATAAAAAAACATCCTTATCAGGTGCATAGGTACACCAGCACCTGCCACATTTATAGATTGTATTTATATCTGGCAACAGGCACTCGAACACCCTCAAAACGCACAACGTCAGCTAACGACAGCCAATTGTTTAAGTATTGATCGAGCCGCGTTACTCACTCTCTCTCTATATATACAAATACTATATATTTCCTATATACGCATGTCAAAGAATCTCTCTCATTTTACCTGCGGCGAGGTTGGTTTCGTGAGTAGCTATTAAATATTTAAAGATACTTTTGACATTATTATACAATATATGGATATTGAGTATACGTAAACCCAATAGACAAATAACACATGGCGAAATTTGAGACAAATTTGTTTAAATTATATGTTACAGTTAAATTAAAAAACGATTTCATTCAAATTAACTATTTGTATTAATCTTTGGGTCCAAATAAAAATATTAAGGCAGATATTTGCAGAGAAGCGTTGAGTCTAGCAGCCCAAAGGTCGCTAATTATCTTTATTATCAAAAATAAAATTAACTATTTGAAATTAATAAAATGTTGTTTACTTTACACGGCTTTCAACTAGGCATTAAAAGTGACAACCCGAGTTTTAAACTGTATTTATAGTTTCAATAAATTAAATCAGATTGTGTTTATGATAATGGAAATTAAATTAAGCACTTAAGATGCAGTTCTGGAATTCTTTTAGTTACTGCTATTCTGTGAAACAAAGTTATTTCTAAAGCAAACTATTTCATTTACATTTCCTCAATTGTTTTACTTATTTTAATGCTACAGAAAACTTTTATTATTTTAAAGTTTTAATAAAGAAGATATGGTGGACATTCTAGACTTTGTTATTAGGCAAACAAATTAATTTGTTTTTTATTTATTTAAACATGAATATAATCAAAGTCAATGAAAATAGCAAAACAGAAATTTGAATAAAAAATTTAACAAATACAATTAAACTACACTGATAGCAGCTGCTAAATGCTGCAGCTACTGTTACTGCAATTCCAAGTAAAATTAACTTAAGATATATACAAAAACAAAAATGTAAATTTATAATATTAGTTATTTTGAATGGACAAATTCTCCACAATTTATAGTAGTTTTGTAGCCGCCCTCGTAATCCATTTGGCATGTGTTTTTAATCTGTCGACAAGCCCATAGAACTCGAACAAAAATGCAAAGAATTTAAAAATCGTTGAATTATTTCAATATGATGTATTACGAAATGCTTTGGAATGCCAAATTGGCAGCTGGGTGGGTATTTGCTCCACTTTTGAATGTGATTGTGATAGGGATTATCAGCGGGCCGAGTTGATTCACCTTTTGACTTTGGACTCGCCTCGCAGTTGTTTGTTTGTTTGGCTCGCTTGTATGCATTGTTTGCACAATCTCAAATCTCTCAATGACAATATTCAATAATCGCCGTTTGCTGATTTCTGTACTCTGTTCTTGCCTTTGCAGCTATTGAGGCAACTGCTTGAGATCTTTGCCAGCAATATGCAATAATGGATTCGTTGCCAACAGTGACCAGTGGTCTGAGCACGTGCCGGGATCATCTAACGCTGCAGTCGCTGCGCTCCTCTCGCGGTTCCAGTTCCAATTTGCGAACCAGTCGTTCGCCCTCGGCCAGCAGAAGCAGCGAGCAAAGTAAATATGATTATAATTATATTAAACCCATAACCATTTTAATCGCCCGTCTGATAACAACCCGCGTGCACCTTGTGCCCACTCTTGTAGTTTGTGTGTTTGTAGTCTAATAGCTTAATTACTTGGCCCGTAATTGGATTTATGCGACACGCTCATCAGCAGTCTTATCAGTGTGGGTAGGATTCCATGTTGCTAGGAACGATACCCAATCTCGGCGACTTATTCACTTAGCACTTCCGCTTGTTCGGTTTGACAGTCGCTGCTAATTATGATGAGAGATTTTGTAGTCGTGCAAATACCAATAAACCTAAATAGATTAACGTCGCTTGATTCAATTCTGTAGCTCACACTTCGCATACTTAGCATACTCTAAAAAGAATAGTATATAAGTTTGTCAAGCAATGATAACATCAAGCAAATTAATGGAAAATTCTATGAACCATGTTCCTAATATTACAGAGTATTGACTACATAAATTTATATAGTATTTATATATGAGTGTTTTTATTTCATAGATATGTATATAAAATTTAATACATTTTTTAATAGATACTTAAGGAGTTTTGGTAGTTAAAAATGTAGAATAGTTTGAAAATTTAGCCATTAATTGGTAGAAATAGTATGTAAATTTTTTCTTAGATCTGTATAACATCAAACCTAAAATGTCACCTAGAACAAAAATGATTAACTCCCAATTTTAATGGCTTTTAAAATATCTTTAACTTCACGCAAGTTTTGTGGTACATTGTTATTAACTAACTAACTAACTGTTTTACATACCTGATAAGTGATTATTTATTACATTAAAATTTTGATTTACTCAATTTGTAATTTAATAAAGCCTAGGAACCTTAAATTACTAATAATGGACATGACATATTTTATTGGTCTTAAACTTTTTTACTCTGTTATATCCAAAGCCAAATATAACTTCATAGTTTTGCACCGAGTATTAAAGAGACATCAACATTGTTATCCTTGGGCAATTAAACCATGCCACAAATCTCTCTTCATATGATATATACACTGTTTTAAGCTGCTTTGAATTTGTTGATGTTTGCCCTCCTCGTGTTTTGTAATACTTTACAGTTTTTGTTGCCAAATGGCTTAAAAGCTCACACATGTGCAAATATGTGTTGTGTGCTTTTAAGCGCTATATTTGCAATGTTTTTTTGTGAATGTGAATGTGAAAGTATTTGCGTATTTTGGTTATTGTTGCTAAAATGTATTTATACATGACCTTTGTGTTTTTGCTTATCGTTTGTTGCATTGCTTATAACTTGTGTGTTGATTATCCTTTTGTTTTTGTTTCTCTTTTTTCTTCTTTTGTGTCTTCAAACAGCTTTGTAAACGTTGACCGCAACAAATACCCGCACAGCACTCATACAAGTATATTTAAATACATATATATAGCCATACGTACATAAATATATATAAAAACGTAGGTATACAAAAGTAAATATTTCTAGCGACACTTGCAATTGCTCAAACACATGCTCATACATATATAAACACTTAAACAATTATGTGAAATAATAATAAGGCTGTCCATGTAGTATTAATAAAAAGCTATTATTTAAATTGACCTATTTTTAGTTTATATATTATATATATATTGCAAAAATTAGTCTTTCAGTGATGCCATCACAATCATTGAATATTAATTAATTAATTAATTAAAGTGGGCATTTATTTAGGCCTAATGACAGGTTTACCTGTCAAATTACTTCAGATACAATTTGGCTTTTTCAGACAGCCGTACACAACAATTAACTTAAATACAATCAATGTAATATTGCATCAGAGAATGTTTGAATTTCTGTTTTTCTTGAAATTTTTATTTGTTTTTCATAATGCTTAAATTTAAATAAATATCAAAAATAGTAATCATTGGATTAAAAGTATTGATTTATTCAAATTTTAGCATAAGTGATTTTTGGATTAAAACCATTTTTTTTGCCTATTTTGATTTAAGCTCAGTTTAGGAAGAGTTAATGGAAAAATAATTTTCTGTGCATACACAATTTGATTTGCCAGGGAATTTAAAGTGTTTCTGTTATTATTCACATAACTGTACATACATACACAACTATTCACACATTGCTGGCATTTTCTACGCTCTTCTTTTCACAGCAACACAGACGCGACTTTAAACGCTATTAAATCGCTTGCATTTGCTGCTGCTGCTTTCTCACCGACTATGTATGTCTCTTTTCTCTCTGTCTCTCACTATCCCACTGTCTCTTCTGACACACCCACACACACACACACACACACACATATGAACGCAGCCGCAACAACAACAATAACAAAAACAACAACAACTATCAAATTGAACCTTCCTTAATTTTTGTTGTGTTATTTTAAGCATTGCTTTTTGTTATTGCCTTATCGTTGTTTTTGCTGTTATCGCTTGCTGCGACTGCGACTGCACCTGAATTTAGCCTCGCCCTCATCCATTTGACAATTGAAGCTTGAGCCCTCGGCATAGCCATAAACTACATATACCTACCTACATACTTTCTATGCGCCACAACTCGACAGTGTCCAGGGAGCGCAGCGGCGACTCAGCGACGGCAGCCACGCCTGCCACGGCTGCAACAGCAACTGCAACGACGACGACGACGGCGGCAGCGACGACGACGACGACGACGTCAGCAGCTGGAGCGGGAGCAGGAGCGGGAGCGGGAGCGGGCTCAGGCGCGGCGTCGACAACAGCAAACAGCAATTCGTCGGCCTCGTCCAGCACAGTGGCAGCTGCACAGGCGGCTGTCTACAGCGGCGGCAACACGGTGACCGGCAGCCTGGGCAGCAGCGGGGGCGTGGCAGTGCGCGGTTTTCGCAGCCACAGCCCCACGCACCGGCGACGCAGTCGCGAGCGCCAGCGACGCACACATGGCTCCGATCAGGGCGGCCTCCTGGCCTACAGCGGCATCGTTGGCGACATGACCGACTTTGGTGTTGTCGTTGGCGGCGGCGGCGGCGGTGGAGGTGGAGGCGGCGGGGGCAGCGCCGGCACTGGCAGCGGCCTGGAGGACTCACGCTTATCGGGCAACGAGGACTACTACTTGTCCATTGTCTCGGATGACTTCGATGGCAGCAAGAAGCTGCACCATCGGTGCACCCACGAGCGCAGCTCCAGTGTGCAGGCCATCGATCGCCTCAACACGAAGATTCAGTGCACCAAGGAGTCCATCAGACAGGAGCAGACGGCCCGAGATGGTAAGCACAAAAGCACTTCCCTTTATGTCCGTCCGTCTAGTGAAGCTAGAGACTTGCAACTTTCAATATATACTCGAAAAGTATTTAAAATGGACCCAAATTGTATAGCCTCCATATTTGAAACTCCCATAAGTTTATCGAAACTGATCCGATTTTCACGTTCTACATTCTAGTCATTAATTGTCTTCTCTTTTAATTCTGCATTTAGAATAAATGCATTATTGACGATAACAAATGTTAGAGGGGGTCAAAAATAATGCCAAAATTGACAAATATGTTGACACTATATTTTAAACTGCCATTACTTGGCCAAAACTGAACCGATTTTCATGATTGAAGGCATTCAAGTCATTGTTTGGCCTATAGATTGATTCTACATTTAAAATATATGCATTATTGAAGATAACATTTTTTTTTAATTTTTTTGTCAAAAAATCATGTACTCCCCTTACTTATTTTGGAAAATTTTTTTTTCAAAATTTTAAATTGGAAATTTGTATTTTTATCGGTTGTGGTTGTCACAATTAGTATAAAAAGCAACATTAAAACTGATTTAGAGGGGGTCAAATGTTTTGTCAAAAATCATGCAAAAATTGACAAAAATGTTGACATGTAAAGCTTGCGTACCCGTAGATACCATATTTCAAACTGCCATAACTTGGTCAAAACTGAACAGATTTTCATGTTTGAAGGCATTCTAGTCATCGTATGGCCTACCACATTTTAAATATATTCATTATTGATAATTTATTTATCTTAAATTTTTTGGTAAACTTCCAAGGATTATTGGGCTGTGTGTTACACCCGACTTACATGTTTTTTTTGTGTATATATTTCAGACAATGTGAACGAGTATCTAAAACTTGCAGCCAGCGCCGACAAACAGCAACTGCAGCGCATTAAGGTAAAGCGGCAAGCGCCAATTGCACTTAAATATTTGTTAATGCGGGTGTTTCGGCTCTCCATTTGCAGGCGGTGTTCGAGAAGAAGAATCAGAAAAGCGCACACAGCATCTCGCAGCTGCAAAAGAAGCTGGACAGCTATACCAAGCGGGCCAAGGATCTGCAGAACCATCAATATCAGACCAAGAGCCAGCACCGGCAGCCGCGCGAGGTGCTCCGCGACGTGGGCCTGGGACTGCGCAACGTGGGCGGCAACATACGCGACGGCATCACTGGCTTCTCCGGCTCGGTGATGTCGAAGCCGCGCGAATTTGCGCATCTCATCAAGAACAAATTCGGCAGTGCGGACAACATCAATCAGATTAGCGAGGCCGAGCTGCAGGGCATGCAGTCAGCGAACCAAGATGCGCTCACGGCGGCTGCCGAGCGGCTGCAGCAGCAGCAGCAGCAGCAGCTGGGCGCTGGCACCTCGACGGGCTCCGGCGGTGGCAACAACAACAACAACAATACGGGCGCAGGCAGCGGCACCGGCAAATTCAACAGCGACAACGGCAGCGAGTGCAGCAGCGTCACCAGCGAAAGCATACCAGCGGGGTATGTAGAGAAACTGTTATACTCTTTCACGATGTGAATAGGGTATATTGGGCTGTGAAGCTAGAAACTTGGATAATAAACTAAACGCGTCAGACAAAGAGCGTTGGAACACGATACTTGAAGGTGGATACATTCAATTTTGCCGGAAGATTACTGCTGACCTCCTTTAAGGATTGCGCAACAAATTTATTGGATACGTCTACTTGGGGCGTGGAAATTTCAATTAATTTATATATCTTTCTCAATGTTAAAGCTACATTCTACAACGTTCTTTTTCGTTTCTAATATGCCTCTTTCTTCTTTGCAGATCTGGCAAGAGTCAATCGGGTGCCAGTCAGTACCACATTGTGCTCAAGTCCCTTCTAACCGAACTGGCCGAGCGCAAGTCCGAGAATGAGAAGCTGAAAGAGCGAATTGAACGCCTTGAGGTAGGCTCAAATAGCTTTTACAAAATGGAAGAGCTGAAATTGAATTATTTTCAAATGTTTTCCATAATTTGTTTAAAGCAATTATGCATAGCATAGTTATGCAAATATATTGAATTCATTGGAACTAGCAGATATGCAATGAATTAAGTCAGTGTGAGGTTGTATTTAAATATCGTTTACTGCATATTTTTATAAATATACAAAACATGTTTCTGTATAATTACTTTTAATTTAAAACAAACAAAAATAAAAACACATATAGTGCACTTTGACTCTGATTCTATTCCGAACCAGTTTTAGTTCTGTTTTCAATAAATTTTAACTAATTATCAAGAAAATTGTTGACTGGACTTAAGCTTTACTTAATTGCTTTATTATTCCACAAACTAAATCATTAGATATGGAATCGAAAGCGAATACAGGACATGTTATAAATTTGCAGAAAAATATGATAAGGAAACTAATAAAAAAAATTTTATATTTAATTTTTAAGTAAAAAATACCAGACACCCATTAAATTAAATAGCATTTTTTTTAATAAATTAAGATGCATTTAATATAGTTCAATTATAGCAAAAGTGAATTGTTAATTCGAAAAAGCAATATGCTTCAACTAAAGACCCTTTCAATGCCTATTTTTAAATAATATTTCTTAATCACTTTTAGACAAGCCAAAAGGAGTTCAACAATTTGACCGCCACCCTCGAAGGCGAACGTTTTCGTGCCGAGGGACTGGAGGAGCAAATCAATGATTTGACGGAATTGCATCAGGTTCGTTGAGCAGCTTGGCAGTCTGCCCACGAATACACACACATATTGCAATATATACTTACGTACATAATTGTGTCTTTGTTGCAGAATGAAATCGAGAATCTGAAGCAAACAATTGCTGACATGGAGGAGAAGGTACAATACCAAAGCGATGAAAGACTACGTGACGTCAACGAAGTGCTCGAGAATTGCCAAACAAGGGTAAGTACGGACACACACTCAATAAACTTCAATCCTACACATTAAACCTGCCCACGCAGATATCGAAAATGGAGCATATGTCGCAGCAGCAATATGTCACCGTCGAGGGCATCGATAACTCAAATGCTCGCGCCCTGGTTGTGAAACTCATCAATGTGGTTTTAACGATACTGCAGGTGGTGCTGCTATTGGTGGCCACCGCCGCCGGTATCATAATGCCCTTTCTCAAAACGAGGTAAGTGCCACACTCTATGTGAATAGTGTAGTTAAAGGAAATCCAGTATTTTCCATGAAATTTAAGACTTTATTTAGCAAAGTTGAATTAATTCCATAGAGGTCAAATATGCGCCGCTTTAATAGTAATAACCTCGGAACTAGATCTATTTAAAAAGAAATATAAGTTTTTAATTTGTAGTTTACCCTACAAATTTTGCCTCTCATAGATTGTCAAAAATCTGGGACAATCGATTTTCACAAGCCTCACTTAAAAATTTGTATAAATAATTATTAAAGCCATCTATTAGGAAAAAATGGATTTCTTTTTACTTTACTTTAAGAATACATGATTGAAATGTTTACTAATCAATTGAATTGTATTTTTAGGGTTCGCGTGCTGACCACATTTTTGTCGATTTGTTTTATAATCTTTGTGATACGACAATGGCCGGATGTGCAGGATATAGGCGCAGGCCTGGTGCGGCATCTCAAGCAGTCGCTGGTGGTGAAGTGAGGCGACTCCATGTTCGATTAGTAGAGTCTTAATGTTACTAGTATTAAGTTGGAAAGTGCATATTTTGTATATAGCTTATAAATACACAAACGTAATAATTTAAAGTTTAATTAGTTACAAGACAAAAAAAAACGCGCATCACATGAACGATTCACATGTAGTACATAATTACATACATACATCAAATGCAAACAAGTTGTACAAACAAAACTGAAAACGATATCGCACACATCTAGACATCTACACGCATACACATATAAATATACATAAATATATATATTTAGAGAAATTCGAACTAAAAGCTCTGCTAAAGGTTTAGTCTAATAACTGCAATGCTGACACGTTTCTGTGCATTACTCAATACTATGAAATACTATGTATATCTAAATACCATATATGAACTCTATTTGTAGTTACCGTATACTAGTACATTAAAAACGTTTGTATTTGTATAAAACCAACATTTATTTTCTTTTTTTTTGCTTGTTTTTCGAATAAACACACTGATTTTAATACGCCGCTAACCAAGTTTGGAGCAATAATTATTATCGTGGCCTATACAATTCCAAAACCAAACCTATCAAATAACTACATTATACAAGTACCAGAGAATTGTTACATACGTATGTCGAAAATGTGGTGCAAATGAACTAGTTATTCAACAGCTGTTGTAATTCCCAGACGATAGTAAAAAAATCTACTTCTGACTACCATTAAACGAAAAAATTAAATAAATAATATATTAATATATCTGCTATATGAAGACTTGTGTTGTGTGCGTTATTAATGGGCTGTCGAGGGAACTCCCAATTTGTCTACAATAAGATTCAAACAGAATTATAAAGATTTAATCGAAACTTGTAGTTTTATAATTCACATAGATCTTTCGATTTCTTTTAATTTCATACAAAGGGTTGAAATAGTTTGGTTTTGTAGTGTTCAGCTTTTGTACGTGCTCTGAACATGTCAGTGTACTTTCAGGCGTCGCAAAAAAGGGGATATGTAGGCCTTAAAACTTAGCATAACTATTAGCTAATAAAATTTGTTTAATAAGTAATATTGTTTTACTCAGTAGACATAAAAAAGTATAATTCAAAATTGAAGACATCTCCGACATCTGACCATCATGAAGACATCTCCGTTACCCTTATACCTTACGCATATTAATTTTTTTAAATTTATCTACTTATACTTTATTTTGTTTTACTACTGCGCTGTAAATCTAAGAACAATCTAATTATTTGAGCCCTAATAAATATAAATAAATACATAAGAGGAGGATTTTGTAAAGCTGCCAAAATCAAATGTAATGAATTCAGTCGAATGTAAGTATTCGTTCGTTTGTATTGTTTAGCTGTTAAAATAATTTCGAAATTGCAATTTGTGAGGCCGTCGAGATAACTAACAAGGAACTCGGTTCAAATCTCACGGTGGAATGTGGCTAATAACGACCCTTCAGCTGTAGCTCCAATCTATTTACACATATATATTACTACAAACTGCGTTAGAAAAGCGCCCTCAATAATTTTTTAAATTTGTTTTCAACCTATTTGCTCTAATATAAATGCTACGAAGTTATACGAAGTTTACTGTTGTATGAATTGCGCACTTTAAAAGTGCTTTAATAATTGGTAAGGAAGCCACTGTATTTTTATCAATTACGTTTAATTTATTGTAAATTAACTTTAGATTACACGTTGAAACACACAAGTTATTATGTCTTTATGTTTAATTGATTTTGTTTTACAATATTTATAATTATTGTTGTGAACATTTTCTATCAGTTGCTGTTATTTCTTTTACATTTTGTTTTTGAAGAAAATCACAAACTAACGCTTATATTAAAGTTTATGGATTTTGAAAACGACGTTTTCTACACAGTTGGAAATTTTAAACTTTGTAATATATAAAAGATTTTAATTGAAGAATTTATATATATTACAGAGCACAACTTAAAATTAGTTAAATCGAGCATAATATGCAGTAACATCGTATAAAAAATAATAAATGGGTTACTTGTTATTGACGACAACTTCGAGTTTTAGCCATGAAAACAATTTTTCACGTGCACTTTGAAACTAGTGTTTATCAAATAATATTACACATTGTTGTTTCATTTTACTTATTTGTATGAACGTTTTTTTTTCTTTGCAAGCGATTTATTTTTTGGGTTCTGGGTTAAAAACAAAAACACGAATATGTAATTCGAATCAGGTAAACAATTTAAATCTTATACGATGATAATTGGTATTTTCTTCACATTCATTTTAGTTTTGTGTGTTGATCGACTCTAGTTACGTAAGCCAATAAGGTTAATAATGTATAAGGTATATAAAATAAATCACAATTTGTATATGCATATTTATGTATGTATGTATGAATGTAATGTGTTTTGCGGTGCAAACCATAATCATCCATGATCCAGGACGCATGAAGATGATGATTACAAATACAATTACAATTACAATTACAATTACATATTATATATTATATATATTAAGGGTAAACATTTGTTAATTGTTTAAAACAAAGCAGCTGGCAGCCACAGCTTCGCCGCCTTAAAGCGACATCTAATCTACAACTCCTACAAAAGGGGTTTTTAATTTAGTTGATTTGCCTGCTTGGTGTGAACTACGTAACCTAGAAAACTAAACTCTCCTATTCGCGTCTACTTCATATGAGAAATTGGCGATCTGCGCCGCTATGCGGCAGCGCGGCAACCCCAATGCCGCCCTGAGTGGGCGTCTGAAGAAACGCGGAGTCACCAACTGCGACAGTACCTGAAGGATTCGCCAGCTCTGTTGCGGGCGTACTGATTGCGATCGGTTCGTAAATGGAACGATGCGGTGGCATGTCGTCGTCATCCTTGAATGAGCCGCTTAAATTCGGATTTAGTATGTTGTTCGATGAGGGCGCGGACATGGCAGCACTCGTGGCAGTCGCTACCATACCGCGAACAGCGACCTCGCTTGTGCCCGACTCGACATGATCGAGATACGGTGGCGCTGCCACGCTAATGCCCACGGGTTCGCGACGAAATAGGAAGCTGAAAGGGAAGATGATGAGCGAAAATGCGTTTAATAATCCACTGAACTCACCTGAAGTTAATGCGCGACCAAAGTGAGCGCCGTGGCTGGCTCAGCTGATCCGCCAGATGCGCGGGCAAATTTGGTGCCCGATCGAATGGATTGACGCGCCGTTGGAAAGATGCAGATACATTAGCCTGTGTTGAAGCGGAATCCAACAGTGCTGTGTAAGGCAAATAAAAAGTAAGTTAGTAAGTAAAAGTACATAACTATCAATATATAATATCAATATTCTATAATACGTCCCCCTCAAAAGGGAAGGCTCGTCGGAGATCTATAGCCCGGTCTCTTTTATCTTTTTCTCAAAATTTGCTTTGATAGCTTAAAACAAATAAAATTCGCAATCAATATTCAGTTATCGAACAACCTGTCACAACATACAAGTTAAAACATTCTGTATAAACGTTAAAAGCATTTAAAATAATATAAATAAAAATTATATAAAAAAATGGATACATCTGTAACAATTTCACCTAGTTTTAAATGAATTCATAGTATAATTAATAGTATAATATACATTTACAATATATAAACGTATATGGGCATTAGGTTTGTGCTTTTTTGCCCGCATTCAAAATACTGAACACATACCATTCTCGTCATCAGAGCTTTGATATTCCTGTGCTGAGGTGGGAGTGCGGACTGCATCGCCGCGCCGAAATGTGCCATGTCTTGTGGTGCCGGCAGCTGAAGATGACGAATTGATGCTGGCGCTGTTGCTGCCGCTGGCCGCAGCATCTGCAGTTGCCGATTGCGGCTGTTGTTGCAATAGTGGCGTAGTATCATCATCTGTATCGGTGACGCTATCTAATGAAGGCTGTCGATTCCGACTCGCACGCGCTTCGCCCTTCGTAAAAACCTTCCGCTTGCATATGGGGCAGACGCGTCGGTTTTCAGTTAGCCAGGGATCAATGCAATGGCTGTGATAAGCTGAAAAGACAAAGGTAACATGTTTAAATTTGAGATGCCGTCACAGTTTCAATCACTTACGATGCGAACAGGGCAGCACGCGCAGTTTATCATCCTCGACAAAGTCATCGAGACAGATTACGCAGGTCTCATACTTGATGCTGGTATTGTTTTTCGTATAGCGCAGCACAGGAATCTTCTTGAGCATGCTCTTGGGCAAGCGATATCGACGCAACCGGCGCTGTTCCCGTATGCACTTGTATATCATGTAGACAATCTGGACGGAAGCATAGAAGCAGAAGCAGGTTGGGATTACAAGTCATTAAAAGGAAAAAGTAAACGACATACCATAATGAGGAAGCACAGTGCAATCAGTATGGAAAATGGCAATATCAGCTGGGTGTTTATATTGAAGGGCAGCTCGTCATTAATGATTAGCACCACCTCTGGCGTAAAAAACGATAATAGTGTCTTGCCGGTCGTGAGGCCCACAAAAACGGAGGGTATGCGTATGCCTGAGGAATTATTGGCGGTCATTTGTTCTGAAAAACATTAATAAGACTTGTGATTAAATTGTATATTATATATTAATACTGCTTTGTAATGTGCTTTAATTAGCTTATTGGGATAAATTTCAAGAATTTAATATAGTTCACAACGAGCAAAACCTAAAGAAAGCTTTTTATTATAATGTAATCAGGGCAATTTACTTTAATTTCATAATAAAATATTAAATATTTTAAAGAAAACTAATTATTTATAATTTTTTCCCTTTTATCACTTTCACTGAGGTTTAATATTAAACATTTGTGTAATTAATGTAATTAAGTTTATTTTTCTTGTTTGTTTGGATCTGATTTTATATAATATATCCACGATTTTGATACGGTAAGGTACAGAATATAATGATATACTCAGAACTCTTTTTGCCCCTTATAAAATCTTTGCTTTCAGAATACCTTCGGGAAATCAATGTGAGTAGGAGCATAGAGTGCCGGACGGACTATAAAATCCCTCCCGCCCTTTTGTTGACACTCGCTCGTCGTCGTTTATAAGAAATAAATAAATAAAAAAGTGTACTGTAACAAGAACAATGTATAAAAAAGTGGGCAGGTTCTCTGAATAGCTATTTCAAGAACCTCCCATTTTTATTTCACCACTTTTTTGTTGAGAATTCTAACGAGGCAAACAACCTGTTTTTGGCATATAACCGCTAGAAAGAGCCTCGCTCTTTTTCGCTAAACAAATTAAAATATATATATACACATATCTGCACATAAATCACCGTGCCAGCTGGTCTATAAAAGAATAACCAGTCGTGTGTTGGATATCGCATATCATACCTAGCTCGTCGCCTTCATTGTTGTAGATGATCACAGCATAATACGTTGCATTCTGAGCCACGCGCACCTTGCGCTCAAATGTGCAATCGCCGCCGCTGTGCAAGCAGAAAAAGATTTCGTCACATATCGGTTTGACTTTCAACAAGTACAATTTCGCTTACCGCGATACAATCGCCCCGAACTTGGCGCCATTCGGATAGCCTTTGCTTGGTGGTGGTTTTAGAATGTCACAACCGTACGCATTATTTGTATCATGTGGCACCACAAACAGCCGAAGATTGTTGCCCACGATGGGAGGTCCGAATGTTGCCGGCAAATCGTTGAACTCCTCGATCAGCTGCGCAGAAAAATTAAGAGGATTAGTATTAGTAGTATTATCAGTTGGATGAACTTGCCTGTGTGGTGGCGCGCCTGTAGACGAGGACATGGGCATCGACGATCGCTTGTTGGCATACCAAACAGAGTCCAAGCAATGCCAGCTCCATTGTTAGACAATGCTTCATAGCCATGCTGGTTGCTTCGCCTGCTGCCTGGGATTACTAATCGAACTCAAGCTAACAAAAAAGCTGCTGCTGCTGCTGCACGCAGTTGTTGTTCAACTGTTGTTTTGCTGTTATTTGCTTAGTTTGCTGTTGCTGCGTCGGCTGCTGCTGCTTGTGATTGTTACCATTTGCACTATTCGCATGTCTCATCTGTGCGGGTCTGGGCGATTGTTTTCGGTGGTGCCCTGCAAAACAAGCGCATACATGAAACAAAGCCATAAAAGACAAGCTCAACTCAATGCAAACAAACAGCGTCGGCCAGAGCTACGCCATTGCCTGCTGATAAGATAAACGCTTTTTGAATTGTACATACAAAATTCTATATATATACATGTATATGTGTGCGCGTGTGTGTGTGGTCCACATTTTTGTTTTCTTTCTCTATGGTTTTTTTCTATTGGTTCCCTCGCCGCAATCAGCTGTTCGATATTTGTTGACACAAGCTTAGTGCTGACACTTTACAAATAGTTTTTTATTTTTATATTCTACTCGAAACTGCGATTCGTTTTGTTTCAAATAATTTCGATTGAACAGGTCATTAATATGAACTAAAACACTTATTCATTAAAAATGGATTTATTGAGCTGATGTACAAGGGCTCGTCGCCTGATGATCAATTGATTGAACAAAAGGTATAACACTTTGCAAAGTGAACGAAACTATTCAGTTGGTCAGTTAACTGAACGAAACATATCGTTCATATTCAACTGAATAACTGATTTAGTTCGTGACTCGAAATTGAACGATGAGCTTATTCAGCAAATTGAACTACAATTTGCCCACTCTACGGTTAATTCTTATACAGTGCAGCACAGTGGGACAAACACTGAGCGCACTCCGCCGCAGTCTACGTACATATATTCATTTTAAAGCGTTGTTTTGATTGCGCTTAATTTGAATCAATTGAGATCTTGCAACATTTTCCTCAGTGATATCTGCATAATTTAGCGCTCAAGTGAAATGCCTTATGCTTCACAAATCAGCAGCTGCCGATGCCGTATTGAAAACAACGTTTAGGAAAAAGCTTTGGTCAGCCGGCAAAATGAAACACAAACACACACACACGCACATATACACACAATGAGTCATCGCTAGATGGACTATAACGTCGGACGGAACTTAAAAGGTGTAATTGCAATTTTGTCGAAGCTGCGCGGAACAAATGTGGAAAATTTATGTGAAATAAAGTCAAAGCTGATAATACATTTTGCATACATGCGGCAGGCGCAAATATTTCACTAATTTGTTGTATTAAATGCATAATTAAATAAAGAACGTCACATGTAATTAGCACATCGTGCCCAAACGAACCAACACAAATGTGACATTAATGAGAACGTGACTTTGTTTTTATTGTATAAGCAAATAGTGAAATATAATCTTTACATAAATAAATAAACAAATACAAAGCCAGCTGACATAGACGCAAATGTACATATATGGGTGTGTGCGAAAAAGTGTGGGTTAATCTAAAGCTCAAGATATAACTGAAGAAGTGTGATAAGCACTTTAATTATACTAGCTCAGCCCAATGCGATACACTCAAAACACTAAGCTGGTCACACTAGGAAATACATTTTTTGACAAATATAATTAGTTATATATCCCTTTTGCTGCTTGGACGTGCACGCACGCACACATTAACACGCATATAGTTGCAGCACCACCCACCAGATATACACACACTTGCACTTACACTACCTTGAACTTTACACACGCACAAACTTAAGCGTCAAGGTTTTTACAAACCGTTAAAAGCGTTAAAAACAAAAACAGAAACCAACAGGTGAAAATCACAGTTCAACAAACTGAAAATCAACAAATATATGATTTAATTGAAAACCGCACTGGGAAAAGCTTAATATTTAACTGCGTATGCTTTTGTTATGCTTTCAGTCGATGGCATGTGTGAGTATTCTGTGTGTGTGTGTGTGTGTTGGTGTGCGAATAATTTTATCTAAAAAAGCAGCTGGCGCTGAAGTTTTTCAATCGATACAATTTACAGTGCTGCTACTCACTTGTGTTAATATAGCTTATTTGTATATTTCTATTGAATTTGGCTACAACTGTTTGCAGGCCGTAGTGCTGTTTCTGTTTTTTTCTTTCTTTTTTTAACACTCGCTCATTCTCATTCGTTTTTGTTCGTACTCGTCGCCATTGCAATTGCGTTGCAGTTAATTATGTTTTCTGTGGCACGACGCACGCACCACGCACTTTGTCGATTTAGCAGTTGGGCTGGAAATTGTTGTAATATTGCAGATTACACATTTTACGGGACCTTAACTTTGATTATTTAAGATGTATTGTGGTTTAGAACTCAGCGCAGGGCTCGGACTGTCTAGTGTGACCATTGTCCGATGATTTTACACAAAACCAATCGATTCATCGTTATTTTGCTTATATGGGAATTCCCTTTTTCTATATATTTACAAGTCCAAGTTAATTAAATGCTTATGTCCTACAGTGTTCTGGATAAAATACACCAAATAGCGTAATTTTGCTATTTCGATGGTTCCAATATAAAATATAGAGAATAAACGCGATTTGCGGTCTCATTCGTGGAGTAAGTAATTTTTTTTTGATTAGTAAAAATATATCGATATTTTTACGAAATCTTGAGACGTTGTTTAACACAGTTTCCATCATAACCTAGGCGATTAAATTAGAATTTTAAAACGCTGGTCAACCAATAGAATATTGTTGGAAGCTTGAAATTTTCGCACGCTGTTAAAACAACATTATTTAGACAATTCGGTCTGTATTAAAATATATGTAATACTATTTTAACCTAATGTTAAATTGGTGTACAAGTGCGTTTCTTTTAGTCGAAATAAAAGTAAATTTTGTGTACGGAATGAATGAAACGAATTACAAAAATTCCTAATTTTTAATAAACCAGTATACGGACATGTATACGGACACTGCCATTTTATAAAATCCAATGCATGTAACTAAAAATTACGCAATTATTTAATCCACAAATACATTTTTCCCTGTATGGTGTGCTTGACAGGATTAATTTTCTTCAGTATCTTGGTCATGGTCTCGACCAAGCGATCGCTCGAGACGCCTGTCTTCTTGTTTTTGAACTTGGTCAACAGCTCAGTGGCGGTCAGGGGCTTACGTTTGAGATATCGCCGCACTGCTTCCTCGGTAATGCCATAATCTCTGCAAAAACAGAAGCAAACATCAACAAATTGAACGCCATAAAAGCAAATGCTGCGCCACTTACTCCACTTTGTTATTGACCACGCCTGCGAATGACGATGGCAATGAGTTGGTCAGCTCGCTCTTGGGTCGTTTGGCCGGCGTGCTGTTGGGACTGTTGCTGGTGTCGGAGCCAGTGAGATCGCTGGGCAGGCTGTTCATTTTCCGCTTGCTGGCGTCGTTCATTAGCGTTGGCGTGGCCGAGCGTGATTTATTGGCATTGCTGCCGCTTGCGCTGGCCTTGTTAGCCATATCCTTATCCTTGTCTTTATCTTTATTGGAAGCGGTCTTCTTTTTGGACGGTCCATTGCTGAGATCATCTTCGGTGTCTGTGCTATCCGAGCTGAGATCCGATGATGAATCGCTGCCATTTGTCTTTGATTTCTTGTCATCTTTCGATTGTTTCTTTTTCTTTTTGTCCTTGGCGCTTTCGTCTTTGTTCTTCTCCTTCTTCTTTTTGTCATCGCCGTCCTCCTTATCGGATTCATCCGATTTCTTTTCTTCATCTTCTTCCTCGTCCGAGGTGAGCAATTTGCGCAGTGCATCCTCTTCAGCCACGCCTTTCATGTCCTTCACCATCTTCGACTCCGGATCAGGTTCACTGTAAGCAATTCAAGAGGGATTAATGCTGATTCTGGTTTGTTGATCATAATTGCTAAAATCTTTCTAAGGCACATTATCTTATTTTGTCAAAGTTCCAATTGAAAAGGGCTGTCAATGTTAAAACTTGAATAAACGAGATAAATGTTTATCTTTGGGTTACCGAAGATTAAATACCCTTATCGAAGATGCGCTGTGTTTTTTACCGATTGTTACTATCTAAGCCTATATGATACCTATGTGAAGGGCAAAGGGTTGATCACTGTTGATCAACACCAAAAGTATATGAGGAAAGCAAGTGACTTACGCATTACGTGACCAAATTAAAACACCCTCTAACTCACGAACGTTTTAAATTTCAACTTACTCTTCACTGGAACTGGTGTCGTAGTCCATTTCGCGTCCCTCTTCGTCGCCATCATCGGACTCCTCAAACGCCTCATCGTCCACGTCGCGTTTTTTCTTCTTTTTATCCGCACCCTTTTTGCCCTTACCCTTCTTGCCGCTGGCCCCATCATCGCTGTCCTCCTGTTCCTTTTTCTTCTTCTCCTCCTCGTCTTCAGAGTCGGACTCGTCCTCAGAATCAATCCACTCATCCATATCGGTAATTTTGAGCTCCTTGGACTTCTTGGTTGCGGCCTTCAGCAATTTGACCTCCTCGGGATCCTGTTCCTCCTCCTCATCGCCACGCAAGCGTTTACGCAACATGAGGGAAAAATAGTTCATCACCTTTTTACGGCGTCCAAACTCCTGTTCTGCCTCCTCCGCCGACAAGGACTTGTAGCGCTGTATGGGCTGGAAGTTGTACCACTCGTTGAGCGGATAGGCTTCAATGGCACCGTCCGGGGCATGAGTAAACACGTAGAAGGCGGCGTTTTCACCAACTCCGCCCTCCCGTATGCCCTTGAATTTCTTGCCCGTCTTGCCGCCCACTTTCAGAATCCACGGCTGGGCCTCTGGTCTATATTTGCGTGCGATGATACCAAACTTTTTGCGACGCGCCTCCTCGCGCTGATCCCGATTGTACTCGGAGCCAGCGCCAAATTTCGGCTGCTCTTCGTCGATGCCCCTAAACTCTTTCATGTTATTCTCCCGCTCCAACTTCACATTGCGCCACTGTGCGAAATCAACGTTGAGCGTGGCATTGAAGCGCATAACATGGTGCTTCTTGCGCATCTTGGGCACACGAATCTTGAATTCCTGGACATTCCCACTCGCCGCAGCCGAACTGGCGGCCACTGCATTTGCGGACGTGGTACTTCCACTGCTGCCGGACTGGAATTCGCAATGCATTGCATTCAATGTAAGAGGTTGTCAAGGGTGATCCGCACTCTACTTACTGCCGATTTTGATGCACTCGACATGCTAGAATTGTGATTATAATATTTATATCACTGATTCCTTTCTATAAACGAAACTATTGGCCGCCCGATTGTTTGGTAATATTGAAATTATATATCGATACTTGCTATCGAACAGTTGGTGTGATATTTTAATATCATTGATGACGGTATTAAAATACCAACGTTTTAAATTAAAAGTGTCTTAGGGGTATGGCTACATTTTATTTTTTCTAATAGCACTAAGCGGTTCAATATTTATAAAAAACATTCAGTTTGCGATATCAGGTAAGATGTATATCAATTGACTTTGTTGGTAAAAAATTAATTATATCAAAATACATTAACAAATGACTAATTGTTGCATTAATTTAAATTTAAATCATAGTTATTGTCGTAACAAATCACAATTCATTTGAAAATATTCAACCCTTTGTTAGCCACGCAGATAAGGCTACGCATCGATAAGTATCAATATTACCGAATTTATGGACACCGATACCAGTGTTGTAGATCGTAGGTTAATTTAAAGACTTCGGTTGTTTAATTACACATATAACATAATTCTAGAAATGAATGTAGTAAAAATTATCATATATTATTTTATGTCTGTAATTAAAAAGAAGCACAAAACGGACAATGAACTATAATCTGGGAGGTAGTTCAAATGAACTTCTTCAGACCGATTCGATACAACTCTAGCCGATACTTTCATCTCTAGCCGTAAGATTGTGCTATTCCATTAAGTTTTGTTTGTTTGCTTGTTTGACTACAATTTTAACCAAGTATGTCGCGAAATAGCGTGCTGACAGATGAGCAAAGCAAGCTAAATGCTCGCCTGGAAGCACATATGGTCTACATATGCCCCGAATGCGGCAAAGCGTTTCGCACCCAGGCCGAGTGGCGACAACACTTGAACACGGTATAGCTTTATCAAATTGTTTCTTGATTTTTTTTTACACTTTCTGTTGCTCTTGCAGAAGCACGACTACCTTAATAAGACCTATTCCGATTTCAATTTTATTCAAATCGATGAGAATTTCCACGAGTGCCAGCTCTGTTTTAAGTGGGTGGAGAACGCCCACAAAACGATCGCATTACTCCAGTATCATTATTTTATGCATCTGGATCATCGCGAAACGTACCGATGTGTACACTGTCGCCTGGCGTATACGCGGCGACGAGCGTTGAACGAGCATCTGTTGTCAACGCACATCAAAGAAATCGAAAAGTATGAGGCAAAGTTGAAGCAAGTGAAGCGCAGCCAGGAGGAGAAAAACCACTAAAAAATAAAGTTGGCCGGCCGCCGCGCAAGCGCAATGATCTGTTGCAAAAGGCACTGATGGACATTGATCTGCAGGCTGAAGATCAGGATGCAGCGACGCTAGCACCAGCAATCCCGGCTGCAGCCAAAGTCAAGCCCAATGCTAGCGAACAGGCGCTAGATCGTTGCTTGGATGCCTACGAGGACATTGTGCGCAAGGAAAAAGAGCAGCACCAGCCACAGGATGTGCAAACCGAGGCGGATTTGGATGCACTGTGCCAGGAATTCTTCGAGGAGCGACTCGAGGATGTTAAAACGATAAAGCCAGCCGAAGCACGCGCCCAGCCCAATGATGAAGTAGTGATTATTGAAATTGATGCGCTGGGCGAAGAGGAAGTGGATAAGCTAAAAAAGAAAATGAAAACGGAACCAGAGACAGATACGGAATTAACACAGCCCGCCAAACGACAACGCTTGTCAAACACACCCGATCGCGATGGTGATATAGAGCTCTCTGCCAACGGCCTTGCGAAACTAATATCGTACTTGTGCCCAAAGTGCGGCAAGGAGATCAGTTCAATGGACGGCTGGCGAAGCCACGTGTTCAAGAAGCACAATTTCGAGCACATCATTGAGAACAGCTTTAAGATCAAGGACCGACAGAGCATCTGCCTGCAGTGCCACGAGCTGCAGCCGACCACCAAACGCTCCGAACTGCAAAAGCATTGCTTCAAGCACTTGCCCTATCGCTCGTATTTGAAGTGCACTCTGTGCGAGCGGACTAAGACGAGCATGTCCAAGATGTACAATCACATACGCTACAATCATCAGGAGGAGCTGCAGCGCAAAAACAAAACCCAATTGCTTATCAAGCCGGAGCCCAAGTGGGCGATACCGCAACGTTTAATCAAACATCGCGATAGTCCTGAACCCGAGCGTCCAAGCGATCAGGATGAGGAACGTGTCTGCAAATATTGCAGCAAAACATTCAAAACCCTTTGGCGTTTCGAGCGCCATGCAATGTTGTGCAAGGCGATTATAGTGCCCAAACCTACGCCGGATATGACGGCCGATGCGTTGCTAAAGCACTTGCGCGAAGGGCGAATACGCATGAATGCCATATGGAAGAATATCAAAATGGAGTCATATTAGCTGGGTAGTAGCATAATTGTAGCATAGCATAACTCATAAAAATCAGACAATTTATTTTCAATGCAACAGGCTAATATTAATAATGAAATGAAATCTTATTGGGAATTACTTTAATAATGCAAATTAATATTTGTATAGCTGTATTAGCAACTGCTCATAAATTATAATCGCGTTGTTCCTGACGCTTTGTTGACACAAAGGCTGCAAACCGGTTTTGAACCGAACCAGTTCGAACCCGCAACTCCAATATTTTTAAAATCAAATACTGAACCAGCAACCCTAAAATTCATCCGAAACCGAAGCGAAACATTTTCGCTTTTAAATTGGTTTGGTTTGATTTCAGAAAAACTCAAAATAAATAAATAAATAAAATTTAACCAACAAAAAAGTTCACTAAATATTTTCTTATAAATAAATTGAATATTTTGCTCGATATATAAAATAATGTGACGTACCAAGGTTCGCATCGGAACTTGGGTTTACCAGCAACAATTTTTTGTTTGGGCTTTGCAGCCATGTTTAACATGCATTCGGGTATACACATCTTAGAAATATTCTTTTATTTGCTGATTTTTATAATATAAATGTATTCAAGATCTGTGCATATAATTTTTCGAAATGGTTTTTTTTTAAATTACAAAATTATAGGCAGCTACAGCCAAAGTATGCAATAGCAGAAATAGTTATATTATATATACATGATCGTGTTTCGTATTCATATTTATTTATATTGGTCAAAGCCTTTATGACAAAAATTCGTTATATATTAGCGGCCAACTGAGCGCCACTTAGCCATGCCAATTGGGTGGTTTCTGGTTCTTGCGGTTCTTGATCTGAATACGGGTCCAGTTCTCGATGATATGCCACGTTTGTAATTGGGTCTTGCGCGGCTTAGGATAGCAGATTCGACGTTTTTCAAGCGGTTCAAAAGAACCTTTTCCACGTTATTTATTTCTGGTGGCTTATCGATGTCCACTTCATGGTTCATGGTTACTACCACAACGTTCCAATTTTTGGCACTTGCTGACGATTGCTTAATTTTTGTCAGAAACCTATAGAATTTGCTTCGCCACATTTCACTTTCTAGTTGCCTCTCCGCGAGTTCTTTATCAATCTCAGCCGAAGTTTTAGGTTGCAGAAGCATAGGCTTTTGAGGCTTTACATCGTTAACCATATTACGTTGCTCAGTATCGCTTTCATTATTTTTAGCGGGCTTACTTCTGTGCTCCACTGGATCGCTTTCAGCGCAAAGCGATGAAAACGATGGATTTATGCCCGATACGCAACCTTCCCCCGGACGGATACTGCTATTATAGATTGGCCGGCCAACAATGGGCGCTTGATCGTAGTTGCAGGTGAAAAAAGTCTGGACCCACGAATTTTTCGACTGTTGCAGGGCAGCGCAACCCACTTTGTGGGTGTTGTCGCACATAAGTTGTAGAAAGTTTTCTATGGGCTTACTAGAAATAACAGTCGCATGTCAATTTTGGAATTTGCACTTAAAGTCTTACATATATTTGACTCACCCATGTGAGCCCGCATAGTTGGTAATGTCGTCCATCGTGGCTAATTTCTCCTCGTTAAACCACAATGCAGTTTGACGGTATACAAGTTCTTCCAAAGTGTCAATGTCGCCCTTTTGTCCCACATAGGCGACGGTCTGGCCAACATTTGTAAGATTCTTGGTATTGCGACAAGGATCACGATGCAGTTTACACTCCCGGACATTCATCTCTGCGACAAAGGCCAGCTCGTCATCCCACACCAGGGTGGGCATATTCAAGGCTCCAATTAGACCCTTGAAGCGACCTTGCGCCACCTTATTGCGCAATTCGTTTAAACGGCTTAATATTTGTGCCTGCTCTTCCTCCGTAAAGGTGACCGCGTCAGCATCCATCATACAATCTCTGCCATATCTCTGCAAGTATAGCATATCGAATAGCGTATCATTGTCGATTGCCCCAAACTGGCCCAAATCGCGATTACTTACATCCGACTGCATTTTGCAGCCCACATGCGGAACGCCATGGCACAAACGAGGATCGCAGTAATCCTGGGTAAACCTCGAACTCATTCTGGGCAAGAAGGCTCGAACCACACAAATTACGCAGCACAAGGAAACAATTGCACCAAGCAACGACATTTTGCGGGGAGTGCTTGTTTCGCATTGAGCTCAGATGGCATTTATGGCCGCCGATTTGTTTCGTGTACATAATCCATGAAATCACAATTTAAAAGTGAACTGGACGGTCGTTTCAACTGCTAGCAAAGTCGGGTATAACCGGCTTCACCTTCCTCTATTCACGGTGTCTTAACAACGAAAACATTGTTAGGGAGAACAGGAATGAATAAAACGCTGAATCTTCCATTATAAAACTCATTTAAAAGTTTAAATCTGCTTTGAATTTATTAAATTTTAATATACATAAATATAGATATTATATTAAAGATATTTATTTGCTTTGCACGGATTTTACAAAATGGTGTTATATTTCGTCTCAGCTTTAGTTTTTTCAAAATATAAGCTGAAATAACAATTATTTAGGCTTTAGTATTTTTCAGTATTTCGGGCTGGTGGAAACGGTCGTTTAATGTGTCACAATCGATTTCAATGATTGCCACCTTCCAAACGCAGACTCGATAACAACCAGACGGACATCCAATAATTATCGATAGCGGCAAAAAAAAGTTTGTAGGAAAATTTTTCTTGACTTCTTGTAAATGCTAATTAAATCGAGTGCATTGTGTGATAATTGAGTGCAATGGAAACCAGTTTAGATGAAAGCATGGACGCCGACAGGACAAGTCCAAGTCCACCGGACTCGCAAACTCAGTCGCCTCCAGCCATGAATGGCAAACCCGCAGGCGGCGGCATTATTGGTAGTCAAGATGGCCCAAACGGGCTGGTTGCCAATGAAAAAGCGAACGCCAGTGAAGTGCAATGGTAAGTACTAGGCTTTCTGAGCGTAAAAATGTGACATACTAAATATAAATGATATATGAAAATATAGGAACAAGCCGTTCAATGCGTTTAGCGGTCGTCCCATAGGCGAACACACGCAGATGCAAATGCAGCAGCAGCAACAACAGCAGCAGCAGCAACAACAACAACAGCAGCCGGCTCACAGTCAACCGCCGCCGAGTGTGAATGGTTTGGCAGCGGCGCCAGAGATCTGGGTCGAAACCAAAGCCGAAGATGGGCGTTCGTACTATTATCACGCGGTGACGCGTGAGACAACCTGGACGCGACCGGATGGTCCCAACGTGAAAATCATGACGCAAACCGAGGTTGAGGAGCTGGCCAAGCGGCAACCGAATGCAGCAGCTGCCAAGGCCGAAGCGGGCTTAACCGAACACGCCGATGCACAGGTGGGCGCCGCTGCTGTGCCCGGGCATGCACATTTGACGTCGCAACCACCGCCGCATCTGTTGAACCAACCGCCGCCCAATGCGGCCACGCCGCTGCTCAGCCAGCCGCCGCCAAATGTGCGTCAGCAACCGCCGCCAATGTTTCAGCAGCCACCGGGCATGCAGCCACCGCCGGGCTTTGGCCAGCCGCCGCCGTTCTGCATGCCGCCGCCGGCATACGGGTTTCCAGGCGCTGCACCAGGTGGGCCCTGGAACGTGGGAGTGCCGCCATGGCAACAGCAACAACAGCAGCATATGCATGCACCGCCTGCAGCGTCACAGGACAAACCCGCGAAGAATTTGATTATAAAGCCGGGCGTCATAGATCCGGCTGTGATCGCCCGGGCAGCCGAATGGTCGGAGCACCGTGCGCCCGATGGCCGACCCTACTACTTTCATGCAGCACGCGGCGAGAGCGTGTGGGAGAAACCCCAAGCACTGCGCGACATGGAAGCCGCACGCATGGCAGCTCATTCGGGTGCTGCACCGCAGACACCGCAAGTTGGTGCTCCGGGCGGCATGCCGCCCCATTTGCTGCCCAATCCGCTGATGCATATGCCGCCGGGTGCTGGGCACGGCTTTGATCCGCAAATGGCGTTTGCCGCCGCCGCGGCTGCCATGAAGGCCAGCAGTGAGAACAACAAGGCGGCGCAGGCCGCTGCGGTGGAGAAGGAGGCCAAGAAGGCCGCCGAGGAGAAGCGCAAGAAGGAGGAGGAGCAAAAGAAATTGGCAGCAGCAGCAGCCACTGCCAAGCAAACAGACAAATCACGTCCGGTAACTAGCACACCCATAGCGGGCACCCCGTGGTGTGTCGTGTGGACTGGCGACGCGCGTGTCTTCTTCTACAATCCATCGACACGCACTTCCGTCTGGGACAGGCCCGAAGATCTGATGAATCGCGAGGATGTCGACAAGGCGGTTAATGAACGACCCGAGCAACTAAAAACGGCCGAGGAGAAATCCGTTGAAGCTGACCAAAAGCCAGCTGAGAATGCCACCGCGCTGGAGAAGCTAACGCAAGGGCAGCAACCACAGCTGCAGGCGCAGCAGCAGGTGCAACGTCTGGAGCCGGATGAAGACGAAGATGATGAGGTCATCAAAATTCGCACCGAGTCCGAGTCCAGCGTGGAGGAAGTACCCACAAAGCGTGTGCGCACGTGTAAGTCAATTAAAGCAACACCTTTGCCTAACTATTATCTATTTGCCAAGGGGGTTAAAGAGTGTCTGTACATCTGTATAAACGAGTTTTCCCACACTCTTCTTGTGACAAATGCAGAGAATTGTATAGCCTTGCAGAGGGTATTATGGGTATCACAGAAGTAGACCTCTCCTACCTTGGTCAGCATTATACTCGTGTATACCCGAGTCAGATAGAGCGGTAAGGCTTTCTACGCCCGCTGTGGGCGTGGCAAATCGATTTAGTCTATATGCCTCTTTCAGTTTTAAAGGTAGATGCATCAAATTTATTCAGACAATTTTAGAACTAAAGTCACCAAATTTGACACCTAACTGCAACCTTCTCGTTTGTCGTGATATCCCAGCCAAACTTGGCAATTGAGCTAATTATAGCGCACATCTTCCAAATGTCTGCAAGGGTATTTAATCTTCGTTTGAACAACAAACAAATTTTAATATAATTCCCAACAATTTGAAGAGGCAATGATTATCTTGATCAATAATAAACTACCATGTTTTCCAATCCCCCCAGTTACCAAGGCGAAGAAAAATGAGGATGCAGTGCTGGAAGCTGAGCAGCGTGCGGCCAAGGAGCGGGCTTTGGTGCCGCTCGAGACGCGCGTCACTCAGTTCAAGGAGATGTTGCGCGAAAAGGATGTTTCCGCATTCAGCACCTGGGAAAAGGAGCTGCACAAGATTGTATTCGATCCGCGCTATTTGCTGCTCACGTCGAAGGAACGCAAACAGGTATTTGAAAAGTATGTGAAGGATCGTGCCGAGGAGGAGCGCAAAGAAAAACGCAATAAGATGCGACAGAAGCGCGACGATTTCCGAAAACTCATGGAGGATGCCAAGCTGCACGGCAAGTAAGTATCTAAATTTGAGGAAACTTTTAAGTGTCATTATAAATAGCATTTCATGCATCCATTTGCAGATCTTCCTTTTCGGAATTTAGCCAGCGCAACGCCAAGGACGAACGGTATCGGGCCATTGAAAAGGTGCGCGAGCGGGAGAGTCTGTTTAATGAGTTTATCGTTGAGGTGCGCCGGCGGGAGAAAGAGGATAAGCAGCTGAGGAAAGAGCAGGTATGTGTTGGCGTCACGTGGTTGGCTGTCCACTTACGTATCCATATCCATATATGCATATTTATTCTTATATATGTTATTGACTTTACCATATTACTTGTCTGCAACGTATTTACATAATGTTATTGATTTTTGTTAATTAATACAACATGAACCGATCGATAACCTGATCTGAACGATTGCCCCTGACCGGTTCGGTTGCAAATTCATATTGCCAATTGTGGTTCGGTACGACCAACAATTTTTTAGATAAGAGCTAACAGATTACAGCACAAAAGCACCCAACAAATGCAAACACCAAATTCACACACAGCCGTTGTTCCTGTCGTCATCTCGTTGTCGTCGTCATCTCGTTGTCGTCATGGTCCCAGTTCCAGGCCAAAGTTGATAGCTCAAGTTCACCACGCACACGCTTGCAAAATCTGTCTGTGTGGTGAGTTTAAAATAACAACAAAAAATTTACAAAAAAAATTTGTTTTTCCGCAAATAAGAAACAAATTTGGATTCAAGCAAAAAACAATAAAAAAAATTCAAATAAAAATAAAAACAATCACTAAAAATCAAAAGGTATGCAAAAAACTGAAAATTACCTGATAATCGTTGGTGTGATTTCCACTTCCCGCCCCGCCCTGCGTCGCACCTGTCGCCTAGGAATGATGTTGTGCCAATGATGATGATGATCGATGATCAATGATGGTGATGATGATGATGTTATTTGGCGTTTATTTGTTCATAAAAGATGTGATGTTGATGTTGGAAGATCAATGGTTGGGCTATTCGAAGCGGAAGCAGCCACTCATCACTGAACAGCAACAACAACAACAACAACAGCCATTACAGAACGGGCAACAACAACAACGAAACGTATACAGGTGGCTTCGAGGCTGAGCAAACAGTATGAATAATGCATAATTTAATTAAACCAATATTTCTTTTTGTTTTACAAATTTCCAAAACTTGTAAATGGCAGCGTCCACAACAGGAGAACCAATGAACCCAATCCAAGCCTGTGCAGAGCAAAGTGAGAACTGCCTCTTGCGAATTATTTCATTTCGCTCTTTCTCTCTCACATTGCTCTCACAAGCTTCTGGCAACGGCACAGCACGTTGATAGGCTCTCTGTCTCTCACTCAGACACTATTTCATTTGGTTTATATCTTATGTATTTGGTATGTTTACTTTAGTTTTATGAATTGTGCACTTCGGCCCAGCTGAAGCATTGCCCCATGGCCCGGCCCAGTGAGCCCCTAGAGAAAATGCATTGTACTTAACCTGATCTTTGTTCCTTTAAAGCTAATGCGAGTTTAATTGCACTCAAGAATCTAAGAGCAATTGTTAATATATCTTAGCAATGCAAGTTAGCTAGTTAAAGCAACCTATTTATTTATTTGAATTTATTTTAAAGCTAATTTAACAAAGCATGTAAAACAGCAATTAATTTAAATAATAATTGATAATATTTTTTGGCAAGTTTATTTAATTTTCAACAGTGGAGATCTTTTCCAGCTTTAAACCAACAATATTAGTTTCAGTTTGAAAATGCACCTCACACTGTTTAGTTTACTAACTAGTGAAAATATTTAATATATAAATGTTTAGTTTTGAAATGAAGAGTCAATCTATTAATCAAGCGCAATTAACAGCTGTACAAATATAGTCTATTAAAAACTGACTTGATTATTTGCCACAAAATAAACAAGAGCTTGCCTAGAAAACATTTTACTATCGCTTTTGGAAATTCCTAATGTAGTACACAAGCCTTAAAACTTATATTGTACATTTTTAGATAAGTATATTCTGATTATATTATATGAAGTGCATTCTAAATCAAAAAGTTATAAATTTATTATTTGTATTCCCTTAAGGTTATACCTCATTTATATAAAGCACATCGATCATGTAGACAGCGATATTTATATATATATATATTTACAAGTTTAGTCTACATTTGTCCAATCCGATAAAGTCTGATCTTGATTGCATTTCTCTAAAGGTTAGCACGGCCATAACTAATTACAATGTTCCTTTCAGTTATGTATCTTCCAAAGCTAATCGAATCCTTTTTTCACAGCAAAGCAAAACAAAGCGTGTAACTATGTTTATAAGTTTTAAGATTATCTAGATGTTAAGGCAAGTTAAGTTAGTGCCCTAAGAAATGTTTGGGAATTAAGTAAAATCGACATCAGTACCAGAGGCGTAACTAATTCGTTTTTTCAAACCATTTCTCTTCTCTTCCGCATGGCTGTCATGTTGAATTGCCTTTTGAATCTTTAGATACGCAAGGACTTCCTGGAGATGTTGCGCGAGCGTCACGACATTGAGCGCCATACTCGCTGGTATGACATTAAGAAGAAATTCGAATCGGATTCGCGGTATCGGGCAGTGGATTCCATGTATCGCGAGGAGTACTTTGAGGATTACTTGCACCTCATGAAGGAGGAGAAGCGCAGAGAGCGCGAGCTACGTGACCAGCGTGATCGAGAGCGCCAGCGTGAGCGCAAATCCGATCGCAAAGATAGGGACAAGGACAAGGAGAAAAGCCGAAAAGACAGCCGCAGGGAGCGCAGTCGCACAAGGGATAGAGAGCGAAAATCATCGCGCGACAAGGAGGAGAAAAGCAAGGATCGCAAGAAGGTTGATTCACCGGTGTGTACGCAAATAATAAAAACAAGATAGAACAGTTATCGTTATTAACTGTATACACGGTCCTTACTAATGTTGAATAATTTATTCGTAGGAGGAGGGGGAACACCGTGAAGACTCTGAGCCGGAGGAGCGTGCCGGCAGCGAGGACAGCGAACTGGCGCGCCAGCGAGAAAGCGAAGCCGAACAGAAGCAAAAAGATCGCGAGCGCAAGCTGCGTGCCGAGCAGAGCATCAGGGAACGCGAGAAGGAGGTGCATCGCACACTGGCCGGACATCTGCGCGATCGCGACAAGGAGCGTGAGCATCACAAGCGCGACGAGTGCATTGGACATTTCTCGGCGCTGTTGACGGATCTGGTGCGCACGCCCGACTTCACCTGGAAGGAGGTGAAGCGTCAGCTGCGTAAGGATCATCGCTGGGAGCTGATTGAAACACTCGATCGCGATGATCGTGAACGGTGAGAAGAACTAACCTAGAGCTCTAAAATACGCTTTTCTCATTTAATGTGATTGTTTCTCTTGCAGAATCTTCAACGAGCACATTGACAATTTGATGAAAAAGAAACGGGAGAAGTTCCGCGAAATGCTTGACGAGATCAGCACACTGCAACTGACTAGCACCTGGAAAGAAATCAAGAAACTAGTCAAGGACGATCCGCGCTATCTCAAATACAGCTCCGATAAAGGCGAACGCGAGTTCCGCGATTACATTAAGGACAAAACCATGCAGGCCAAGACGGCGCTGCGTGAACTATTGCAGGAGTGCAAATTCATTACACACAAGAGCAGCGATCTCATCAAGGAGAATGCCAATCACCTTAAAGAAATCCAGGACATTCTGAAGAACGACAAGCGGTAAGCTACCAGTAGAATCCTAATTGATTGTATTGATTGATCACCGTATTAAATTTCTTTAGTTACTTGGTGCTGGATCATTTGGACGAGGAGCGCAATAGTATTCTAATGGCCTTCTTGGAGGAGATGAACAAACGTGGACCTCCACCGCCGCCGACAGCCTCCGAGTCCACACGTCGCAATAAGTAAAGCCGGAAAAGCACTATTCATAAAAATAAATACAAAAAATCAACTCAAAACCCATTTAATCTAAGCATTGAAATTATGTAGAACCTAAAAAAATATTTTAAACCCTGCAAGTGCATGCTTCTATGTACAATACAATAAACGGAAAATGAAAAGAGAAACCCACATGCGAATTTTATATTTATATATATGTATATATATTTTTATTGATCATATTAGATTTGTGTTTGTCATAAACATATATATATATTTTTTTCTTTATTGGATTTTGTTTCATAATTTCATAATTCTATTTCTATATATATACGTACATAGGTACGTACTTATATTCCAATTCATCGCTACCATTATTGTTTAATACAGATTTCTTCTGCATTTTTCCTTTGGGTTCCTATATACTAAAAAATACAATAATTTCTATAAATTAAGTTTCATATTCGTTTTCAACGTCGGCGCCATGCAATTTGGCGTTCTCTTTTAAATACATATTTCAAATTATTGTAGATACATATATGTATGTACTTTAATGTAAATGTCTGTGTCTGTTAGGAACTAATAGCGAAAATAATGCGCTCCGTGTGAGTTGTACAAAATATCCACATTTATTTTATGTGCTTTTTTTTGGTGTTATTGAGCTGTTAACGAAGAGTTCAAGTGGCCACTCGAAAGTTCAATTTGTAAAACTATTCCCATAAGGTCTAACAAATAAACCGCTGGATACGCTGCAAAAAGCTTAATTTTAGTAGACGATTCTTCGATGTAATGATGGAAAATGACGACCACTCTTGCAGTTGAGAGATTTCCGAAATTAATTCTTCATCAAAATAAGCCCCATGAAAACAAAAGAGAAATTTCTTTGGAAATTGTTTTTCTTTTAACGATGATTCCCGGATCTGTCCCCCATAAATTATATTCACAATAACAACTATTTTGCGTAATTTAGTTTCAAAAGAAAATAAAGTAAATTTTTATGCTGTCCTCAAAAATATTTGTCGTTCCCAACGAAATTTTGTTGTATAATAAATATTTTAGTTGTTGTTTTCATAAACCTGTTTCCTAAATATGGCATCAGGTTGACTCGAAAGCTATTGAAATCTATTTGATATTAGTGCAATATGCAGAACAAATAAATATATCCAACTATACAATTTCATATATGTGCTCAAGTTCGTGTTGAAGGTTTGGGAGAAGAAATCACAATTTTCCAAATTACCTATTGTTGATTATGATCTGAACTAATTACAAAACGTAAAATATTTTTAATTCTCTATGCCTTTACTTGGATGTTGTTGAACCCACGTGAGGGCTGGTATTTAAATTGGCTTCCCTACGCTACGTGCTATGTTTTCGATTCACTAATTCTGTAAATCTATATCAGTTAGTTGCTATTTATATAATTAATTGTTGTTGTTGCTCTTATTGAATGCATTTCAGTTTTTTGTTATTTTCATTTATTGGTTAGGCACAAAGTAACTGCTTTTTCTCATGGTTCACGTTAATTTTTACACACTATTTAATTGCTAGTTATGTTTAGTTGCTACTACCAATTTATTGAACAGTTTAGAGTGGTTCTCTTTTATTTTGTTTCGTTTTCTATTCGCTATATGTCTATAATTCAATAAATTTCTACACTTTGTTATCATCATCATAAACCACGTTGCATTGTTGTTATGTATTTGAAAAATATAGGCTCTTCTAATATCATGGTAAACTCTTTTACAATTACAATTTTGATTTACAACTACATATGTATACAGGCATAGTACAAAAAGGGATTTGGTGTGGGTGTGTGTGTGTGTGTGTGGGAGAGAGAGCGATGGGCAAAGCTTGATAAGGTCTTTAGTTACAACATGTTTGGACAGATCCTTTGTGAAAGTGAAAAAAAAACTATAGCTTGGTATATAACTTCAAGGAACAGCTAAAAGAGTATACAATAATTTAAGCGAAAAAGAAATAAAACATGCTTAAAAACAAAAGAAATCCATAAGCGTATATATAAAAAAATATATTTAGGTTTTTATTAAATAAAGCAGTTTATGAAACTAATTGAAACTTTTACTGAATGCAGCAAAAGTTCGCAAACAAATCAGTTAAATAATACTCTTAAGTGTTTAAAGTTAGTGTAACAGCGTTTTGCGCAAGAATTTCGAAAGTGTTTTCTTTTCTACTCAGTTGTTTCTTATAGAAAATGATCGAGAAACTAACATATAAATTATAGGTGCTTCTTCTTCCTTTATACAATTGTTATAATAAGGTATTATTTTATAATTTTTTATATGATTTTTAAATGCAAATGCCAATTTTTAAATGTAGTTTTTATATTAATGTGTTTAATGAATTGTTGTCGAATTTATTAAAGATAACTTCAAAGGCATTTAAAATGCCCGATAATTTGGTATAACAAATTAGCAGCAAAAATGTCACAATTATTAAAACGTTTTTTCTTTCTTTTTCTTCTTTCTTTCAGAGATTGACTGGAAACCAAATTGTTGTCGTGTAATTTGAACTACGCGTACTTGGCTACGTGTGTTTGTTGCTGTTGCTCATTGATTTTTGTTAGAGTAATTAATAATGTATATAATAAGTATATATGTGTATAAATACGTTTATATAAATAATCATAATAATCATAAACACTAATCATTTATCATCTGTTCATTCATCATACGCATAAATTGTTTCTATTGTTGTTGTTGCTGTTGCATTTGCTGTTCTCGCTGCTGCTGTTGCTTCTTGTAATAGTAGTTCATTAGTAATGGTTAAATAAGCTGCTGTTTTTTGGTTGTCAATCAGTTGCCCTTGGTTGCCTCCTTGGCGGCCATAATCAAAGGCGTCAGACTGGCCAACGGACGCGCCAATTTCAGGAACGGATGCTACAAATCCAAATGCAATACAAATTTAGAACACAGTTCAAAGGTATTTGGGATTGTTTTTGCTAACCTTTAGCAGGTCCATGGCGCTGGCGCGTCGCTCCACTTCCACTTCCAGACACTGGTCTAGAAAATCTTGAAATGCTGCCGTCAGCTTGTCTTTTTCCTTAATCTCCGGCTTGCCGTTAGTGGCGATGAGGTACAAGGCTTTTAGCGGATTCTCATTCAAATACGGCGGCTCACCCTCGACCATTTCAATAGCCATAATGCCCAGCGACCACAAATCGACCTGCAATCAGTAGCATTTTTCATTAATTAGTAACATATAGTTTCACAATTATAGTAGTGTAATAATCTGTATCCCCGCTGTGTTTTGATGATAATTCGCTAAGAACACAGATTTCCAACGCTCAAAATAGTATGCTAATAATATTGAATATTCGCCTGAAGTAAAAATTACTTATTTTTGATAAGGTTTACCAATTGGCAATTATTAAAGTTGTCTATTAAATTTTGAGATTATCTCGATATCAGATAATAATCTAGTAGCCCGTATTCAGCGAAAATTCCTGGTATTAAAAAAAACATATATGTTCAAAATCATTGCGGTTGAGAAGTGCAGAAGTGCTTTATGGTAGAGTCAAAAGTTGAATTATATTGTAGCCGATGATCTCGACAAAGTAAAAATCAAAATATAAGCCAAGGAACTCTGGCAGGAGCATTAAACATGAAGGCTCTCGTATATTGGGCTGGGCGTGATTCTCCTATTACAAAGTGGATCAATACGTGGGATCAGGATTATCAAAGATGGCCGCGAATATTCAAAAAATTGCATGAAGTTATGCTCCCATATGGTAGCAATCATTTGCAATTCATTTAAAAATGTTATATTGACAATAGTCCCGCGCATAAAGTCGCCTAAGATTGGTTTGCCTCTGAAATGTGATTGTGTGCTCCCCACAGTCCTCCAGTCTCAATACAATTAAGAATTTGTAGTGGAATGTGAAGATGGCTATTGACCATTTAAGACCATTTAAAATAATATACATAAGATAATAACTGGGACTTGTTTCGGTTGGTAAAAACATGAAACACTACTACTATTTTGACTTTACATTTTTTTTTGTAAATTTTCAAATTGAATTTTAAACCAATATTTGAATGTCTGGATGTCATTCAAGATATCTAAGAAAAATTATAGAAGTTTTAAATGGATCTAAATATATTTTTTACTTTGATCACAGCTGTCTAATGCATGATCATTCAGCCGATCCATAATACGCACCTTGGGTCCATACTGCTTGCGTGTGACGACCTCGGGCGCCATCCAATAGGGTGTGCCAACCATAGTTGTGCGTTTGGATTGTTCGGGCGAGATTTGCGCACAGAAACCGAAATCGGTCAGCTTGACGGAGCCATCCAGACCGAGCAGTATGTTATCACTTTTGATATCGCGATGAATGACCTGGTTGGCGTGCAGGAACTCGAGCGCTTGGAGCACCTCACGGCAAACGGCTGCAATTTGTCCCTCATCCATGCAGGTCTCGGTAACAACGTCGGTGAGCGAGCCACCGGGCAGATATTCCATGACCACCCAGAGCTCCTCCGACACCAGATAGCTGTCCAAATAATTGACAACATTCGGATGTTTGTTCTCTCGCATAACCAGTATCTCATTGATGATCAGCTCCTTCTTGGGCTGCTGCGACAAGTTCATCTGCTTGATGGCCACCTCCATGCCCGTCGAGGATTCAATGGCCGTGTAGACGGTGCCCGAAGCACCCTGGCCAATTTTCTCCATCTTGGTGTACTTGCGGTTCGGGTCGCCCACGGAGACAATGGTGCGGAGCTTCTCCAGTATTTCCTCATCTGACATTTTCTTCTTCTTGGCATTGGCCGCTCGCGTCGTCGCCGTCGTCGTCGTGGTTGTTGTTGTGGCAGCCGCCGCCTGCTGTGGCACCGCAATTTGGTTGCCCGCTGCAGGCGTCGCTGCCAACGCCGTGGCATTGAGATTGTTGGCCGCCGGATCGTGGTACAGATCTGTGGCAGGTGTGGCAGGCGTCACCATCGTAATAGTGGGCGTGATCGTGGGCACAGCGCCGGAGTTGCGTGCGGAAGACGTTGGCGTTGGACAGTGTATCGAGGGCAAGGCGTTGGCGCAAAGCGGCGGCGTCGCGTCATCATGAAACGAGGGGAACGATGAAAAGGAGGAAGCAGAAGAGTCGTGATTAGTCGTAGTTGCTGTTGCTGCAGCTGCTAGAACTGTTGCTTCTGCTGCTGATGCTGCTGCTGCAGCATTGCATTCGAGAAGCTGCTGCTCCTCTCTGCTAGGAGCCGCAGTTGTGGTAGTAGTGGTACTGCTAGTGGGAGGACAATTAGTGGCATTTGCAATAGCAGACAAAATACGAGCAGTAGCAGCTGTTGTTGTTGCCTCAATGTCTTCTGTTTCTGTTGTTGTTGCTGCTGCTGTTGCTGTGGTTGTTGTTGCTGTTGCTGCTGCTGCCGCTGCCGCTACTGTTGCTGGGGAGCTGTCTGCTGCTGTCGCAGTTGCAGTTGTTGCTGATGTTGCAGTTGCTTTTTGGTTGTTTAGCAGCAATTCAAAGCAATTTCGAAACAGAACAGAACAGAACACAGAAGAGGCGATACAAATGACAATAACATTAACATCATACACATTACACATTTCGCATTACGTATCAATTCATCAATACTTCAACTAAAACAACTAGAAAACAAAAGACAATCTTCGAACCGCATCGAAGCCGTTTGTTGCCTTTGCAGTAATATGGATATAGGAGTTCATATCTCTAAGATCTTATCTTGCGTCTAGCAAAAACTATTGATGGATACCCAAAACAGTATTAGAGATTATAAATACTATACTATACTTAATACAGCTTTAAATGCCACCGACCTCTCAGGTTAATATAATTTTAAAAATTAAAAATTCCGGTTCGCACCTAGAACTTAATATTTTTTTAATCATAAACCGATCCTTGAATCGAACCAGTTGCGCTAAAATTTAGCTAACGTAGGTCAGAATCGAACAATTTTCTCTTTTAAAATTGATATTTTAGCCCCAAACATTTTTATTGCCTGATAGACTCTCTAGAAATGGGAATTCTCTAGCAGATATTCTAATTATTAAAATTATAACCCAAAAAAGGTAAATTTAAGATTTTCCTATAAATAATAAATTAAATGTTTTTCTTTCTAATTTAAAATAATGTGACGGATCAAGGTTCGAGCCAAAACCTGGATTTATTAATATGCAAAAACTGGTTTAAGAACCGAACCTGTTGGGAAGGCATTGGTTCGAACTGTGAACCGAACCATTGTCAACTTTGTCAATCGAATGACAAATCTTAAAGGGTTTAAACATATATAACAACCAATTCACTGGCGACTTATTTTACCCAATTAGGTTCGAACCTATTCTCAGAACTGTACACAACAAATTAAAAAAGCAAACCAATTTTCTACAATAAAAAAATTAAATTAAAATAGAACTAAATAATCTACAGGATCGGTTTAGCAGAAACTGACAGAACTTTAGAAAAAACACTTGACCTGGGCAATATATTGAAACCATAATGCAATTTAATAAACCTATACTAATTTTTCTTATGTACATATTTAGTACTTTGTTGTCTATATTTGTTGTGTTGTTTATGGTTCCCATAGTTAGCTCAATTACTTATCCTGGCAATGAAGGTGATAAACTAACCAACATAGATATGAAAAACATATAGGCAGGCTACAACAAGCAATTAGTGGCAAGCGAAAGTCGTAAGGACACGTCTCAAAGCGGGCTTCTTTAGGTATTTCCTGTCACTGCAAAAGCTTGGGAAACAGCTAACAGATTTTGCCGGCCAAAATCGCTGAATGTACTCACTTGCATTGTTCTTGTTCTTGTCCAGCGTTGTGGTGGCATTGTTAAGCATTAGGGGTGAGGACGCCGCCGTCGCTTTGTGGTTCTGCAGTGGCGTTGTGGGCGTTGTAGCCGGTGCCGCTGGCAACGGCGCTGGCTGCAGTTCCTCAATGGGTCGCGTGTAGATGGACTTCGTGCGCTCCGGCCGAGATGCCACAGGCGGCGGCGGTAGTTGCGGCACCACGCCCATATCAACATACATATCGTTCTCATTGGCAGATGAATGTTGCGACGTGGATGTGGAGGCTGTGTGGCCAACAAAGTTATACGAATGCGATTGACTCAGGCCAATGTGATGCTGATGCTGGTGCTGGTGAAGCTGCTGTTGCTGCTGCTGTTGCAACTGTTGCTGCTGTAGCAAATGCTGCTGTTGCTGTTGGTAGTGGTTGCTCAGCAATTGACCCGCCGCTGACACATTGTTGGCATTGGGGCCCAGTGTCATGCTGCCCAGCTGCACGCCAATCAAGTTGCCACCGCTGTTCGAGCCATGCAGCTCCGAGTCAGTGGGCGTGCTGCTGGGACTACTGCTGCTCACGCGGCTCAGCGAAGATCCTGGAATAAAGATCACATTTTAATAAGGAGAACTAACTCTTCGTTGAACGAGTTCAAGTTTTGGACAGTTTAGGAAGACAATTTACTCATAAATGTTATTTGCCGAAATAATTTGTAGAAATATTTTTGTACTTGAATTTTTAAAACGATTATTACCTAAATGTATTTGCATATATGCAAATATAAAATCAAAATTTATTCTTTTACCTATGTTCATATTTGAACATATTGATTTTTGTATGTTTTTGAAATCAGGAACCGAAACACTTTTAGTAGATATTTTACATTTTAATTAGCTATACCAAGAACTTGATCAGGTCACTTTAAAAATAATTGGTATGCACGTGAATTTTTACCTGAATGCGTCGTTATGGCATTTGTCATGTACTTGGAACTTGGCCTTTGTTTGGTTGTATTGTCGAACCACTTGAGCACATCGAGCACAGCTTGCGGATTCTTTTTCTGCTCCTGTTTGCTGATGTTGGAGTTCATCAAGAGACGCGCCCACGCCTCCGGCATACCCTGTAATATTCAGAAATTCCAATTAGCTGATAGAATCTAAAATGGAAATGTTAAGGGGCCCAGATAAGATGGGCACACACACACAAAGAGAGCAGCAGGGGAAAGCGTGGATTGGATATATATTTGTCCAATGTTTGGGATTATAAAGGAGCCTGCGACTAAGAGCATTTCAACTACGAATATAAAGCTCAGCCATTGGTAAAAGTTTAGTGTGGTGTTTGGGTTTAGTGTGGTGTAGAGAAGAGAACACGTTTAAGTAAAATAATCTTAACGAAATGTGATCTATGGAAGAGCCGATCTCAAAACAAACAAATGGGGAGACACAATTGAACAACATATGATTACAATTTCGCTTAGAAAACTAATGAAGGCCATTGCCGAGTCTTGGTGTTTACTTACTTTCGTTGGCAGCTTGAAATAATAACGAATAATACAAAATTGGTAAAGAGCATATCGCGAGAGAGAAACATAATGTACAATTAAGTATTTGAGTAGGGATATCAACAAAAACAATGCATTAATTTCGTTATAAAATTCTTTGCATATGAATGAATGGAGACAAAAAAGATTGGAGTAATTTTGGAAGCAACTATCATCTAAAACAATGTTGTTTTTATTTTAATTTTGTTTTAAGGCAAAAGTAATATTTTTTTGTGAGCTTTAAAACGTAAAGCTCTTAAAATTAACTGCAAATACCCAAGAAATTTACAGGAATTATTTGTTGCAAACATTTAGCTGTCAGGGATGAAAGATCACTAGCATTAATCATTAATTCAATAATTTTTGGCTGGGCTCAGCAAAGCTTAAAAATACCCTTTGTTTTAACAACTGATAAAGCGGAAAGCTTCAGTTCATGACTAAAAGCTTCACGGAAAGCTTGTACTCATCGCAGGAATTGACAAAGCTCATGTGCTTTCAATAATTCAAAAACTATGTTTTAAAGATCATGTCTTCCACAAAAAGGAGTCTCAAGCTTGATCTTAATCTCCACATGATACCAAATCGAATTCAAGCGTAAAGTTTCCGAATCCGATTAAAATTAAACAACTTAAAAAAAATCCTATCCAGCATTTGACATTTTTGGTGTTCCGTATAATTTAATGCATGTTAGTGTTTTTTTGGTAAGTATTTGCGCCTTCAAGCTTATCAAATGCAAAAGGCAAAACAGAAAAACTGATTGTCAATCTAAATCATAATATCGCTTTTCAAATGCCATAAAACAGAATGATTGCGAGGCCAAGAAGCAAGCTCACGATAAAGAATTTCAATGATAAGAATAACGAAGCGATCCAACAAGAACTCACCGTAAACTCGCCGGTGACTGCATCGAAGCCCACATGCACCGTGTGCTCAAAGTTAGTGGGATACGATATATTTGGTTTGGAATCCATGTGCGAGGGTTTTGAACCTTTGATCTTGTTCTTCAGCGTCTTCTTCTTGCGGTCCGCATCGTCCGGCTCTTTGGGTGGCAAAATAAAAGAATACATTGCTGAGCGTACCAGCGTCAACCACATACTGAACACACATACCCTTCGGCAATGGCCGCATATCAACCGGCGGGGCATCACCGACGCCGCCGGCGCCACCCGTTCCGCTGCCGGCGATGGGCACACGTTCGATGCCAACGCCGCCACGATTACTGGTGAGACGCACTGGCGGCGCCGGTGGTTTATCCTCCTCGCTGGACATCTGTTCTGCTCGTGCCGCTGTCTAACAAACGCCTCGCTTCCGTTCGGATTAAAATGCCAAAACAGCTGCAAATGAACAAAATAATAACCGTTAAATCGATGTTAACAATTGTTCAACGGAGACGGCCTGAAGCAACAATCACAAATAATTTCACCCATCGAAGCATGCGTCACGGCAAGGGCAGGGACAAGGCCTTTATCTGCACCCATTCTTATCTAACTTGATTTCCGACGGTTGCCCAAGTTCTTCGTTCATATTTTGCACTTATACACATATTCTTTTGCAGGCGCGTCATACAACTTTAGCTTTGTCATAATAAAATCAGCGGAATTTTAGGTACATATATGTGTACATTTATATTATATGTCAGCTAAATATATAAATATGTTTGTGAGCGTACATTGATGTATGTATATGTATGTTACTATATATATAGATCGCGACTTGTTTCAGTGAATTCTGCTTATTTCCACTTAATGTTTGTCTTCTTTTTTATGATTATCTGCAAAATCACTTTAAAAATTGTGTGCTCTCAATTTAAACAATTTTTTTGGCACACAAAAAACGAATCTTTGTTTTTGTTTTTTAAAATGGTTAAAACACCCACACAAAAAATATAGTAAAAATATCTGTTGCAACAACAACAATTAATATCAATATGGGCCGACAGACCAACTGACTCTGACTGGCAGTTGCGCGCCGCGGACTCGCTTTGAGTGTCACTGCCACTGCCCGGCAGCACCAACAGCAGCGGCAGCAGAAATCTACAACCACTACAACTCTGAGAGATAGATAGAGAGAGAGAGCCAACGATCGTGGGCAGCATAGGCGAAACAAACGACAAACTTGCACTCACAATGTGCGATAACAAGCTGTTATCGATTATCACGTAAAAAGAAAACAACAACAATAATGCGACTCGCGCATTTTAATCTGAATTTAAAGAATAAAAGAGATTAAAAATGCGTGGGCATCGTAACAGCAACAAAACATATGACGGGGAGCATGCCTTGCGCTCTCCCCTCTCTCTGCTCGCGCTCTCTTTTATTTTTTTTTTTTTGCTTCCTCTATTTCCAAGTCTGTGCGTTTGCCGGTGGCGTTGACTGCGCTGCTTTTATGATTCATTTATCAACGTCAAGCGTCAAAAGTCAATGCAGCGACAGCGGCGGCGGCAGCGTCGGCCGCGGCAGCACGGCAAATACTACAATAACAACCATGCATTATGTGCCGTTGGGTGTGAAAATTATAAGCAAACATTTTTGTATTTAGTATGTGCATTCGTATGTTTGTTGGCCGTCTGCCCAGCATCGAGAGCGCAGCGATGACGAACATGGTGGATAGGTAAAAATTGGTTTTCGTTTACCCCCGCGTCGGTCACATCAAACTCCGCTCCTAAGTGCGGCGAGTGGGCGCCAAGAACTGGGTTAACTTTTGTGCGTTGTTGTTGTGTTTTGGTTTGTTATGCAGTGTTTCCAATTGGGATAAAGACGAGTATATGGTGTTTTGGTCTAATGAAAGTAATTTCTTCGGGAATTTAGAAGTTCTTAGCAAATCAGAAAAATATATTCACATACATATATAATCTGCCAAGATTTTGAAACAAAAGTCCCATGGGGATTTATGGGGAAGAACTAATCAGAGTACCAATATTTCTGAGGCACTTATTTTCGACGGTTTTTATAATAAGGCACATGTTGCATCAATAAAATTTCGATTGGTTCCATTTACGGTTCAAACTTAAGCCTTGCCTTTAGGTTCGATTCATGAACCTGGTTTTCTACATCAATAAACGCATCTTCAGTTTGAGCCTTGGTTCTTCATATTAATTGAACTTTCAAAGGAGTTATATTATATTTTATTATCATGTATAGGATAATATTTAGTGTTATTTTTCGTAAGCTAGCCAGTTCAATGTTCCGTTTTTGCATTTAAACATATTGAGGTACGAACCGGTTTGCTGATTTGCAAAGATATTTCTGAGTTATTAAAAAAATAACAGAGTATCTCGCAGTCGGGTGTCTTTAAATGCAACGCCCCTTCCTATTTTAGTTGTTGTCGTTGAAGTTCACGTAAAATCAATACAAATTCCATATATATGTACATTAGTAATATATATACATCTATATATGTATAATTTAGCTCTGTGTGTCTGGCGATGAGTTTTAGTTGCAATTGCAACTGCAAAAGCTAATGCAAATTAGTCCCTAATGAGCGGCAGCGCCACAGGAAATGCAACAACACTTGCGACATTCAGATTAGTGTGTAGAATGTGGCAGACGCCCAGTTCCACGCTCCACACGCCCCATTCCCCTGAAAGGCTCGATCAAGTGGGCCAGACCGACATACATACACACTTAGGTGCATGTTGCAATAAAAAACAACGGTAACAGCAACAGCAACTACAAGTGCATTGAGTACGCTGCCTCCAAGTGCTGAAAGAAGCCACAAACATACACACACAAACATACACAAACTCAGGCATAGGCACGTATGGCAACTGTAAAGCCGACGATGTCAGTGCTGCACTGTGGTTCAGAATATTGCTTTATGACAACCTTACAAAGTTAGGTTTTTCCAATTTTATGAGATTTGTTTATAAATTTTGATAAGTTATCTGGGTACTCAAATGGATTGAATTTGAATCAAACAAGGGGTCATTGATCTGAAAAACAATATTCTCGAACCAAACCTAATAGTGAGATATATATAAATACAATTGTATTTACATTAATATAAATGTATATTTTCGTGATTGACGAAATGTCCTGCACTATTTTTAAATTTTAAAAATAAAACTTTTTAAAATCTTAAATATAACACTCGCAGTGTTATATCTTATCTTATCAGATTATATAAATTACCATCACCAAGAACAATAATATTTTATGACCGGCGTAAATCTAATTTGGACCTACTGTGCGTTGTTGTCTATTTTGGTTTGTCCGCTACCGGGCGGAAATGTTTCTTATACTATTTCTCTTTTTGCCCTCCCATTCAGTTGCAAGTTGGCACTTGGTTTTCCGTTTCACGTTCTTTTTTTTTTGTTTTCACCTGTCCGGCGAATGTTGTGGGGCTAAACAAATATATTTATGGGCATATGCCGTTAACGCAGAGGCCGCTAACCGTTAAATGCCAAAATTGACTGCAAAGTGTGGCCAGTCTAGCATTATAATTATTACACACAAATACATGCATGTTTGGCTGTATGTTTGTGTCTTTTCATTTGCTGCGCTTTGGCACGTTTTGCTTGTTCTCCTCGTTGTTATTTTAGTTGTTTGCATTGCTGGCGCTTCACGCTAAACGTGTGTCTGGGGGAGGGAGGACGCGCGGGGGATCGCTTACGAATGGAGATGGCACAAGCGCCATGCTGGGCACCCTGTACGCACGCTTGTTGACATTTTCTTTTTGTTATTTTTTAGGGGGCGGTTTATTTTTACACCAAAATGGAAATGGAACAACATATAATCCAAATCTAACGTAAAAAACAAAACCACTTGGGCAGCTTTACTGGCTCACACGCACACTAACACAAACAGAGGCAAATGTGCTGTTGGAAAAATCAATCCACATGTGTGCGTGCGTGTGGAATGGAATTTGCTGCAGTGCTTGCAGTTTTATGAATGAAACTTTAAGCAATAACACACACAAACTCACAGCGGGTATATGTATGTTGCAACACACACCCTGTATGCCGACGTCGTGCACAGATTTGGGTAACTCCGTATTATGTGCCTTCTCCAGCAACTTTTTTTCTTGTGATAATATTCAAGCTCACTTCAACACTTCACCGCACATTGGCTGGGCCTTTGTGTAACTGCTCTCTTCGCGTTTTCACTTATTGTTGCAGTTTCCTGATTTAAATGGCCGACAGCAAAGAAAACCAGGCGATGCAATCCCAGACCGTATAAGAATTGTTTTTGCACGCGTTTAGATAGCTGGCCGTCTGTACAGCTGAGATACGCGCGAATTTACCGCTCTATTGCAATGTGAAAGCTTACATTTTATTTGTTAAAAACGTTTCTTGTAATAAATACAAAAAACATGACACATGTAAATGGTGTGACCGCAAGCGGTTGGCGTTAAAATACTAAAGAAAAAATGTTTGGTAACATTTGGCTGAAATGTTATTTACAGAAATGTATTTCACTGCAAAATGCTGAACGTTTGTCGAAACGTTTGTTCACGACGAAATAAAGAAAATATTTGTTTCGTCGTGAACAGTACATGAATTTAATAGCTGCCAATTTGTCTAAATCAGAATATTTAACAAAGATAATAATATAACAGACCGAAAACAGATAACTTATAAGGGAATTTTTCTCGATGCTCAGTTAAAACGCTCATTTTGAAAAGCAAATTATCGCAATACAAATCAAACTTATCTTGTCTTCTTAAAAGGTTTAGATTGATTTAATATATTTTATTGTGTGCAATTACAGATTTTGCTGAAATTAAAAGAACTCAATTATATTAATTATTAAGATCTGATAAATCCTTGAGAATCTAGGAGATAAGATAAAACAATATAAATATTTGCTTTAAATTGATGGCTTATAATTATCGATATATTTAGTACATTTTGAGACCATTAAGAAAGTTGGACGCTGGTTACACTTTGTTTTAAAAGCCAGTTAATTTTAATGGCGCAAACTGAAACAATTTAAAATTTGAACTGTATAATGTTTTTAAGCTAATTGGAAGTCGTTTTTTGTCTAATAGTTACATAATTAATATGTCATAAACTGTTTTGCCAAAACATCACTGCCAAGTTTGTAATGCACCGCAAATCACTCCTCAATTCGGGTTTACAACCCCTAATTGTCAGGCTGGACATTGACGTCCTTTTATTTACACAAAATGTCAGTCCGCGGCACTTTGGTCGACACTTCAAGTGGCCGACGCTGACCAATCATAGAGCAAAACAATAATTGTTTACAAATTGTTAACGCGCAGGCAAGCCCGTGGCGATGATTGTCACTTTTGACACGTTACGCCCTCTCCAGCGAAATTCCAGGTTATCCTCGGTGCTGTTGTTGCTTCTGGGCGTTGGCAAGGAATCCGCTAAATAAATAAAAACTACAAATCACGTTAAAACACAATGCACCCAGTGCCGCAGTGTCTTTGATTTGCATATCACTTCGCTCTATAGAACCGGCAATAACACGGCCATCCAGCTTAGTTGCGTCCAGATCCTTGCCCGGCCATGTCGCTATTGGCGATACAGCAAGCCTGCCAGGTGTGCGGCGACCAGAGCTCCGGCAAGCATTACGGCGTCTCCTGCTGCGACGGCTGCTCCTGCTTCTTCAAGCGCAGCGTGCGGAAGGGCAACCATTACGCCTGCATCGCCGGCAAGGCCAACTGTGTGGTGGACAAGGCGCGTCGCAACTGGTGTCCGTACTGTCGCTTCCAGCGCTGCCTGGCCGTGGGCATGAACATTGCCGCCGTGCAGGAGGAGCGCGGACCACGCAGCCAGCCGGCGCAGCGCCGTCTGTTGGCCGTGACGCCGCCACCTGGCGGACAGACGCTACACTTTCAAATACTGGCCCAGATACTGGTCACGTGCCTGCGGCAGGCGAAGCTCAACGAGCAGTTCCGGCTGCTGGAGCGCGCCCAACAGGACGCCATCCTGCAGGTGGTGTGGAGCGAGTGCTTCATATTGCGGGCCTCGCACTGGTCCCTCGATATCAGCGCCATGATCGACAGCTGCGGCGATGCGCAGCTCAAGCTGTTGCTCTTCGAGGCCCAACAGCTGCGCGCCGATCTCATGGAGCTCAACTTCCTGGAGACGCTCATTCTGTGCCGCAAAGGTGCGTTGCTCAGAGTGCCACCAGGCATGCCTTTCCTAATCTTACCCCTTGCAGAGCTCGCCCTGAACGCCGACTACGCCCTAATCCTGGAGACGCACTCGAATGGCGCCCTCTGCTCCCTGGCCCGCTACACGCTCCACCGATCCCACTGGCTGCGCTTTGGTCAACTGCTGCTCGGATTACGCCAGCTCTGTCTGCGGCGATACGATTGCGCCCTTTCCTGCATGTTCCGCAACGTGGTTAGGGATATACTGAAGACACTTTGAGTGCAGGAAATAAGTTAAATATTTTGCAAAAGTCACCTGATTCCCTTTTTACACGATTGAAGATTTTGGATATATAGAAAATAGTAGATTGGTTATAGACCTTAAATAACAACTTAAGATTACAGTAAACAATATAACAAAACTCCTATTTAAAAAAAAATATGAACAAACTGAATTCATAGAATATTTCTGAACCATGTTATTTAGAATCCGTGTACAAAATTCGTGTAAAAAGAGAATTAGGTGCAAATACAAAAATACATTTTTATCAAATATGTTGAATATTTTGCATCAGATTTTTGCTTGTAATGTTCGTATTGTTCCTAATTGATGTGATTAAAAAACCTGGTGTTTTAATTGGATTAGAATATGAAATATTTAAAATGCAGCTTTGCCAGTAAAATTTGAGGCATGTAGCATGCAAAAATTATAAATTCTATCAGACATTTATTAATTTTTCTGAAAGTGCACATTTGTGTTTTATTCGAATGAATGGAATTTATTTACAAAATTTGTTCAATCAGAAAAAATCTTTGAATTCTGAGATACATACAAATTACATATTCATTAATTCCCTATAAATAATCTTTTTATTTCCCTGCTATTGATAAAATATTTAAATATTTGAAATACGCGGGCTTTTATCAGCTGTGCCCTATCGTTCCATTCCCATGCATTTCACTGCGCTACGCTTGAGCAATGGAACGCAGCCAATTTGCTGTGTGCCCAGTGTGACCAACACACAAAAATTACAAGATATCGAGAAAAGGTTTTGCAGTTGAATAAACAGTGTTTACTTGAGCTCGGCGCTCGGCATTTAGAATATTTGATAGAAGAAACTCGTGGTCGCGCGTAAAAAACCAACACAAACATGGCGGACGACACCAATGAGGATAGCTGGCTGTACGGCACCTCGAATCCGGACTCCACGACCAACGAAATATTGAACGGCAGCGATGCATTGGCGGCGGAGCACGAGGCGCTCGCGGCGGTGACCGGCGAGAGGCCCTGCGCTGGAGCGCTGCCCGCCTTTCCCAAGGAGGAGATGCCTGAGTACGCCGAGTTCGAAGATCCCGCCCAGGAAATGGAGGAGGATGAAGAGGCGCTGCCGGACACGACGGACGGCACTGCGCGGACAGCGGCAGGCGCCGACGCCGGCGGCAGCGGCTTGGACGACGCCGGCTCCCAGGACGACGACGAAGATATGACCGATTTGACGGAGGGCGGAGCGCCCAGCATAATGGCACGAAAGGAGCGCAACGGCTCCGGGTCAGATGATGATGAAGATGACGATTCGGACGATGATATCAATGTGGTTATCGGCGACATCAAGGCGGCGCCCAGCACCTACAACATCAAGCAGCGACCCAATTTGCTGGCGGGCGCCACAGCCGCGGACAAGGCCAAGCCGACGGCGCAGGCCGGTAAGTTCAGCATCGAGGACTTCGAGGGCGCGGGCACCATTAACGGGGTCGCCGTGCACGAGTTCAGCATCGATTCGCTGGAGGAGAAGCCCTGGCGCAAGCCCGGCGCGGACATCACCGACTACTTCAACTACGGCTTCAACGAGGAAACGTGGCGCGCCTACTGCGAGCGCCAGAAACGCTTCCGTGTCGCCGAGAGCGGCGTTGGCCTGGCCAGTCTCACTCAGAATGTGAATCAGGGTGCCACATCGATGGGCATGCCCGATGGCAGCAGCGGCGGGCCCGGCGGCGGCGGCGGCGGTGGTGGCGGTGGCCTCGGCGGCGGAGGCGGCGGCAATATGGGCGGGCCCATGGGCATGGGCGGGCCAATGCATCATCACCAGCAGATGATCGTGATGGGCGATGGACCCATGCAAATGCCACCGCCAGGCATGCCACCGATGATGCAGCACCAGCCGCGACCAGGGATGGGCATGATGGCGCGACCGCCGCGGCCCATATCCACCGCGGGCGGCGTCAAGGAGAACGCCATACAGGTGATGACGGCGGAGTGCCGTGAATATTCTCGCGGCGGCCTGGGCCCCATGGCGCCGAACTTCCCGCCGCCGGGCGCGGCCGACGAGCCGTTCTTCCACGAACCGGAGCCGTTCGATTACGGCTACGAGCCCACACAGGAGTCGCAGTGGGGCAATGACAATGCCGGCTGGGTGCCCACCGGCATCAAGGAGCTAACGCCCGGCCCCGCACACCACCCGCCCCAGCAGCAGCAGCAGCCACCGCCGGGCATGCCGCCGCAGATGAATGTGCCGCCACCACAAATGGGCGGACCGCCGCCACAGCTCCGTGGCCAGCATGCGCCGCCCGGCATGATGCCGCCCAACATGCGCATGCCCCACAACATGGGTGAGTTCCCCGCGCCAAATCATATAAGTCCCAGTATTTCAAATATATTCTATGTTACAGGCATGGGTCCGCCGCCAGGCATAATTCGCATGCCCCACAACATGAGTAAGCAACCAGGAGGTTTTGCCCCCAAACAATTTATTCACGCTTTTCTCGCTTTTATCGTGCAGACATGGGCCCTCAGCAGCGGATGCCCCTTGGAGGCGGCGGCGGCAACAGCGGCAACAACAACATGTCATCCTCAGCATCCTCAGATCGCAGGTCCGACAGCTACGACGATGATCGCGAGCGGCGGCGCCGTGAGAAGGACAAACAGCTTAAAAAGGAGCAGGTAAGCGAGTTCCAGGGATCCGAAAACCCCAAATGATGAAAATACATGACATGAGCTGATATGGAGCCATATCGTGATCAGTATCAACAGTTGATAAAAGTACGACTAGAAGAGGGAAAATGTGAAAAACATTGAAGAAGACATTGATCAGTTCCACAGTTGAGGTGAAATAGACTCAAATCCTGATCAATATAAATAGTTGAGCCGATATATAGCCATATTCGCCTGTCTGTGTCCCTGTTTCCATGCAAAAAAGTCTCTTAATTTTAATTTAAAGTGAAGTAAAAGCAGTTGCCAGATCGAGAGACTAAAAATAACTGAACGTTTAATTTAAATCTTCGAGCACATAGGACCAAATATTTGGCATCGTTAGAAAGGTAAACCTGGATGACAATGCGCATCAAATCTGCCTGAGATAGTAGAAAAATCACGTGGAATGTGGAAAATTCTGTTGGGAAACGTGTCCAGCACTATCCGGACTTTCGCTTGAAATTTAAAAAAAATTTGTCTTACAGTTTAAAAACCAAGTCTTAACAATATTTTTTTATTTTTATGTGATACATTTTTTTTATTGCTTGGTTCGAATCCTACGTTCGTGTATGGATATAATGTTTGTCTTAGCCGAAAAATAGTTATATTGCTAGTTTATAACTATACCCATATATAAATTAAAAACATTTCGTAGCCTCTTAAATAATATTTTTAAAAGTTTGAACTTTGTAAACAGAAACCGGCTTGAATTGTTTTATATTGCGGTTAGCTTGAACTTGGAATCTCAACTAATTTATTGTCCTTTTTCCAGCTGCGCAAAGACTTTCTGGACATGCTGCGTGAGCGGCACGACATTGAGCGCCATACGCGCTGGTACGACATTAAAAAGAAGTTCGAATCGGATCCGCGATATCGGGCGCTGGACTCGGCCTATCGCGAGGAGTACTTTGAGGACTACTTGCACATATTGAAGGAGGAGAAGCGCAAGGAGCGTGATCATAAGGAGCGCGATAGGGAACGAGGTAATCGCGACAAGGAGCGCTCACGTGATAAGGACAAAGACAAGGAAAAGGATAAGGACAAGGACAAAGAGAAGGATAAGGACAAGGATAAGGACAAGGATAAGGACAAGGACAAGGACAAAGAAAAGGAGAGCTCACGACGCGAGGGTCGCTCGCGATCACGCGACAAGTCCAGTCGCCGGAAATCCAAGTCGCGCGAAAAGGATCGCGGCGAGCGCAGCAGCAAGCAAAGCAATTCTTCAGCTTCCGGCTCGTCCAGTCGAAGTGAGAAGAAGAAATCACACCGCAAGGACAAAGAGGAGGAAGAATAGCATTTATTTAGGTATTATATGGAAGACGAGCAGATCGTCCCTTGAGCTGGCCACACACACACACACACCATAAACAAACACAAAATAATGCTATCAACGCTAAAAACTTAAAAAAAAAATAACACTTCCAATAATAAAATCCTACAAATTAAGCAAATATGTGGAATTGTAAAATCAAATTATCTGCCGCTTTTTTCAGCGGTATATTTAAGATAGAATACTTGGAAATAATAATAGCATCTTTGTTGTCTAAGAACTTTCTTTGGGCAAAAGTCTATCGCGTTGAAAAAAGCATCTCTCCAGATAGTCTCTGTCGGTTGTCCGTCGGTTTTTATGCACAGTTTAAAAGATACCTCCTTGAGTTGTAATTGTTTTTAATTTTTTTCCTTTTAAATTTGAGTTTCTTTATAAACAACTTTGTTTTGTTTTTAAGATATTTTCGGCATTATAAATCAAAAAAAGTCTCGGTATCTCAGTTTTATTTTTTCAAGAAGTAGAACCAAAGACACATTATTTATATTGTCTTTGGTAAAATATTTTATGAATTCGGTTTGATTCGACCTCTAAGGTCTAAAGAGCTACCCCAAAACAGGTTGGATTGCGGAATTCCAGTATTTTTAAAATCATAAACCGAACTAATTTCCGAAATATTAGGCAACCCTCGGGGTTCGGGCTCAGTATTAACATTTTCTCTGAAATCGATTTTTTTTGAAGTAAAAGAAAGCTTACCTGAATTTTCGGAAACTGGTTCGGTTTATGAATAAAAAATATACTATAATTCCGAGTTTAAACCAGTTCATTTTCTATTCTGGATTCCAACTAAACTCAGCTATTATCACGATCAATGTGTTTCTAGCATATACATATAGTTGGAAGATAATATTTTATCCTTTGTCTGGTTTTATATGACAAATTTAGATTTTTACTGGAATTGTTAATTTTTTTTTCAGAACCCTGTGGCATTTATACGATATAAATATTCCAGCTGTGACAGCAGTTTTAACCAAATTCATCAACAAAACTTCAAAGTTAGCTAAGTTTTGTTATTTGACTCGGAAGAAAATTTAAACAATGCACAACTATGCAAAATTTTGAAACAAAAACAGCAAATACTTGTACATTAATTAAAAGTTGTTGCTCTGCTCGTCTTTATTTTATTTGTGGAAAAAACTTGAATGCTTTAAATAAGAAAAAACATATTCAAGTGCTGGGATTTTCATCCATCTATTTGACTGGCGCTGTTTAATTTTATTCATATATAGTATACCCGGTCGTGCGTAATTGATTTAAATGTTGACCTTTTGGAAAATGTGTGTGTGAAAGCCAGAGATACATAATTAAGTCAGTAGACTCTACTGCAGCATGAAAAGTGTGAGTTTCCCATTAATAGCATTTAACAGTACTTTTCCATTTATTAATATTTTTTTTTGATTTTCGGTTTATTAATATGCATGTCAGCTTTAAAGGTAAGTGTTTAAATAAGTAATAACATAAAAGCACACACAGCCACAAAAATGTCAACTTAATTTACACAAAATAAACGCATCAGAGTAAACAAAAACAGAATAAAAGCTGCTGAATAATGTATTGTTGTTTTTTGGCTTTGATATAATTGACATTGTGGATTGTCGTAGTTCGAGCCGTCACAAAAGATACAAAGATACAAATCAAATGAAATAACTCAATTTGGGTAAATGTTTAATAAACGTGAATATATTCGCAATACATAAACAGTTTATTAGTTTGTTCTTCGAGCTTAGCCTATGTAAGTTATAAAAGTTTTGCATTAGTGGGATCGATTTAAATTTGAATTATATTCCGGTTGAATTAGCTATAGCCTTACATTTAATAACTGATATTTTTGATTTTCTATCTGTTTTTCATTTTAAGTTAACATAGATATACATTTATATTAGTTAATACTTGACACAGAGGATGAGTAGTTTACAATCCGACTAGACGACTATATAGCTGCTACAAATTCCTTATATAGACAATAAGATCAATTACTGTTGATCATTAAATATTTTGCGAGTTTTACCACATATATATTTTTTTAAATTTTTTTCTCTTTTATATAAAAATTGTAACGATTGTCTTTAGAAAACTAAATTCACGTATATAATACTTATGTTATATTATCTGTTCTTAAGTATTTAAACAGTATCAACGGTATTTACATACTGCTATATATGTATGTGTGTATATCAATGAATATTTTCATTACTTTTAAAGGAACTTTATGTAAAAGTGAAAACACACATGCGAGTGGATGAAGGAATCAGCCCAAAGTTTTGATCAGATATAGTTTTTGATTACGCTTATTAGTGTGTTCAGTTCAGGAGTTTGATGCAGCTAATTATAGTTAATTATTCATTTGATTAGGCTTATACAAAATTTGATTAACACTTAAGATGGGTACATTTCCGCATCTCTATACCTACTAAGCAAATAAGGTGACATTTATAACCGATTATAACGTAGTATATATTTTAAGTTTATTCGCGACACAATAGGTTAACTAAATTATGCTAACATTTATGCTAAACATCTTCTAGACACTTACTCAACTAAACTAGACTAAATAATAATAGGAAAGATAGTATACACCTAATTCTCTTTTTGCTCGATAGATAAGTTCCCAAAATTCTTGAAAAGGAAAAATATTGGCTAATTGCAAAATTAGTAGATTGGTTCCAGACCTAAAAAATCAACTCTAAAATTCTCTTGGGAATTTATTTCTGTGCTTACACATGTTAATTTATTAAACATATTATAAAAAAATAATTTGACATAAACATATAAATTACATGATGAGTATATATGGAAAAAAAGAAAATAATACCAGAAATTCATGAATATGAAAAAGTAAAACTAATATTAACTTAAAATTTAATTCATGGTAATTTTTGCACAATAAATTGTTTTTGTTTCATTCATTTTGCGATATTAATTGTTTATTATTATCTCTATATCCTATTGTTAATAGTTAATGATATAGTAGTTTTATAATCAATTACTGCGAATTTAAAATGCAAAATTTATGAGGAATGAGAATATAAGAAATTCAAAGAACAAAAAATTAAATTCATAAAAAGAATTGATAGAATATTGAAAATCCTGTTAAAACAAAATTAAGTTTTTAACGTGTCTTATTGCAAAGCCGTTTAAAAAGAGAATTAGGTGTATTCTGAAAGTAAATTCTATTTTTCCTTTTCTTTACCTACACAAAAATAAAGCTTGATTTGAAAGTGGTTTCTTCAAACGTTATATTGACACTGACTTGTTTGGATAACGGTATCGCACCTTCAATTAAATTGTACTTTCATTTTGCAGCTGGAACCAAGTTGGCTTGCATCGAGGTACTTGACTTTGCACATCACAACGCTCTGAAGTTCGGATGATGGCCTCTGACCTAAAGCTTTATTCTGTTTTTGTTGGGCGCGAGCGCCTAAACCGTGTCCTATCTGCTCAGCAGCTGCTCCACCTTGAGGATTATCTCGGGGCCGGGCCGGGTTGTTTCCTGTGCCTCGTTGGGGCTGTCGCTGCTGCTGCTGCTGCTGTTGTTATTGTTGTTGTTGTTGTTGTTGTTGCTGCTTCGGCTGTGCGCATCGAGGCCATTAAGCGTGCGCGAAGGAGCCGGCGAGGTAGGCGCCGAGAGCAAAGGCGGACTGAGCGGAGCGCCTGCCGTCGGGATGGCTGGCAGGGGCGGAGATTGGGCCGCCAGCGTGGAGGGTGGACTGCGATTGAGATTGCTGTCCAGACTGCTGTGGTGCTGCGAGGAGGCCGGCGACAACGGTATCTCCTCGATCTTCTCCAGATCCTGCGCAATGGACGCCGAGTTCTGCTTGTGGGCCCGGCTCAGCGTGCCCTTGGGACTGCGCGAGGTGTCGTGGAGCAGCGGTATGTCCAGCATCGAGCTCTTGCTGACGTTCAGCAGGGCCGCATAGTTGTTCGCCTGGAGCGAGTGCTGGTGCTGGTGCTCGACCTTGTTCAGCTGATCGTCGCGATCGAGACTGAACTGGCGCCGCAGCAGGCGGCTCGAGCCGGGCTTGCTGTCGAATTTGGCGACGCTCCCGGTAATGGAGCAGCCAGCACTAGCGGGCCCATTAGCACCAGCGACGCTGCCACCGCCAGTGTTCCCATACATATACTTGCCGTCGTAGAACTGGGTGAGGTTGCTCTCGCTGGGGCTGAGGCATTTGTAGTGATTGTACGGCGAGCTGAGGTCCATCATTTCCTCAATCTTCTTGTATAGCCGGGAGCTGGAGCCGCCTGTGGAAATAGGCAAACGATTGAAGCTGTTCGGATTCAGCAGACTGTCCGGCGTTAGCTCGGATAGCTTACGCGACTGTGGACTAGTGCTGCTTGGCGTTTTGTTGGGAAACTCGGGGCACAGCGTCGCATTGGGGCTAATGGTGTTCGTCGAGTTGGAGTCCAGCGAATACGAGTTCGGCAGTTGGCTGGAGCACATGTCCGTGTTGCTCGGCGGCGTTATCTCCACTTTCACCTCCACGGACTCACCGGCCAGCGACGAGCTCTGCGACGACGACGGATTCGTGCTCGTCCGCGACTTGTTCGCCTGCGCCTTCAACGTGATAGAGTTCCGTATCAGCGATTCGTCCAGTCTGCGGCAAAGATTGTCATATATAGCGTATATAGTAAAGAAAATGATCGATGTCATTCACCTACCCGTGCGACTCCCTAAGGTGAAGCGTGTCAAAGCAGAAACAGGTTTTAAAGTTAATAGCTAAATTGGCATTTTGCATTTTGTTAATAATTAATTGATTTTGTTCTTAAACGACACTTTACTTAAGCTGATCGGTTGGCTATAGTCTGCGATAAATAAAAATTTGTGGCAAAGCTAAGTTTCAGTAAAATATAGGTAAACAAAAATTCAAAATTAATTTAAAATCTATATTTATCGCAAATGGATGAAAATGCTTTTAATAAAATGTAGTAAATAAATGTTAAAAGAAATCTGCATAATCGATTCTAAGCCTTCGTATAGAATATTTACATACTCTATCTATAAACAGATAGTTTATGACATCAATTTTAAAATTGAGAGCATATTTAATTTGTGAGCAGATACACGAAATCTTAACATTTTATCTGTCGCTATATCGATATACACGAGCATATATTTCGAGTTTCAAGACTCTATCTTGAATAGCGGCGAAAATTTTAAAATGGTTTAATGCTTATTTTTTGGTCATTTATTTAAAACCTGCTTTCCAGAAATGTCCAGCCAAAAATAGTTGCATTATATAACAAATATCGAATGGAATTAAACTATAGATATAACGATTAACGTATATAAAATAAAAAATATTTTAAAATCTGTATATTGTTCGCAGCAAGCCAATTCTAGCTAATTTATAGTTTTTTTTTGATCGATCAGTTGATCAACATATTTTTCAGTTCTGATAGCAATCGACTTACCCAATAGGTGGCGGCATGGGCAGCGGCTTGTCGAAGCCCTTCCTGCCCAGCAGCCAAAACGTGTTCATCATTCCTTTACCCTTGATATCGATGAGTCCTCGCGGCTCTATGGAATATCCACCACGCGCCTCCAAGCGATCGCGGGTCTCTTGCGACATATGAATGCGCCAGGAGGAGCCTGTGGAATGCAGAGGGTTATCAGACCAAAATATTTGTGCGACCTTTGGAGGTGGTTACTGAAGCTAATCTGCCTGAAAAAATGTGATGCATCAATCTTTAAAACTGAGGGATATATATAGATTACATCGAAAAGCCACGCAGCAAAAAATCTCAAGCCCAATTTGCCCTAGTTTAATTAAAGACAATATGGGATTGATTCAATATTCGAACTGGCTTGATTTCCAGTACAAAACAATTGAACTTTTGCAATGACTTAAATTCGTTATCCATACTTGACTCAGATCTAAGACAACCTAAACTTTGGTACTTATTCTAATTATTATTAATTTTCGGGATTGATTTTACCACTACTTGAATCAAGCATATTATAAAAATTGAAATTTTCGAATACGAATCTTTTTTCTGGCTAGGAGTTTTCAGTTGTAGATTTCGTACCCGTTGACTCCATTCTGGAGGCCGTGTTGACCGTGTCGCCAAACAGGCAATATCGCGGCATTGTGAGGCCCACCACGCCGGCACAGCAGGGACCCGTGTGCAGGCCGATGCGAAGCTGGAGCGGCACACCCGGCAGATGCTTGACATTGAAGCGTCCGCTTTGATGGAGCAGATCCAGCGCCATGGTGGCTATCTGTTCAGCATGATCGGGTATTTTGACCGGCAGCCCGCTGACCACCATATAGGCATCGCCAATGGTCTCCACCTGAAAGCGAACATTTTGATCATCCAGACTGACTGCCAATTATCGCTTCGATATAAAACTGACCTTGTAGACGTTGTAGGCATTGATGGTTGCGTCGAATATCGTGTAGAGATCGTTGAGCAAGTCCACCACCTGCACGGGACTGCAGTGAGCGGCGATTGTTGTAAAACCAACAATGTCGCTAAAGTAAATGGTGACATCGGAGAATTCCTCGGGATCGACAGCCAGGCCCATTTTCAATTTCTCAGCAACAGAGCTGTGCATTAGCACAAAGTTGATTACAAATATATTATGTATTAATTGATAATTTTTAATAAAAATAATATAATAAATTAATAACATGGCTGCAAACCCAATATCTCGCCTTTGGGTTCAGTTCGTGACCTGGTTTGTTTGAGTTTAATATGAGAATATATCATTGACTATTTATACAAAGTTTTTTTTTGGTTTATTTTCAGTTGAGAAGTAAAATATCTTTTAGAAAATGAAAAAAATCTTTAAAGTACTTAATTTAAGCCATTTCATTAAAGTTCGAGTTCTGGTAAACCTTATTTTTTGGCAATCTGGTTTGGTTCAAAGTTCGGTTTTTGATTTAAAAAATATTCAAGTTCCAGGTTCGAATCTGATCAGTTCAAAACGTACTTGCAGCCTTGTATATTATAGTAGTAGTAATAATATTAAAAAAAATTAATAATAATTATAATAATAATAATCTTTAATTTCTATATTATTAATCTATATCTATCCAGGTTAAGTAGACATAGCTTATACCTTGGCAACATGCGATTTGAGCTGCTCAGTCTTCTTCTTTCAATGTCCAATTGTTCGGTACGCTCGCGAATAAGTTCCTCCAGATTGTTTGAGTACTTCTCAAGCATTTGAAACATTGTGTCCACAAAGTTCTGACTTTGCGTCCGTGATTGAGCATCTTAAAGCGCTCGTAAACACTGCGGGAAGTATAATATATTTTTATTAAAACAGCTTTCAAGTATGCTTATTAAAATTGTGGGTTCCCGCGGCGGCGAAATTAGTTTTTAGTACATTTCTTTGCACATTGAACAAAAGCGGAGATGTAATCTTTAATTAACTTGAAAAGCCTCACAACTATTTAAACCAGTTAAATAATATATTAAAAATATATTGTGACTTCATTATTTCATCAGAAAATTTATGTTTTGTTTAATGTATATATATTTAAAATATCGCAATTTATTTGCATGGTAAACAAATAAATTGTTTTTATATAATTAAAGCTTTGCGATAATTTAAACTGCCCCCGTGTGAGTAATTAGGTCGACCATTTTCTGTTGACTTTGGATACTGAAACCAGAGACAATATAAATACTTATTTATATAAGTTATTTTATAATAGGTTTTTTATATAAATATTTTTATTTTCTCTGCTGAAACTACCTACCTACCTACTCTTTGAAGGAGACAGATATTTATAACAGCTATTAGAATATAGCCTCTAATTTATATTTTATATTTGAAGTTCTACAAAGTATTTAGTAGCGTTAAAAATATCGGTCCAATAGTTTGATGTTTCTTTTAATAATTTTTATTTATATACTTTAATTATTTTTTGTCTATTGATTTTCAAGAACACATTGCCTTTGATAAATTAATATCATGAAATTATTTTCACTGGGTTTTTAACAATGTGTTGAAAGCTTTATCCGAAATTTTACAAAAATTTCTCAACTCAGCTGAAGGTAAACCCAGTTGTACTAGAATTTGTGCCAACTTAAAAATATAGACTTAAGAAGAAGGAGAGAACTTGAGACTCAGAACATGATAGACAGTTCACGAAGCCACAGCAGTTTATCCAATTGTAATAATATTAAAGTTGGCTAAGGCTGCGCGACATCCTTATACAATTAGCTGTCATTCAGAAGTGGACCCTCCTCGCCAATATGACCTATTGACCCGGCAGAGTGCACTTTAGCCAGCAATTCAGACGGCTATGATACTTACGAATTGAAATCGGGCCGCATTTCAGGCTGCTCGGCCCAACACTGTCGCATAATGTTGATGGCCTCGGGCGGGGCGGCGCCTTTGGAGACCGAGGGGCGTATCAGGGGCGGTGGCTTCTTGATTTTGGCTATGATGTCGTCCGGCGAGAGCGAGAGCATGCAGTAGGGCTCGCCGCGGACGACCACCTCCTGCATGATGATGCCGAAGGAGTAGACGTCGCCCAGCTGCGTGCCCATCTGGATGCGGCCGTGCTGATGATGGTGGTGATGATGCTGCTGCTGATGCGTTTTCATGGTGCGCAGCAGCTCTGGTGCCGTCCACAGCAGCTCCTTGGTGCTGCGCGGCGGCGGCGATAATCCCTGCGATTCGTAGAACGAGTTGAGGCCGTAGTCGGTGATCTTGAGCACCCATCGGGCGTCCACCACGCAGTTCCTGGAGGTGAGGGCGCCGTGGACGCGCAGCGGGGAGGCGTGCAGGTAGCGCATGCCGCGCACCAGATCCGTCAGCAGGCTCAGACGGAAGGACCAGTCCAGCTTAATCTCGTCCATGATCAGCACATCCTGCAGCGAGCCGCGCGAGCAGTAATCGAAGACCATGGCTGTCCGGTTCGGATCCGATAGCCAGCCAATCAGCGGATTAATGTTCTCGTGCCGCAGCCCGTGGGCCATGACCAGCAGATCCATGGCCTTGGAGCGCAGCTCGGCGGATCCATTCAGATTGATCTCCTTGAGCTGCACCAGATCGCCATTGTAGCGCGCCCGCATGTCCAGGTGAGCCGGCTTATGTCGCGCCAGGCTGCCCGATGCCGAGGAGCCGCTCTTCCCATTGACAGTCATCGTGGTGGCGGCACCTCCAGCTCCGGCTATGGCGCCGCTGTTGCCCGCCGCCGCCGCCGCTCCGCCCGGTATCACAAAGCCCAGGTTCTTCAGCGAGCCAATGGAGCCCTTGAGCAGATCCGGCTTGTCCACCTCGGGCCCGCCAAACTCCTGCAGCTGCTGTAGCCAGCAGCACAGCATCGCCTCGATGCCCTCATCCACCTGCCAAGTCCTAATTAGAAGATACTTAAGGCTCTGATGCTTTTGCTTACCCGACGCGAGTCCACTGGGAACACAAAGTCACTGGCCGAGAGCACAATCTTGTTGGGTCCCTTCGACAGTCGCTGGCGCAGGAAGTAGTTTCTGCAAATTGGGAACAAGTTAGAAAATAATTCTCTGTACCGACTACAGGTGGAGGATTTTCTGGCTAACAAATTATAATTAATAAAATTCGCCTTAACTATTTTTGAAATGCGCATGAATTATTTTTAATATAAAATTCTAACGTTAAATATTAAATATTAAAATTAAATGCTTTTTTAATTATACTTTATCTCAATAAGTATAACACATTCTTAACTAAAGTACAACATTTCTTAGATTAGGGAATTTTGGGATTATAAAAAAGAATATAAGCATTTTGATCTCTAGTTAGAAAAACAATTTTGGATCAGATTTTGAAAACAACATTTTTGCATTTTTAATTAATGATAACACATAATGGTTAGCGTCTCTTGAAATGCCGTAAATATTTAAATTTTTCATAACTCCGAATCCGGGTTTGATTTTAAAAACAAGGTTTTTGATCAATTTTCTTGTGAGTAAGACATTGTCTATTATATTTCGAACAAACCGTATTTTAATTTTTACCACTTGTTTCCAGCTAAATTTTCAAATAAAAGAACGTTGTAGAAGGTGTCCCATTGGCTTTGTTCTCAAGTGTTTAAACTATTTTTTACTTAACAGGGAAAGAGTTGAAACTGTTATCAGCAGCATTTAAGTCCATTGTTGCCTGATTTATGGCCATTGTTATTCAATCAACGTAGTTAGTATCCCTTGTCATTTAGTTCCGGCCCCCCCCAACCACAACTTGACCTGCAGAAAGTTCTCGCAACAAAAACAAAAGCTTACAACTACTTTTTAGTTGGCTCAATTAACTGTGGGTTGAAATCATGCAATTTCATTGTCCAGGTCCGGCTCGGCCCTATTCTTACCTATTTTTACCTTCACCCGCAGTGCAATCTGCATCTATTAGCCCAGTCAGCCGATGGCTCTTGTGGCAGGGGCCGTTAAAACTTTTTGCAGTTACGTACTCACAGATACTTACAACTAGTTGGAAATACAACACTAACCGGCAGGACCCAAAGGACCGCACGCCCACCGATGCCAAACCGCAAATTCATGCAACAATTGTTAAGCCAGAAGTTTGCCACGTGGCCAAGTTGGGTAAGGTTAAGTGTATTATGCGCATTAATGGGCTTTATCTAGACCTAGTCGAAACTCTTTGGGCACACGTGTTACGGCTGCTAAGTAGCCGGCCCCCAAGCCATTAAAGTTTTTCTATTTACGGCACAGCTTACGGCCTAACCACAGAAACTTTTACCTGTGCGTTAACCAGGCTGATAATCAACGGGATCGCTCAGCAAAAAAACAGCTGCGCATTTTCATCATTTCTATACCCTTTTTTTATCTCTCGAGGTTTACCCACATCGACTTGGGCGTGGCCTTAGCTATCTTCAGACGTAAGGTGTACAAGTAGTAAGCTTCTTAATGTGTTTCCACAAAGTTTCATTTGACATAAAGTTTGAAGGTCCAGCAAAAACTGTGAAACATGGCTGGAAGACTATTGAATGCCGTAAATTAATTTTCAAAGATCAAGTCAATGTTAAGACATTGGTTTAGTGCCCAAAATGTTGAAAAATTGAAAAAAGATGGAATATTAAAAAAAAGAACCAGAGAAACTTTCATCAATTGGAATAAAAAATTGTCATATATTTTTAATAAGTCGAACACTATATTGTATCTGACCTAATACTTAAACTGTCTTGGGTTAACCAAACCGCCAATATTTTTCAAATTATAATCCCCATCATATTCGTTGCCAGAAACCAACAGCAGAACAGCTATACAAATTAAATGAAATATCCTTTTAAATTTAAAATAATGTGAAGATCCATGGTTCGAATCAAAACCTGGATTCACTGTCGAAAAAAACTAGATTCGTGAATCGAACCTAGAGGCGAGGCATTGCTTCAATACGGGAACCAACAACAATTTTCTTTTGGGCTTGCACTCAAGGTAACTATATTCTGTGGAAGGGTATACGGGCAACGGTGCGGTCTACTTTGCATGTTATTGTTTATCTTGTCCTTTTCCAGTTTGATGTCCGGCCGTGTTTCCCTGCTTTGTCCGCCGTGCGCTAATTACAACTTCATGAGTTGCATTTTGAGCGTGGGCAAAAAAAAACTTTTTAATTGTTGTGGCCTAAAGTTGGGCATAAAACTGGCTTGAATACTCCCTCCTGCACAATGACATTGCAGCTGCAATAATTGAGGTTCTTCCGGGAAGTGTCGCTGACATTTCAAAGAATAAATGATTTGTTTAACCGCACTTGACATGTTTTTTTTATGCGAAAGTACATGTGTTGCATATATGTATATATATATATATATACATATATATATATATGTGTGTGTGTGTTGTGTATAAATGTCAAGTGGCAGCCAACATTTGTAGAGTGCGGTGCTAAAGCTTATGCTACGCTTTGATGATTGTAATTAATTAAATGCTTGTTTTAATGGACGACCGTTCAGGTGTTCAGGTGTATGTGTGTGTGTGTGTGTGTGTTTCAATGGATATAATTCATTTGTGGCTTGTGTATTGATTTTCTGCAAATGATTTTTGGCCAACCGATTTGTAATGTGCATTAAATTAAATGCTTTGCTATTTGTGCTAATTTAAGCATGCAAATTTAAGCAATTTAACCAGTGCGATTGCCATTAAGAGCTTCTGTGTGATTAGCAATTAACACACAAAATCGATGAATTGAAGACTATAACTTAAAATTATATCAAGCCAAGAAATTCTATTATGCTCGTCAATATTAAGCTCCCTTATAAATGTTAAATTATTCATTTGACGCTTGGTTTATATATATGCCAGCTTTTCAGTATGCGTCACTTAATAAAATTAAAAGCTGTCTAATTATGCCCCATACAAAAGCAAAACTAACATTTACAGCCCCGAAAGCTTCAATGCAATAACATCAGGCAATTAGCAGCCCAAAAAGGGGGAGAAACCGAGAAAAATCCTAATGATGAAAATTAAAATGGAAATTGCCACGCACAAAATATATTTTATGCCCAACTCAATGGCGCTGGTTTTTGCGTGGGCGAAGCCCTTCAAAGCCGAAACGGCCTTTAAGGCGTGCTAATTGATTATTCCAAACTGTTGTGGTTTTGGCCGTGCAACCTGCCGAATAAAACCACAAAGTAGGCACATAGAAAGAGCATATTCCCCGTAGAGAAGAAAATCAATCGAAGTTGCCCGCAAATTTAATTACAGCCGAGTGTCAAGTGAACAAATTGTTCTCAAGTCCACATATAAACTCAATTGATTCTTGTTAAATGCGTCAAGTGTATGTGGGCTTTTTTCTGAGTGGCAAAATACTGCTGAAATTTATTTATAAATAACAATAAGAGAAACTTTCAAGGATAATAAGTGCAGGATGATATAATTGAATGTAAGCCTTGTTTGTTCTCGAAAGCTGATGGGATACGAAATATTTTACAATTCATTTCTTAACAATATTTATTCTTAGATTTCTGTGTAAAGCTGAGTTTATAGCCACGCCATACGATGGTCAATCGGGTTGTGTGAGTTATTTTAAGCTTAATTTTACTTGGAATTACGCACTCGCCAAGATATGAGCAAAAGAACGTGGGTATTTTTCGGAATGTCAATCAGATACTCTTTATACTCTTGCAGAGGTTGGCAGGGACGTTTTCTTCCCTATATGGTATCTATATTATTGATCAGTATTAACAGAACAAGAGTTTTTGTACAGAAAACTTTGTTTAATTTTGTTAAGATAGTAAAATCAATTATTTGGGACTGAATTTAAGACGTTTGTATTTAATATAAGATCTACACGGATTTATTTTACGAATAAATCCCGACTAGAATATTAGTACGAAATATAGTACGAAACGTACTCAAATTTTAAGTACGAATTTAAGTATTTTAAACTTAATTTAGTATTACATTCACCAACCTGGAGCTACTATAAGTATATATAAGAAGAACAATCTATCAAAAGTTGAGGTTTTGTGGGAAAAGACAATTAGGTATAGATATAATTTCTATGTATATTTAAGAGTTCTTTATCTGGGGCATCCGCAACTATTTGTTCTTTCTCTTCAGTAATGAATTATTGGAAAATTGTCTAAAATGATTTGTTTAATAAACCGAAAATTAACACTGAACTGAACTCTCTTTAAACAGAGAAATTGTTTAAAGCAATGCTCATTTAAATCATAAATTTCCCATTAGGTTGCCAATTATTTTGGCTTTAATCTTTAATTGACCGTTAGGTCAATGGGTGTTTTTTGTAGGGTACTCACCTGACGGCCATGCCCGCAGCCACGCTGGCAGCCACAATGATGAGCAGCAGGCCAATGCATATGGCCGCTATGGTCCAACAGATGGCGCCACAGTGCCACATTTGAACGCTGCTGACCAAGAGCCATTCATCGTAGCCCGGCTGAATGGAGTGCGTTATATAACTGGCCCGGCCGACGCCCTTGCCGCCCTCCAGTATGAGCAGTGGCCGCCATTTGTATGCGGCCAGCGCAGCGTCTGCGACAATATCCAGGACCAGGAAATCGTATTTGGGTGCCGCCGCCGTCGCCCTGCCCCGCACTATTTGCGTCAGCAGCAGATCGTAGAGCGTGAACAGATTCATAAAGGGCAGCAGCCTGTCGAGGCTGGCATTTTGATGAGGCCACGCCTCCACCGGCGCCTCCGCCACTGCATTCAAACGAAAATTCTGCACCATGGCCATGCCAAGCCCGGCCGCATTCAGAAAGTGCCGATGCTTATCGCTCAGCAGCGTCAGCACCAACAGATTGCTGCTCACGAGCCCCGACCCGGCCAGCTGCGGCCGGCTGCTATTGCCATGGCTATTACCATTGCCAGGGCCATTTGCAGTGGCCGCACTGATGTGCGCCAAATGTTTGTAGAGCCGATGCTCGACATTCAATGAGCTGGCCACCATATCGATGAGCAACACTTTCGTGTGCCGCTGCTGCTGCTGCTGCCGGACCCATTTGCCGCTCCGCAGCCAACGCAGCGTGCTCGCATCGTTCAGCGGCGCCGTAATAATTATGGCTAAAGTCACGAGTGAGAGGGGGAGAGAGGTGTTACCAGTGGCGTAGGCGGAACATTTTATTTGGAGGTGGGCTTTGAATTAAATGGGTTTTTTTTAACTATTAACTGTTAACGTCAACCTCATCTTTTCGAAAATTCCATTATTTTTGTAGTTTGGTTAATATTTAATGTGAATTAAAAGAAATACATATTTTTGTTTTTTGCCATTAACTTAAAATTGAGAACTCAATAAACTATAAAAAGCTCAAATGTTAAGAATGACGTTCCAGGGTTAAAAAATATATACTAGATTTAAATCAATTTAAAATTAAAATATGTATAATTTTTTTATTTTTATTATAGGTATTTGTTAAGCTTAAATCCGTCCGTCTCTGCGTCTGTCTCTGTTAACTTATCGGTTGGAATTCCTGTGTACCATAAACAGATCAAGTTTATTTCAAATGTATGTATTATATATTGCCCCACCCCTGCGCTGCCTACGCCACTGGATGTCACATATGCAGATTTTGCTTTCTGATCGGTGTTCGACTGGCCAATTTTACTGACACTGTCGGCAATATACGTACCTTTGCCCGGCTTATCCTGCCCATGCAGGTCACGTATTGTGTCGCCAATTTCAATGCGATAAGGTATATGCAAGTTGGTCGCAATAGCCAGAGGTAGGCCCCAATTGTCGTCTGCAACAAAGAGTGAGAGAGAGATAGAGAGTGAGTAAGAGAGAGAGAGTGGGTGGCAGGCCGAGCAGCTGTGCCACAGCCATTGTGGCTACTTTACGATTTCCAGCTGAAAAGAAAATTGCATTTTTGCTGCACATTGCCGCAAATTTCGATTTTGATGCTTTTCGATTTGAGCCAACACATGCTGGCTTATTGACTCCCAAAATGTGCTCCACTTTCGCGTGTGGATGAAACCTAATCTTAGTTATATTTGCTAAATCAACTGTGCCTGCAAACGAAAAGCTTTTTTCGCACTCGTTCACGAAGTGAAAAGTGCATATTGGGTTTGTCCTGTCAATGTCCTGACCGACCGTCCGCCCGCCTGTTCGTATGAACGCCTCTTTTTCGCCTCTTGAAACTTGGCATATATATTCGTGTATATCCGAGTCAGAAAGTGTTAAGATTTAATAGCATTAATATGTCTTTAATTTATATATCTCACTCAGTTTTAAAGCTACATACATAAAAATTTGCAGACAGATGGCACACAAATTTCTTGGCTAAGCCCACTGGAAGCGCGGCAAATCGAGTTAATCTACATCCCTTAGTTTTAAATAAAGATACATAGAAATATGAAGGCAGATTACCGATGAGCAAATCCGCATAATCCGGGTAAATCAAGAAAATCCGTATATTTTTTTTAATTGAACCAGATTGATTATGCATTTTAATGAGTACAAATAGTGCTAGGGTATATGTTGTGGTTATTATTAATATATAATTAATATATAATATAATAATTAATATATAATATAATAACCGACCCCGCAGGTTACACCCGACTGAAACGTTTCCACTTGTTTCAAAATGCACCAATAAAACATGGGTATTTGAAAAGTGTCCGATATATTTACTCTCACTTTAACATTCGTCAAACGATTTAAAAATTACACTCGCCAACAAAAACTAACTTTAAACTATTTTCCTGCACTTGACCGAAAGAAGCGTTTGTTTGTTGGGAAGACAGGCTTAGGTCTTGCAGTGGCAGCTCTTGAAGGCGTCCTTTGGGGCCTGAGGCACGCCGTCACCCGCTGCGGCATCGGGCTGCCGTGCTTCCTTTGGTGGCTTGTCGCACACCTGGGCCATCAAGCTGCAATCGGCGCGGGCTGCCTCCGGACACGGGCACTTGTCGATGCCGGCGCCGGCGACGAGTTTGTCGAATTGTTCCTGGGTCATGGGCGCCTTGGCGACGAACTTGTTCTTGGGACAGGCGTAGATCTTCCAGTTGGGATGCGGCGGCAGATAGTCCTTTTCCTCCTTGATGAGCTGTGCGACCAGCTGAATGCAGATCTCTGGATCGTCGACGGCCTTCAGCAGATTCCGCTCGAAGGCCTGCTCCTCCTCGGCCTGAACGCGCTTCATCTCGACGATCTGGGCGTCCAGGTCGGCCTTCATGCGACGCTGCCTGCAGAGCACCATCTCCCGCGTGACCGGCGGATGCACGAAGCAATTCTCGATCATCTTGTTCTCCCGCTGCTCGGCGTCCCAGCGCATCTTGCGCTCGATCTCCTGGCAGATCTGCTGCTTGAGCAGCACGTTGTACCGGGCGGCCTCCACGCGCTTCAGGCGCGTCCGCTCGGCAATGTTGTTCTTGCAGCACGTGTCCACATGGTACAGATCGTCGATGCGATCGTTCATCATCTTCTCGATGCCCAGCTCCAGGTTGCGCATGCGCCGCACATACGCGATATACTCGTGTGTGGCACGGGCCAGCTGCTGCTTGGTCTCCGCGATGCGCGCCTTGGCCTCGGCCTCCAGGCGCTGCGTCTCGCGTATGAATTCCTCGTGCTCCGCCTTGTCGGCCTGCCAGGCGGCGAGTTTGGCGCACCTGCGTCGCTGTATGTCCTCGAGCAGCTCGTTGCGGTATTTGATCTTGTCCTTGTTCTCGGCCCGGTGCTTGTGCTCGAAGTCCTCGAGGCGCAGCTCCTCAATTAGCTGGTCCACCTTGATGGTGTCCTGGCGCTTCTCCTCGCGCTCCTGCTGGCGCTTCTCCTCGTGCTCGGCCAGCTGCACCTTCAGCACCTGACAGATCTGCTCCTGCATCTGCTCGCGCTTGCGCATCTCGTATTTGTGCAGACGATCGTACTCCGACCAGCGGCGCTGCTCCAGCTGCTGCCAGTAGTGCTCCCTCTCGCAGTCGCGTCGCTTCATGCGCATGTTCTCCTGCATCTGCTCCTCCAGGCACACCTTGGTATTGGCCAGATCCTTCTGGCGCAGCGCCTCCCGTATCTCGTAGCAGTTGACCATCGCCTGCTGGATGCGCTTCATGTTGACGAATTCCTTGTGGCGCTTGTCGCGCGCCTCCTTGATCTCGTTGAGCTGCTCCTGGCGGCTGCGTATCTCGTCATTGAACCGATTCCTCACCTTGCTGGCGAACTCCTGCTCGAACACCTTGTCCTCGCCCTCGAGCAGCGTCTTCAGGCGCTCCGAGCGCAGCTGGAGATCCTCGCTAGCCACCTGCTGGGCCTTGGCCACAAGCAGCCCGATCTGCGTGTGGAGGCTCTTTCGATCGGTGCGCTCGATGAACTGGAAGTGTTCTTCTCCCTTGCCGTTATTCTGCATTTTCCACTCTTCAATTAACCAAATATAACTACCACGTAGGACAAATTTATTTTATTTACTTTAGTGTTACACGCATTGGTTATGAAAGTCAACTATGTACTGAAATAGTTCACTTTGAGAAGGAACAAACCTTAATATTTTTTAAAATCGTGGGAATATTGACACTAGTCGAGCAGCCCACTAAACATTAACTTATTTTCCGAGGCGGAGCTTTTGAGAGAATTTAATTGATATTCAAATACATGTTAAATTATATTTAATTTTGAAGAATTCGTTAGGGTTTGTTTGTAATTGTTATTAAATGTTACTTTACTTATATCGTTAGTTTATAGTTTTTATTATAGAAAACTTATATTGAAATTTGTTTGTATAATCGAAAAAGTTTATTTTTTCGCAGTGTAAAAGCTTGCCGTGGAAAACTGTTCTGATTTTTCCTCAGTTGAAGCGCAGGAGCAGCTCATAAGTAACTCATGACTTTTGCATGTGAGAGGAGTACAAAAGGCGAGAGTATATAGTGTTTTATGCATTGTCATGCCTAATGACAGATTTGTGGGCACCGAAATTGCATAATTTATGAGCATGATTCAGTTAGTGGGAACGCACGCCGACCGACGGAGCTCATTGGGGCGTTTTATGGTTGTACCTTAATTGCCAATGAGCAGGCGAAAAGTGAAGGTTAATGAGATATTACACATACGTCATGTTGTCAAAAGCGTTTAACGCAATTGCCAGCATCGTTTTGTGTGCGTGCCAAAATTAAATTATGTCGTTGTGCTGGGCAACAGTTGCTGCCAAGGCGCTGTCTTCCCCCAAAGAGACCGACTGCATCAAATATTTAAACCATTCACAGCCTGATGTTGTTGTTTGTGTTTGTGTTTCGGTTACTGTTGCTTTTACTGTTGTGCCCTGAGTGCCAGATCCTCGGGCTGTTTTTTTTACCAAAAGCATTTGGCACTTGTTGTTGCTGCTGTTCCTCCTGCCCTTAACTCAATTAGCAATGCAGCTGGCACACTAATTAACTGAGACGCGAGTTGAAAGCTTGCACAACTTTTGCACAGATGTTGCACCTACGCGTTGCCAGCAAGTGTAACCCCATGTGTGCGAGTGTAGCAAACTTCTCGCTGTCTCCCTGACGCGACTCTTCAGTTTCCCCAGCCGAGATATTGGCAAGCGCATGTTTGCCCAAGTGCAAAATTGTGCAATTACTCAACAGATCCAGCTCGGCAACGTTGTCAGCACTTCACTCGGCTCTCGGGCCACATGATTTTTGGCAGCACTTGTTTCTGTCGTTGTCAGCGCATTTTGCGGACAAAGTTTGTGGCTACATCTTGGGCCAATTTAGCATATGTTTATCGCAGAAACTCAATACACCCAACATTCAAGCGGCTGCACCAATTCGCGTGGGTTCGCAAAAGCCGCTCAAGCTGACACGTTCCATTAAATATTTAAATAAATATAGATATTTAAAATAAAATAAAGAGACTTGAAAATTAGAATATATACTCGTGAATACCCGCGTCAGTCTGTTGGGAAGTTAAGGAACAGTTCGCAATGACAAAGTTCCAAGTAAAAATTCAAGGCTTTAAAGGGTTTTGCCATAACAGGTTTCAAATAAAAAAAATGGTTATAGCAATTTATATATTTTAAAAGAACATATATTTAAAATTTTTTTTTAAATATTGTTTTTTTATGAAAATAATATCATATCTTAATAAATGTACCTTTCGTAAGTATCGTAATAAATCAATCTATTTAAACAGTTATGTGAAATGGGCATTATAAGAAACGCATTTTGTTTTCAATATCCAACAGTTTTTAATTAAATGTAGAAAATAGCTTTCCCATGAACAGTAATGATTTCCCATTTATTGTATGCCTTGCTACAGGCCTTTACAAGGAAAGGATATATTATGCGGATGGAAGCCCATTTCCGTTGTTATTTATTTCATTTTGCGACCAACACTCATCAACACACAAACATACAAGCGAGCACTCACATCATCTTAATGCATTTCTATGCAAATAACATAACGCATACGCCACGTGTGACATGTGCTGATTGCATTTTTCGAGGTGTGTGCGATGGGCCGCCCCACCGCCCACCGCCCACAAAGTGTTACAGTTTGCGCCACATCTGCGTTGGCCACGTGGCCAGGCCAATTTATTTACCTGCCTGGCCTTTTATTTTATTGTGCTGTGCATTTGGCAACACAATTGTTGTTTATATTTTCGGTTTTTGCTTTTGGTTTGTTTGTTTTTATTATATTTCGTAGCTGGAAAAACTCTCTAACTATTCCAAGCAAAAGCGCAGCTCATTGCAAATATTTCGTTTACGCTTGAAATTTGATGTGGGGCAGTCGTTAGCCCCACTCTCACAATATATGTTTTTCAACGCAGTTTTTTCGTTTACCGTTTTTTTCCAATTTAATTTTATATATATTTTTTTTGAGAGTTGATTTTAAAAAACATCGCTTGTTTGACCAAATTCGCTGTCTACAAAAAATCACACACACACGCCCGAAAACTAAAAAGGCATTTTATGAAATGTTTGTGCATGTGGCTGCTTCACACACCTACACACACACGCACGTAAACATACAGTTGCCCATGCCAACTAGCTCACACAGCTGCGGTAATTTAAATTTTAAGCAGAGCATGAATATTTAAATGCATAAAATGAAAAAGCACAATTGCAAATATGTGTGAGAGCGTACACATAATGCTACTACAATACCCACAAAATGTGTGTGTGTGTGTGTCCTAGCTGTTAGCATATGCAAAGTACAGACAGTTGGCCTAAGTATGCGCTCTTACCTAAGCGCAAGGATGAGCACAAAGGCGCCTCTCCTTAGCCTTGGTAACGTTGCAATACAGGAATGTGTACATGTATGTGTGGGCTGGGGTGAATGGCAGCCACAAAGGATTGTGGTAGCTGAGGCATAATCTGGCTGGCTCAGCTCTTTCATTTTTGAAATATACAAATTTTTAAACAATCTTCGTTTTTCGAATTTTGAAATACCACTCTTCAGTTTCTTCATATATTTTCAGATACTTAATTATATAATGATTATTCGCATTATGTTTTTCTATCGAATTAACAATTAACTTTGTTCTTTTAGGTGTACATATGATAGGGTTTATGTTTAAATAAATTATGATAATAAAATAATTGTTTGCAAAATATGTGAATTTGTATGCTAACTATGTGATAGCCATTTAAGCACAATTAAAATTAATTAAGCTGTGTTAAAGTTTTAAATTATGTAACATGTTCTATTAAAATGCCTTTGTGAAATAATACTTTCACAATTATTTGCAGAAGGCGGAAAAAAACTTGATTTATTAAAGATAGCTCTTTTTTTACTATTTTAATATTTACGGCTATCAACAGTTTAAAAATATTTTCGAAAAGAATATTTAGGTGACATCTTTATTTTATTTATTATTTAAAATTATTCATAGCTTTTATACCGGTCTGTGTTAATGACTGAAAATAATTTTGAAATCCATTCCATTCGAAAAAAGTAGTTCATACATTCTTTTTAATTTTTAATGAAACTTTGGAGTATACAGAATGACGCATAGGATACCATATTGTTGGATTCCTTCAACGTCAACCATTTTTTTGCGTGAACAGAATTTTTGGAAATTCCTCTAACATACTTGTTGAAAAGCAGTCTAAGCACAAAAGCTTGTAAACTGTAGCCTTTCACAGTGACTGGCTTCATTGTGGCATGTGCTACATTAAACTGACATCAAAATGTTTCAAAACTGAACTGAAATACGATCCCTTAAATTAAGAAAGCCAACTTGAAAGTACTATGAGCAAAAGTTAAATTTATGCACACACTCAAAGGGCAGTTGGGCAGCCATTAAAATGAAGTTAAATTATAATTCACTTAATGTGCGTTAAATAGGACGAGGACTGCGTTGAAAGATATGATGTTTATTTGTATATAACAAGGAATAATTTAAAGTGCCAGAGCAAAAGTTACCCTATTGAAAGTTCTTGGCTTTAACATTCAAGCCTGTCGACGGATTGAACTCAGCTATTAAGTTCAAATTATAATAATAAAACTAATTGTATTTAAAAAAAACATAAAAGTTACATTTTTAAAGTTTGTGAGTGACAGAAAGGGTAAATTAGCCATAGTGAATAAAAAGGGATAATTCAATTATTATAATCGTATTTAGCATTTTCTTTTTATATTTTGTCGAATATGAAATATCCTTGAGGCCGATATTTCCTATTGAAAGCTTTATCATATCGTAGTTCGATGTTGAAAGGATATTGCTTTTATGGTGGGAGACGGTGATATATACATAAAAAAACAATAAACCCAAAATTGTTATATTCGTTACATATTTGCTGACATCACTTTAATACCCTAGGGAAGGGTATCACAACGATGTACTAACAATAAGCGTAATGTGGCCTGGTGCTTATCAATGGACGACACGCCGAAGAAAAACTTTATGATAATTATGCACGTGATGATTAAGTTAATTATGTATATGTGATGTGTGCGTCAGAAGTTGTAACATACTTTTAAGTGGAAATATGTAAATAGCTGTGTGCAGAAGCCATGGGTCTTACACTTTGTAAGGGAAAACTTTTTGCAGTCTATTGAAATGCAATTAAAGTTTAAATTGCATCTGTCGCCGCATTCTTGTAATTTGCATTATGCATGAGATAAAATCTTTACGCAAAAGTTTCGAGCTCACAGCCCGATTGATTCAGTCGAGGGATGTTGTTATTGTTATCATCTGCACTTTGTATATCCTCGGGCGGACAATTGCCAAGAGTATAACGAATTTCAATATAGCGTTGACTCTGTTGCAGTCACATACAAATGTTGATTTGGGAGCTGAAAACGATTTTAGTTAAAGTCAATGTCGACTTCAATTTCAGGCCAATCAGCACATAACTAAGGCAATCAATTCTGGCATATGGCTTTTTGGACACTTGGCCACCTTTAATGGCCTCGAGTCCATTAGCTGTCACTTAGCATAAAACAAATCATAAATAAAATGTGTTTCAGCCATGACAGGCAATCGGGAATGGCAGACAACAACTCGAGCCAATTATGTTGTCATAAAAAGCAGCTCAAAATGATTTCGCTAAGCCAAATGAAGGAGCCTAGCAACCAACGTTAATTGTTAAACACTCGAGATTAATATCGGGGGGACCAGGGCGAAATCTATTTCTTGAGAGATACACATGTACATCTCACACACTGTCTGTCTGCCCTGTCGACCGGTCTCGTTTATGGCCTATTTATGGACAACGATGTTGGCCCATTATTCATAAAAATGTTTGACCAAAATGCGTACGCACATTCCTTAAGGAATTACTGTTACATTCGGCTCTGTTCTTCTGTGTATAAAGCTGTGTGTGTGCGCGCATAAATCAGGGAAACTGTGCGTGTGTAGGTCTATGTGTGTGTTTGTGTGTGGCCTCCGTTTACCCAACTAAGCGGCCACCAGGGCCTTGGGCTCTTCCTCTTTAATTTCACAGCTGTCTGCGCTTTTTTTGGCATCTGACTGAATCACGTAAAGCGGTTAGTTTCAAAAGTTATGAATGTTGTATACAAAAATATATTGAAGAAGTATATATATATATTTAAGAAGAGAGGTACCTTTGTACAATATTTATTTTCTCTTAATTATGAATGGTATTCAGCTGTCTTCTATTAGTATAATTAAAATATGTTTTATTCAGCTACAAATTATGGCGATGCAATTCAAGAAAATAATAAAATAGATATTGTAAAAATATGGTTTTACTTTTTATTGCTTTTTTATTTTCCATTGGGCACTGCTGTATGAAAGGATGGCAAGAATCGGAAAAAATACCAGTCTGCTACATTTATTTTATTATCAAATATTTGTATAGTGTATAGCTTAAGATTTCAATATTATTTTTCTGTACTATAAAACCTATAGGTAGAGATATTTAAATATTTATATAGAAAGTCATTGTATGCTTTATTCCAGCGTATATAATATTTTCTTTTAAGAACCTGTCGGCTATTTTTAAAATAAAAACCTGTAAATTTAAATTAAATTCTAAAAAAGTTAAATTTTGTTTTAAGCTGTTGAACTGAGTTAATATATATACTAGCTCGATATTGTCGAGAGCCAACCACTTTGTAAGGCGAATGCCATTCACATTTATTTTCTCAATTTTATTATGCGATCCACAGTTTTTGGCTGTGTGTAGCAGCTTTAACTGCCTGACCGATTTTATTAGCTGGAAATGCGTTGTCTGCAACTCGTACTACCCATATTTAATACCCTTGCCACCGCTGTCCATGTAGTTATGACGTCTCGATGTGGGTTCTGTTATCGCTCGCCTGCTTGGCTAGCAAATTTACATTTTTTCCTGGCATTTTCTTCGCTTGTTTTTATTGCTGCGAGCACATTTTTGCCACTGATGTTTTATTTTATAACTTTGTTTTTATACAATTTCTCAACTGCTGTCACATCATTTACAATTTTTTGTTGCTATTCTCGGATGGGGTCAAGAACCTGAGCCACTTCGTTCAAGTTCAGAAATGGCAAATACTTGATATTTGGCGACAGCTTAGGCAACCGGTTAACTGCACACATACATATGTATGTGGCTAAGGGCAACATCTGCGCAAACAGATGACGCCCCCAGCTCGTCGCCTATCCCAAAAAATACGCCTTTTGTTTGAGTTTGGCCAACGCTTTGCGCCTGTTTGCATACAATAAACATTTTATCTTATGGGTCGAGGCGCTCGTTCAGCTGCTGCCTAATTAATTAATAAAGCAACAAATTCTGCGCATCTCTTTGCTGCTCTTTGCCCTTTACACCATAGATACATTGCCAGAAATAAAAATTGGCTAAAATGGGAAAGTAGTAAATTGGTCAAGATCTTAAAAAGCAACTTAAAAGGACAATAAACAATATTATAAAATTCTGATTGAGAATATTAATTCATCAAATATATTAAAAATAGATTATGATTTGGGAAAAATAAAATAATATCAGAAATTCACTATAATTATTTTGTTCCTATTTTTAAAAAATTGATGTTATCTCTATATAAAAGAAATTCAAAGAACATAAAAAATGAATTAAAAGTATTAAAAGAAAGTTTAAAATCGTGTTAAAACACATCAATTTGTGTAAAAAGAGAAAATCTTTAACTTCTTAACGCGCGATTTTCAAAGCCGGTTAAAAAGTTCGTGTAAAAAGAGAATGAAGTGTATTTATATATTTATATTTTTGTTAAGTCTTTAATTAAGGGCACAGCGCTGGTTTACTGCTTCAAATTAATTAAGCATCTGGTCCTTGCATGTGAATGCAGTAAGCCCTTGTTGGCCTTGTCCGTGGCTGTTGCTGCTGTTGGTCATGTGATTAGTTCTTGCCACCTAATTAAATTTCAAATGCAGCAGCGTCACAATTTAATAGCTGTGCTTGTCTACCCCAGTGTCAACACACACACACACACGCGCACATGGGTACACAAACACGCACACACAAGCGTACTATGGTCACAGGATATGCGGTCGACTGGAGCTCAACGTTAATCATAATAATGTCACCACTAATTGCATTGCGTATACGCACACGTGTACTATGACTTGACTACAAGCCGCGCTGGCTGCGCTGTCCCTGTTGCTCGCTTGCTGTCTTTATAACCGGCCCATAATTTGACATTAGTTGGGCTATCCTTTGGGGAGCCGTCTCAGTGTCCTGGCACCTGCTTGGGCATATCTAATATAATGCAGGCAGCTTTGCCTGGTCCCCAACTGTCTGAAGCGTGCTGTGATAATAACAAACTTAAGCATATTGCAGGCAAGGTGGATACTACTTAACAGTTAATTTGTTTGGTATTGAGAAAGCATTTCAAGCATGCAAATCTGTTTATTATCTGATTGGCAAACCAATTGATGGCTCTATTGATAGTGTTGTTATGTTCTTTTATATAAAGTAATAAATTTAAATTTAAATTAATTATTGAAACTATTAAATATACGAGTTCAGATTCAGATAAGAAGCGAAAAGGGGTGAGGGGTGAGGAATAAAGTACTGCTAGACAAGTCTGTTTGTTTGTGAAGGAGTCTTTTGCCGATGGGCTTTAACTATAATAATCGATAATTTTAGTGGCAGGGTAAAAGCGAAGCGTTTTCATTTCGATGTAAAAAAGTCCGGAAAAAAACTTTAAATCTGAGCAAAAAATGCAGAAACTTTAAAAGAAATGAAATCCAACAAGCCGGCTGAAATCTCTTGTGTTAAAGTAACCCATGAATTAGTAGAACTATAAATAGGAATAAAAGTAAACAATTCCTAACATTTAAATATATGACCTGAAGCTGAATAAAACCAGCTTCAATCTCTAAATTTCTTTTAATGTCTTTCTCTAAATTCTTTGCATTTATTATTACTTACGTATTTACTTGCTTTAAACTAGATAAGGAGAAAAATGTTACATTGTAAAACGCACAAAGCTGCATTCAGCAGGTAAATAAGTTTATAGGTTCCAGCTTCATAGTAGGGTTTTAGAAGATTTATTGTAATTAAAAACCTCTGCCTCTCAAACACAATGCTTATTTTCATTTCAATTAACATTAGTCTAGTGGTTCATTATTGTCCTCTGTGTGTTAGAAGTGCCGTGCAATAAAAGCAATTTAATGCAAATTAAATGCTAACAATCTGGCACGTTGAAATAATCGGCTATTTAATCAGGAAATAAGCGTTAACTTACCGCCAACATAGATGTCAACCTGCGTCCAATTCAGTTTGCTGGCAATGCTCCGCACGGCCAGGGAAATTGCCTCGAAAGATGGTAGAAAATTGCTCGAGATCTGTAAAGCAAGATATAAGAATGTTTAAAAAAACACTTCATCGTTAACGAACACACAAAAACACCAGTGAGACACACACTTATATACATAGTACTAGCTGTCAGTGTGCCATTTAATTTTGCGCTTTTGTTGCCTCATCTGGTATTTGTTCTCATTTCGCTTCACCTTTTGTCTGATTTGAAAGCAGCGCAAATGAAAAGCTAAATATAACTAGCACCCAACGGTTGCCATTTTGTTTGTTAAAGCTAAACAAATTAAATGTTTCATTCTTCTGGAATACTCGATTGAGGTGTAAATTGATGGTGTGGGGAAATTGTTTCACACAGTCAATGAAATCATTTTGATTAATCCGGTGTAACAGTAACGGTATTACAAGTAAAAATATTGTAGCATAAAGGTTTCGACAACGAAATACTCTTGGTCGTATTTTTTAAGAATGTCAAGACATAAATTCAGACCTTTTTATTAATTGTGGATCAGAGTGTATCGAAAAGTGAGCATGCGAAATAGGAATTTTGAAAGACATGCCTCTATAAAACAAAACGTTGGTGATTTATACCTCGACTTTCACAATCTAGTTTTCTTTTCATTTTACAATTTTATTAAATTCACGTATTTGTATGTGTTTAAATTGGCACATTTTACATATTCCGGATCTTCTTGGGTATAAAATTTTCAATTATATCAAAGGATTTTAATGGCAAATCATGTATTGTTTAAGTAAAGTTCGTATTAAGGTTTAGTTTATGCTATATATTTTTTTACTAAATAACAGTTCTGTGCTCGGTTCATAGTAATCTAGGTGCGAACCAATTTGGTTCCAATATCTTTAACACTGAAGTTCATTTAGCTATAATTTCTATATTTTCGCTAATAGAAATAAACCAATATGTATGCAGTATTTAATAAATACAGATAAATATGAAAAGTATTCAGATTGATTTAAATCAACCTTTTTAAAATTTAGTTTATCTTAAATTGGATTTAGGTCTAAAATTAATTTTGTTTTTTAGTAAATTTAATGCTATATTTTTTTGTGGCACTAAAGTTAACGATAACATGCATTAAATTATGTCTGCTGTGAGTTATTTACGAGCCTTGTCAGACAGCCAAATCGGCCACATTACTATAGACAATTCAATCAGGTTTAATCAAAGCATTAAACTCAATGTGTGTTTGTGTGTGTGTGTGTGTGTTAGTTTGTGTGTGGAAGACACAACACACAACAAAGTTCAATCAATAATCAAGCCTCACACCCAAATAATCATCGTACTCAGGCATAAAAAGGTCCCTGCCCATTGCCTTTGAACGGAAAAATATTCGATTTTGTATTGGCATTGATGAGGGCCAGTCTGTTGTTGCTATCAGGAGCTGGCCAAGGGCCTGCACGTAGCTTAAAGTTATTTGGTACCTTTTTGACCTTTTTTCTTTATTTTTTATTTTTTGGCTGTTTCTCACATTTTGTTTGGACTCATTTGTTGGCTTGACTTGAGTTTGCGTCCTGGACAGCTGCTCAACTTGGCTGGGGGACTGCTGTATGGCTGACTTCCGCGCCTGCCCCCTGCTGTTGGCTGCTTCATTATTTTGGTAGACGAAATAAATTGAAAAACGCTTGAAATACGTTTAGGCGCACACAATTTTCTACAAAATTGAATTTTAAACTCTGCACGAGGAACAACGGAAGCAATCAGCTGAGCCAGCAATGGACTTGCCTGATCTGATTAGGCAATGATTTGCCATTTTTTATTTATTTTTTTTTTTTTGATTTATATATTATGGCACATAAGTATAACACACAATACGATTACTTTGCTTTGTTGTGCAACTATGCGTATACACAATAAAATTGAGGGTCAATAGTACAGAGAAAAAATAAATAAATATAATTGATGTGTGAAAATTGAGCACGCAACGAGTTGGAGAGAACAGGTGGCACTTAAAGCTTTTAGGAAATTTATATTGATCTGGAATGGGTATTGCAGGTACTTGAGAACTTACTAGCCGATATTTTTGTCATGTTTTGACGGGAAAAGTGTTTTTTTGTGGCGTTTACTAAAACTGATGCCAACAATAAAAAAACATAAAAACTCGGGTTATTTAATTTTGATTGAAAATTGAGTAAGGGTAGTAAGAGAAAATTTTTTTAAAATAAATAATGCTATGGAGAATTAATCAAGAAGACAAACAACGATTATAATGATATCAGACATGGGCTGTTATTTGCCAAAGTTGTGGGAGATTAAAGTCTGGGAAGACAGAAAATTGAATTACCTCTGAGCGATTTTTTGTGGCGTTTAATACTAATATAGATGCCAGCAATCGGTTGAATACATTTTTTTAAGACAGTTGTATAACTTGTTATTAAATGTTTAGTGAGCAAGTAAAATCGATTATAAATGTTTCCACTTAAAGCTATAGCTTAGCGGGGCTCAAATAGCCGCAAGTGTTCGCACTAAGTAAATAATGTTGGAGCCCTCCCTTGTTTACTCTGCAGCTCATCGATAAGCCGTGCAGATGTGCCGAGCAACTTATACTACATTTGGTGCGAGAGCACAATAAAAACGCAGCAAATTGTGGAAACAACTGCAACACTTGGCATCAAAGTGCATTTCGGATGTCTATTGACACAACGTGACCAGCCATGGCAGCTCGGGCATTTGCTTGCTCCGTTTGGTCAGTTTGCCGGCTGCTAAGTGCACTAGAGCCGATGGGGAATACAGGAGATGTCTTTTCGGTTTTATTGTTTTTCGTTTGTATTTGCTGGCACTTTGTTTTATTGCTGGATAAATTGTTAAGCATTCAATCAATTTAATTAATTGCCAAATTAAATGAAACTCATGCCAAGCAATCGAGTGCCCTGCGCATTCTGTTCTTTGTATACAGAAAATGAGTTTCCGGCGCCATTGCCGTCGCTTCCTTTTTTGTTACAGGTGAGTTGTCCCACAAGGCAGCGCTAAGCAGTCCAAAGCCTATGCAAAAGGGCCAGAAGCGTGCGTAGAATCAACATTAATCACAGCTCAGCAAATATTTGACATTTGTATGCCCCCTAGATTGTCGGGCCTCATGTTGCCGCTGGCTTATCCTTATCCTTATCCTTATCCCTTAGTTTTCCTTAAGCAGCGTCATTTTTTTCATGTTCTCCTCTTCTCGGCGTATCCCTACAGCACAACAGCGTGGCATATTTATTCGTATTTTCATAATTTAGTTAAAGTTTTTTGCATATTTGTACGAATATGAGGGGATCCCTTGTGCTTCAAGCTTGCGAAGCTTGTTAACATATATATTTGCATTTATTTAATATGTGCATGTTATTCGCATTGCAAATATACGAAATAAATTGAGTTATCTAAACATAAACACGTCGTAATAAATTAAAAGCATGCAAGAGTCCTTGTCAAGTAAAAAATTTAAGATTGTAGCAAAGTTAAAGATACAAACATTAATTTAATATAATTTCATAAGCTCCTGTGTAGGTTTTCATATGTCAGTTTAACTTTAAAAATGAATATTTTTTATATTTGCAAAATTATAAATATTCCTTCATTCCGTATATACCATTTTAGGGGTCAAAAAAAGAAAACGTGCTGCGATGGAATACCATCAAATAGTTACTATTCTTTTATTGTAGTTTGTAAACATGAGTTAAATACAGTTAAACTTATAGTTATGCTGAGGAACTATTAAATTTAAAGTATTTATCTGAGATCAATTTGTTTACACAGGCACAAGAACGAACAAGTCTTAAAATCAGCTCAGGTCAACTTGAAGTTACATTTAATTAAAAATTTTAAAAGCAGGAGAAAATGGGTCCTTATGTTTCTATATATATCTTGATATTTATATTTTAAAACTCATTAATTTTGCTTAATTTGGTTTTTAAAATTGCATTTCATACTTGAACCATAAGGAGGAAATTAATTGAAATACATATTGATCAGCATCGCAACACAGTCGATATAGCTATGAGTTGGAGTATTTTAGACTTGGATATAGGGAATCTGATAGTCGCATACTCGCACAAGAATTCCCGAAACTTAACAATGCCCAATTTGGACATTGCCTGCGATCAGTTTTTATCGTATGCAGTGAAAATATGTTATGTGCCTAAAATAAAAATGGTAAATTGAGACGATTTGGCTTTTATTTTTATATTTAAGCATAATATACTTTTTGTGGCCTCTGTTGTGAGCAGCTGTCGTTTTCAGATAAAAATTAATGTGCGCACAGTTTTTATTCAGTCATTATTATCAATATACAATAAAAGGCGAAAGTTGTCCCGGACACTTAATTTGCTGTCATTTAACTGAAAATAAATGGCCAGAACATGCGTCTGCAGTGGCAGCAGCAGCAGCAGCAGCAGCACATTAAGTCGCAAGAGAAACAGCAGCAGCCGCAGAGGCAGCAGTGAAATAAGTTTTTGGAGCTGGCCTAGTTTGGTCAGTTCCATATTCTGTGGAGCAAAAATGCAGAATAAGAGAAATAACTGTTCTTATTTTGTGGCAAAGTGGCAACAAACATTGAGGTGCTATAAAGTTACACAGCAAAATAGGCCGGAGAGGGCTGGTTGTCTAACCAAATGGCTGTCAGATTGAATCACATACACATAAATGCCCTCTCTTCATAGACGCACACACACACACACACACACACACACACACACAAATGCAAATCACACACAATGCGCACGTGCTGCTATTTCCAAATGGTTTTCACTTTCGTTTAAGCACATGGCAAATTTGTGTTTTCCGCTTTTCCTTGCACCCAAATTGAAAACGCTGTGAATCACGAAATGTTTGTTTGATGTGTTTCAGTGCCAGCCAAATTGTCTTTTAATGCAAGTTCACTAGTTTTTTTGCTCAACGTCAAATTATTCACATTTGCGATTTATGTGCATATTCGAAAAACGTATCCGTCCAACTCAGTATTCATGTGCCATTCTCCTTAAAGTGTATTTGATTTGACAGCGCTCTGGTAATGTATTGTTTGCCTTTGGTAAGCTGATATTGTGCTATGCGTAGAGCTATAGACTAAAGTCTTAGAAGACGCTTCTCATATTTGTTTACTTCTTGGTGAGTATTATATGTCAGTGTGTGCCAGCTGGTTTTCAGACCAGTTTCATGTCATGTCAAACTACCGGTCAAATATTTACTTGTTGGTTTTAGGTTCTGTCATGCAACAAGAAATACTCTCGTAATGCAACTTAGCCTGGCTTTAGTATATTGCAAGAGGGTTAAAGGCTTTTGGGCTTAACATTTACACTGACATAATAATATGAATTATTATCCTGAATTCATATACATATACAAAAGCACTGATTTATTGCAATGGTTATGTAATATTGATTTTATTCTGCTTTTAGTATACCGTTTTTTAAATTTGTGTTCTTTGATTGCAGCTAGATAATTAACTATATTAAAATATTTGATAAGCCAAATAAATTGATACGATATTTTCCACCGAATAAAATGGACAAACACTCTGACACGTAAAGCTCTCGGATCCATAGCTCCCATATTTCAAATGCCCATAACTTTGTCAAAAGTATTTCTTTTGTCCTCTTGATTGATTCTGCATTTCAAATATATTCATTAATGAAAATAAATTTTTTTTTGAATTTTTTGGCAAAAAAAGCATGTAACCCCCCCTTACTCATTTTGGAAAAAATTTTTTCTTCAAAATTTAGAAATGCAAATTTACATTTTTAATCGATTGTGGTTGTCACAATTAGTATAAAAACGCCATTAAAACCGATTCTGAGGGGGTCAAATTTTTTGTCAAAAATCATGCCAAAATTGACAAAAATTTTAACATGTAAAGCTCTTATATTTCAAACTTCCAAAACGTTCCCAAAACTGACCCGATTTTCATGTTTGATGGCATTTTGGTCATGGTTTGGGTCTAGCTACCATATTTCAATCTGACGACCTACTTAAAAAATTGTGCAAAATCAACGCAAACATACTGGCAGTCTGGTTCAGTTAACTGCCAACCGAGACGTTGAAGGAAGGAAGATTTTAAAACATTTTATTATGATGATGAAGCTGCCAAAATATTGTCACAATTGCCGCCCAATTACATGCCTCACATTCGCTGACTCCTGATTATCTTTTCATTTTATTTTTCCGGCACATCTTTATAAATAATTGAGCGAGGCATAAGTGACCGTCCATTTGTGTGCGTTTTTATGCGCGTGCAAAGGGCCACAAAAAAGGTTAACAAAAGGATCATTGAATTTATGATTATTTTGCTGCAAATTGTTCAGACCTTCCGTGCATTCCCAGCGGCCACATGATAAATGCAATTAATGGGCAGAGTTTTTTCCACAAAGAGCTGGGTCCTTTGGAAGTCTGACACCGAAGAGCTTTTAGGTGTATATTTCTCGTGAATTGGGCACTCTTGTTATTCTCGCTAATTGCAATTCGAGACACTTTGACATTTGGCCACGACCAAACGAAGCTGACAGGAGGCTCAGCGGGAAACCTAACGTATCGCAAAAGAAGGCTAAGTCAGCTGCCAGCTTACGATATCAAAAGGCGCCGAAAATGCTAAAGGCAAAAATGTGCTCAATTGAGGGAAGTTGAGTAACTGATTTCATACAATATACTTGGTCTATTGTTACTGTGATATTTACCTGGCAGGCAAGGCGACTTTAAATTAATTCTTTTACTGTTTGCTAATTGTACATTCATTAAATTTACTGCTAAATGAAATATAATTAGTAAAGCGTGGGGATATGAAAGAAAATAAAATAAAGAGCTACGTGCACACGTGTGGTTGCCACCTTATATTGTTGAAAAGAAATACACGCTTCACTAAGCATTGGTGGAAAGGATTTGGAGGCAACCAATTTTTGGGCCAAGAACTTGTTGCTTCTGAGCTTCAGAAATGTTGAAATAGGTAAAGATTTAGTTAGTTTTTTTACAAAATATACTAAGGACAGTAAAACAAATAATTGCGTAAATACTGTTAAATATCCTTTTAAATGAGCTTTACAATAAATTTACAGAAATGCAAAGATAAAGTTTACAAACCAGTTTTATAAAAATTTGATCAGTGAAGAAAACCTTTCACTTGTTCAGATTAAAGAATAAATAAATGTGTGGTTATATCATAATTAAATTAAAGCTATATACAAATTCAAGAAGGCAGGTTTTTAGCTCGATATTTCAATTGAAAGCGAAATTATAAAAATTTGATCAGTCAACAGATAATAAATAAATAAATCTGCAATTAATTAACCAATAAAATTTAATTTAGAAATGAAAATGTAATCAGATTAGATATTAACAATGCACACAATTCTTTTAATTATATGTTTTATTATAAAGCTTACATCCGGTTTATGTCAACTAAATGATTTCCTTCTTCTTCAAACGTTTGCTTCGATTAGTAAACCGAGTTGTGGATGTAAATGGAAACTTGCCGCAACAAGTAAATTTGAAAATAAAATGGAAGCCTTCAGTTTTTTATGCAAATTCTTTGGGCTAAGCTTTAACCCAGTGAAAACATCCACAATGGCTAGAGGCTAAATAAATTTGATAACATTACGATGCAAACTGAAAATTAAATCCATCTCAACTAAAATAGCAACAGGCATATCAAATTCCGAGTGTTGCCCAACATGTGGTTGGGGCAATTAGGAACTTGTGAGGGAGTTGCGTCAAGTACCCCACAGCATCTCATTTTTACATTCCAGGCATTCCACCAGCTTTTAGGGCCAAGTTTCTGGCTGGTAATGAAAAACTACGTCTTTATGATGAAGCAAGCACTTCTAAGGCCAACTCAAGCTGCACTGAAATTCTCAAAGTAATTTTCATAATAAGCGTAAATAAAAAAAATTTAAAGTTTCTAACTTGCCCAAAAATTGAGGTGAATCTCAGGTGAATAGCATCCATTGGGGAATAAAATGTAATTTGGGTCGGGGCATTTCGATAAAATCAAGTTATCTAACTCCGTTTTAAACCTAGTAGATGTATAAACATTTATCAGACAGATTACTGATGATCTCCTCTAAAGATCGCACAAACAATTTTTTTGGCGTAGCTTTTGCTACAGGCAGAGAGATTACTGAAGAGGATGGAGCCGAAAAATGTTTCGACTGTTTTATGCTGTTATTATACTGCGAACCCGTACAACGTTTTTACTTGTACTTTTTTAGTTAATGAATTTAAGGCTTTCGTTTACTTCTGTATCTGGTCAATACAATTTATTATTGACTAACCAATCAACATGCAAAACAATAAGAGTATTATTTTTTTAGTTAAGTTAAATTTGTGGAGAGCTAATGCCCCGAAAATTGGGAAAGCTAAGGAGGAGCTAAAGCGGTAGGTAAAGCATAAAGGATTTGCAGGCCAAAAGTCAAGTAACTAATTGCTTTCGACCAAATGCCACAGTAATATATTAGCCTAGTTGCATATGTGTTAATGACACATTTAATTGACCATCAGCACGAAGCTTCTCGCAAACAGGTGTGGGCGTGCAGGTGGGCGTATCCTGTCATAGCTTGTGCACACTCTTAAGGCAAAAGCCAAACACTTTGACCATACACGTGCACACATATATACATATATATATATATATATATATACTTTATGTGTATATACTGTGCACAGTGCAGGCGGCGCCTTAAATATGCATGCCACCCCAAGCCAAGCCACGCATGACAAACGGGCTGCCAACTTATTTGCACCTGCATGTGTCGCAGCTCTTCTCACCTGTCTGCTGGTGACTTTTATTGGTGTATGTGTGTCGCTTGCGGAACTGAATTGATTTTCGATGCGCATCACGCAAATTAAGAACAATTTCATTTTCATTCGCCTCGGCTCGTGTGATTGGCATATTTGATTAGAGCCCGGCCAAAGGAACCAACAAGTCAGTTGCATGCAACGCAACCAGTTGAGTTCCATCAAATTAAACTTTCATCTGGATTTTCCACAAGATGCGTCTGTTGTCTCGTTGCGTATACCAGCAAATGATTACGTATACGCAGTGTGCTGTCCAGTTGAGTAGCTTTAAATATTTTTGCAGCTGCGACCCCTCACCAATATTGCATTTTCAATACTTTCTGTCTTGCTGCAACAGCAATTTGCACTTAAAGTGCATTAAATTGTATGTGTAAACAGTTGAAATTTTAAATAGGTTGCGAATTTACATAATCTTTGGTATATTCTCACAAACTACTTTATTGCATAGCTACATAAATTGGTTTGGCAAAATTAAGACAATCATATTAATTGTCAATTAATAAATTCATGGCTTGCCAGTTTAAAAGATAAAGAGAGCCACATTTTCTATTTGAACAACCAATGATAATCAAAGTACATTGTGCAACAGCCCAAAAGCGTTGAGACTGCAATCTAACTTTGCTGATATATTGGGAGATTAAATTCATATTTGATAGTTTAAAAGACAATTTAAATGGCTTTTACTCGGCCATTATAATATGGAATTGAAAAGTACAATTCCTATACAAGCATATGATGTAGAAGTAATTTTTAAATATTTATGTTATTTGTTTGGCTTTATCCTGATTCATATTTTATTAATTGAAAGTGTAAATTCAATATATACATTTATTGAAAAAAATAGCCAGTGTCGGATTCTGTCACTTTAGACAATGTCTTTTTGAGATTTCTAATCGCTTTATCTTCTTTGCAAAGATATACAATATGAATTGCAGTTTTGCTAACTTGAGATGCATTAAAATGCAAATGCGCATCTGAACACATTTTATAAAAACGTAGTAAGGGTGCTCTTGTCGGAAGTGCTCGATTGGGACATACCCTTTAGAAAGTTCTGAATCGACTTTGTACATTTATTCTTAGATTTTTTATTTAAGCGCGCTTTACGAGAACATTCCTACTTCATATGGTTTCCCTAGCACAAAAACAAGTTCCGAAAATGTATTCAAAATCCGTTCCTCCAATACTCTATTTAAACTTAATAGGGTGAAAGATGCTTCCTAATACCCGTGTTTACTCATTTTCAATGGGTACAGGGTATAAATACAGTTGCTCAGATTAACATTTAAATATAAAATCATTCAATCAATTTGCGTGAAATAATAAATAATCGACGAGCATTTCCTATTTAGTCATTGCATTTCGTTTGAATATCCGTGCAATTACGTATAACCGACTGCGTAATACTCTGTTAACAATATTAAATGATCATAAACGGTCTTAATCTCAATCATTAGTAATAGTAGTAGCTATTTTTGCAATTTCCTTACACTTCATCTGACGCGAATATACAGAACAATATATTTCAGCTTCTTAGATTGTGCGCAAAACCATGTACTCTTTTTACATTTTAGACAGAGTATAAAAAGCTGTTGAACAATCAATATGGCCAATTATTTTACCCGTTTTGTTATCCACAATTGCACGCAATTTTCAGAATTTATTACAATGAAAATGGGAAAACTAAAAAGCATTTATTCGCTCGGTTTTCTGATTCGATGGAAGTTTGCAACGAATAAGAGAATGAAAGCAAAGAAACCAGAATATACAGGCCTAATTAAAGGGAAATATGGTCGCTTTAAATTTAAATTTCAGTTGCCTCGTTTTTATCGAAGGAAAGTGAATTATAACTTTGCCAATAAAAGTAAAAGTGTGCTTTTTGTTGAAGATAGTGCAGTAGTATATGGGAAATATTGGTTAAACAAATATATTTTATTAATGTGTAATTATTAAAGTTAGAAAATTCAAGCCTTACTATGTGTCTGATATATTCACAGAATCTTATCCTGATCGAATGTTATGTAAATATAATTCTTATGATTATGTGATAAAATAAATTAAAATTATATAAAAATTCAGTCTCTCAAATAAAGAGCACTAAAAATGTTATAATAAACTGACATATTTTTAAAATTGTTTTCAAGTTCTTACATGGCGTTTTGATTGCTTAGCACTCTATAAACACATATTAAACAAGTATTTAGAAGGAGTTTGTATTGCTCACCTCCGAGTAGTTCATACATGTCGAATTCAATATTAAAGTCGTGAGCTTTTGCAACATGAGGTGCAATGACCCAACAGCTTATCGCAGCGCCATAATAAACAAGCCAATTTCAGCATTGAGCTGCTGCTGGCAAACAAAGCTCCATTTGCTTTGCCATTTACTGCAAAATATTGCGTATACGTAAAGTGTTCTTTCTTGTTGGCGCATGGCGAGCCCTGAGAGGGGACGAAGACTCTGAAAGAATGATCAAATGTGTGGCGTGGCGTTCTGGCAACTGCGTTGCAAGTATACTTTTGTGTGCCACACACACACACTCACGCATTTACAAAGGACATTGGACACACGAGTGCACTTAATTGTGTTTGTGTCTGGTGCGTCACAATGACCGCCAACTACAGGAGTTGCACCAGTGACAAAAGCATAAGATGATTAAGAATATTGATTAAAGCCAATGCGGCAAGTGTTTTATGTGGCACAAGCTGAAAGAACTTTTAATTATTATGGGGAAAAGTTTTGCGAGCTGTAAATTATATAAAGTACCTGATATGAGCACATCAAATATGATGCATAAAATAATTTAAAAAATGAAAGAAAGTGTTGAATTTAAGTTAACTTAAATTTCGAGTGAAAATCCGACTAATTCGCTTTTGTATAGAAAGCAAGGCAGGTACGCTTAGATTGAACAACAAATTGGGTTTGACTTTAAGCTTATTTGGAATGGAAAAGAAACCTAGAAAAGATTAAATGTGGTGCAAATTGGAATTGAAATGCGAAAAAATACTGAGACAAGCTAAAGGCTCTGAACCAGACCGCACGTCTTTTGAAAAGCGAGACGTAGTACATTCTTAATGCCTCTTTTGAAAACGTTTTATATATTTTTTTTAAAGAGTTATAATACTTTTAATGCATTGAAATCGAAGACAAATTTAATTGAAACTGTAACATTTTGTTTGTTTTGTTAGTTTTGAACGAAAAATAAATTAAGTGGATTTAAATAAAAAGTGCAAGGAGTTAAATTTAATTCTAAATAATTTCTTGTTGTTTTGCAAAGCATTTCATGCAATGGTAACTAAAGTAACCTTTGTAAGTCTAGAATATTTTTGCTACCGTTTGGATAGTATATCACAGAGCGAAAATTTCATTAAAATACTTGGAGACACTCTGCCGTAGTAGGAGTTGTTGTTGTTGTTTTAGCTGCCTCTGTTGCAATAAATCCAGCTCGCAGCTGGGCCGCTGCAACCTGACATTGTCTAAAAATAATTACATCTGACTGCATGCGAGTGGCGCGAAATCGAATTACAAAATGCCAACGCGAAGATCTGCTGCAACCAAATGCCTGCCGCTGGGCGATAGCGCTGTGGGGGCGTGGCAGGCGCGTAAACAGCAATCAATCATGGTACTGAAAACAAGGCTAAGCAACAACGGCGACAACAACTAGCTTAACAACAAGTGACAAGCGAGCAGGCGCCTGTCATCTGCTCTCAATTCGCATGCAGATAGCTCAGAGCTTAGCTCTTGTCTATGGTTTTAATGGATTGTGCACAGTGGACCAGCTCTTTAATTTACATTTCTACTATATGAATAATGTCATGATGCGTTTTTCCGGTCGATAAAGCGTATCGCAGGCTTTAGTTTCGCCTGGGCAATATATATACTTTACTACTAAGTGATTGCAATAAGTATTTTTACCCAAATTTCTTAATCAGAAAAGGGTAAAACCGATTTTGAATATATATATTAGTCGATAGACTTATGGAATAAGGGAATATAATTTTTATATTATTTTAATTAAATAAAAAACCCACTTTTAAACCGCTTCGAATGCATAAGCCGAAAGGAAAGTTAGAAAATCCTCCGGCGACCCCAATGTAAGTGCGGTCTATAAGTGTTTTATTTGTTATTCTTGCATTAAAGAACAACAAACTTGACAGATGCGCATGATTTTTATTCATTGTCATTATTTCCTTTATCAGCATTGTTTTCGCTGGACTCGTGTGTCCAATTAAGCCAGAATGCCGTGCAAGAGAAACATCCTCAAACTATTTATAAGCACAGAGCTGGAAAATGTTTTCAAATAGTATTTTTACCACTGGTCTTCTGACTAAAAATTCTTCCACGAAAGAATAATTGTGGCGTAGCTGTTATATAAAACTAACGAGCAGAGAAAAATATATAAGAATTCGTTGCTGTATGCAGGTATGGCATTTCTGGCAAAAATACCTTTTTTTAATTTATATAATGGACCCATAATGCAATGGATGTTTTCAATAACAACGCTGCACGTTGCCACATCCTTTATTATCCTTTTTATATATTTTTGTATACTTTTTACCCGCACTTTTATGCAAATCTAAAACCAAAACAGGTTGGTATATTATGCATGACATGACCGGGGTAAATAGTAGAATAGTTTTAGTGGTATTTAAGTCAACTTTGGCTAGCATATGCACAGGGCTTTAAAGCACACGTTGTAAAATTTGTTCGTAAACTTACTTGTTTTACCGCTCAGCAATCATGTTTACGAATATACAACTTATATTGCTGCAATATGTACTTGGTTGATGGTTTATAGCTGAATTTAATTTTCAATTTCTACTTATATTTTTCAAGGTTTTTAAACGCATTAAAAGTTAATATTTTTCTTATCTTACATTTTTAAATATTCTTCGCATTTATATTATGATTTTTTCATGTTCCATGAATTTTATTTAATCTCACTCCTCACTAATTGTAAATTTGAAATTCGCGTTATATTTTTCTCATTAATGAATCGCGTATTTTTTGTTTAAGTGCGATTCTCGCAATTATAAATATGTTTATATAAGTTTTCCTTGTTTCATATTAATGAATTTCTGACAATATATTTTTTCTCATACATTAATAAATTAAAATGTGGGAGCATGGAAATTAAATTCTCAACTGAACTTTAACAAGAGTTTTTTAATATTGATTATTGTATTATTAACCAATCAACTATTTTTCCATAACTTTTTCACACGTATATTATTGGCTATATATCACTTTCAAATAAGGCTAATAATATAAATAAAATGTACAGAGACAGATTCATTAATTTTCGACCATTGGAAACCTGAAAATTGATTCTGCTTTCGTTCGTTTCTAGTGTTCTGTTTGTGCAAATAGAGTTATATAAATCGCACTCGTAAAAGGCGCTTAGTATTGACAACTGTTGAGTAGCTCGGATGCCATCATTGCTATCGGCAGCAGAGCTTTGAGCTTCCGATGCGATTGTCACTTGTCAGGCTGATTGAGTGAAAGGCAAACGCCGGTCATGCCCGACTGGGACTGCCACGCACATATCTACATTTTGTGCTGATAAACAGCAATGGCAACTACTAACTGGCTGACAGACTGACTGACAGACAGGCTGACTGACTGCTTTGTAATATGCTTTGGGTCCCTGCGAATTGATAGATAAATGGTAAAGTCGATCAAATTACATGCAGCGATTGCAAATGTGCATTTGGAAATGACTTTCTTATGGTGACTTCACTTGTCTCACGGGCTTGCATTGGCAAATGCATTAATCTTCATTAAGTTGTTTGCATGTTCGCACTGGGATTAAACGCTTGTTAATATGTACATTTCAATGTGTATCTCTAAGCACAGCTCGCATTTGGTTGCACGCATTATTTATTTAAATTCAAATGCATTCAAATGGGTCAAAGTCAATTTGCCGTATTAAGCAACTCATGCGGCAAGAACCAGCAACAACACGTAGTAAACTAGCAAATACCAGGCTCATTTGAGTGCTCATTGCTAAGATACCCCGTAATTTGTCTAAAATTATAATTGCCAAGATTGTCTATTTCACCGTGTATCAAAAGCTCTAATATTTGTTAAGTTGTTAGCAATGAATCTTTGCGCAAACTATAATTAAAAATCAAGAAAAGTTATTTTCGGGGTTTCGAACATACCAATCAAACCTTAAGGGGCTATATGGTTAAAATTTTGCATATAAAAAAATAAAGATTGTCATATGGTCATATAATATTCTGTCTGATATTTATATTTTATGGGTATATACAATTTTAGATTTTTGGCCCTATGTGAAAGTCTTTTGTAAAGCAGAGGCAGCTTATGAGTTTTTAATTGTTTTAAAAGTTTTTAGCTAGTAAATAATATTACCCGCATGTACAAACTTAAAAGTATACTGTATTGATTTTAGTAAATAATATTTAAAACACAAAACTAAGTAAAAATACATAAAGAGTAGTAAGAGCCGCAAAAGTTTAGCACAATGGAGACTGGAAAATGCAGTGAATTGTATGAAATTGATATGTAAAAAACACTGCTGGTTGGTGTTGCCCGCTTTGGTCCTTTAAATTCAATGACCGTTATGGCAAACTTAGTCCAAAATATGTTGATGCGGGATTTCTGCTTTGTTTGTGTTTGGCCTAGAGGCGTGTGTTTGTTTGTGGGCGTTATGTGAAATCCATCATTGTATTTGCTCAGCTGAACAATAGGCATAGTATTACAAAAAATGTTTACAGTTGACGTGTTGTTTATATTTTATTCAATATTTCTAATATTCATATTTAGGTTTGAGTTTAAAGAAAGGAAATAAATATAGAAAATATCTTCGTGTACACCCGTCGAACATGTTAAATATTTCAACGCCCACAAGAGTATGGCCGAGCTGTGGAAATCTATATTTCCCACAAATTGCAAATTATGGTAGTCTTGAAAGTAACAGCTTGAAAGACAGTGGCATGAAAACTATCTACAAATAAGTAAATTGTGGGAGATATATAAATTTGATCCATTTGCCACGCTCCCAGTGTGCTTAGCCAAAAAATCTTAACTTTTTATCTGATGTGGGTATATATGAGTATTTATTCCAAGCTTCGCAATATTGCATTCATACGGACAGGCTTTACACAAACGTATGTTGGCTGTTGGGTGTAAAGTAAATTTTTTTTGTCAATATTTACCATTCAAATTCATTTGAAATGGGTTTTTATTTTCAATTTAAATACCTTTTTTCTATCGCTTTCATTTTGTAGATTTAGACAAAGCTGGCCAGGCTCTTCAAATTAAAACGCGTTTTTGCATCTACTCCAATAAGTAATTTAACCGAAAAGAATAACGAATTCCGATAACGCTCGTTGAAAACTGGGAGACAATGAAGAATGCAAATTGGATGCTTGCAAATTAGGTTTTCGCCGTTTTAGTTACTTATCTGAAGCAAAGGGGGAGGAGAGAGAGCGCGGTGGACTGCAGGGCGTATGCGCAATGCCGCTAACGTTTAAGCTGCCTTTAAAGTATTCAAAGCATGCGATTGCGATTGCCTGGGCGGCAGAGAGGGAGATGCGCTGTTTGTTGTGTTGCTTCAGTCCCAAGGCGCCTGCAACATTTTGTAAATTTGCAACTTTCCCAGGCGAGCTGTGCGGCAAACTGCAATTTTATTTGTGTCGCTGATTTAAGGCGCGGCCGATGGGCGTGGCCGCTGGTCGGACCGCTGCTCGGTGTCTGATTGTAGGCGTGTGCTATTGGACGCTCGATGCATAAATATTGCGCAGGGCATAAAAATCACAGTTAATTGCACGCTTTGTTACTTTGTTGTCCAGGGTCGCTGCTTTTATGGCCGTGTTTTGGGTGTTGTTGCTGTGTTCGTGTTTGCGTGTGTTTGCGTGTGTTTGTCGCTGCAGTCGAGTTCGGCACCCGCCCCATATGCGTTGCATACTTTCCAGCGCACCCGCTGCGATTTTCTTTTTGTGTTGTCAATTAAAAACACTTTTATCTGCTACATTGTGTAGCGGGTCCACACGGTTGGGCTTAGACTGCGAGCTCGGGGCTCAGAGCTGGCACAGTTGGCTCCTGCGGATTAATGGGTGTCCATGTGTGGGCGTTGCCTGCACTTAAATTCCAACATACACATGCGCTTGGTTTAGTGCAGTTTGTTTTTATGTGTTCGTGTTTGTCTTGAATGTTATTGGCAGCTGAAAGTCCAGCATTAAGCCACCTGTTTTAGAAACAACTGATTTTTTGAGGCACGCAAATCGAATCGCCTGATTTCGATCGAATCTACATCAAAAGCCTGTCACATGCAATATATTTAAGTGAAATGTAAGTTAGACAAAAGTTGATTGTCTAATAAATGACAAACTTTAGTAACGTTTAGTGTTTTGGAGAGAAAAAACCAATAGTTTTGTATTTACATTATTGTGATTGACTTTAAATACATAAATACATCAAATTATGAACTGCTATTTTTAGTATATTTTATTCCTAGGAAAAAACTATAATTTTAATTTTCAAGCGGTCAATAAGCTTTTAATAAATTCCTACAACACCAGTGGAAAACTTTATTTTAATTCATAATTCCAAAGAATGTATTGTCATTTTTATCTTTTATTTCTTGTTGTTTTTCCATGAAAGTGTTTACTTTGTTAAACAGCGACTTTACTTTTGTGCAGCATTTGCAAAAAAATAAGTGCTCGAAATATAGAAAATTTTATCGTGTCTGCAAATGTGCGACATTAGGCAGCTCTTAGCCATAAGCTCAGTTTATGCTGAATCTGCTCTCACTGCTTATTTCGGTTTTTTTTTCTTCGAGGCGTTTTAAAATAACCTTCTAAGCTGACCTTTTGCAGAGGTAAAGAGAGAAGGCTATTAGGCATATGTTTATTATAGAAGTAGAAAGAAAACAAGTTAGTGAGAGAGTGGGAGAAGAGAGACATATAGAGAGAGAAAGAGAGAATCAGGAGTATAGCTTACTATCCCCCTTTAATGAATTCAACTTATGAGTCAGTGTCTCAGTGTTCCATGAATTTTAAATTATTTGATTTAGTTCCATTAATTGTATTTCTTTTTATTATACTTCTGTTTATTTCTTTCTCAAATAAATTATATTCCCAAATTGTTTAGCACTTCTTGCGATATTTTAAAATTTATAAGTAATATGCAAAAATATTAGTTACAATTTAAATGTTTAAGTGCTTATTGCCCAAAGTTGGCAATCGTTGGCAGAAGAATCTTCAGACTCGTGCATGATGCTTTTTAGATGCTTTAGAGTGCTTACAGACTTGCCTTTAAGCATTGCATTTGATGTGCATTTGCATTTTTTTTTAATAATTTTGCTCGTTCCACTTCTCAATCCGTCGCTGTCTTCGTCGTCCGCTTCTCGCCCCATTACCATAAACCGGACAGAGCCCAGCTGCTGGCGCCAAAAGCGGCTCGTAAAAAGCAGACAGCTGCCTGGCTAAGCAACATTTTTGTTTATGATTGTGCAGCACTTTAAAGTTAACTCTGCAAAAGCTGAAAACACAAAGAACGAACAACAAACGTGTCACCTATCGGCTGGAGGCAGCGGCAACGGCAACGGCACGTGCCAAGCTGTGAAGCTGTCTGAAATATGGGAAATTTTCACAGGTTCTCGGTGCATGTTTGCATTTCAGTGCCGTGTAGTGCGGCGACGGCCTTGGCAGCACTGTCCTGTCTGAGTGATTTAAATGCTCCTCTAGCCAACGGTCATTGGCATGCATAAAAATCAGAAATTATTACGATTTAACATTGTGAAATATTGTCGCTCGACTCCAACTGCAGTTTCCTGCTGCAGCCATCAATTGCAGCACATTGCGAAGTCCTTACCATACCCATACCCATACCCATACCCATTTCCATTCACATTTTTATCAGCTTGAATGTCTCATTGGACGATTTGCATGGAAATTATATGCATTTCAGCTTTGACTTTGCCTTTTGTCTGTCTGCTTTGTTTGCTTTGGCTCTGCCAGAAGCTATTTATCTTGCTTTTGGCTTTTGTCTAAGCTGCATATTTGATATATCATCATGGCCATTCTCTAGTTGGCTATCACAGATCATTTCAAATTCGCTGCTAACTCGCTCTCGATCTTGTCGGCTATTCTGTCGCAATTTGTCAGCATATTTTGCGAAAGTCAAAGTTTTTATTAAGAAGTTGGCTACAAGTTCGAAAGTGTTTGTCAATCAATTGCCCAATGTGCTCATAAAATATAAAAACGCAAGAGCATTTGCAATGAAATACCCTAGACATATACAAAATACTTGATAGGCTAATTTGATTTATATAAATTTTTACCAAAATGCTATAAATTATTTTAGTTGTCTTATTTTTAAAAATAAAATACATTTTCAAGAAATAATTTTAAAGATGAATTTGAAGAAACGACAATTTTTCTTGAAGTTTCGGCTTCGCTCTTTGTCTCTATCAAGAATATATACATGTACATATACCATAAATATGAAAATATTTTAATACAAAACTACCCCATATTGCCCTCAGCAAGGTATATTGAGTTTGCGACAATTTGACTCTATGACAGTTGCCCAAAAGGGATTGGAATTTTGACTTTCTTATAAATTCTGTAACACATTTTGTGCACTTTGGCATGCACTTTAAATTAAGTGCGAATCGTAGTTGCAACAACTACAACAATTTCCACTGCAGTTGCCACAAAAACTAATTTCTTGCCGTTGCCAACTTTTATCAAGCAATTTTGTTGCAACATATTTTGGTAAAGTCTCTCTCTCTCTCTCTTTTTCCATTCCCGTCTCTCTATCGCTCTTTTATTACAGCCTTAGCCTCAGTCTGTTTGGCATTTCCGACCTGGATTTGCATTTGCTTGTCCTTCCAGTTCCTGCCAGCTTCAACTAGCTCAACTTTTCTTGGGGGCGTTGAGAGAAAATTGTTAAATTTGGCTACAAAACGCCTGGCGGTCAACCTAGGCGAGCTTTTGCCTCCAGGGTCGGGCTGTAACGAGTGGGCTACAATCTTTGGTTAATTAACGCAGGTGGGAACTCATTTTGCTAGATGCGGAATTTGTTGCAGCAGAAATAAGTAAGTTGGCATAGATAACTAAAAAGTTGCTAAGCTTCCAAAATGCCAAATGAATACATTAGTAATTTAATTATCATTTGAAAAGTGAACTGAACCTAATTGATCAGATATATGATTAATTTACTATGGAAAAAGCCATTTAGTTTTAACCATTACTTAAGATTGTGTTGTAATTTTGAAAGAAGAGCTAAAGTCACAAAAATTACTGATTTATGTTAGTAAAGATGATCTGAAGTGAGGTAACATAAAGTTTTCCACTGGTTTAAGTTGTTATTAAAATGTGAACAGAATATTATGTAGTGGGTTACACCCGACTGCAATATTCTTCCTTGTTATTTGTAGCTTAAAATGTAGTTCATGTTCGTTTTGTTATAGTTAATTAAGTCTAAATAAAAAGATTATTGGAACGAAGCTTATAAAATTTCAGAATGAGCTGATTTAATATTCGATAATTAAAAGTAAATGTTTGCATTTATTTTGGAGTAGAATATTAAAAATAAATGTTAATAAAACACTTTTTGATTTGAAGAACAGATCTGATTCTGACAACGTCGTGAATGTTTTCAGCCACTATATTTAAATAACTCCACAGATGTAGTTTGTTATTTTCTTCTTATTACTTGTCTTATATAATCTTATATATTGCAATAAATTTTAAAAATGAAAATAAAATAAATATTAAAATGCATTTTCGAGAATACTCATTAAATGGCATTAAAATAAATGAAATTGTAAATCAAATATTGATGGCACCTTAATTTAAAATGGGAGCATACTTTGGGGACCGTAATATAATAAAGAGTTCTGTTGCTCTTTCATCCCATTAGATCTTTAAGTATTACATATATAAACGTATACTTACTTTCATGCGCGGACAGGGCCAGAAGACGACGCTCTTGTTGTATTCTTGAGCAAGCTGCTCGGCCAGCTGGTGACAGTGTGCCAGGCTGCGGGTATCTGAGAGTGTCTCCTGCTCCTGGTGTCGCTGCTGTTCCTTTGGTATCTGTGAGGATGCTGATAAAGTGTCTGCCGACAACTGTTTCATTTGGGTTTGCTGCTGACGCGGCTGCTTTGTTGGGTCAACGCCATCGGGGCTGAAGTCCACGTCGGCGTCTACATTAATGCCCGCATTTAAAGTCTTTACAACGCTCGTGTATTTGGGTAGCTCGAGTAATTTAATGAAGCCACTTAAATCTGTGCGTCAGCAGCGCCATCGTCGTGGCCATCATCGGAGAAGGAAAAAAGTAACAGAAGAAAGAAAAAGAAACATTTTATGTGGCATATAAAAAGCGTTGCATATTTAAGCCCTTTGTGTGTGTGTGTGTGTATGTTTGTGTGTGTGTGCTTGTCCGTGTTTGTGTGTTGTGCTTAAGAGGTGTAGTAACTGTAACTGCTGATGAAGGCAGTCGACTATAAGCGGTGTATGTCTGCAGCTCTCTTGGAGTGCCTTCGAGTTCTTCCACAGTGCCTGCCAACTGTAACTGGCAAGTGCTGTGAGTTGTTATAAATGCCATAATTTACATGATGCTACATAGCTCCATAAAATGCATGTTGCTGAAACCTATGTAATATATGTGACCGCTTTATGCTGATGACACTTGATACTCTAGTTGTGCTCACAATGGCTGCCTTTGGGCACTAACAAACTTATTTTAATTTTATTTAAGACTTACAACTTTAAATTAGCTGATTGAAACATAGCTTATGTTTAAATCAACTATGTATACTATATTATTTGATGGCTAGCAAGGGATAAAGCAAAGTAATTTTAATCAACTTGTATGTGAAAATATAACTAACTATATGAAAACTACATTTTAATAGGCTTATTTATACTCCCATAAAAAATTCTGTCGTTTATTTAATTATTTAAGCTTAATTCAATTTGTGGCTAAACTAAAATACAGTGTCCTTTTAAAATTATTATGCCAGCATACGTATACGAAAAATGCACTGTGCATATAATATTTTGCATATTTGTATAAAAGTTAGGATGTTCTCGACTTTAAAGGCTAAATATGCAGCAGATGTCACCGTTTAAAATTGTATTTTCCCTTTTAATTACTATCGCATAGATATGCGAATTTTGGAACCTAAGTTTAAAGTTTGATAATTATTTTTTAGCAATATATGGCAATCATATATATTTTTAATTTTTAACTTTTCATTCGTTTGCCATCGCATTTATTCTAATGCTTTACAGTTGAGAGCTCAGTACAGGGTATGCAATGGTAGATTCTTGCATAATCCATTTGCCTGCTGGTAAACAATAAAGCAAAGTCACCAAGGCAAGTTTTCTAACTTTATTTTCAACCTGGCACAGCGTCCGCCTTTTAATTTCTGGCCTTTTCCACACTGCAGTGGCAAGCGATCCATGGAAGTACAATTTATACATTTGTCCGGCCTTTTGTGGCACCACAAATGCAGAGACTCCTGGCCAAGTCGCGTGGGCATAAACTATGAATTTGCTGGGCCGTGCTGGGGGAGTGCAGGACAATGGGTTTTGCTTTTGCTGTTCTCCTGTGGCCAGGTCATAAATTGTGGCTGGGGGAAGGGGCAGAGGCAACTGCAACATATGCAACTAAAATCAATTTCAATATTTTGCAACATAAAAACCTGGCAGTCTGCATAAAGAAATTACGGGAAATAGAATTTATTCTGCATGTGGACAACAGAACTAAGAGGAGAGCAATAGATACGAATGGGTTTCGAGCTGGGCTTGCAAAATTGAATTTCTTTGTCGTGCCCTTAAATCAATTACTGTGTTGGAACTTAATTTATTTGATTCAAATCCCGGATGGGCAGGTGAAGCCGTAATACTCAGCTGAATACACTTATTTATGACAACTAACGGCAGACAGTTAAAACTAACGAAATCGAATTTAAACTTTCGCGGTGCCAAATAAAAAATTGTTGCAATTGGCAAAACTTTGGCGCCAAATGAGTGAGCAATGTCCAAGTTTTCCACCAGTCAAGTAGACGGTTTTCCTCACTCACGTGTACTCGCCCATGTTTACTTCGATACCAACTGAAAGAAAGCAATTTCAAAGAATAAAACAAATACCCAGACAGCCAGACCAACGGACGGAAACTAAGCGAAAAGTTCGTCGGACCAAGTTAAGCGCCAGTTGGAAATACCCGTAAACTACCCGGTTTGGAGCTGGCTTCTCTCTTCCTTGCGATTTGTGTTAATTCATTTAGCGAAACAATCATTGTGGCAATAAATGCAATAGATACGCAAACGAAGTCAAGCTTAAAGTCTTAAACTCAGCAAGATGTACTCATTTATTTATTTATTTAAATTATTTTTTATCTCGACCCATTTTCTTAATATCGATAAATATAAATTTTTCGTATAAGAACTTTGCAGTCGGGCGTAATCGACTGCATAATACTTGTTCCCAGTACAATAACAATTGTGATTTGCGTGAGTGGGAAATTGTGGGAAATATTCACCTTTTATCGATATATAATTTAATTAGTACTCAAAAAATGCATTAAGGATCCTTTATAAAATTAAAATTGTATTTTATATTTCGCAGGGGCAGGGGTGAGCATGGCCTACGTTTTTCGGCTCGATCTTAAGAGGGCATAAGGAGTGATTACACAGCTATATTTCAAATTTGGTGACTCTAGCTCTAAAAAAATATGTAGATTTTCGAGATTTATCGATATTTACAGAAAAATAAATAATAGAATAATTTTGGTTAGAAATTTGTATATTTGGGTTATTGTGGGTTATTTAAACATTGGGAATGCTCATCAACATTCAATTACAGAATTTCGAGTATTTTTTTTTGTATTATTAGTTAATCAAAAAATGAAATTTAAACACGCTAAGAAATTAATAGTGTTATAAATTTTGTCATGTTTTCTGTTCCTATTATTTGTAATTTGTCTCGTCCCCTTTTACCCGCTTTTTTGGGGTCGATTGCCCTATATTTGTTATATATAGCTGGTAGATAGCATGGTCTTGATGTACATAAATATTATATTATTCTATATTATATTTGCCATATTTTGTGCAATGCCTTTAAAGTGAAGAATGTAAAGTAAATTTAAAATTCAGCACGTTTTCTGCACGCACTATGCCAGCTTAATCCTAGTTTTCATTTCCATAAGATTTTAATTTTGTCAGCGCTTGTTTTGAGACTTTTTTGCATGAATTTTGCAAGAAGTATAAAATACATGAGCAGTCAAATAATTGGGACTTGACAAATGCTTAATAAAAATAGTTGGGCGAACTTTAAAAGAGCATTCGCTGACAAAATATTAAAATATCCATAAGTCAGTTGCAGCCGTAAAGTTTGCGAGCGGAAATTGTAAGTTGTCAGTTGCCGGGCAGAAATATTTATGACATCGATGGTCGGCCGAGATGGCAGGATGCAGGCAGGTCCTTTGGCGCGACATGCGCGCCTGTAATTGAAGGCAATGTAATTAAAGTTGTAAGCACACGGGAAAACATAGAATAGACGCAAAGTACGCATCCTTAGAACTCTGCTTGATGAGACCTCGCACGCCACAGGCACAAGGAAGCGCAAAACGTTGCCAGAATGTTGCTAGCTGCGCTTTAATTAGTTTAAATATCATAGAAAGAATTATTTTTTTCATCTTCCTTCCTTTCGCATCGGAGCAAAAGTCTGCGCATAATGCAGGCAAATTAAGTTTGCATTGGGGACAATTTTTTGCAGCCATGAAAGCAAGGCAGACCCAGCCAACTGAGTGTATATATAATATATACATATATATATATATATATATATATATATAATGTATATAGCTGATGAATCGCAATAGATGTTCCTTTAACTTAGTTTCAACGAGTCGAGTCTTAAGAAAAACTCTTAGCATTTATATAATAAGAAACTTGTCTTTGTCGTGAGAGCACTCGCTTGTTAGGCATTAGGAGCTCTAATTAGCTTTTCGAGTATTTTGGAGCTTATAGACTCAAGCCAAGCTTATTACCTGACAAGAGGAGTGAGATATATTTTTAATACATTTCAACAAAAATTATAAAGTAAAATTGGTCATTGTATAAGGTACAAATAATTTGCAATACTCTGAAAGCGTATTTAATTTCTCTTTGATAAGAATATTTATACTTTTTGTAGTTAGCTACCAGTTTTTGAAACAATATAAACAATATAATATTAAGGTTTGCCTGGTTTATATTAATTGCCAAATTGGTTCGGTTTCGGGTTTGACCCAGATTAAGAAAACATTGCAGACGGGTATAACCGACTGCGAAATATTCGTTCACGGTATAATAATAGCTTAAAACAATCGACACCGGTCTTTATTATTATTCTTATCTTGAAAAATATCGAATTTTTTAATTTTTGGATGCGGAAGTAGGCGTGGCTGAAACATTTCGGCTCAATCTTTAGAGGAGGTCGGTGATTCTAGCTCTAAAACAGTGGGGGATATATAGATTAAATCGAAAAGAAATCCAAAATACAATTTGCACTTCGTGAACGAGTATAAAATCAAATTGCTCTGTCGTAAAAATAACTGATAAATGTAAAGATTTGCACAAAAAAAATTAAACGGGGAAAATATAAAAAAATAGTAGCTGGCCTAAAAAAGGTAAACAAAATGGCTAGACATAGTAGAGGTATGTGTGTGTGTGTATTTGCGGTTGATGTTGTTAGTGTTGCAGTTGCTATTGCAGTTGATGTTTACTCACCGACATCACGTAGGAAATCGACGCTGGCGTTAGATAAATGCACTTGAAAAAACTCGACGAATTGCTGGAAGCCCTGCTGCACTTGCATCATATCAGTGTGCAATGATGCAGGTATTAAAACAGCCACACGCTGAGCTGCCAAAGCTGCGGCGGGAGCTTGTTGTGGTTGTTTTTGACGCCGCTGACGTTGTTGCCGCTGCTGTTGCTGCTGCTGCTGTTGCTGCTGTTGCTGTTGCTGTCGTATTGCGGGCTTTTGCATTTGACGTGCCTGACGTTCAAATTCGCGCGCATTACGTTGTTGTTGTTGCTGTGTTGTTGTAGTTGTTGCCGTGCTCAAAATTGAATTGCCGCTAAGCGTTCTTGCTGCTGTCACCGTTGTTGCTGTCGTGGATGTTGCTGTTGCATTTGCCGTTGCCGTTGTCTTGGGCACTCCGCCAGCTTGCGTTGTGGCTAACTGGAAGAGCGTGAAGGCTGTCGTCGGGGGGCCGGAGGAGTTGTTCGAGGAGATGGAGGTGGAGGAGGCGTTGTGGGAATTGAGAAAGAAGAAGGCTGTCAACAGCAGAAATAATTTAGCAATTTGACAGATTGTTAACTTCATTTATGTTGCGTATTTTGCTTGTTGTTGCGGTTGTTTTGTTGTTGTTGCTGCCGTTGTTGTCTAAGATTTTGTGGTGCCTTGAACTTTGCTGCTGCAGAGCTGATGGACCCAGCTGTCGAGTCCTCTTTCAGCCGTTTACATTTTGCTGCCGTTGCTGTTGTTGATTGTAATCGTTATTGTTGTTGTGATTGTTCTTCTTCTTGCTGCTGCTGCTGTTGTTGTTAACGAACTTTTCTCGCGCTTCGTTCAATTTCGACATAATTGCATTTCTATAGCTGGCAAATTGCAGTTGTCTGAAAATGTAGTCGAAATAAGACGGAAAAGTTAAGGAAATTCGTTTGCAGTTGTCATTTTGTAAATGTTCTCGAAATCTGTATATTTCGGGAAATTAATAGAGAATAATAAAACATCGAACTTATTGGAAACTTTTGCAATTCAAAGCTTTCTGGAAGCGAAACTAAGGTTTTTTGTGCTAAGAAATTGTCTACGAACTATTTTATATAATTTTACTATTCATTATAATTATATATTTATATTTAGAATTATATTTATATTTATATACCTATTCATATGCTTATTCATATTCATATTCATATTCATATTCATATTCATATTCATATTCATATTCATATTCATATTCATATTCATATTCATATTCATATTCATATTCATATTCAAATTCATATTCATATCCATATTCATATTCATATTCATATTCATATTCATATTCATATTCATATTCATATTCATATTCATATTCATATTCATATTCATATTCGTATTCATATTCATATTCATATTCATGTTCATATTCATATTCATATTCATATTCACATTTATATTACTACTAGGTATCTTCATGTGCTCTCGAAAAAAGCTTTTACAGCTTTGACATCGCAACTTCCGGAACTGTTGCTGTATTTCCGGTTTTTGCCAGTCTTTTAAAAAGACACACCAACGTTTCCACGTATTTATTCTTTCATTAAAAACTGCGCACACAAATTAATTAAATTAAAATTTCAAATTAGTTTAAAAGTTCAGATCGAAGCCACACACTCGCACACACACACCCACAGCTACACAGACACACGCACACTCACACAGGAGTTCCAGCTTTGGGCATGGTGGTTGTTGTTGCTGTTGGCTGACAACATTTTCATGCACGTTTAAGCATTTAAACACACATACTCGCACACAGGAAATACTTAAGCACACACACACACACACACACAGACACGCATCTGTGGATCATGCTGAAATGCGAAGCTCTGCATAATTCAGGGCGCAAATTTGGCCTACAAGCCGTGCGTTGCGAGCTCCGTTTGGTGGCTGCTTTTGTTGCTATAAAAACCGAATTGCCATAAAATTGATTGCGCCTAAATAAATATTTTGTGTATTGTTGTTGTTGTCCCACGGGCACGCGTGTACTTCCCACTCAACTCTTTATCTTTATTTATGTTCGTTGCGCTTCGATTGCTTTGCATTTTCATACCCAGCACCAGTAAACATCCATGGGATATAGTCATTTTGTGCGTAATTATGTAACGGTCCGGGTGATTCAAGAAAAATCAAGAAACAAAAATTTTTTACTTTTATTTTCTTTGCTAAATTTTTTCTTCGTGAGACTTACAATAGCAATTCAAATTCTTAACCCAATTAATATAATATTGATATTGAAAGATGTGTCATCTGAATATATAAAGATAAAGATTTTTTCATTTTAACTAAATGGAATTTTGTATTTAAATTGAATTTAATTTTTCATGATATCTCGCACTCAACTACCGTCCCTATATATTATGCGATGCTTTGTATAGACAACTTTGTAACGGCAACGCCCACGTCCACGCCCACTATGCGCTTTTCCCCGGCAGCCTTAAATTTAAAGCGCAAAGTTCAAGCGGCTTTTGTCTATTTTGAGAGCTGCTCCCCATTTTTGCCCCACCTGCCTCGGTCTGTTTCTGCCTACTTCATGCTTGATTACCTGCGCAACGCATTCGTGCGGCAATATTTCAATTCATCAGCAATGGCGCCAATCTAAACTTTCATTTAGATATTAAATTTGGCCCTCCTGTCAACTGTCGCCAGGCGCCTTATGTGCCCTATGCCGTCTTCATTCGATTGCCCGGAAATGATTGATCGGTGTGTTGTATTGTCAATGGGCCAAAATAAATAATCTGCCCCCTAAGGCTGCCACACAAATTGGCGCACAATGAGTGCCAATGCTTATGGCTAACATGTCTTGTTGTTGTTGCTTTCGCATTCAATGTGGGGAATTGTCAAAAGTGTGAAGGTTCGACGAGGGGCACATCAGCTAAAAAGCTACTTCTTGTATTGTATGGGCATGAGTTTTGATAATGAGGCTTATAAGCTTAGTGCAAATGTATAGATTGTATAAAATACAATCAATTAAGCTGCGTTTTCAATTTGATTACATTGAAGGTGAATTGTTGTCAAAACACAATAGGGACGCTCACACTTAATCAGTTAAAAAGATAAGAGATAATTGCAATATCAATTCCTTTGCTTCGTTTTTTTTTAAACACTTAAAAAAATTTAAATTAAACGTCGTCAGCATACTCAAAATACAAATTCTAAAAAAGTTTATCTTGAAATATATCATTCGACTTTTTATGCATTTATAAAAAGTAAAAACGTTACGTAACTTAACAAAAGTAGATTGGGGTGCCTTTCTAGACTAAGCTATGCGAAAATTAGTGGGGGTATTAGTATATGATTTTTTTTTACAAAAAATGCAAAAAAAAATTATTTTCTATAATGAGTATATTTGAAATGCAGAATCAATCTAGAGGACAAATCATGAAAAAAATGCCATGAAGCATGAAAATCGGTTAAGTTTTGACAAAGCTATGGGCGTTTGAAATATGGGAGCTATGGATCCGAGAACTTTACATGTTAAAATTTTTGTAAATTTTTGCATGATTTTTGACAAAAAATTTGACCCCCTCAGAATCGGTTTTAATGTCGGTTTTTATACTAATTATGACAACCACAATCAATTAAAATCATAAATTCGCAATTCAAAATTTTGAAAAAAAAAATTTTTCAAAAATGAGTAAGGGGGGGTACATGCTTTTTTTTGCCAAAAAATTAAAAAAAAATTTATTTTCAATAATGAATATATTTTAAATGCAGAATCAATCTGGAGGACAAATCATGAAAAAATTGCCATAAAACATGAAAATCGGTTCAGTTTTGAGAATGTTATGGGGAAAAGTTATATGGGAGCTTTGGATCACAAATATATAGTGGACGCACTTAACTTAATACTTTATCTGACGTGGCTTATTGTTCTACTTTTTCTGCACTAGAATCTCAGAAATGTAATGCAAATCCATTAGAAGCTAAAGGTTGTCAGCTTGAGCAGTTTGACAACAACTCGAAAGTTGACCTCTAAGCCCTTTTATAATCAGGCACAATTTTAATAACTGTGAATGCAGCGCAGAGGAAGGGGAAGAAAAAGGCATTTTGTATAGCCAGGAGCACCTAGTTACTCGCCAAAATGGAAAAGTAAAAGCATTTTCCACAGTAAAATCGCTTTTAATTTTATGACATTTTTTGAACAGCGTAATAAAGTCGTAACTAGTGGGCAGGCTTGGCCCAAGGAGTAACAAGAATAACAGCAACAACAACAACAGAAGCCCGAGCGATAAACAACAACATTGACGACGCGCCCTGGCACGCTTATATAAATAAACATATTAAAAACTTTCAAGGATGTGAGTAATAAAAGCATACAAAACAAATACGAGCTCACTGCCGGGGGGTGTGGGTACACTGGGCAGGCCTCGAGTTGTTCTAGTGTACTTGATGGATATACACGTGCTCACACTCTCACACATATGTACACACATTTATGCACACCTCATCGGTCTTTGGCCGCCCGCTCGCTCGCTGCTTCTTTCTCTCATTTATTTTATTTAACTCAATTTTTTGCCTCAGCCTATTTATTTTTTTTTTGTATTTTGCGTTTGTCTGGCGTGTCCTTTCTTAAGGGCATTATTAGTAAGGCACACAAACACAAGGGCTAGCCAGGGAGACATGCGTGCAGATTTACTCTTGCTCGACGGCTTTTGGCCTCGATGGCGTATACGTAATATCGTTGGAAAACGGCAGCATCCTTGTAAATTTATAACCACTTGTTCTCTCGCTTATTTACATACATATTGACACAGCAAACGGCAGTCTCTACGTGTGTGTGTGCTTGTGAGAGTGTTTGTGTGTCTATCTGGAACATCTTTAATACGCATTCATGCCCGGGGTCTGAGTTCGGCGGCATCTTGCGAACTAACAATGTGCGGTAAGTGGTGGCCGATGCCACGCAAACAGCTGCCTCTCAGATCCGCACTCATCAAGGGCCTGTTAGGTGTCTCTCTGAGTTGCTCAAGTGTGGGTGCGACTGTGTGTGTGCGAGTGTGTTTTATTTACCATATGCCATGAATGGCATAAAGATATGAAAGGTTTTTATAAGCGCCTCAACTGTCGCATGGTTTGTTTGTGTTTGAAGTTGAGCTATGAACTTTTTCTAAGATCTGTAGAGTGCTTTTTCGACCTATTTTCATATGTCTGACTGCAGTTTGCAGAATTCAATTTTCTCACATATGCCCTAAATGTATTTAAAACAAAATTAAACGCCATTCAGAAATTGCGAAAATACAATTTTATTTGTTTATAAAATATTTTGAAATTACCTATTACCTCGTTTTTTGTTGCTTCGATTAGGGCATTATTTATATTTAATGAAATATATCAGACTGTTACACATTTTCAGTGCGCAGTCGTAATCCTAATGTAAATTTTCCAGTTGTTTATAGAATCTCTTCTTGCTTTGTCGCAAATACTAATGTAATCTTAAAATGAATATTTTTAACTAAACGCTTCTCTAATTTTTCATTAAATTGTATTTTAATATTGTATTGTCATTTTGGCTACGTGTCTTAAACTTAAAAAGTCTAATTTAATTTGAAGTTAAGTACAAAATACACCGGAGGGCATCTTTGTTTAGAAAACTTGTACCCATTAAATTTATATAAATGGGTATACAATAATGCGCTCCTCATAAATTATGTGTTAAATTGATCCAGCAAACTAGGTAATTAGGTTTTCAAGTTCAATATTTAGAAAACATTCTCAATAATTTCTGTCAAAATCTTTTAGTAGATTATCCTTCGTCAGACCTGTGTACAGGGTATCTGCTAGTTGAGCTGTTGATGTATGTTTTTCGTACTTTGAGTGCTTCTCTCGCTCCCTCTCCCTTTCTCTCTCTCTCTCTCTCTCTCTCTTTCTAGCTCGTTCGCGACTGCGGGTGTAATAACTCAATTACATGGTTGCTCTGGTTACGGTGACAAATTATTCGATGTGTTTTATTTTTTTTGTTGGCTGCTGGTGCATAAATTGCTGTGTGTTGTTGTTGTTGTTGTGACGGGCAAAGGAGCAGGCTGCTGAGCGGCTTAGCCTCCTCAAGGCTGTGTGCTAATTGAGCTCAACTCGAAACATATCACGACAACGCAGCCTGGGCTTTCAGTTCGCCCCAAGGGAGCGAGGGAGCCTCATCTTTGGAGCCTTGGCGCGCACGTTTTTCCATTTTATTAGAATAAATATTTGACTAAGTGCCGCATTTGGCGCGTTTATCAACATTTTCACATGAACTAACTTGGGTCCCTCCACGCACAGGGTGTTAAGGCTGGGGTTAAGCTATGTGGACCCTGCTCGCTCCTTCCCTTACTAATTTCAATTTAAATTGTAGGAACAGCAAACTTTGTGCTCGGCATTCGAATAAACCAACTGTCGCCGTTGGCATTCGTTCGCTGATTGTGGTTAGGCTAAGAGTGGGCTTGGGCTTGAGTCTCAGCTTGAACTCGTAGTTGGATTTGGACTGATTGGTTTGCTACGCGGATTTCGGTGGCAAAATATAAGGACTGTATGAAAATTGGGTCGTTAGTTCAGCAGAGCCGTGAGTTGAATAAAGTTCTTGTGCCACGACAGAAAGTGGTCTTGGGCTAGTCGATATAAATTTGTTTATAACCCACTGATTACACTCTGGTAAATACTTATTGGCCTATATTTCTTATTAACTTTACTGACTAGACCATGACATGAATTGCATTTTTAAACAGGATATATGCTAACTTTGCCACTCACATATTACCTATGGGCACTTGCTAATGGAATCGCAAATTGTAAAATATGTAAATGTATTACCAATCTATATTAGTTGCTTTATGTGAGAATATACTTTCGATTACTCTACATTCATATCTTCATAACCAAAACATTTGTACGAAATCAGAGAACGTTATTTGCTCAACAATATCTGTTTTTATGCCACATTTTATTATTGTTTCGATTGCGTGTTGTGCAATTGTTGTTGAGCATGAAACATTTATATAAAGGCAGCCCAAACAGATTCAGTTGTTGTCCCAGACTCTTGCCACTTTTTGTTGCAATGTCCATACGCCGCGTGATGGTTTCATATGCGTTTTTGCTCAATAACCGGCTGCAACGCACGTGTATATGTCAATGTGTGAGTGTGAGTGTGTTACACCTGCATGGCACAAAACTTTCGCCTGTTCTTTGTGTTCTTGTCGCTCTTTTTAGCCACATCCCGGCTCCGCCTACTTTTGGCGACAAAAATCTCTTGCGCAACACATACACGGAGCGAAAGATTTCAGTGCCCCAGTTGTTGTAGTTGTTGCTGTTATCGCTGCCTTTACTGCTTGTTGTTTATTACCGTTACAGCTGTTGGTCTTGTTTTGTTGATGTCTCACTCTATATGTGTGTGTGTGTGGTTGTGTGTGCCTGGGCTCGTTTGTGGCTGGGTGTCGACACCGCCCTCATTTTTTGTTTGTGCAAAAATTAGTCGCTGCCAGCAAAGGCATAATGTGAACTGAAAAAAGGTTTTATATAAATCCAAAATTCCAAAAAATCATCACATATGATTTACGCTGATTTTCAGTACAAAATTTGTTGGCATTTAAGAATCTTATAAAATTTCTTTTTAAGTAAACATTATTGTTAATATATTAGAACTCTTCATGAGAATAAGTTGTATTATTTTAAATACTTAGTAAAATAATATTGTTTATATTTCATAGGATATACATACAAAATAGACAACATTTGATTTTAGAAATGTTGTTGAAATTGTTAGTTTTGTCGTCGCTTTTCTCTGAGTGTAGGCGTGTACATATGGATTACGTGTATGTATGTAAAAGCTATCCAATCTACATAAGAGTACTCACATTCGCAACTACACAGCAACAACTCAGGCGGGTGCTCATTCGCTTCAAGTCGTTGTTGTTGTTGTTGATGTTGATGTGCCGTTGAGTGTTGTAATTGTATTCAAAAAGTTTTGTCGTTAGTTTTGTTGTTTAAGTTGTTCTTGTTCTCAGTCGCTTGAATATTGTTCTTTTGTTGTTGTTGCAGTTCGAGTAATTCGATTTTGTACATGTGCGTTTCATTGCCGTAAATGTCAATTGACAACAATGACTTTTCTTTTGACCTTGGCTTAAATCAATGCGAGAATTGAGTATAAGATTTGAGCATTTCTTTTGAATATGTAGTTGTGCAAGTTCTGAAAGCACAAATCTTTCAAAAAACAATGAAGAACGCTGCAGTCGGGTTTAGCCGACTGCGCCATACTCGTTACAGCATAATAACAGTTGAACATAATTCATAGTTCATAGTTGAACCAGTTACAAGTTTCTAGCTTCACAAAATCAATATACTCCTTTCACTTCGCGAACGTGTATATAAATTCAAAAAATTATATTTCAAAGTTATTTCTATTTTAGACCCAAATCCAAACGACTTAACTCAATCTTATCGTCACTTTTGTTCCGATTAAATTGCAAAATTGTATAAAACATTTTCTAGTAAACATTCATTAGATCCTTTGCTAAATATTTGGACAGAACGTTTGAATAGTTAATCCAAAAATAAATCAATCAAGCTTTCAGACAAGCTTTAGCTCCTGTCAAATAATTATTACTCAATATTCAACAAAATGTGCTAAGATTAGGTATATTCAAGTTGTAAAAACTTTTTACTTTTCAGTTTGTTTTTCTTTTTGTTCAATTCCAAGTGAACATTTTCTTTAAGCTGTCTAATGGTGCCTAAGCCACTTAAGACATTTTGTTTATGTGGAATTTGATTTTCTGAATACACTTTGCCAAACTTTTCTCTTGCCTCAAAATTTAATTTCCCAAAAAATGTAATGAGAAAAATTCTAAAATAATTTACATTACATTATTTGCACAAAATTTATGTAGACTTTTTTAGGCACACACAAACATCACAAACACACATAAACACCAGCATACACTCTTACTCACACAACCGTACTTTCGTTCACATTCATCATTAAAATTCTGCCGAAAATATAGAAAATAAAAATAAAATACATCCCCTCGTTGGCGCGTTTATATTAAACGCGAACAAAGATAGAGAGAACAGGATAACAGGGAGAGAGAGAAAGAGAGACCTCAGCAGCGGCGAGCAAAAAGATTCCAGTTCAAAATCTGCGCATAATGTCATAATTTCTATAGGGAACAACATCCAAGTACATATACACATACTTGCATAAATATATTACCATATATACTAGTAAGTATATACATACATATACATATTTTTTCTCCTTGATGGAGAGTCCCCGACATTTTAATGAAAAACGCTTGCGGGTGTAAAACTTGCGGATGCTTAAGCATATATATATATATATGTATAATTATAATATATATAAATAATATCGTATAGGCGGCTACAGTTTGTACCTGCGTTAAGCTCGGCGTCGGGCACACGTTTTATGTGGAGCAAAAATCAGAGCTGAAAGAAAATTTGCATATTCGAGTAAACGAAAATTTCGAGCGCTTTCCACTTAACATTTTTATTCGCATTTTATTTGATTTGCGTTAAGCTGAAAGAAAGCCTTCCTTACCTGTGCTTCCAGCTCTGTATCTCTTTCGGTCCGCTGACGTTTGAGGGCTCAACGAGACGCTCGACACTTAAATCGTGCAAAGGTAATAACGGAAATATCACAAAGAATTCGCTTGCCGCCACTTTGGCCACTTTGGCTTCCTTCTGAGCAGATCGATATGTTTTCACATACATGTGCATTTAACATATATAACACTATGACAAATGATTTACGACTATTTGTGCGTAGTTTCAGCCAATTACATTAATTGTATTATGTCGTGCAGATACACACGGTTATAAATATATATTAAATGCTGCCGATATATGCAAACTAACCTTCAAAGGCCTATTTTCTGGGCCCATTTATCAGGGCTCTCAAGGCATCACATTTAAATGCACAAAGCGAAGGGCTTAATCTTTAAGCCAGCTTCTTGTACTATATTTGTGCAATTATTTTGAGGAATGTAAAGGAGAAATAGTTGAGAGAGACAGGAATGTATGTCGCCTGGAAGATACAATCATTATAGCAATAAATCCATCTATAGACTTTGCTTCATATAACATTTAAAAATATGAGGGTTATAATTGACACTAATAATCTGCTCGTTAACGCCTCTTGGTTAACTTGTTATTTTAAGTCGCTTGCCATGCAAGGAAAATCAAAACCGTTTGGTAAACACTTAGTTGGCACATATAATCTGAAGTCGAATATCTTTTCGCTTAGTACGTAAGAAAAGTATCTGCTTCAAGCCTCTTACCCAGTGAATTAGCTGTGCTTTAACATCTGCTTGGCCTTGGCCCCTTGTTTGAAAATAAACAACATTTTAAGCAAAACAAAGTACTCAAGAATGCCGGCAGCGATGCCTCAAATGAAGATTTTCCTTACGGCTATCGCCTGCTCTCTTGACAACTTAACTAACTCGAATGTGCTGACAACCCCTACACACACACACAAACACATCAAGCATATGCAACCCCCACACACACAAACACACACAAAACTGAATAAGTACTTAGTTGCCAAAAACTATACCGAATGAGTCCGGTTTGGAAATTTATGCAGACAAATTTGTAGGACGAGGCCTGGGCATAAATTTGACCAGGCGAGTTTCGGGCCTGTGGCTGCTTTGACTGCCTGCTTGTTGTTGGTTTGGGGCGACCATAAACATTTTCAATTACATTTCCATGGCTGCCAAATAGATCTACAAATAGTCTCGCATATTTCACGCGCTGCACACACACACGCACACACACATACCCATACACACACTCGCACATAGCCCAAAATTTAATTATGCACAGAAATTTCTTTTCCCTTTTGGTTTGTGCTTTTCGTTTTTTTATGCAGCGATTTTTATTGCATTTTCGGCATTTGTTTTGCTCCATTTTCGTGACTTTCTATGGGTCAGAACAACCCTTTTTACTGGGTGTAGTCTATCCTAAGCCTTTTTAATGCGCTTTGACCTTGGGCGCCGCCTTCGCTTTGCTCTCATAATAATGAGGAGCATATTTTTGGGCGAAGTCGGCTCAAGCGTGGGTGGCACAGACGTCGTTCAAGTCCACCAATTGGGTTAATTGAATTTCCAGTTGAGCTACAGCTTCGGCTTCAGCTAAGGCACTTCACCGACCTGCTCCCCCGCTCCCCTGGACAATCTGGCTGTCAACTAATTTCATTTTGAACCTCGGTGGTCCCCATATTGTTGGCCGTCCCATTTTTGGCACGAGGCGGATTATGTGATGAAGTATGCTACTTGTGGGACGGTCCTTATTTACGCTTGTGTTTTGCAATACACAGAAGGTCAAAAATTGCACATGAGTCTTAGACGAAAGCCCTTTGCAGCAATTTTATATATACGTACGTATATATATTTTATGTGCTTTATTCTATTTGTTACATAAATGCATGTGCACATCTATACTCCATCGGATTGAAATTGTAACAGAAGTATTTGGTTATCTCTCATATAATATATTAGTCGAATATAAATATATTAGTTAAAAAGTTGTCATTCTTCTCTTTTTGTTTTGCCACTATTTTAAATATTCTATGACTTCTCTCCAATAACTGAGTTCGTTCCAAAAACTATTGAATTGTCAATAATAGGGAAATAATTTCCCAAAATGATGAACAAAGTAATTCTATTCTGATAGCGGTGATATTACAGTTTATAGTCAGAAAGTGAGAATGAATAAAATTTAGTTGTATTTATATCAGTTTTATTTTTTGGAATAGAATTTCCTTTTTCTCAAATCATAATTTATTACTTAAAATATGTTTAAAGAAGAGTATATATATATTTTATGGAAGAATGTTTGTATATAGCTTTTTTAAGTCTGGCACCAATCAACTATTTTCCATTTAGCCAATATCAAAAAGAGAATTAGGTGTATATATATTCTTTTGACAAACCAAAAATATTACTGGCTTTACTTTATGTGCACTTGGTCGAAACTAGTGCAGAGTTAAAAGTTAGTTAACTTATTTTTGGGTCTTTATCTGCACCGCAGTGCGACATGGACATAATACAGTCGCATAATGCGCGAATTTCCTTTGATGCTGCCACTATCCCGCAGCTTGCCGGGCATTCCACAAATTTTGTTAGCTATGCGGTTGATTCACAGTCGTGTTTTCTAATTGAAATACAGTGAAACTATGCGTGAAACTTGTTGAACAACTTTTGTGCCAGCAAAAATAAAAACAAAAACGCTGCGTCAAATGCAATGCAAACTGTTTGCAATGAGATAAACACAAGTGCATACATGCGCATATGTGCACACACACACACACACATACACACACATGCACACACTTTTATTCGCGCAGCTGGCGGATGTTTAAGCGAACCAGGACACAGCTCATTTCAAAGCATGTAGCTGGGCAAAACGAATACGGTTCTAATTGCTGAAGTTCTGCATGAAAGGTCCTTAAAGTTGGCGCAACTTTGCAGTGGGGTCTACAAGGGTGTTAAGCCCTCCTGATGAGGCTTAAGGGGTGTTCAAAAGTTATGAGACACACAATTACCAGTGCCCAGCTCAGTGAAGTGTGCGTACTTTCGGGGTTTCTGTCTATTTTTTATAAATGTAAAATTATTGAAAGTTACTAACTTAACAGATAAGCACGTGAGTCGGGTAACTGTAACTGGAACAGATAATAACAGCTTAAAACAGTCAAAAACGGTCTTAATTTTTCAAATTTTGATTTTGGAAAAATATAGATTTATTTAACTTGTGGGTGCCGAAATTTCCTTTCTCGATCCTTAACTTTCTGGAAAACTGTTTGCAAAACTGTAGCTGGCTGTAGCTTTAAAATTTATTTTATAGATTTTATCAATTTGTCAAGCGATCTTTAGAGGAGGGCATCAGTAATCTTTTAAATCTCAAACGAGTATAAATACATTGGTGGCTAAATTTAAAGAAATATATTTGCTCGTCGAATATTAAAAACTTATTTCATAATATTTAAATTCATTACAGATTGAAAATAATTTTTAAAATTTGCATTCAATTCAATTTTTTTGACATAGCTTAAAGGCTTTACCCTATTAGGGTCACCTGGATATTGGTCAGACTTGCAGTAAAGGGGCAGAAATGTCTAAATGTCCTTACATCTTGATGAGCACACATCATTTGTATTCAAAGGCGCAGAGATCAGGGGAGCTGACAATATCGATGCGGATAGTTCGTACGTGTGGCAGCTGCTGCTGAGGTTGCACGTGCCGCTGGCCACGCGACCTGCCACATTCACACCTGCCACGACGGGGGGCCGTTGAGTTAACTCATTTACATTCAAATTGGAACGGATTACGCGCCGCGAATCGCGACGGGCGGATAAAATCCGGTTGCCCGCTGGCCATTGGCTGTCATGAGAGTTTTGTGCAAAAACTTTTAATTTGCGCGCCAAATTAACGGCAGGCCACAAGCCAGAAAGACGACGGCTGCATCCTGGCCAGGAGGCAGCTCGCCAGTTAGTGTTAATGAGCCAAGCGAATTAAATTGACAAATTGCATAGGATCCCAATTAGTGGGCATGTGAGTCGACGCATAAGAACTGGAAACGCAGTTCTCAAGCACACGAGGAAATGGCTGTTCGCCAAGCGAGACCTTGGTCTTGGCCAAGATCCAGGCAGCTTCAAGTATTTGGCTGCCTTAACGCATTTTATATATTTTTCTGAATTCCGCACTCAACGTGATGGCAGCTAGCCAAAGGGAGGAGAGGAGGGCCAGGCTGGTTACGAACAGCATTTGAAGATTACAAAGTGTGTGACAAGTTTATGACTTTTTGACGGCACTACGGCTTAGTCCGCACGCGAAGAAGGCTTTCTCCGTCGTATGTCATGAGCTGTCACCCATTAAAATACCACGTCCTCCGAGCGTTTAGGTTTTGTGGTTTACCGAGCGTTATAATGAGTTCACTGAACTTGCATGCGTGACTCTGATAACCCCCCTGAATAGCTGAATATTGTTGGCATACAATCTGTGCTGATTTAATGCGTGACAAGCCGAGTACAGAATTGTCATGGCTGAGGTGCGTTAATTACACCTATAAATTGTGCCTTGGAGAATATATAACTCTTTAAATTTTAAATGTATTTTTGAGTACTTCATAAATTACAATTTTTTTTATGGGGTTTAATTTATCTGTTTGTAAATGCTGTTTTGTTCCGGGTTGATGTAAAATTTAAAAATTGTGTTTAGAGCGATTTCAGATCTGGCAATGGATTCTTATTTCTAAGAATTTTCTCGAAATAATCCCAAAAGTATTCAAAATTCAAAATTGATGAACGGGAACTCTTGTTATATATCAGGTATTCAATTCATTCATATTTTAAGAATATTCCAGCAGAACTGTAAGAACTGATTGTAAGAACTGATTGTAAGACTAATTGTAATTGACTATTGTAAGACTATTGAAAATTGATTAAGAGTAGAAAGCCGATTGTGTTGACGGCAGAAACAAGGCATTACATTAAAATTGTGCTTCCCCTAAAAGTGGGTTAATTTTGTAAAAGTTGATGGTTTTGCTCACGCCTTCTATTTATAACACTTCCCTTGCAAAACTCATTTAACTGCCAAAATCCCTTGGCTGAATCAAATGTCGCAGCGATTTAAACTCCCATGAAAAACTCCCACTTAACCCGTTTTGTTTTTCAACGAGCACTGTTTGTTCTTTTCGGGCAATCTCTGAGCTTCCTCTTGTTATCCTGACGTACACAAATCTCCCAAGCTAAAGAATTTTCTTTTATACAAAAATCAATTCAACCAAGTGCTTTGATCGAGAGTAGTGGGCTAGGATATACCCTGTGCTATTATACATTATATTAATGTTTTATATATTTCATTTTGCTTTCTGCACTGATGATAACTGACATAATAAGAAGTGTACATATTTTTTTAAATACAAGTTAACATGTTTTAAACGTATGGAATGCAAAAAAAATCTAAAAAATGTATTAAGCTACCTACCTTTACTATCACGACTCAGATATAGATATGATTTTAGATAGATAAATTCGTCAGTTTATTTCTTAAAGAAACAAAAACTTTATCATAGCCCATCTTATTTTATGTATAGGGTATAAAAGGACTGAAAGGCAACACAGCTTGCGCTGCCATATTTACTGACTTCCCCAATTTCTTCCGTTATTCTTCTATGGCACGCCATTTACGTTTTTCATTCATTGTGCGTTTTGGGGCTGTCGTCCCTCCATGCCACCCCCTTGTCGCCTAGCCAGCTTGTTTATTGCGTAATTGTTGGAAAATGGTGTCCCGATTTAGCCCGTCTTGATTTCGACTGTTGCCTGGGCCTCACTTTGCGCTTCGGTTTAGCTTTTGTTTACAACTACGCGAAATTAAATTGTTTTCGCCATTCCACCCTATACTTATACCCATTGTTGTTGTTGTTTCAATTCCGGTTCCTATTTGAGTTATTGCTTAGCTGTACAATTCCGATTTTGGCCAAGTTCGCCTTAGGTTTCAGTTTTAATGAAAAACACTTATTTGCAAAGCTTAAGACTCGCGTTGTATCAACGAAATTAGCAGGTTAAATTTGCAGAGTAACAGCATTTGCCTTGGCACTCGCTAATTAGGAGCATCTTAGCCTTCGTGACCACAAGAAGAGCCCGGCCGCAATATCGCGACGCAAATTAGTGGCCACCGTCGAGCAGGATAATGATGGCATCTTTGCCATTCCCAGGCCAAGGCTCAACAGACTAACGAATGCAGCTGCGACGGCCGAGCACCTGGATGTGCCACGCCCCCTTCCGGCACGATAAATCAGAGCTATGGCTACCCAGCGACTTGTGCTCATTAATTTGGCCGACTTGGCCGACCGTAATTTCCCCTGAATGCCTCTAATTGCTGCGCCTTCTTATCTTTCAAGACTTCTACACTCCGCCATCGCTGATAGAAAAATGTTGCCACGCAGCAATTTGTGTTCATTACCAATAATTATGAAGTCAATGCAATTCAGTTTGGGCAGTTGCTCGCCTCTGTGGAAATTGAGTTATTCAATCATCTGAGCACTAATTTGGATATTGTCATAGGTAATTCGAAGTACTTAACAACTTTTCCAGTCTTTTGTAAAATAATGCCAATGAAATTTGGTCCCAAAGTGCAAAGTTATGTATTGTCTGAATTACATTATTGTCACGATATTCTCGTAAGTTAAGTGATAAGCGATTATTAGTTATTTAGTTTAGTTCTTTAGTGAACACTGGGTATTGCACAGTCGAAGGTTTCAAGGTTTTGCTTTCACAAATTAAAATAATATTGTATTTAATTAATATAAAAATATAAATTAGCTCAATTTATTTTATGCTTAATTTGTGGTATTTGTATATCAATTCAATTTTAATTTATTTTGGAGTAAATTTTATACTCCAAGCGTATCTAAGTGTGATTTGTAAATTACATTGTTTATAAACAATAATTTTTCTGAAGGCTTTTGCAAAGCTGTGTAGTATTTTAATTGAATTATTTATTTATTTCAGACCTCGATTTTGAATTGAAGGATTTTATCCGTTTGCAATTGTGTCTTTATTCCGGGTTAGAAAAACTATATAAATGCATATCATTAATTATAATTACCGTACAGCCAAATTGAAGTGAATTAACTCTTTTTTTCAAGGCGGCTGAGGAATCACTCCCACATAAAATATATGACATTTTGTATTTAAAACGACATCTAAATAACAAAGGTAAACATTTCTTTTATTTTTAAGAACTTTTTATTACCCTAAAAGTGCTCAAGATTTAAATCTTAATCAAAGAAGTACTGTACTTTTCTTGTAAAACGACTCAGAAGTCAAGAACAAAAATAATATAATATATCTTAGCAGAAGACCATAATAGCCAAGCTGCTGGACTATAACTATATATTAATAATAATTACAATAATAACATTTTATTATTTTGCTTGTTGAAAGAACTCTTTTTGGCCTAACTTTCAACTCTTTCGTTTGATCTGTGCTCTGCTGTCGTGATTAATTTTACCACTTTATAGTGAGCAATTTAAACGGAAATTCATTAAAATTTAACTATTTGCCAACCAGGGGATTCGTCAGCAGCAATTTTCAATCGTATTATGTATACGCCCCAGGCTTTTCAGCAAATCGTTGCCATTCCCACATCCAATTATCCCACAAAGGCAAGCAGCGTAATTTTCAATTTCAGAACACATTTAACGGTTTTAAAGAGTCAAATATTTATGTATGTTTGTACTCTACTTTGTACAAATGTGTTGTTATATGTGGGATTTACTCAGAGGCTATTGCTCATTTTAAATTAGTTTGTTAAGTACACTAATCAGCTCTGAATTAATTAGATTCCAATATTTTCAGAATTTAATACAACTAATAATGGGTGTAAATGAGCGAAAATGTTAATTACAGTTACGGGATAATTATATTTATTGTTTCCACATTTTAAATAGTTCTTGACATTATAATTAATTTTAAGCCGAAAATATTTTAAATTGTGTTAAAGGTAAATGACGGAACATATTTATCCAACCTTTATGCAAATTTCCCTTTCATAAAATAGCTGACGCCTTTGTAGTCGAAATGGCTGCTAAATATTTTATTTTATTGGGGTAGAGAGCCCCAAACACAGGGGAACAGTACCTTATTTTACATATTATTATTGGATGCAGAAAATTCGCAGACACAACTTAAAATGAAGGTATTATAATTTGCTTGAATTGTAACAAGTATTGAATAAAATATATATATAAGTTCAGCTATAGCTTTTAACTAATACCTAAAGTGACTACAAATCATACATACACATATTATGCATACATAATTTTACAATATCACGTATATATAATTATAAAAACATTAAATATGCATAAACTAGCTATTCAAAAATAGAAACACAATTGGAAAAGCCAATTCACAGCGCTCTCTATTCAAAAGAAATCTATCAAATCATGTACATATATATAATTTAATATGCATTCGGAAAGTGCATTTCAAATTCAACAAATTGCATCGTTTATCACTTGCCAAAACAAATTTGTGTTAAATTGCAAAATTGTTGGGTCACAGGGGCTTCAATGGGGGGTGTTGGGTTGGGATAGGAGGTGCGTCTGGGTAAGAGAAATGATATGCTGTTGCCGCGGTTGTTGGTGTTGCAAATTTCGTTGGGACAATTTGTTGCCATAAGAAAGTGCATCGAAAGTAGCCCCCGTTGGCGACTTCATAAATATGCAGATAGACAAAAGGTTGGCGGTGGGGGTGAGAGGTGGGGGAGTGAGCGGGCGAACGGGTGCGCCGTAGCATTAATCATATATGACAAGATAAATTAGCACAAGGCAAGCAAACGCGAGTAAGCAGTAAAATCCCGCAAGTGGCAAATGCAAAATGACATAAAGACGCTCAAATACCCCGCATCGAAGGGCTCACTCAACGCCTCCCGTTTTTCGCTCGCCCAAGCAAAACTCCGCTCAAAATTCGCTGCAACATTTTGCTTTTGTTTCATTTTATTTCATTTGGCTTTGTTTTACTTTGTGTTCTGTCAGTTGCTGGGGCAGAGGCCCCGACGTTTGTCTTCGTGTGTTTTGTTTCTTTTGTCTGTTTACAGCGTCATTTTATTTTTAAAATTTTGCTCTGCTTCCGTTTGGCGCTGTCGCTACCCCCTCGTCCATGTTCGCTGCTTACTGCTTACGCATTCGCCATCGCTGCTATTCACATAGGTTGTGTGTGTGTGTGCGCGTGCCTTTTTTCGTATTCAATTCCATTCAGCTGCCTTAATATGGCATTAAAGCAGATTGCGAGCGACGAAGTGCGTGTGTGTGCGTGTGTGCGTGTGAGTGCCAGTTTGTTTGTGCATGCATATATGACTGTATCGATGTGAGCCCGAAGTAAACAAACAGCACAGTTCAGGTCATCCAATTATGTTCACTTGCATATGATAAAAACGAGCAATGGTAGCAAGCTTTCTTTTTCGTCGCGATAATTAAATCTTTTTAATTCAAAGTACACAAATGAAATAATGGAAATATAACGATAATAATGCAATTTGCATAAAAAATGTTAAACAAACTCTCATTTTTTTCAATTGTTATATGCCTGCAAGGCTTTTTAATTCATGACACATCGAAGATAACTGTTATATCATATTTGAAAAGAATGCTTATAAATAATATAAAACTAATGTTTTTGATAATTTATTTTTTATATAAACTATTTTCTCAATAAAAGTAATAAAGTCTGCTTATTTGTTTTTGAATTAATTAATGCTTCTATGAAATTTGTATCCTTGTTTGTTTACAGTTCATGTGCAGGACGTGATGAAAATTACATGCAATATAAAAATCTTAAAATAAACAATAATATTGTGATCTATGTATGTGTATGTAATACAGAAATGCTTCATTTGCTGGGCACAAATAAAAAAATGTATATTTAAAGCAAACAAACTTTGAGCCATAAAAAATGTGAACGGTTTTTGATGTTGTTAAATCACAAACGAATAAAATTCTCAAAATCATAAATTTCAATGAACGCATTTCAATTGGTTTGCCCACAAAGTCAGAGAAAAGGTTAAATTCATGGGAAATAATGAAGTTGAAAATACATAAAGCCGCTGAGTAACAGCAAAGGCAAAAATAAAGTCAACAAAATTTGTAAAAAGCCGCTCTGGCCAAACAAAATAATAGAAGTTTTAAATATTGTCATATAAAATATAAGCTGATTTCTTTGATTGACATCCGACAAGAGTTGTTCATTTCCGTAACGAGCTCAGCATTTAATATTCATTTCAATATTCTGTAAACGCTGCTTATATAATATGTTTATTAACATACCTTTGGTTGAATGCCTTTAAATTCGAACTCAATTAAATTTACAAATGAAAACAATTTGAGTGTTTCTAGCTTTTAAAATCACACTTTTACTTTCAGTAGAAATTTAAATAAGAAATATTTCTTTTTCACATGAAGCATATAAGTAAGGGCCATATATCTTGTAAATTTTCTTCAAATTGAAAACGATTGTGTGCGAATACAATCGGGAGATGTTTGTATTTATACGTGCCTGTACAGCCCGTAGAGCTTGCACTGTTGCAGTTTAGAACAATGGTCGTTCAAATGGCATATTGTATTGTATTTGTATAGCTTGCTTCTCGTTGACTGATTTGATTAACATTTTAGCACATTTGCGGTGTTCGGCACGAGTAAATGAGGCAACTGAACCCACTTCAGTGACAGACAAAAGAAATCCTAAAGGAATTGTGCCGAGCACAAAGGCATTGTGTTTGCCGTTTGTCTGAGATGGGCACATGTACATATGTATTCATCTTCAAGTCTAATGATTACAAACCGTGACGCTGGTCCGGGCCACCTACCCACTATAACAATAAACTTAATTTGCCGTAGAAAAGCTGAAATGCAAGCATATGTGAGAGTGTCCCTGTGCGGATTTCTTCGTGCGTATTGTATTAAAGCTTTTCGTTGCATACTGTGGGGCGCGCCTATGCAAAAATGGCCGCTGAGGCCATTTAAAGCCACGCCGGAAGTTGTAAACGGGAGCGAAAACAAATGTTTCCCTTGCCTTTTTGACCGCCCCTCGTAAAAGGCAGCAAGTTGTGGCCTGTGCTCCAAAGTGGAAATAAAAAAATAGTAGTACAAAAGTTTGTCGCTGTCGCATGCTGATAGTGTGCCTATGTCTGTGTGCGTGTGCGTGTAGATTTATGCGCTGTATGTGACAAGTTGAAAAGTCTGAACCGAATATATATACAGCTAAAGTTCAGCAAAGAAGTTGAAACATAGTTCTCACAAATGCACACAAACTGAGCCGCTTCGGGGGCGAAAGATGAGTCCGAAAAGCGTTGGAGTTGGCGAGTTGAATGAAACAACTTTATTTACCAGTTTTGTAAGGCACACAAACATTAATTGCAGAGAGAAACGGGTATATAACTGTAGTAGAAAACCCCTAATAAATCTTGATTATTTGTTTGTAAATTAAAGTTATTATACCAGCGAAATATTTAATGTAGCAGCTTATATAAAGACTGTTTAATATTGAGACTTATTTTCTGAATGTGGAAAATATTATTATAAATATTGACGAAAAGTAAAGGTAACTATAGTGGATAAAAACGAATCGAAACTAGATTAACTAATATTTTAGATTAACTAATATTTTACAGGTAAGCTGAAATTCGTTTAGCATACTTTTAAATCAAACCACAACTAAAAACCCTCTTCACTGTTGTTCTACTATTGATTTACCCCTATTCCAAAGATAAATTTAGAAGTGGAATTCAGAAAGAGTGTGTAAAGTCATCGCAAATATTTATTGCCATTTCTGCAGTTGTCGCGCCCATTCTGTCTAGTCGAGTTATTGATGTGAGGCCAAAATTCACACATCAGCTAATTAAAGTGCGGCCCCACCTTGGGCCACCCGGCGTGGAGGGCCAATGCTAAGTGCCAAATGGCATGCAAATCACATACATGCCTGAAGCTGTTTTGCCAGCAGCTGCGCATAGTTTGTTACACTTGTCTGCTGTTGCTATTTTTGTGGAAGTTTGTCAGGGGTCCTGAGTATTTGTTTGTCTGTCTTCTTTGTAAATCTTCTCGTTTGGCGAAGCACATTTGTTATTTGTTCACAAATTTGTCAGCACGACTTCTGGGTGACTTTTTGTCTTCGCTCTGCGAGTGTCTCTTTGTGCCACTTTTCTACGGTCTGTTTTATTTGGTTCATCAAGTGGATTTCGCCGTGGCTCCTGCTCGGAGTGGGACAAGCACAATAGTGGGCGGAGCAGCATTGTCATAACAAGCGGGACTATTTGGCTAACAAGCAGCGCAGCAGCAGCGCCAGGTTACGTCAGAGTTTCTGAAATTTATGTGCTTTAACGCCAATATGAGTTATCTAATGGGTGTGTGCGAGTGTGCACGGATGTGTGTGTAAGTGATGAGGAGCTCCATAATTTAAAGCGGCTGCATTATTCAGGTGCTGTCAAGTAGTTGGCGAGTGTCAAGCAGATTGATAAGCATGTACACAGAAAGTACGAAAGTACACATATTCCACTCTTAGTGTAAGCGAAAAAATAAATACTGTATATGGGATAACTTGGTGAATAATGGGGAATATCCTCTTCTAAGTAAAACTAAGCCACTCCTGAAGTTTTTTTCAAACTTTTCTCTTTTAAAATGCGATTATATGAAAATCACAAAGGAACCAATTCAGTGGCTGTTTAAAAATTGTAGTTTCTGCAGTCCTCTGTAGATGAGTTATCTAAGTTCTCATTTAGGCAACTGACTAATGAGGATTTGTGGTCCCACGCTAGTGTATGTAGTGTTTTTCTTAGCCGAAGAAAAAAAATTAGATCTGTAATCTGTAGTATTAGGAGATCAATAGAATTTAAATATGAATTAAGTGATATATTGGTGGTTTGCTTAGAACGCACTAATTCGAGACCACTTGATTTATTTTATTTTGATCTCAAAGCACTACTTTTAAAATTATAATATAATACAAAATTGACTTGAAACTTTTGGTAGGTTTCAAAATAACTATAACTTTCAGCGTTCATATTTAATTCTTGTGGAAGGATTCCTCTCTTATTTTAATTTATGCTATGTTATAATGGAATATAACATGAAGTGAGAAATCAATTTCACACTAGTTTTTTAAACTGTGTATGCATTAAAAGTTTATAAAAAAAATTTCTAATTTTTTTTGAAAAAGTTGCTAACAAGCAGATGGAAGCATCTTTGATCCTCCGTCTGTCTGGTTCTTTCTGCGTTCCATGAGAGCCTTGAAAATTAAATATGTATTCTTCTATAACTTGAGACGACAACTAAACCAATGTTCAACATCTGTAAATAATGATTCTTATATCAAAACAATCCCGATTGGGCTTTTAGAATATTAAAATAATTTTGTAAAATAACAAAAACAGTTTATCAATCCTATGTTATTCACTTAAATAATATATTGATTTCAGTTTATTTGACAAATGTATAAATAACTAGTAATGGAAATATTTAAAATTGCAGCCACTTTTCTGCGGCCACGTGACGTATACGTAACGTAAATAAATTCAGAACATGGCACTTACCATCGTTGCGTTGCAGAGAGCACGTGGAGTTGATGTACTTGTCCAATACGTTGAAACGTGCCTGGTCAGAGGACAGCGGGCTATTTTAGTGCGTCCTGTGAAAGGACTGTAAGCTGCTTTCGGGTCCGGTGACTGTTAAATCGGTTGTCTAGCCCAAGCTTGTCTTTTTCAGTGCCAGCGACACACGCACACTTCACTTGAACAGCTTACGAACCAACGTACACACACACACACACACACACCCTCTCGCAAAAGTAGGCACTTTGAGGGTATGCCGTAAATCCTTTTAGACAGACGCAATTAAAACACTTTGCCGCGGCCTTTTGACCGTTTGACTTGCGCTGCGAGTCAAGTGCCCTTCGCAACGGGCTTTGTAGCGCTCGGCACACACGTGTTTGGTTTGGGGGGCTATGATTTTCACGGTTCTCAAATTGGTATTCGACTCGGGTTTCAAGCCCTAATGCCCGCACGTTGCGTTCCAGGGCGCGCTGCAAATTGTGAAACAGGCCTGTAAAAAATGTTAAACGCCGATGCCGGCACAAATATTTCGGCAATTAAGATGTGCCCCGACGTCGTCTCACGGCGCGTATACGCGATGCCGCAACCGGAATTCCTTAATGTAAGCAGGCGTCAGTTGGCTGGCGTGTGTCGTCTTTAATGGCAGCCATGGCGACGGCAGCGCTGTCAGCGACACAGCAGCCCCAAAAACAACAGCAACAACAGCCACGCCACAGGCAGAGGCTTGTCATTCCGACTCCCGGCCCATACGAGCTGCCCACCTAAGTTGTCAACACTTTTGTAGCCCGAGATTATGGCAGACTTTGCGTTAGACTGTCATAAGCTTTGACTTTGCTCGGATACCTGACTACTCACCTCGGGTAATTTATCCCGAATTCTTCTTATCGAACAAAAGCCTTGTTTCAGGCGATTGGATGGGGCCTGGAGCTTGAGTTGCTTTTAGGGCAGCTGTGTTTCACTTAATGTTAATCACGTTTGAAAAGGTAAAATCTAGTGCAGTATTTACTCTGTTTATTTTAATTGTAATATATATCAAACATGGCTGCACTTAACTACAATCAAATATTTGCCTATTGAATGTTTTAATTAATTATAATTACAGTTGACTTTTATTTGAATTAAAGAATGGCTTACCATCAGTTTGGAAAATCAGTTCATAAGTTAATAAATTTACAAATCAAATTGACTCTGTTTCCTTACTAAAAATATATTTATTTATTTTATTGAATTGATTTGCAAGGTCTCACTGCTTTATGAACAATTGCATCAATAGATTTATTCTTTCAAGGTTTTTAAAATTATATTAAAAACTTTGGAACATTTCTTGATACAGTATTTTTATTGCTGCTTGTTCATGGATAAAAGGCTTTATTAAATGAAAGACCTTATATGTTTCAATTGATGTCTTGAACTGAGCATTAAATTTGTTACAAAATGTTGTCACTTTGTAGTTGTTTTTACATACTTATAAAGTAAAAAAGATATTAAAGAGAACTCTCAAAAAAATAAATAATTCAAAAGATTTATCTTTTAATAAGGTTGTGAACATGTTAAATTTAAAGATGCAATTTCGGCATCATATTACGTTTTTTTTGGCGAATTTAAAAAATATACAATTGGCTATATATTCTACAAATTTATTGTGGCTTGCTCACGAAAAAAGGCTTTATTAAATGAAAGACTTAAAATGTTTTCAATTGTTTTCTACAATTTAGAATTAAATTAGTTACAAAATTATGCCACTTTGTTGTTCAATTTACAAACTTATAAAGTGAAAAAGGCATTCAGAAGAAACTAGAGAAAAAGGGAAATAATTGAAAATATTTATCTTTTGATAAGCCTGTGAATGCACATATCAAATATAAAGGTCTGAGTTAGGATTCATATTATAGTAAAGCTGTGAGAAATATATATTCTAAAAAGAATTAAATATAAATGATCACATTGCAACGAATATCCTGGTTTAAGTACAATATTCTATAGGAGTATGTAACGCACATATTTTAATATATCTACTGTGCAGCTGATAAGTGGGCACTGTTAACAGTTTAATCGCTGAAGAAACAAGATGCAACATTTGTTATGCCCGACCAGCAACATCTAAGCCTCAACTTGAGCTGCCAACTGAGTGAGTGTCTTGGGGTTTCCGCCGAGAAACTTTGCATAACATGGCCGACGCGGTCTGAACATTGTTTGGCCGCTATGGCAGCTCATTAAGACGAACACCAGCTGATGCCAATGATGACGATGACGATGAAGATGCCGATGGAAATGGGCAATCGCAATGCGATTGATATGCCAGGCACGCGAGGGCTCTCAGACCACAGACGTCGAGGCAGTTGCCGCTGCTGGGCTGGATTCATTCATAAAAATCTTACGCTTGCTCGGGCGCTAACCTTCAAATGCTGGCTGGGCACTGTTAAAGCCTTAAACTTAGACAATAACAAGCACACACGCGAGGCGCAGACACAGCTACACACGGATGCTCACACACACACTCGCACACACACACACACACAAACGAACTTTAAGTTGTAGCTGCGGCTGCCACTTGACATCGAGTTGACTTGGGCTGTTTCTTGCACAACTCGCGCTGCCTACTTTTCTGGGCCGCCCAGTAGAAGCGGCTCAAGAACAACAACTACCACAGTGGAAGTCCGCACGCGACTTGCGCGAGTTGGAGTCTATGTTCGCCGAGTGGCACTGAACTGTACGCGTTGAGGTTTTTACGGCAACTGAAATTGAAATTGAACCGACAAAGTTGTAGGAGCAGCAGCCGCCAATCGTCGTCCTCGTCCGCCTCAATCGCGTCCTCGTCGTTGTCCTCGTGCTGGCTGTCGGCTCTGCTCGCAACGAAAGTGAAACGTAACGCATACGCAGCGTTGACCCGCATCCGTGTGGATGCGGCAGCTTTTGAAGTAATCTCCGCGAGCTTTCGGAGAGCGGAAAGCCAAACAGCTGATTTTTGTTATTAAGCGATTCGCCGGGCGGCTTTTCAATCCGCATTGTTTTTGTTGTTGTTTCCTTACATTGTTTGTGTATTGACAAGGTTTGTTGATGTTAGTTTTCCCTGCAAATGGTTGGCTTATTTATTGCTTTGTGTGTTAGGGTGCAGTTGCCAATTGTGAGTCAAGGACGCAAGTAACTTAGAGATTTCGTTGGCACTCGCGCACAACTACATTGAAAAACACATATAATCATATAACAAAATTATATATTGTTTGCTATTAAAACTGGTATTTTCGCAAGTAAGTTTACATAAATATATACTGTGAATGGTAATATTCATATAAGTATAAAAATATAGACAAAATTTGGGCTATAAAATGACTTAGTGGAAAATAAGTACAATGTGTTGGCTTAAGAAAATTCAAGATATGTATATTATATATAATTTATATTTGTTCAACGTTGAGTTGAACAGTTCTTATTCAAATGTATTGTATTTTCAAATTATTTTTATTTAATTTTGTGTAAAATCTATCATATATTTTTTTCAGATTACCATCAGGCAGGAAAATATGTAAGTAAAATTACCCTTTATTATAAATAAATACGAACATACTTATGTGTGTACATATATCGATGTACGAATTTTACTCATCAAACACATCCGAATGTTAATATATTTAATATTAGAGTCTCAAGTAACACTATCATACATATTGTATTCTACTAATTAAAGTTTGTCCAGAACTATAACTATGTGTTTCTTTATCCACATGCATACGTCCCAACGGGATTCTAATAATATACTAACTTGCATTCCTATTAAACATAATTAATGCATATTGAATGAATATTAAACTTTGTGCGTCGCCTTTAAGAAATGGTTTTATTGTATTGTGTTATTTATTAGTATGGCGAATTCAAAATGACCAAAGACATTTTGATTCCAAAATCTTAGCATATGTAATCTCTTATAATGAGCCCATTTTAATTACTTAAGTTTAGTGGGGTATTAGGTGTAATGGAAGCGGGATTTCAGAATTGACAGGTTAAACTTGAAGCTTAGTAACTGCTCGGCCAACTGGCTTAAGTTGTAATTGTTTTTTTTAGAAACATAATAAAGCACAAAAGTAGAAGGATACAATCAAATGTTTATTTCGAGCCCCTTTTCGTTGGTTTGTGACGAGGATAACTGAGAGAAGAGCTTCCAAGTTTCGAAAAGCTTATAAGCGAATACAAACACTTTTAAAAGCTTACCAAAGATCTATTTTTTCCTGAAGCTTTGCTAACAATTTTTCCAACAATTTATGGCAGCTTTTAAAGCTTAAAAGGAAATTTTAGCATACTCTTTGACAAAGTCTTGAAAGATTTTGCATTGAATCATACCAGAATTAAATTGTACCTGGCGTGAACTAGATTTAACTCCATATCCTTTTTGTCTTTTTCGTCTTATCTTTCAATACGATTGCTTGAAAGAAATTCAAGCTGTTTCTATGATCAGGATAATCTAAAGAAATTCGAAAGGCTTTTTAATTATCTAAAACCATTAATTTACAATCCTCTCCCTTTCGCCAGAGCTCTGTAAACATATTCATTGAGTAAAAGCCTTTGTTGCCGTAAGCCTTTATTATGGGCTGCGTTTTCTGTATTTTTGTTTGTATAGTGAGCATTTTATTGCTTAACTTTCCGACACGAGGCCTTTTAGCAGCTGGCTGACCTTTTGGGGGACCCTAGGAATGCCCGAAAAGTTTACACAGGTCAAAGAAAATATTTGGCCAAACATATATGACAACTTCTGCTATGGGGCGTGGCTAATGCCACCCACATTGTGTGCATGCCGAGTAATAAAGCAGAGAAACTGAATCTCTGTGAAAGGAACCCTTTGAAAAATTGGGGGCAGTTGTTAACGGGATTAGGGTTAACCACAGGCCGCAGAGTTTGTAACTTATTCAGCGGAGGTAAAAACGCATGAAAATCTGTTTAATTTTTCAGCATTGATTGACCAAAAACCTTCGAGCCAGGCGCTGCGGAAGTATGCAGAAAAAATCGCAGGTATCTGCTTGATTAAATTTCATTTAATTCCATTTAGCTGCTGGCTTCGATTGGCTTTCTGGCACTCACTTCGCATCTTATGGTTTTTGGTAATGGCTTTCAGGTGTGCCAAAGATTTCGCTTAAATAAATTGAAAAATGTTTACCGCTTTTGTTTTCGCAGCTGCCAGGAACCGAATTTAATTAAATTGCCTGCGTTTTTAATGTGTTCGCATTGGCCAACGGCAACTTGGCCGCAAACTTGGCTAACTTTGCAACAACTGTGAGTTTAGCATGTTTACACTTCCTGCATCGGTGGTTTTCACATCCTGTTCCTGTTCCCAGCTCTCAAACTCTCATATTTGTGACATTTTTTTGCATGCCAGGCACATAACTCATTTCGAACATCTCTTGCTGTGGGCTTAAAATTGAACACGTCAACTTTTCTTATTTACTTACTACAAGCTTCATTTACAAATGTATACAAACAAAGTTTCGATTCTCACTCTTTGTTCCTACTCAAATCTCTTTTGAGGAGTTAAAACGAAAAGAATCTCATTGTCCGCTGTCCGCTTTGACCAGGTGTATTCACAGCTCTTATTCCTCTTCCCTGATTGGCAAACTTTACCAATGAAACTCATGGCTCTGCATGCCAAAAATTGCGTTAATGATAAAATTGTGTATACGTATTTACTGTCCCAATAAATGGAAAGACCGCAGGCAAAAGAGAGCTTGCACAATTATCCAACTTCAGAAAGTAGTCTTTCAACTGTCGCCGTCTGTCAATAAACATTAAGCTACCTTTGTTCATGGCTTAAAACCGATATAAAACGCATTATTTACATTCATTGTCACGTTTGCCACGCAAAGTTAATTTGCAACAGCTACAGCCAGTATTGTTCGTTAATTAACATGAGAAACCATTAGTCGAACATTTAAGATAAACGACAATTATTGCGAAAACATTTCTAAAAAATCATTAAGTTTTAAGACAAATTTTCAATAAATAGTATAATAAATATGGATATATATATTTTTATATTTTATATTTATTTCTATTTCAACAAGGTTTTTTTTTGGAAATTTCCTACATATTGAAGATGTGTATATTATTAGCTAAAGTGCTGTTGAAAAGTATTGTATATCTACAAACTTTTGCATTGAAGAATAAGCAATACCACTTGACACAGTAATGCCAACATTCTACAAGTCTGTTAACGTGTCGATAAACCGTTCTACTGTGTCACTTTCCCATGGTGCATTCATTTATTTTTATGGCCGCCATTAAGAACATATTAAAATAAACACTGTGGAATTTTTATGAGCACTCGAAACAGTTGACGTTGGTCATTATTAGGCCGGAAGATGAATGCGAAGTGGACATTGGCGATGGCGGGGCTCACATCCAATTTGCTCTCTAGACTACACAGTGGTCACCATTAAATGCGCGTAAACATGTCGTATGCGTAATTGCGCATACGCCATGTTGTGCATGCCCATTAAAAGGGGTTAGCATGTACAACTTTTGGCTGAATTCATGCACGTTTCACATGCCGCAATAATTTACAACCTCTTACAGCTGCAATTCTTCAAGCTATGCACACGGGAATGTAGCCATAGGCGGGAAAAAGGTTTCAAAGAAAACAGTATAAGCCGACACTAGTATATATTTCTTAAGAAGCTTCCAGGAAAATTGCAAGCAAACGTAAAATCTCCCCTCTCTGCAGCTTTTCTAGTTTTTTTACTAAGTTTGTTATGCATAGATTGCGTTTGAAAAATGTAGTTTTCCTAGAACAAAAATGTTTATTTTTGGCATTGGAGCTTATTCGATTTTAATTTAACTTATCTAGCTCAGCTTCAGATTTAAATTTAGCACAGCTTTACTTAAAATATGCAAATATTATCAATGTAGAAATTCCATAATATAGAGCTGGTAATGGGATGATCTTTAAATAAATGACAACAAAATTGATAAACTAAATATAGTTCGTTTAGCTTATAAAGTTAACTAGCACGCTTGTGGGCCTATTATGAATAAGTGTTTACCTGAAAGGGAAGTGATTATTCGGTTTTCTTTTTCTTTTTTGATTTAGCAAATGAAACTTCTTCGCTGCTCACGGCTGACTGACAATGAAGTTAACATTTCGGTTTGACTGAATTAGGAGGGGAACTTGTCTGCTTTATGCGAGTCATTGCCGACGTGTTCGCTTCACTACGTGAAGGAATTTTCTTTTTCGTGTAACAATTTTTAAAGCGACTGAAATTAACAGCCCCATTCGGAAGGACTCCAAATACTCACCAACTTGTTGCCAACTGAATAATTGCTGTTGGCATTTTATTTTCTGTATTTTTCTACTTCCCCTTTAAGGCTAGAAGTTACTAATAAACTTCAGACAAGAGACAGTGCTCTAGCCGGGAGTACCCGACCTAGTTTGCTGGCTGAAATATGACAAGATATCGATAAAAAAAATATTAAACTTGTGCTGCTTATGGTTTAGGAGAAGGCATTGCTTCCAAGATCGCTGCCTGTTACATACATTTGCAAAAAACCATTATACCCTTTTCACCCATTTTCAATGGGCTCAGTGCATACAAAGAATGTTAATTTTGAATGTTAATTTTGTAATTTCAATTGTTGGCATTCATTCATAAACATCAAATGGCCGTAATGGCATGCTTAGAGCTTATACGAAAAATTCCCCAGAAAGCCAATGAAAACCAGTGTTTAAGAGAGCAGAGATTAACCAGTATTTAACAGGCTAAGCACATTTAAGAGCAAATGTTTTCTCTTCACAACATTGAATATACATAAGTTTGATGTGAACTATTCTGATTAAATTGTGTGCGAAAATTGTTGTCAACTGGAACATCTGAAAATGGACACACACCGACCCTTATTATTTGGATAAAAATGTAAGACAAAATAATAACTGACAACCCGTTCTCAGGAGTGAAAATGTGTTACTATCGAAACTTTAACTTTTATCTGTAAATACCCCAAGGATTAACCTTTATAAAAAACGCTACCGAGAGTGACTCTCTCAACCTCAAAACGCCTTAAAGGCTGACCAGAACGATATCTTTAAGTCTTACCTACATTTACTGAAATATGTGTGTGCCAAACAAATTAAACCTGTCGCCTTGCCTTTGTTTTGTTCTTGTCATATTAGACTTCTATTTGACGTTTTTTTTTTTGGCAAAAACTATCTATAACTGACTAAACTTCTGTGTGAAGTTTTCTTACTCCAATATCAGAACAATTTAAATGAGAAACAAATTAATAGAAGTTGGTAATATATTGCTCTTATGTTAGGAGCATCGTGATCTTAATAAACAAAAAAGGGTATATCTTACGCGAATACCCTCGATTTAAACATTCACATTATTATTTACTTCTTTACTGGTAATTAACTATAATATAATTTAATTCATGACTATTATTCATGATTTTCATTCGGTGTATTTATATAAAAAAGTAGCAGCCATGTATTTAAATGAATATATATCTATAAACACAGTTTTATTTTATTATTACACACATTATATCGAGCAATAATTTAGAGTGTATCCATAAGAGTCAACGATTGCCGCTGAGCTCCACTATTCTGATTTGATTGGACACAAAAAGTTACTTATCCTTGCGGAAATCATAACAATAACTACTCCCGATACTCGGTATCCAATTAGCAGACAATCAGCACATTCTTCATAAGCGTCATTTGTGTCAATTTCGAAATCGCACGCACTACAATCAGCCAAAACATTGGGTGTGGAGCTAGCCCGGCATTCCCCTAATAACAATACACTCAATTTGAAGGTCTGCGCCTATTCTGTCGGCACAGCACGCGTCTGTGGGTCAATCAGCTGGGGGCTGTGCCCAGTGCGAAAGTTCGATGTCCACACGCCAGCTACAACAACAGTAAATAAATATAATGTAGGCGATACCGAAAACGAAATTCAATTGATATGCTTGCCGAATTGGCAGACGGCTATAATTTGCCATGTATGAAGGGAATGAAGCAAAGAACAAGGTCGACCCGAACTTTTCTATTCGTCTCACATTGCCTTTTGTACTTATCACTTTTTCTATCTATCTATCTATCGTTGACATTTGTGATACCCTTCATCCATTAAATGGATACGCAAAGGTGGGTATAATGTGATTCGCATCGCATACCCTATAAAATTAGCATATGTCTATTTATATTTATATCATATTCTTGATTATTATTCAGTATGAATAATATGCGAATAAACTACAGACCCAAGTTAACGCACTACTCCTTATAAAAAGGAAAAGATATTAAAATTAATATGAAGCTTGCATTTTGTATAAGTTGCAGATATACATTTTTTGCCGAGTTTGTTAGATATGAAGAAAAGATATAAATTCAATCGATTTAACTTGAGATAACAGGGTATCGCATTTTGTTTCCAATTTCTACTCGAGAGCAGTTTCACTTGTTTTTGCAGTCGTTTTCCTTTTATTGATAAGCTCAGCTCGTTTGCAGGACTTTGAGTGTATTTGTAACGGCATCGCATAAGTGAAATTGGCGTCTGTCGAGTGCCATGCAGTGTCCTTGACACTGATGGCATCCTGGCCGCCAGTTTGACTGGCAAATATTTATAATTGCTTCCTGTGGCGTCTTTAATAAGTCAAAACTGCTGTGCTGTCTTTTGTAGGTAAGATTGCAGATCTTTCAGTTTCCCGCTGATTATTGTGGACTCGATAAGTTACCGTTTCCATAAAACACAAATCGTTTGTAGTCTTACCAAACTTGACAATTCGAGACATTTAACATAAATCCTTTCATTGTTGTTTTGTAATGAGCTTAATTTCTAGATACTCATTATCTAAACGGAGAATATCTTAACTAACCACAAATTAAAACGAGTAGTGTGCTTTTGGGCGCTTGACTCGAGTAGGTGATACAAATTAAGAATGATTTTAAATATTATATGAGTTCTTTTTGATATTATTTTTCTCATGTTCTACGAATTGCTTTCTTTCTCACTCTTCAGAAATTCTTACTTACTGATTTCTTGCTAAAAACTACTGAGTTGTCAATAATGAAAAAAAAATAAAAATAGCAAAATAATTTACAAAACTGATGAACAAAATAATTCTAGTGATATAGCAGTTTACTGTCAGAGACAATGAATAAGATTTCTTATGTTTATATTATTTTTACTTTTTATATACTAATTTATTTTTAATATTATTTTCCTCGTCGGATAAAGCATCAATGTGAATGTGATTATGGAATCGATGGTAGACGCGGAACGGATGTAGCTCTAAATTTAGAGGAGCCATCGATTGTTTTGCATCGTCGGAAACAAGTCTGTGGGTTTGCAAATGTTGCCTTATTTGTCAACTTAAGGAAAATATGAACTCTCCAATGCATTGGCATTCAACCTTCGTCACAGCCAAATAGTCAAGGCCTCATGTCGTGTTTTGCTTCCGCTGGCAATAAAAATAAGAGTGCAACAATTTTACCTTAATATTCCCATTTGCCCTGATATCGTGTGCATATTTCATGACCCTATTTGAATGTGGGTCAGTCAAGCGATTGCCAATTGCTATTTGCGACTCCGCTGCACACAAGTTATGGGTGTAGGAGTCTTATATGCTAAGCGACTTCCCTAAAAGAAGGTCCCCCAGTGCTGGAAGTTCTTATTTAACCATAAAGTTTTCAGTGTCACTTGGCTGATTGCATTCGCCTGCTTATGTTTTTATTTTACGCTATTAAAATTCTTGGCTTATATCCAATAGCTGAACATATTTTTTGCGGGCTATGCAGCCAGGCGCGATTTCATTATGCCAGTTTTCAAGGCCAAAAACGCTTCGGTAACAAGGAAAAACTTGTCGACAATTTTAGTTTCTCCTGCGAGTTTTGCTAGCTGCAAAAAGTTTGACGGCGTCTTTGATTTTTATCAATAATTTCTTCCAAAAGATTTTCGTGCTTTTAGTTGAATTGAACGGCTGAATCATCTTTACCTGATATTTGTCAAAAATAATACGACATCCACATGTTGTCATAAATAATGAAGCGCCATTGATCAAGCAACCAAGATAGTTTGCATTCAGCTCTGTGCTCGACCTTAATTTGACGACAAAGCAAAGCTTTCCTCACTTAATTGCAAACATAATTAATAACATTCATTCCTATTTCCTGATTTGATTTTGCGCAAATATATTTATATATATAAGTTGTATAGATTCATCTATACAAGGTTGCTGGCGGCACATAGGTCTAGGCCCGCCTTTGGGCCACGTCCTCAGCTTCATTAATATTCATACGCACACATATATATTTATTGTTTGGGCGCCAGGTGGCGTGTCCAATGTTCCTGTCCATTGTTCGACCCCTGAGTTAGGGACAAACTGGACAAACTTGTACACAGCTTTATTGTTGCAATGTGTCAAACTTTGATGCGCTTTAATTAACATGCAAATTGTGCTGTGCTGTGCTTTGTGCCCTGAATAGTTTTTTCAATGCTGCCTACACGGCGTATGCGCAACGTTTAATTAAATTGTGCACTGACAAGTCATAGCGACACTGACTCTTTACATTGTGAACTTTTTAATTGAATTATATATATGTATGCACGATTCGCATTCAATGCAAAGTTGAAAAACTTCCAACCCCGCCGCACTCGCACACACCCCCAGGGGCAACTCCTTTCATTATTTCCAATCGAAATTTGATTACGCATACTCAGTGGGGTGATGTGCTTTGAAAAGCATTCGATAGCTGCGGGGCATGACAAATATTAAAAACTGAATGAATGCTTGTTGGGCCCTTGTCTTCGCAATTGCGGAGCTGAAGACTTGGTTGATTGGAACAAGCTTTATCTGATGCCCGTTTATTTGCTCATTTCAAATATTATTTAGCTAAAATAACAATTTAGTTTCATTTGTGAAATATTACTATTATTTCCACTCAATTTTATTTTAAACGAGATGCAGCTTCGAATTTACCCTACACTTGCATTGCAGTTTGGCATCCCCATCTTCGTCTAGTATCAGTTAAGCTACCATCCCCATCAAGCAACTGCCATCCCATCAGTAAAGTGCAGAAATTAAAAATGCGATCGTCAGCAGGTTGAATTTGCGCGTAAAAGTTGTTCAAAGTTATTTAAAGTCGTTGGGCGAAGCACAATTAAAGTTGTCCTTTTATAAAGTTGTCGAAATGCTCATTCTATTAATGACATTTCATTCTTTATCATTGAACTATATTACTCATTTGAAATCACAGGATGTACATTATTAAATAAACGATTTGTTAACTAAACTAAATAAATCTTACATGAACTATATTATATTATTATATTAGTAAATAGATATATACTTTTTGGGCCAAGCAAACTGATTTAATCTATATATCTCATCCCTCAGATTTAAATTTAGATACATAAAATTTGTATTACATATAACTGAAGACCTTTCTTTGCCTACGCTCATTGGGGGCTTAACCATTCGATCAAATCTATCTATACTTATTCGAGCTAGACTGTTCTTACTTAGTACTTGTTTTTTAACTGCAGATTTGTCAGAAGCACTAGAAGCAATTCATTATTTTTCCTCACATTTAAGTCTTAATTTGGCTAATGCGCATTTGCATTGAAGATGCTAATTAACCGCTGCATCTATGTCAGACCGAAGAGAAGACTATCTATGGCTGTTATCTAATTGCTTCAATGAGTCAATTGGTAACAACGACAACGAACCATTTCGATGACCCAGGGCAAAGAAACACGGAATGTGGCTTCGTTCAGATGCAAACCGGGATCCAGGTCGCTGCCAATTATTAGTCATGTTTCTCAATTGACCAAGAGCCGGGCGAGCGCTTGATGTGGAGGTGGATTTGCCCGGCACTTGGCTAATGCCGATTTGCCAACCTAATTGGCTTAGACTTATGCGAAGTTTCGATGAAGAGGCTCAGCTGAATGGGCTGTTCACATTTCGCTGATGGCGTGTTAATTAAGTGCTCGCACGCACAGTTGAGCAGCTGAACAGCTGAATAGTTGAACAGTTGAACTGATGCATAAACACGGCCAAATGTGGCATTGAAATTTCCAGTTGCCTCAGCCTGGCGACGCAGCGCCTGCAGATTTATGGCGCAGCAGCTGCTCGCAGAGCTGCCTCCCACTTCCCCCTTGGCCTGCATCCAGTAAATACACACACACACGCAGAGATGAGCGCAGAACACGCACACTAAAGCACAAGTGACAGGTAATTTGTCCATAAAGGCGTGGTGCCTAGACACGCTACGTAGCTTCATACATACATTATTCATTTTACAGCCAGCTTTTCTGTGTCATTTTCATTTTCTTTTTGTTTCATTTTTATTTTTATTTCTGTGCTCACAGTTGTCCTTCGCTGACAGTTTCAACGAGCTGTGAGAATTTTGCGTTCGATGCGTTTTTGGTTTTTGCATTTTTCAGCAGATTTCCTGCCAAAGCAGCTTCAAATTTTCCAGCCGACAGTTCGATTTGCCACCGAGATTATTATCCATCGCGTATTCAGCATTGGAGTTTTTGGCTTATTGGCTGCCCATCAAGCGATGTGCTCTAATTCTGTTTTTAAGATAGTAATTTGGATTTTATTATTATCATACTGTTTATATTTGTTCAATTATAAAACATAATATCATGGCTGCAAGCCCAGACAAGTAAGAACGTTGCGGTCGGGTGTAACCGACTGCGCAATGCTAGTTCATAGTATAATAACAGATGAAAACAGTCGAAAACGGTCTTAATTATCATTTGCTATTTTTCTGCTCGAGTCTAACAGGAAATTGGTGACTCCAGCTCTAAAATTGTGGGAGCTATAGATTTTCACAGCTTAGACGCCTTCAAGATATATATAGATTTGATTGATTTGCTACGCCCCCAGGGGCCGTATCCAAAAAACACGTTTCTTCAGTAATCTGCCTGAATCAATTTTATATATCTTACCTAAAAATGGAGCTAACTTCGTGAATGAGTGAACAAATATTGCCGTTGGGTTGTTTCACGGATCGAACCTGGGTTTCCACATTTAAATTCATATATCATATATTTTTAGCACTTATAGATGACATGCCTTATTATATTGCCTTAAATATATAGGACCTCATCTTAAGTTAGTTAGTTAGGTTATGTTGGTTTAAATTAATTCTAGCTGTCAGATGCTTTGCTGCTACAATGTTTGTAAAGTTATTTGAAATATGAAATTTCCATTTAAAACATCTTGCTGGAATCCATTTTAAGACAAAAGTAATCACTCAATATTGTGTTTCTGGCCAAGAGGGATGGACAGCTTACAAGCCGGAACTCTGTATTTCATTTAATTGTAATTTCAGCTTCAAGCACACGATATCAAGTTCTGAGTGCACAAAGACAATCACAAAATGGAATGTAAATTTAAAAAAGCCATTTTACTATTCCATTTCAATTGCAGACTCGAGAGCTGTTTTCAAACGTACCTGGCACACACAGCTGTAAAATAAATTCGCAATGTAATTGACATGCAGAGAGTACCTATAATCAACTCTGGCATCTTCCAAATATTTCCAAGGACTTTAATAAGCCAAAGACGTGCAAATGATTTGTAGTTTTCTCCACAGGTGTGCCAATGAAATGACCAGCTATTTGGATAGGTTAGCAAGTAAGACGGTTGGCCGACTACCCTAAACTTTATGTAATTTTCAGAACTTAAAAAGAGCATCCAAATGTGTTGTGAAGTCGAAGCGCAAGACTTGCGTTTAAATTAAATAACCGCCTAAAACCCGATATATATCGATAATAAGAAAAAGGATTGGGATATCAACAATCAAATATCAAAAATAAAATTGATCCGCGTTGATATAAACAAAATTAAAAAGCGATACTTTCCCCTGATCGGGGATATATATCCTTTATGGGGTGCGAGATACCTAATTCAGGTTCAGGATATAAAAATAAGCACAAAAGAAACGGAACGAAATTTGTAGAAAATATATAGAATATATTCTTGTTGAAGAGATCTATAAAAAGTAAAGCTAATGTTGTGTTCAAAGAGTATCTCTTGGTCGATCACTTCCACACGCTTTTCTACTTGTTGTTAGAGCAATTATTACAGCCACAATATCCAGCTCGCTTTATACAATTACGCAAATTGTGTACTCTGTGAGAGTTGCATTCTTCTGTAGAAGCGAACCCTAATTGTGTTAGTATTAGTTTACTGTGATGTCCGAGGTCACGTGGCATTTAGTTGCACAAGGGAAGCTGCCCCGTAAAGAGGCACCTCAGACACAAGAGGCAGTCTCTGTTACCCCTGGTCCGTGCATATAAATGAGTCAAAACAAATAAGAACGTTGCAGTCGGGTGTAACCGACTGCGCAGTACTATTTCACGCTATAGCAACAACTTAAAACAGTCGAAACGGTCTCAATTATTATTATCATTTTGAAAAAATATTGATTTTTGTAATTTAGAGAAGGTCAACTGAACACTGAACACAAATTTGGTGACTTCAGCTCTAAATTTGTGGGAGATATGGATTTTCGCAATTTATACGCTCCCAAGATATATAGATTTAATCCATTTGCCACGCCCCCTGTGGGCGTAGCCAAAAAATCGTCACACTTTATCTGACGTGGGTATACACGAGTATATATTTCAAATTTCAAGTCCCCAGACTTAATAGTGGCGAAAGGAATCGCGTTCATATGGACAAACAGATATTTCCCATAGCCAATATATCCTCTTCTCACTTCGTGAGCGAGAATACGGGGCGCACTGCGACCAGCGATTATGTTGCTGTGGCACAACTTTGAGCACCCACAGCTTATGAATAAGTTTGAGGACGCTCAACAGCTGCCCTCCTCCCCGGCCGGAGACCAACTGAATTATGTAAACCGCTGCGGTCGCGACATTTCCCGCACTTCGCTTCCCGTTTTATGACTTCAGGCGAAACTTTTAGCTGCAGTTTACTAGGCAATCAGCGATGTGTGTGTGTGTGTGTGTTAGGTTGTGTAAACTGCGTTTGACAGCCACTCGCAGGTGCGTCTCTCGTTTACCAAATCCTTCTGACCGCAAATGTATGCTAACTGCCTTGGTCGCGGCTTTGCGGGCAACAACAACAACAACACAATCGAGAGTCGTTATTTGTAATTTGTGGCCATTTGGAAAGCGCCGCTAAATTGCATTTTCACATACATAACGCCAAATATATTGCAATTGCCAGTCGTAAACCTGTGAATGCATGCGATTTCCCACTCCCCTTAAGCGTTGCCCGCATTTTATGAAGCCAATGAAAATATCCGACCTACCTGGAGATGGAAAATCTCTATATATAAAACTGGTTTTCCTGATTGACCGATTGGCGATTAGCGATGATGAGATGGCCGTATGAAAGTTTGCACTCGTGAAAGAAAATTCGGTTGAATGCAATATTTTATTTAATTTTCATCCCAACGATTTTAAACTCATTTTCTAAGTAGTTTGTGATAATTCAGGGATACGGGATTGACTAGTTTAAGAAAATATAATTTTCTAGAGTGAAAGTATCCGTTGAAAACTTAAAAAAATTTTAATTTGCGGCGAGTTTCCTACTTTTTAGCCGAAAGTCATAGCTTGGTAACCTTTCTGATAGTCCATCTGAGACTATCCAAAACTATCCAATGGGTATATACCAATTTTGCCGATACTCTATCTAAACTGATGATCTAGAAGAAATTTAATTGGCACGTTCACTTGGGGGCAGGTAAACCACGAAAATCCATATCTACAGACCTACATTTTTCTGTTATTATAGTGTACGCGGGATTTGCGCAGTCGGTTACACCCGACTGCAATATACGTAGGGATTTTGTAAAGTAATTATTATAAGAGGGCGTGCTTTGTTTTTTTTGCAAACAAGTTTGATCCCTTGGACATTTGGCTAGTCAGTATCAGCAGATAATAAGCGCAGAATTGTATTTATCCTAGGAAACTAAATAAAATCCAAGCAAGCTACGTCCGTTTGTCGATATATGCAGGCCCCAAAAAAGTTTTTAAGTGCATGCCCATGTTTACTGTGGTTACTGAGTGTGTAAACGAGACCAACTTGTATGCGTCCAAACTGAGCTTTGTGCGGTCAGTTCCAAGCTTTTCCAGTTCCCGTCGACCATGAAGTAGTTTTTGAAGGAGCTGTTTTCAATGAAGCAAGGCCGGCTTTGGAAAAAAGTTTGTCTGAAAGAGCTAGGGGTTTCTTTACAATTATTTATTTTATTTTTTTTAATAATTTGTATAGTTTATTATAAAAACGAATAGATAAAATGACAATATCAACTTTAGTTATAAGAGGCGGAAAATAGATTGAGACTTGCAGCTACTTACATATAATTTACCAACATTGGTAAAAATGCGATTAGATTTAATCATATCATGTTATAGAATCCAAGTACAAAGATCCTGCGGATGCCACCACCTAAATATTTTGTTATTACTAGAAAACCAAGTAGGTAGGGCAAAATATTTAAAAAAAAATAACTATTTAATAACTATCTTTTAAGTGGCAAATTAAACAAAAGTTTAATGTTTAATCTAAAGAAAGTAAAAAAGCCGATGATGTGCTTTTCTAACTACGCCAACTAAGGGATACATTTAACTCAGTTCTATCGTACATTAACATTAAAATATATAAATAATTAGAAAAAACAACGTACTTCAATCAAGAAACCTTTTAATTCGTGTAAAACAATTTATTTAATCAAATACTGAATGTGTGTCTTATATAAAAATCTTGTAAAGGAGTTTTATCTTAATGTATACACAATATTGATCAATTATGTGCAGTAATTAATGTAAAGGCTGAAATGACGAGACCTATGATGTCCTTCTGGGGTATATTAACTTTCTACATACGTTTTCGAGTCTTAATTAAACCCTTCACATTCACTTTTAATGGGTACAAGGTGTGAAGAGAGCAGAGCAAGTTAAACTCAAAGTGGGGCAGCAATCACATGATGCCCCCAATCCACTTGAGGTGTGCAGGGGTGCACCCCCACTTGAAACTAAACCAGTTCTCTTGTGTTCCCATGGGGCTTAGTAAGTATCGGCCCACAAAATAAAACTCGGGCTAGGGAAATGCAGCTAGCATGTTCTGCTGTGAGCTGTGGCTTTCAGCCTTGGCCACTTGTATCGGCCCATTCAATTACAAATTGCTGACCACACGCAATGTAAGGAAATGCTGGCAATTGAATGTCGAAATGTGCTCCCAGTGACAGACGAATTTCGGGTATTTACCTGGGCTAAAACGTGTTGCGCAAACAACAGATAAAGACGAACAATAAGTTACGAGCTCGAGTACGGGCCTGGGTATTGCCCAACTCTTTGGCCATTGTTTGACTATGGCTGTGGCTTTTGTTATTTTGTCAAAAGTTGCCTGTCGGTCGGTTGGCGGTCGGTTGTTTATCTTTGGCCAACAGTTACTGGCAACAGAGTTTCCCTTTTATTGTAATTTGAACTAAAACATAAACCTAAATTGTCGTCCGTTGTCCTTTTCAGCCAGGACAGCACTTTTGCGGCTGTTAAATTTGGCATTTCTCATTCACTTTAAGTTGTTTTTCCTCTGCTATTTGCACTGTCCGTCGGAGGCTACGAGTCATTAGCAGTTGACATGCAAATTTCATTTGTAAATTGTTGCAGATTTCAGCACACAGAAAACTCTTGTGTGTGCCAACGATTAACACATGCACAAATTGGTAAATAAGTAATTTGCCCATCCGGGCTTAATTAAATGTTAACCCAGTTCACACCCAAAAACTTTGCCCGATTTCTCGTCCTACGGGGAATGTGCCATTCACAAATTGCACAACAATAAATATTTACATACTCATTAAAGTTTTCGCATTAAAATAATACAGGCCCGGCGCCAACTAAACAATAAACTACGCCGGAATCAAAACCAACGGCCAAAATAGAGCTCAACAACATCGCTGGCACAAGCTTAAAACTTTTTCGATCTCCTCCACAAAGTTGGCCAAAAAATAAATAAAAGTGCTCGGCAAGAGGAGTACCCTGTACTTATGCCGGGACTTGACTATATTAGTAATGTTAGGTATTATTCATTAGGAAAAACACTTAACATTGTTTTTTCGTTTTGTGTTTATATTTTTGCTGAAATTTAAGGCTTTAGCTGAGTTTTTTTTCCTTCTGTAAGCCATAAGAATAAGAATAAAATTATTTATTTATTTATAAGGGTAGCTTAAAATTTAAATTTGAAAGCTGATTGCGATGGCTGTCAGGGCCTTTAGCTCGCAAAAAGGGTATTTTTGAAATATATTTAGGTTTTTTTTAATTTGTGTTTGTTGAAGAATTCTAAAAGGATTTTAAAAGAATAAATTTAAAGTATCCGTATTTCTAATAAAGATGACGTGAACACAGGAATCATGTTCGTAAAAGTACGCTATAATTTTGTCCGTCTAAAGAAAATTTCCATTTGTAGTGATTTATGCCTTAGTCGAAGGCGATTGTAGTCAGCTCTATTTAAAAGTAAGCTCGCTAATAATAATAATATTGTTAATATTGTTTATACCTCATTTTGTGTATTTGATGGGTATATATGGGGTATTAAGTACCAAGTAAATTTGCTTTTCGGCTCGGCTTTTTTCTCTTGGGGCAAGACCCCTGTCTGCAACGGGGCCTGTGCCCGGGTCACGTGCCTGAAAGGCAGCTCCCAAAACGAATTATAAACGAGCTGAAACTGCTGTGCAGCACGTGAGGGGTGCCAGGATCAGGATTGTGAATGTGAATTGTTTGCGAATGGCGTTGCGATAAATAGGCATGCAAGAGAACACGTTACTTTAATTGTTGCTGAAGCACACAAATCTGTGGCCTTTGTGAGAACTATTGTAACTGAATCCATTAAGCTATATATTGTTTATTTTTTATATTCAATATCTATGCACAGCTTGTTTTATTATTGATAGATCAGCTGAGTGTTGGCTTCGTTCACATGGATTATGCTCTTTTCAGTAAGCGGATCAGAGCCGGGGATTTGGAGTTGAGGCTTATCAACTGTAGCCGGGCTGCAGCTCAAGCCCGACTGCCAACTTTCAAAGCCAGTCTTAGTCTACCCCAACTGGCATTTGCAGCTTATTTCGCTGGCATTCTCCGTTGCTTCACGCCGACAGTCTGTGCTTTCATAAATCATCATTTAGTTCGTGTCATGCTGTTGCGTGTTTGCCGTCAAAATGGCAGCCAGGCAGCAGCCGTAGCCGTAGCCGTAGCCACAGCCGGAGTCGGGGCCGGGGCCGGAGCCACAGCGAGAGACGCAGCTACTTGCAGCATTCGCCTCGTTCACTGCGTACACCTTGGCGTATGAGTGATTTATGTAAATGCTTTTGTTACCGGCAATATAAAACTCGTTTGCTTCATTTGAGCGCATTGAATCGTTCAGTGCAACCCATAATGCGAAATGAGTTGGCAACAATTTGATATCAATTTTAATGGAATTGCTTGTGACACTGCACAAGAACTTCATTATTTAAAAATGAGCCCCAGCTAGCGGCCCACTTGACCATGCCCCATGCATATTTAAAGCTTTCATTTGCAATTTAAAGGCGCCCTCGGTAAAAATTGCTGGCCATTGTTGCGGGTGCCAAAGCCCCTCGTGTGTGTCCTTGTGGCCAGGACTGGGGCTGGACTGGGCCTCCATCAAGTGCTAGCACGTTGATGGCCAGGCACAATTAAGTGTTTTTATGCACGCCGCATTGTTGCCAGCAATTGCTCAAGTATGCTAATGACGACTGACTACCCCGTCTGTCTGTCTGTCTGTCTGCCTGTCTGTCTGTCTGGCCTTTTGTTATATATCCCGCAATTCAAGCCGTTTCTTAAAGAGCTGCTTAAAGCAAGCCGAATAACCAACTCATGCTCATACAGCTACTTGGCCTTAATCGCGCCGCATGAACGAAGCGAATGTGATAGTCAAAGCTGGCCAAAAGCACACACAAACACACTCACACACAACACGTGTTGTGTGCCTTAAAGTTTGGCAAAATAATTTACACAAAACTGGCTTTTCTTTGGTTAACAATGGCACTCTGACCCTGAGGCAGCCCGAGCAAGTCACGCTCGATTCCTGCCGCAGATGTGTCTTCGATTCTGCCCCACATTCAACTGTAAATTTTGATTGTTTGCTCGCCCCATTGGCAATTGGAATAGGACCTTTCAATATGCTGCATTTATTTTATAGATAGACAAATATAAATACACACTCACACTTGTCTTTGATTCGTGAATTCCCTTAGTGTGCTGAATGAAAAGAAAAGCTTTTTGCTTAATTGTTAGGCACAACTTTAAGGCTTGATTTGTGTATGAAAACAAATAAATAAACATTTTCAATGTTGTTCTGTCGCTTTGTAATTATAACAAAAGCGCTGTTAGTTCGAAACTATTCAGAAATGGATTTTCAGAGTGTATAAACAATGCAGGATGAGTATAAAATATGAAAAATATGAACAAAACATATTGAGTGTATGTTTTCTTCAAAAGTAATGTAAATATATATATATTCATTTCTATGAAGAGAAAATTAATAAATAAATATCTCTCCAAGTGAATATTGCAAAATATATGCTCTTTACCATCGGTTTCTATTAAAAGTTTCGTCAACATTTTTAATCACAAAACTTTGAAGCCAACATAATTAGTGGAAAAAACTATCGCAATTATATTCTGAATTGCACAACAATATGCAATTAGATAAGCAAATGCTTATGCTGTTTTGTCTTCATAAATCAAAAACAAATTGCACGCAATTAAATGAATAAAATCATTTGTCGTTGTAGGGCCTAATTAGGAGACCATCTTGCCGGCGGGTGGAGACGTGTTTCTTAGGAGTTGTCTCTTTAATTAATAATTAACGGCACTTGTCGCGGATTTGTTGTTAAACACTTTCTGATTGCCAATAAAAATATTTGCTCTGCTGAATTTAATCGAGACAAGAGCAATTAATTCAATGAGTACATTATTCTAAATTTTAAATGGAAACAAAAAAAGATAATTAGAGAGCAAAATAAATTATTTGCTTTCGTGATTTGACAAAGAAGTACGGTTTAGATTTATAGATTCGAGGTTAATAAAGATTAATATTTTCATAATTAATTAACTACTTAAAAAATAAAATAAAATTTGTTTAATTGTTTCACTACAGTTTTATAGCTGAAAGATACATTTATAAAGAAGGCATAACATCTTTTTTTACGTTTCAGCAAAATTCATTAAAATCCAACCGACCCGACAAGATGTATATTATTAAAATGGTTTTTCATAATTATATTATATATTTATATTTTATATTTATATTTTTGCATAGACTTTTTTGCGAATTTATCGAAACCTTCTATAGTGCCAAATTGGTTTTAAACTAGGTATATTTTTGGTGTCATCTAGTACAATCGAAACTTGCCAATTTTATGTAAAGATATGTACGTTTCATCCATGGTAACACTCATTATCTTGAGTGAAATACTTTTTTGAATAATCTTTAGTGCACTTTTGCCAACGTCTGCTCGTCAGAATTGTATTTCATAATTTCCCACCCAGACTTAAACAAACTTGCACTCATATAAGTATACGCATCGATCTGCATATCAGCTTGCCAACAGTTTTCAATCAATAATTGTTGCGAAGCCACAGCTCCACTTCTTTCTCTCTGTCTCCCCCAGTTTGTTCGAGTGAGGCATTGCTTGCTCTGCGACAACTTCTATATCTGCATCTCGGACTATGTGCGTTGGTCCAATTTAAATTACATTTGTCTCTTCGGCCGGGCAAAGACAAGATATCGTTGAGCCTGAATGCACATTGTATTCCCAGACCAAACATCTGCCAGCATCCAGGGCATTTTCGATTCTCAGATTCGTCGGTTATCGTCGTCGTGTAGACATTTACATAAGTGGAAGCCTTTGTCATTTGATTTGGCCATGTGTCCCGCAAACTGCGCCGTGTGCCCTGCCACATGTGGCAGCCTTCGCTGGCATGCAAAATTATGAAAATGAAACGCACACCCACACACACACACCCACATAAACACTCATGTGAAGAATCTCTGCTCAATGTTGGCGCAGATATGCGTATGCAAATGTCTGATGGCATTTCGTTAATGGCTCTTGACTGTAGACAGTTGACGAAACCCGAATCTTGATTTGATTCGAGCAATAAAAGTACAACTTTGACAATTTCCCTATGGCATGACACACAATAGCTGCCTGCAAAACAATGCCGCAGGTTGTCAATCATGCAACAAAGCTCAAAGCCGAGGCATGCCCCAAAACGTTACTCAGCTGACATCTTGAAGGTCGCCTTAAAGCCAGCGTGAAATTTAATTAATCCCATTGTCAGGCAGCACATGATACACAACGCATTAAGCTGTAGGTATTAGACAGCTGCTGCTGTTCCACAATTTACTCAAATTTTGCAAGTATTTAAAATAACAGCGGTCTAAGGGTGGATGCAACGTTGGATACTCAGCACTGAGACCTATAAATAACGGAGTTAGCCCTTAGGGACTTTTACTTTAACCACCTCCTGTTAATTAGAAAATGCAATCCTTGTGTTAGTTTTTGAGGAATTGTGCTTTCAGTTCATAAACTTTATTATTAATTGGTTGAAGCAAAAACGAAGCCAACCAGTGCCAGGAGTTCTGAAAAATTTACAAAATTCGTATTAGTTGTTATTCTGTTGAAAAATGTGTACAGCTGCTCTCGTCGATTTCTTGTTAATAAATGAATAACCTTCAATATCTACGAAAATGAATAAAATAATTTATGTACTTATGAATAAATGAAATAAATGAAAAATAAATGAAATTCTGACTGTAAATGACGGCCATTCTAGCAATCCTTTAAAATAGCCACGAGCTGGTGGTATTTTCTCTTGTAACTTATAATATGCGTGGTTCAAAAGGTACTTGAATTAAATTTTTATTTTTGATTTTTAAAAGTTACAGAATAAATATATGTTATCTTATAAAAATATGTTTATTATTGTTTTAAGCCTTCGAATGAAAGTTGAAATAATAAAAATTCAAGCCATATAATAAACGTAAAAACTTTAATTTAATTATTAATTTAATTATTAAGTTTTTACGATAAAATATAAAACAGTTACGTTCCCTGATTTTAAGCTACCCTTCTGCCCTCTTGTGCACTGGGTATACAAAGCAGCAAGCCACGAGCGACGCCTCAGGCTATTGAGGCTATTAGCGTTCGCTTCAACTCACGCCTGGCAATAAATCTGAGACTGTCAGGCAGCTGCCTTCAAGGAAGGCGCCTTGGTTGGGTTGGGTGAAAATTACCTGCCAGAACGGCGGGTTCGTTAATTGGGCGTTGCAAGGTGGATTCCGGGGTAGATACTAAGTAATCAGTATACATTATTCATGGGTAGCGACCGAGGGTATTGAACTTATTGGATTTGGGAGGCAAACACAAGCAACACCCGTTTATTATCATATGCAAAGTGTTGAGCGAATCGAAGCCTCGAGCCAATCTCAACAGTCACGCCAAGCCAAAACTCAGATGCGACTCCATTAAGTCTATTGCAGCTGAGAAGTATGCTACATTTGATGGCTGTATAAAATGTATTGAAATGTAAATGGGAGAAACGGGAATAACGGGTTTGTGCTAATGTGCATAACAGGTAGAAGGATGCGTCTGAGTAAGTATATACATATATTGTTGATCAGTGCTGGGATCACCTGTCCGTCTGTCTATTTTTGGGATAATTGTTTTTTTGCATAGTTCTTATTTGATTCCGCTGTATGAATTAAAAAGGGGCGGCATAATTCAGTACAGCAATAAAGTGAACTCATATTATTTACATTTCTTTAATGGTTTATTTTAATTTTATTTACTTTTAAAAATTATCGCTACTAAAATAAATACTATGCAAAAAAAGACTGATATACAAATAGAAAGTGGTTAGGGCTAGAATATACTATTTTAGCACTTCAGTCTTTTTATGGAGATGGCGAGGAAAGATAAAGTGTTAACGGCCAACATTAAAAGTTTTTATTTAGGTATACTAAGTGCATCTGCACATAACTTGATGCAGGCGGGTATACAATCAGCATCCGATATAATGTATAATATATATTTTAATCAATTCTGCTGGTGGAAAAAGAAAGTAGGCAGTTGGGCAGTTCACAATTGGTACAGGGTATTCGTAGTCCATCTTTGATTACTTAAGCACTCTTTTGTGTTCATGCTGTTCTTGTCAGACCCTTCTTAACAGGGAACAAGCTGCACTGTCCGATAATTCGACCTCGTGTCAGTCAAAAGGAGCGTGGGCATATTGTTTTACATCACATTACTCAGTTTATCCACGTGAACAAATACAATATATACAATGTATGTAGGCGCTGTGTAAGTCACTGTTTGTTTGTTTTAACAATTTGCAGCCTCCGAGTGTCTCATGTATCTGACCTTTAGAGACATGCAAATTGAATTGCCCCGCCCACTTGTAGGCATCATGTTGAATGCGGCACGTGGGAGCGAGGGCGTCCTCGACGGACACGTCTATTAATAACGCAATGCAACTAGTGGGGGACAATACCAGCATAACTGTATCGATAATAAAATAACTCTATGCCTGGCCAGGCACATACCATTAGTGTACTCAGTATTCTGGCGAGGAGCAGGTGCAAACATTTACCGTTGTGGCCCACTTTGAACTTGAGCGCGCTAAGGTTATGCAGGTATGTCAGCTCATGTGGGAGGACATAGGCAAATAATGGGCCAGAGCCCGTGGGAACGTAAACACACACTCGGCACACAACAAAGCGGAGCTACTGTGTTGCCGTATCAAGTGGCAGGCGGCAATCAAAAGCAGCTCCTGCTCCTGTCCTGCTTCAGCTTCAGTTCTTGCTAACCCAGGCATGCCACAGATTGTTACAATAATGCTGTGTGCGTGTGTGTGTGTGTGTGTGGGCGTGGGTGTCTCCTTGCGCAGCCTTTGCCATTAAGTGAAACGTCTGCGGGAGGCTGCCACGTTGGCGGATTTTCTGCCGCATATTGGCTTTTAATTTTACGCGCAGTGTCAGCAGCTATGGCAACAACAAATGACAACAATAACAGCCACAGTAACAATACGAAGAGCAGGGACTATCTGCTGCTATCAGCTAAATTATTGTTGGGATCATGCATGCAAGACATTACGTATGCATCCAAAACATTTCTCCTCTCAGCTCGCAGAATGCTGGGTAAATAAATTTTTATGTTTTGTTATTAATGTTCTGTAAGCATTCGCATTCGGAATCGCGTTTTCCCACATTTGCATAAGGACAGCCGCGGCGAGGGTTAACTGTAAATCTTTGTGCTGAATGAACATAAATGAATTCAGGAAAATCTCTAAAATGTGAATTTACATTAGCGCCTGGGAAGACAGTGATAAAGGAGTACACAAGGACAACACAACAATGCCAGAGCCCAAACTGTATAAAACTGCTTATTTTTACAACCACACACACACACACACACACACACACAGACACACACGCACACACACACACTTTCGCGCAGATATTAACACTGAATGCAGCACCACAAATTTAATTTGCGGCATTTTAATGCTTTTTTCCCCCTGCCATCTAAAAAAATTAACAATGATCATTTTTATGTGCCTCATATAAAGTTATTAAAATCGGTGTGTGCGTGTGTGTGTGAGTGTAATAGCTTTTAAGCACACTTCCGCTGATCCGCGTAATGAAAAGCGGATGCAGTGCTTACAGCAGCCGCGGCACAGTGAAGACTCCGTGTTTCCATTTCCATTTTTTGCTGGCATGTTAATTTTCAATTATGAAATTTAATTTGCACTGACGATAAAACAATAAACGAAGAAATTGTATTGACAATAATGAGGTTAATATTATGTGCGCGGCTTTTCAGCTTTTCTGCACGCGGTAAATACAATAAAATACAAATAATTAATTAACTGCATTAAACATTGACAACTCATTAATTGTGCACATAAATTAAACTATGCGAACTATGTAAATAAAACGTTAAAAAGCGCTACTCAGTTGAGTGGATGTGATGAGATTAATTTAAATATAGATTAACTTTGGCTTTTTACTAAAGCAAAGTAGCAAGAATTAAGTTTTTGTTCAAAGTTGCCTAAAAGTAACAAAGTATTGTCTGTGTAAAAACCAAAAATTGTATACTCAAATCAAGTACTTAAGCTGTTCAATCCAACTTAGCCCAACTTTTTTTAATCTGAGTACTAAATTCTTTACAGCAATTACGTAACTTCTAGTCACAATACTAAAATTCTTTGCTTGATTTTAGCAAATTTTGTTGGCCGTTTCAACTATATATATTCTTGAAATAAGTATTTTGAATGTCATCTAAGCCATTTAATTTTTTTTTTGGTTTTTGGTTTAACTATCAAATTTATAAACAAGTGAATCCAGCTTTTGGTTCATTTTATTTTTATATGAAAGTATATTTATTATTAAAATAATTTTTGTTTCTTACTATTTTGTTTTTTCGTTGAGTTATTTATTATTATTGTTTTTATAATTTATGCAGCCTCTGCGGTTAGACAATACAAATTGTTGGGTTTCAAATGTTTCGTTTTACAGAAATTAAGCAAAATATATTTAAAACTGAACATTGTTCGGTTCGGAATTGGATTCGGCTTAATTTTTGACAATTTTTGAATTTGTATAAAATATATTTGCAAATATCTGCAAGGTGTTTAAAAACATATATGCATTTCCAAAAAGACCCAGAGATATTTTAGGCTCTTAGCAAAAGTGACTTTAACATTTTCTTACGCCATTTTGTGCCGTATCATAGTGATTAAATCTTCTTCTTCTGCTTTCTTTTTCTATGTGCTGGACCCAGTTACCTTGCAAGCGAATGAGCCATTATTATTTATTGCCACTGGGTCAGTTGACCTAGAGTTTCCGTACTCAAAGAGCTGTGCATGCTTTAAGAGCCCTGCTCCGGTTATTGTGAGAACTTGTCATCTGCGCTTCCTTTATCCTTTTCCTTTATCAAAGAGAATATCAGCCCCTGTGCTGATCCCTGTCATTCACGATGAATTCATAGCCCATCAATTGGCAATTGCTGGAATTTCATTCACATTGATACCAATTAAAAAACGACACTGAAGCTATGGCCATGAAAATTATATGGGTATTTAAGAGGAGTTCTTTTTTATTTAAAAAACCAAAAGGAACAAAATTTTTAGAGCAGGTTAAAAATTTGTTTGTTAAATGAAATGAGCGGCTTTTAAATTTATAGCTCAGCTATATAGGCTGTAAAATTTTGTATCTCCCACATGACAAAAAGCAGAACAGTAGCCAAAATACATAAACTCGCATCAACGAGCATCATAAATTGTGTAGCAAAAACTGTCCAAGTTGGCCGGCTGGCTCATATTGGCCCTTAAAATGAATATGAGCTTAAGTTCTGTATTCTTTGGCTTCCGTCTTAAATTTTTAGCTAGACTTAAATTCAAGTTGTTGCCAAGTGAACGCCCATTTATCACGCCTTAAGCAACTAAGCGCACAGTCGTATCCAACTTATAAGCACCTTTGAATTACTGGGCTTAGCCCACTAAAAACACACATTCATTAAACTTTTCACATTTTTCACTGCACACAAATCATCGCAAGTTTTTAATGCGACCAAGTTTGACTCTGACTGGGGCTTATCTTGTGGCACACAAATCTAACCTGCTAATTGGCGCCCGCAGCTATGCTCTCATATATACATATACATATAGGTACACATTTATACTGTTGCCTTGGTTTTTTATTCAAGTTTTACGCGCTTTATGCCTTTAAACCAGAGACAGACCATGTAAAAAGAAACATTATGGATTATATCGCCTGTGACCAAGGACATTGGCAAGTATTGAAATACACTGTGACATACTTGTGAACAAGATTCGTGCCTTTATGGCTGCAAATTTACTGACAATATTTTCATAGTGAACCAAAAGGACACACTGAAGTACACATATAGCAATAGACTTCGTTTTTTTCCTTCTTTAATAAAACCCGAAATTCATTAAATTCTGTTGTTTAACGCCAGTTTCCGTTGGCATGCTCGAGATGCGCCTTTCTGGGGCTGCTTCTTTATAGGCCATTGTCAAATAAATTTTGAAATTGCGAGTGGAAATTGCCATCCGGATATTATTGCGTGTGACAACATATGAAAAACGTGAGGGACACTTCTGCTATGGCGACTACAATTGAGCCCTCAATTTCTAGTGAACAGCTCTTAATTTACAGTCAAAAGCCATTTACACACAACATTTGAACAAAAATTGGAATTAAATTTTTTATGTACACAATTTTGTCGTATTTTCTGTATTTTTAATACTCCAAATATTTAATTTGTTTAACTTTTTATATTCGTTCACGAAGTGAAAATAGTATAGTGGTTTTGTGCAATGTCCACCATGCTGTCCGTCCGTCTGTCCGGATGAACGCAATAATTTTCGGCGCTATAGAAGATAGAGACTTGAAATTTTGGATATATACTTGTAATTATCTGCTGCAGACAAAGTGTTAAGATTTTTATACCAAACCCACTGGGAAGCTGGGCAAATCGATAACTTGTCGATACACCTCTTACTTGTTTATACTAATTATGGGGGTTACATTCTTTTTTAGTCAAAAATTTTAAAAAAAAATGTATTTTCAATAAAGAATATATTTGAAATGCAGAAGCAATCTAGAGGACAAATCATGAAAAAAATGCCATCAAGCATGAAAATCGGTTCAGATTTGACAAAATTATGAGCGTTTGAAATATGGGAGCTATGGATCCGAGAGCTTTACATGTTAAAATTTTTGTCAATTTTTGCATGATTTTTGACAAAAAAATTGACCCCCTCAGAATCACTTTTATTGTTGTTTTTTATACTAATTGTGACAATCACAATCGATTAAAACTATAAATTCGCAATTCAAAATTTTGAAAAAAATTTTTTTTCGAAAATGAGTAAGGGTGGGGTACATGCTTTTTTTATGCCAAAAAATTCAAAAAAAATTTATTTTAAATAATGAATATATTTGAATTGCAGAATTATTCTGGAAAACAAATCATCAAAAAAATGCCATCAAACTTGAAAATCGGTTCAGTTTTGACAAAGTTATGGGCGTTTGAAATTTGGGAGCTATGGATCTGAGAGCTTTACATGTACAAATTTCTATCAATCATTGCATGATTTTTTTCGAAAATGAGTAACTACTGTTACTGTGAACGATTATTTCGCAGTCGGCTACGTCCGACTGCAGCGTTCTTACTTATATTCTAGATATTAAATATATGAGGGCTGCCCAGATCGGCCGTGGAAACTATCAGTAAAACCTTTTATGCTACTCAAATTTATTATATATCGTATATATCGAGTTAACTCTATGATAAAGTCAAATGCATCTTAATTCAAATTGCTTTTGATGTTCAGCAATATTTCTTTGTACACTATGCACTCGTAAAATAAATATAAACAAGCGACAGTACCATCGCTGTCAGTGATCGACTAGGAGATACCGTGTACATCATAAATAGTTTTGCATCTCACAATTGCTCATCAAAATCGCATAGATTCTTATTCATTATTAAAGAGATACATTTATGTTTTACAGACATATCTCCTTACAACTTAAATAAACCCTTGAGAACTTTATCTTTAATGTGTTATTGTGCGACACTGTTAGCCTTATAACGTGCAAAATATTTTGTAACTCACAAATCCTCTTTTATCTTTTAGATATTAATTTTCCTACTGCATTTGTTGTATCTCAAAGATGTTTAAAAAGCTCTCAGATATTCTTTTGTATAACTATCAGATAGTTAGTCCCACCTACGTCCATTCATATATATTTAATTTCTATAGTTACAGTTTAAGTTTTCTTTGTTTGGGGAAATCAGATTATTAAATTTACAAATTGAATTCAATTGAATTGAATTCCCTCGAATTCAGTTTTATCAGTTTTCATCTCTTTGCTCTTTCCCTCTCCTTCTCTCTTGGCAATTTCTTTTGTAATACGTTTTTTTATAAAACAATTTAATTTAATACATATTCCATTAAGCCTAATTTTTTGAATTCTCCCTGTCCCACATTCTCCTTTATATCTGGGCCAGTTGCGCGCTCGGGGATTTGCCCGTGTGCTTGGATTAGACTGCTCCTGACACATGAAACACTGAATGCTGTATATGCATGTGTATATGTATGTGTGAGTCTGCTACATGCAAATGAAGCCGCTATCGACTGTCTATTGTTTCGGGCGGTCTTTTTAATGGTCTGGCTTTTGGTTACTGAAATTGAAATCACTTTCCTTGGCTTTGCTTTCATTTTGCGTGGTTTCAATATAAATAATTAAGAGCTTATTTTCTTTAAATAAACATTAGTTGAATTTTATATAACTTCAAACACAAAAGTTTTTGCAATACTTTCAACAAATTTTTCCTCTTTGTGTATCTCGTTACAAAATGGAAAAGAAGCTACAAACAAACGCAGTAATGTAAATTTATCAGGGTTCAAAATAGTTTTCAGGTTGCAGTTGTGAGAAATTTTTAATATTGTGCATACCTTCTGAGTCGAAAAGCCTTTTATTTGTTTATTTAAACAAGTTTGCTCTTACTTTTAATTATCATAATAATACAATTTCCGCCAAGTTACCTGGTTTATGCATTTCCACTCGCATTTTTTAATCGCTTTTATGTTCATTAATAATAATTAGTCTTTGAAAAATGGCTCAATGCGGTATTTTTCTTAGTTGCCACTTATGTAAGACAACTTTACTTTCACTTAAATCTGAAAAATATAAACAAAACAAATTTATATTAGTGCATGACCCTCAACGTGCTTAGCAATATATTAGCCATAGTAAATAAATCATAAGAAATAGATAGACAGCCTAATGACCCAAAGCAAGACATATCGATTTATTATATCTTAAATTGGGAAAAATGGGAATTATTATTTTGTCACAAATGTGTTGATAAAACTTTGCAAAAATTTATTTGCTTCCGTTTAGGATGGGTAGATAGGCTTTTGTGACTTTCAGCTATCAACTTTATCATGGGCTAACAGAAAAGAAGCATTTTAACAATTAAGCTTATAAAATGCTTTTATAAAATGTTTATAGGGTATTCTTAATTTTAAATGTTTGTTCTGAAAACCAACAATACAAAATAAATGGGTTTCAATATTAGGTTTGTTGAAATTGTTTAAATAACCTTTATAATATAATTTAAAACGTGAGCATATAAAACTCTCGTTAAATTTTGTAAATCATATACTTATGAATATATAACAACCACTACAAGCAGTATTGAAAGGAGATGCTTAAGAGATAATTTTGTTGGCAGCCAAGCAAAATCGCAACAAATATGCAAATATTTATTTTTCGCTAAATACTCATGACCAAGCGAGCCAACGGCTGCAGGTTAGAACGTAAAAAGAAGGCTTTCTCGGCATGATAACAACAAATTGCCGGCAGCGTTTTGGTAACAACACACATTCAAAGCTGGCGAACAATGCGAACAACTACAACAACATGTTAGGCAGACAAGCAATTGCTTTTAATGTCGATGATTAAACGCTTAAACTGAGCCACTTAAACGCAGCTTGTGCGTCGCTTTGTTGCCTACTTTTAGGCCATTTAACCGACGAGCAACTGAGCCAAGTTTACGCTGCTTTGCTTTGAAAAGCGTTGAAAAGAGTTTATACAAAACACACAGATTGTTAAATGGGGCGTATGAGTAACGTGCGGCGCCTAGAATTGGCAAATTAATGCTCAAGTACGTTTCTGTTTTTGTTGTTTCTCCGTTTCGTTTTTCTATTCATCATTTTCTGCTTCTTCGCTTGTGTGTCTGAAAAAAAGTTTCGCCCACGGAAAGTTCTTCTGCGGAAGCCGCGCAGTATTTTATTCAGTATTTTAACTTTTTTATTAAATTTGCGCACCAAGTTGGCCAAGTTTGTTGCCGCTTTTGTTGCCACTTAATGCTGCTTTGTTTATTAAATAAATATTTGACACAACTTTTGGGTATGCCGTCTTGATTGCCCATTGCATACTCAAAAGGTAGAGGTCGCAGCTTAAGCAGTCCTAAGCGTAAATTTTTAAATAATATTATTTAATGACCGACATAACAATGCAGCCATTAAAAAATTTGTTCATTTAATGGCGGCGGCAGAACTTTGTTCGCAGGGTCTCTTTAATTTGGTTTTGTTGTGAAAACTCTTTAAAAAGAGGTTAAATTGGCATCTATTGAGGATTTCTTAAGTAGTCCATAATAAATATTAAATATTATATAAAATATTATTATTTAAATATCCTTGTATTTCAATTGATTCTAATCTATCAAGTGCATAAAATTAACTTATTAAATTCGACAAAAGTAACCAAAATCTCTTACCAATCCAATAATACTTTATATACCAATTGCTCAGCTCTCATTATTTTAGTATTGTTCTGAAAATTCTTTAAAAAGATGTTAATAGTGGGATTTTATAAGTAGTCCATATTAAATATTATATTGAGTATTATTATTTAAGTATCCTTGTTTTTTAGTTGTTTACTAATCTATCAAGAAAATTAAAATTTATGAATGCTCCATTTTGAAATTATTAACAGACGCCAAAACGGGAAGGAAATCAGTTTGCATAATTTTGGCACAGCCGTGCTTGCCAGACGATGATCTAAAGGGGACTCAATTGCTTGGGTCAACAAATGGCGCGATGATTTGAGCTGGCTGCGACTCAAATTTCATGGCCATATTTTGGGAGGGGGCTTAAAGCAGTCACAGCCGCGGCACAGCAACTAGGTAACTAAAGTTGCTTTAGTCGAGTTGAATATCTTTGTTTACAGTTGTTAGGTGTGAATGTTTGTGCGAACGATTCAAGCAAGACGAACCCCATTAAATAAAACTGGCGCTCAACCACATCAAATTGCTGTTGCGGCTGCTGCGGTCGCCCTGCTGGCACTGGGCTGTATCTTCGAGTGGCTTAAATGGCCGACACTCGGTTTCGAGCACGGCTCACATTACGCATACGCCACCGGACGCGTTACGCAAAGTTTTCCGGCTTTGTTTCGCTGGCGATATTTTTATGGCCAGGCGCCTGGAACGTGCCAACATGAAGCCAGCCCTCAGAACAAATATGCAGCCAAGTGCAGCGAAATTTCGGACAGAGAAAGCAACAGTTTTTAAGCCCCCTCCCCACCCCCTGCCAAGTGGCTTGCTCTGTGTGCTGTGCACCCAAGCCCAAATAAATATATTTGGGGCACGTAAATCGGACGCACAAGATGCGATAAGTTTTGTGAAGTCGTCTCCACATTCAATTCAATTCGGAGCGCAATAAAAAAAGCTGCCCTCGAATGAATACAAGTTATGGACCATTTTTGTATTGCGATGGAAGCAAATCCTTCACTTACTCGCTAGATGAGCTCTATTTCAGCAGGAAGTCTGTCGGCAAACCGTTTGTGTGGCTATTAAATACAGTTGTAAAGTAGCGAATATGCTCACTCATGCCTCGCAGCGAAAATTTAACAGAACAACTTATGAAATTCCAAACACGTTCATAAAATACACATAAACAAATATATATAGGTATATATAGGTAAAGTGAATGGTATATATTTTTGTTGACACGCAGAAGTTTTTCAATATGCGGCACAACCAATGCACGTTCCAATAAATTACATCAAAAAGGCATACGGCGACCAGCTGGGCCTGTAAAATTGCCATAAAAGCATTTCAATAGGCCTGGATAGTGGTGCGAACCCCACCAAATTCGCTGAAACTTGTGTTATATAGAGTATATGCATTAAAATAAAAACGTACATTAATAATGTATACATTAAAAACAATTGTTTTCAATAAACGTCTGTTGTACTCTTTTATATATTATATATTGATTCGAAAAAAAACTAAAAAAATACTGAAATAAAACTTAATTTTTTAATTTTAATTTATAATAAATTATAAATATATGAACGCAATCTAATTTATTTCTTAGTCTGTTTAAATATTTTTTAAATGTGAATCCCAGCTTTTTAATTGTATTAAGAAATAAACTAAAAAATAACCACTTTTTTTTGGTATGAAGATCTATTTGAAATAAAAATAAATTATTTTTATTACTTTTGTGTTATACTTTTTGTTTTTTTAGCTTGCTCGAATTGGTTAAGTTTAACTGAACAATTCAAGGCTCAAGCCGTCAGGCAAATGAAATTTCAATGCGCTCCCAATGCCTTTCTAAGAGTCTTACGAGCTCGTCGGTATCCAGTGAACTGCCGCACTAATAACCAATGATTATATTTCTCATTCTGTATATAATTCATTCATAAAATACGCAAGGGGCAAGGGACCAACGCTGGCACGTACCATGCTGACAGCGAAGTGGCGCGCACGTGGCGTCCGTGGGGCCAATGCCACCCACAAGCGATTCCCTCACAGGCACGACCACAGCGACGGGCCAGGCGCCAGGCGCCAGGCAATGGCAGCAGAGGCGGCAACGAGAAAGCGCCACGAAAATTTCCCAAACAAAGCCGTGCAAAATTTCCCACTGTTTTGTTGGACCAAAGAGAGCGCGTTGAGAGCACAGCAAGTAAACACAGAGCGACGCAAGCGTTGACGCTGGCGTCGACCGCGACAGCGGCAGAGGCAGCGGCTGCCTTTCACTGGCTTTTCAGACTCAATGGACCAGTTTGGAAAATTCGCACAGTCAGTTTGTTTTAAAATTTTGCCGCGTTGCGTTCGCCTGCGAAGCGCTCAAACTCTCAGCAACCGACAGGGAAAAATCATTTTTCAAAAGAATTGCGCGCGAAAAATTCAAATGTTTGTGAAATATTCGGAGTGACATCTGTAACAAAAACAAATGAAAATATCGAAATGTGTGATATGAAAACCACAAAGTAATTTCAACACCTGCTACGAGTAATAAATAAACCCCTTTATAATGCAAACACTTGCGGTTGACGAATTTAGCCAATTTTCAACGCTTCGCTTTGCGAAAAATAAAATTGTAAAATAAATAAATAGTTGAATGTCGTTAACGAAACTCGTGAGCGTTTTAAACAAAAGCTGATTTAAGCCAGTTGAGTGAAAAACGTAAAGTAAAATTGAAAAACAAATGTAGACGATAAAAAAATAGTAGCGAATGCTAATAATGTGCTCGGCTTGGCCGCATCTAAGCCAGTTGAGTCAACTTGACGTAAAGGTATATAAAAACATATATTATAACATCTGTATATAAAGTATTTATATAAATTTGGCATGCAATTTTAAACCGCAATAAATGTGCAATGACTATGGGTATAATATTTTGACTACACTTTTTTTATACATGTTATATATAATATATTTTGTTATGAAAGTGAAAAAATGTATATTAGTTTGAAAAAATGTATATTTGTAGAGACTTGACACTGAAAAAATATTAAGCTTTTTGGCTCCAACAGTTACTGCTCTATAACAAATTTTATTAGATAGACCACTGATGTCCTCCTCTCAAGATCGGAACATAAAATCTCAGCCGCCCCTCAAAATACAAAATTCTGAAGATAAAGTCCGCAGGTCACTGTTTTGAGTTTCCAAAAATTACTGTTTAACGTCTTCTAAAAGTTAAACTTGATATTTTACATAAACTTAAGTCCTCATTTCAAGGCCATCTTCTTGTTGCTTGTTAGTTTTTGCTCTAATATTAAGTTAAAAGCGCCAAAAAGTATAAGTTCTCTTAAATTCTAAGAAATGCCGATTAATTTCCATGCAATAAATTGCTAGTCAAAACTACATGACAGGCAGGAAACCTAAAAGGAGGTTAGGCTCCTTGTTAAACTTGGTAACTCTAACTCTAGAACAGTGAATCTATCCAAATAACCCCAAAGTTTTTTTATACTCAAGTATACTATATCCGAAGTTTCAAATCCCTAGCTTCAAAAGCGGCAATAGAAATTGAGGTAATACGGACAGATGGACATTTTGCAAAACAAATATTCTCTATTCACTTTGAAAACGAATAAAAACTTAAAAGTAATTGGAAACAATTTTTTTTAATTAAATAATTTGTTAGAGAACATCTCTTAGTTAAACACGGCTTTTGCTTTCAAAATTGTTGCTCAGATTTTATGTCGCAATAGAGAAGTGAGTTCAAAGAAAACTATTCTAAAATTCGAAGAAATTAAGATTATTTTCCAAGTAATGAATTTAATGTCAGCTTTGATAATGACAGGCACAAAACAGCATTCTAGATGTTTCCCAAACAGTGCGCTCAGTTCATAGAATATGCGATGTGGCAACAAATAATTAACAAGTGGCAAATGTTGTTTAGCTTAACTTCAGTGTTCGACACGTGCCCAGGTTGCTGATCAGGCCAAAAGCGAAACAATAACTAAACAACGAACTAGAAAGCTGGCCACAGTTGCTAAACCAAATTAATTAAAAACTAGCTGCGTGCGTGTGAGCGAGTGTCTGTGTGTGCGTGTGCGTGTGTGACTGTGTGCATGTAAACAAAACGCAAATTGTGAATAAAAAAGAATCATGGCGCTGTAAATAAGGTGTTTCGGAAGGAAACTGGCGGAAATCACAGCAACGCCTGCATAAAGCAAACTTCGCGGTGTCCTTCACGCGACTCCCGCTACCCCCGCCCACCGCACGCCACGCCCTCACCTCGTCCGCTGCTGATTACGTAATTACATGAATGTAAATTTTTTGTGCTGGCTTTGTTCTGTCAGTGGCAGCCGGCGGGAGAGGCAGAGGCATATATCAGCCGAGCCACGAACAATTAGGGAAAGGCAAATAGCGCGGGCATAAAATGAAGAAGGAAGTCACGTTTTAAATGCGCCAGGAAATGGCACGAAAGCACCAAATAACTGTTTAGCAGGTGCGTATCAAAGAAAATCATGTGCAGCTCTTAGAACATATATTTAATTAATCGAGCAAATTTAAGCTGACACACAATTTTAATTGCTTTCAAGGCTAGCTAGCTTAACTCGCCGGCCGCCCAGAACCAAAAACCCGAACTAAAATAAGTCAAATGTCCGCCCTGAAACCAACTCACACCGGGACGGAGACGCACATGTCAGACAGAGATTTATGGCCGTAAAGCCGAGACCAAAACCTGAAGGTTGGCTTTTTAATGTGCTCGCACCTTTTCATTGGACTTGAGGTTTTTGGTTTTTCCCCTGCTCGTGTATTATTTAAAGCGCTGTCAGGAAATTAAACTATTAGGCTAGATGTGCATCAACTTTTAATGCCACCTGAAAGGTGTTGGGGAAATTATGTTGTTCTATCTGTGCCAGCTCTGCCTTCACCGGTATGTCATTAAGGAAAAAGCCAAAAACCATTTGCTGCTCCCTCAACTCGGGCACACACCAATTCCCGAGATAAGTGAAGCCAGTAAAAGTTTAGTGGCAAATCAACATAAAATGCCGTTGATTACCTCAAGTTTTTCAGCCCAACTTCTAAGCTGCTTAAGTGCTGCCAGCAACAGGCATAGAAGTTACAACCGTCTGTGCCGCAAATGTTGGTAGCAGCAACTGAAATAGATGTGTCGTCTGAGGTCAGAAAGTGACTGGCACAATTGTTGTTCAGTTCGTGAGGTAACGCACAACCTAAGGTTCCCTTACTTTTTGCTTTTAGTAGAAACAAATAAGAAATGATTTCTATTGGCTACAAAAGTAAATGTATCTAAACAACGCTCAATTCTTTAATGACTCTCCTTAAAAAAGTGGAGAATTTTCTTAATGTATAGTGACATGGCAAAAAATGTTCTTAGGAGGTTTTTTGGGGGCTAACTGCCCCCATCCCTCCATCTAAATATATATTTTGAAGTTTGTAAAAACAAAACGATAATCTTGCAATGTCCTCATATTAAAAAAATATTTATTGTGAAATATAATATAAAAGATATCATCAAAGTTTTGAACTTCGTCGGAAAATCGTCTTCATATACTTACCAGACCAATATACCCATATCCTTTTGCTTGCCAGTTAAAGGTAAGTTAATATTGTTACCAAAAAGATAAGATACCTTATTTTTAGCCATATTAAAATTCATAGAGTGACTTCTTTTTCAGTACAAAGGTTTTTAAGATGTTGGCTGACAAGTTTATTTATCTATGTGGTCAGTGCAGATATGCGAAAAGAATTAATTGCTAACAGCAAACATTGCTTAAATGCTTTTTCCAAAACCCAAGTGAACCAAACATAAAAACTTCAGAAATTTCTTTTAATGTCTTAAAAGCATTTTTAGACAAACTATTTGGAAAATGATTGCTTTCCGTGTGCAATTAATTAAATTGAAGGCACTTAATATTTTATTCACTTTTAAGACAATAAAGTTTCTGAAATTTTTAAAACGAATTTCATCGTTGTGCTAAGTGTAGCGTGCAATCAGCAAAAATAAATAAACTCAAACATTTATCATGGGCATTATTCAATTATATTTATTTATAGGCCGCATATGTAGATTTATGTATTTACGGCCGCGGGTACAAGTAGAGTATATTTCATATATGTATATCAAAAACTCAACAACAATTGGAAATGCGCCATAGGCCATATTGCATTAAATTTAATTCATTCATGGCGCCTACTCCCAAAGACGTCTGCCAGCGGGCCACAAATTCCTAATCGCCTTAATGTAAACTGGCCAATAATACAATTTAACAGCATTGCGAAACCTAATGCCACTATCAACATTGAAGACGGGTCCATCAAAACTGACGCCTAAACAACACCAAGTAAAGCAAGTAGGAACGCTGCAGACGGGCGTAACCGACTGCACAATACTCGTGCGCAGCTTAAAGCAGCCCAGGACGGTAGATTTTCGTAATTCCTCGATCTTTAGAGAAGGTCAGCTGAAAACTGCCTGCCAAATTTGGTGACTCTAGCTATAAAATTGTGGGGGATATGGATTTTCAGGGTTTCCCCGCCTCAAAGATATATTGCGTACAAAAAAGATTTCTGCGATCTTTAGCAGAGGTCATCAGTAATCTGTCTGAATTCGAGAAAGATATATAGATTAAATAAATCCAAAACAATCCTTACCCAATATACCCTGTTCACTTCGTGAACTAGTATAAACATATACATGCTGGAAATGGAAAACAAAAAAAGGAAAACACACTACAAAAAATCCAAAAAACAAACACAAACAATGCTGAAATGTTGAAAGCTGACAGCAACAACTTGTTGGGCCTTTCAGTTCGTATTGTGATGGTTGTAATAAATCTTCTCACCTATTGACTTTGAGCAATTGTGCGAATTCTGATGCGATGAGATATCTGACGATCTCCAAGTTTGAGCTGCTGGCTAATTGCGATAAATATTTTAAAAATATTAACATAATCGATAAATATTATTTATTTATTAGGCTCCGAGATCGCTGATGGTCCCAACTTTGACTTTGTGTGTAATTGATTGATTTTCGTTTAATTGGCCCCAATGTAAACTGATAATGAATATTCAAAATAATTATTTCAAATAAAATTTATGAATACTTGTATTACCCATTAATTTAGTATGACGATCTCAAAGTTTGAGGCTAATTGTTTTGCGTGGCTGATGAATATCGAAAGACCATAAATATCGCTAATTGAATACGACAAACACGCCCCCTCAGCCAGCATTGAAGTCGCCTGTCGTGACTTACGACGAGAAATTCGCAAATATTCCCCATGGCGATTTCTCACACTGTTGGCCGCATTTATCGGGCCACTTGACGTACAAACAAACATCTTTGTGCGTCCACTTGTCGGCCAGTCGCTTTATGCACATTTTATTATACATATATTCGTGTTTATTTAAATTTATCTTCCGTCGCTCAATTACTGTGGTTGTGGCTGTTGCTAATGTTGTTATTGTTGGTGTCACTATGCGTACGGTGGCCATCGCAACGGCCATCAAACATTTTATTTTAACTTTTTGCCTGTGCAAATATGCAAAATGATTGACAGCACAATTAAGATACCGGCACTGAATACTCAGGTAATGCACAATATACACAAGATCGGGGTGCCTGGGAGGCCACGTGCTAGCCACAGCCTTATTTGGCCATACATTTTTATAGCTATGCAGAGCATGCATGAAGTCGACAAGAGACAAATGATGTACAGTTAAAAATACACATTTGCTGCAACATTCAGATACTCTTTATATTTCCTTTATACTATTTGTATTTAATTCGAATAAAGACTACAGCCATGCAAGTTAATATAAAACATTTTTCATAAAGTCGAAGCGAAATAAAAATTACCAAAATTAAGGAACTTATTAATGAAGCTAAATTTGGCCATAAATGCACCGTTTGATAATTATCAAATTATAACTAATTTTTTTACATAAATACAATATGTTTTAACGAATCCTTACTGCAACATAGGCGTTTCTTACGTATATTGTGTTTGTTTTTTTATAGCATAATTATCTTTTTGACTGACTGTTCCCACAAATGAATATACAACTTGCATTAACAAAATTCATTACCTATAAATTCAATTATTCATAGCAGCAAAAATTAAGTAATTGTACTTATGCAAGCTCCATGAAAACTTGTCACGTCCATTGAAGGCGTTATTTCAATTAAATTTCAATGGCTTATCAATTTAAATAGTGTATTTATCATGTGGGATGGATATGATAAGCTGAAACTTAAATCAGGTTGCCAATTGTCAAACCAAAATCAAATATTTCACTTACTAAATTGCAAGTGACAAGCTAATTGTCTAAATGACTTATTTTATTGGTGTAATTACATTTTAATTACATACAAATGTGCACATATTAATGCATAGTCATAAATCAATTGACTTTGTTTAATTTATTACTTTATTTATATGCTTTATATATGTTAGTTGTAATGCCGTCGATGAAAGGGCCTAATCTAGGTTGAATTTTTGATGCTTGCTCTTTTGCTTGTCTCTGGTTCTGTTTTTTGTTGGCCTTGGCTGTGTGCCAGAGAACAACATCCCAAAAAAATAATAATAAATATAACGTAAATGACAACACAGAAAACAAGCACGTGCCGATTTCTGTTATTTATTTATTTTTTTTTGTTTTCAGTAATACACGACGTATGAGTAATGCTATCAATATTGCCGTATGTATTTATATTACGCATGGATTTGAGACTATTTATCCGTAACATTCCTAATATTCTGACTGAATTTGTTGACGGTTATTTTTATACCCTACACAAAACTTTTTGGTAGAATCTTCATGCTGAAAGCCTTGATTGGAATAAATCGATTTTTAGATTTAAAAAATTTATAGAAAATTGGTCAATTTAGAAAATTTACCATTTGTATGCATTACACGCATTTAGTCGGGAAAATTCGTAATCATTCTGAATACTGAGTACTAGATCTTATCCTCAAATATTCAAATATTTATTGAAAAAACTGTAGCAATTGCGTATAAGTTGCAGTAGGTTGTAAATCAAGTTGCAACTTTTGGAAAGTGTTTTGGCTGTGGGTGCATTTTACAAAGCATTGTTACATTTGCAGCCATAAATTTTAGATGCGCCGCGCATTCACAAATCTGCTCAGATTTGCGGCTCAAAGAACGGGAGCCAGGGAAATCAAATGCTGCGCGTAAGAAAAACTTGTTATTGATTATGCAAAATCTAATGCATCAATTACGCATATCAAATCAAAGCTGCCAGCCTTTAACAGTCGATTTAATATAGCCAACCCCTCCCCCCCTGTCTTCACAAATTGACGAGGTTAGATGCATTTGGAGCCAATGACGAAATCGTTCTCTTGATGTGTTCAAAAAAATGCTAAGCAAAAAATACAAATCAACAACAAATTGAATTTTAATTAAGCATGTATGATATTTTCTCGTTAAGGATTTTGCAAATCATGGTTTGACACCAATTAGATCAAGTAAACATTTAAACAAAATATAGAGGAATCAAATATAAATGTTCATTTGATGATGTGTAAACTTGAATTTGATTTTTCGATTTTCGCGAAATATTGGCAATATCAATATTGCTATATGAAAGAACTATCACATCCCAACGAAAATATAGAAGTACAAATACAAGCCAAACAAGCAGTTACCCTGTACCTTTGATATTAGTACAAAGAATTAATGCTGCAACGACAATAATATCAAATTAAGTACTTATTTTCATAAAAATAATATTTAATTATTTAATTTCAAATATACATAGTTTAGTTAATGATACCCCTTGCGTTCCTATAATGATACAGGGTATGGCAATGATAACGCAGTTTCCCATAAGGCTTCAGTTCATTGCACGTTGCACTCGCAACTTGTTGTGTTGTTGTTTCTATCGCAAAATAAATATATTGCCCTGTTGGCAGCCACTTTTATTTTGTTCTCTTTTTGCTGTTTGTACTTTTCCGTTTTACTCTTTTTAGTCTGTTGCTCTTTAACGTGCCTGGAATATTTATTGAATCAGAAATACAAAGGCAAAAAAGTCATCAAACGGGCTGCACTTTTGGCCGACGGCTGTGATTGGAACTTGGGTCAAAGTTCGCGAGTAAACAAATGACTTTCAGTCAGATTGATAGCTGGGCATATATCTCTATACACATATGTATATTTATTTTATTTTATATTTATATATACAGCACATAGAAACCTAATGTCGACGCGTTTTTGGCACTCCATATCATTCACCAGGCCTTAAAGCACACGAGTTATTAGAAAAATTCGTGCGGGGCAGTGGGTGTAATAGCACCACCAGCACCACCAACAACAACATCGCCTGAAAGTACCATAATAGCACGAATAAAAAACGAGAATTTATCGATGTTCACTTCCGCAAACAACCGCAAAACCAACAACAACAACAGGAAGTAATGTGCTTAAGCAATAGCTAAGAACAACATTAAAAAGGTGGAATCTGCAATTCGCACCGAAATTTAAATGCCCTTAAGGCACAACAAATTCTTCTACAAGCAATAAATGCTTTGAAAGTTAGTTTCCTGCATTTCTAAATTTATTTTTCCTTTGAGGTATATTAAAAAAAGAACTTGCTGTGTTTTCCAATTTGCAACACTGTTCTTCACTTAGTTTATTGCAGTTGGCGGAGTTGTATTCGGTATGTTGCAGAATGAATTACATAGTGGGCATACCAGTCACTGGCACAACTTGAAAGGCAAACATTTATAAAACACTTTTGGCCATTTCTCTTCATTTACTGGATGCCAGCTAGAGAGCAGGCCGAGAAGCAAAGCAAAGTGTTTGCTAGTCAGCCCAAATCCCACACTGTCTCACATCCCCCGCTCCCACACACTCGCATCCTCCATGTTCAGTTCAGCTCACCGTCTTGCGGCTGGCATTTTCTTGGTTTTGCGTGCTTTTGGGCGTCGCTTAATGAAGTTTTCACACAAATTTCTCGGCAATTTCACTGTCGGACATTGCATAATTGATGAGGCCTGCCGCAACGGCGACAGTTTTGACAAATCACAACGCCTGGACAAGTCGCAATTAAGTCTTGTTGTCATATTTGCTAAGTCGCCGCAGACACGTCCTTTATTAATAATTTGCAATAATTTTTTGGGGCAAGTAAAGTGTTAATGTTGATGAGTTTGGGTCTTTCGTTACGGCCGCCAAATGGGCTCCAATTTATTCGCGTAATTGAGCCCGACTGGTGTTGCTGGGCGTGGCAACAAGCGTCGGCAACATCTTGTAGAAACATGTGGCAACTAGCTGAACATGACCATAAAATGTTGACACTGTGCAGTTTAAGCCGCTGAAATTCGAGTCAACCGCAACGCAGATGCAGCGCACCGTTAATAATTAATTACATAATTAACCGCAAATTAAAGCACACACGGGTGACGCCGACAACAACAACAACAACAACAACTGCAACACAATGTCAACACAGTTGGGCAGCAGTTCCCGACATCAACAACAATAATGCGCGCAAACAAAACGAACTGAGAACGCAACAATTGATCTTCTCAGTCTCAGATGGTTCATGTATATATATACTTGCCATATCGGATCGTTATCCGCCGCATATACACAAAGTGTATCTTTTTTCCGATTGATTGGTCGCTTCAACAAATAAAAATAGTTTTGCTCTAAAGCGGAATTCGAAAATAGAAGAAAAAGAGAAACTTAGCACAATCAACAAATATTGTGTTTCAGATAAATATTATTTTCCTCCTTCCATTTTCTTTTTTTAGCTCTCCATTGTTATCGTTGCTGTTTGCACACTGCCTTCTAGTTGGCCATGAAGCGAGTTTTGCTGTTCGTATTTTTTAACTCGCAATCTTGTTAAACTTGGCGCATGCAAATATTAAGTATACGCATGGTTAGACTAAAACTTAAACGATTGCTTAAATTTGTGCTATATTTAATAAATAAAAGTTGAATAAAAAATAAATTATTTCTCTTACAATGATGATGACAAATACTTGGATGTTTTGTATACGATATATGCAATTACAGCGAATTCCCAAAGTGTTTATTTTATTAGAATTCCATTTGTATCATGAAACGGGCTTGGCCCCATATTTTTTTGATTTCGCAACGAATAGTTTTAAATAATTTCCACGATTGGCAACAGTCTGAACTATATTAAGTAGTGTATTGAATGGCTCTGCGAAAGATAAGTACTCGTAAATTCTTATTTTTCTATTTGCCTGCATCAGAATTACTTTATATATTTGATAATTTTAAATAAACAAAGTATTTTAATTATTCGAATATATTTTCCTTTCTTAAAATTAAAATAGAAGTATGTCGCACATACGCATTTTGCCTGGAAGTGTATTTGATCTACTTCTGATTTTATAAATTTCTTAAGCCCGCTAACTTAACTTTATTTTTGCAAAAATCTCTCACAAGGCCTTCGCTCGAGTACCACGTTAATCTGGAGCTTAATTATGGCACTACGGCCGTACCTGCATATAATTACTAGATATTCAAGACCCGCAGACCTTTGCAACAACAAATGTGCTTCTTTGGCTCTGTGTCCTGCAGCACAGCAGCCATTTTGCAACAATCAAACAAAAGCTGCACGCGCCGCCAGCTGTCGACTGAAAGCCGCCTCCGCAGTCACATCCACGACTCATTAAAGCGCCGTATACACTCAAGCACACCCACACACACACAAACACAAACACAGGTTGCCTCGCCGGACTTTAAATTGCAGTGACATCATTAAAGCCTGCCCGGCTGCCGGCTGCACTCGGCTGTGTGGAAACGTGGGCGCCTTTCAAACTAAACCCGCCAAGTGGCGTCAAAGCAAGCGCATTATGTATTCATATGAGCCCGGCATCTACTTATGTTTAGAGCCACTGCCATAGGCAGTGGGTAGTCAAGTGCTGCTGGTCCACTCGGAACACTGCCTGTCAACAGTGTGTCACCAGATTGCCATCCAATCAGAAACAACATTCACGGCCAGCAACCACGGCAGCTAACCAACATTGCAAATTTCTGCGTTGCGGTTAACGGAAATTTCTGCGAATTGAACCAATTTCACATCACAGCATTCACGCACTAGCCAAACTATTCAATGGTTAGCTTAACAACTAAAATGTTGCGCCAATTACATTAAAATTACTTGCTTTTCAGCTCTAAAATTTGTGCGCTTTTGTCCTAAATAGATTGCATTTTTAACTTTACATATACATTATAGATATTCCTTAAAGTTTTAGTACGAAAAATCAGAAAAACTTTTCGACACATTAGTAATTTTCTAAAAGTAATCTGTACTTTATTTATTTAGCATGTTGTAATATTAATTAATTTTTAATATTTTAGGTCGGCGCACTCAAATGTCGACTATGCAATACTCTAAATAAAAGGTGCAAAAAATACAGCCCAAATTAGTTAAAAACTGTGATGACAGTGACCTTTCAACTGACCCCGCTTCACTTTGTGAATAGAGCATAAAAACACTTTTGAACAATGGCATTCTAATGATGTACAAGTGCAAAAAATCTCTATTCATTAAAGATTTTCATACATTCGCTCAAGACTTGCATACAAAATATTTCTGATTCTTCTCCCACCACGAAATGGAAATACAAATATTTTCTTATTTTAATTGGCCAGCTGAATATATAAAGTCTGAACTAAAATATTTTTATAATATTTAGTTGCTCAGCTACACAAATCTTTTTATAAATGGCTTTAGTTATTTTTCATGATATTGTGGCTAAAAAAGAGTCGCAAGCGAAATAAAGCATACAAATGAAAACAGACGCAAGGGAAGACAGATTTTCCCTAGCGTCTGTTTTCTGTTTATATGACGACGGATTGTAAATTCTCTTTCTTTTCACATTCACTCTGTTTCTCTGTTTGTAAAAAACAACTAAAAATACATACATCTATCTGATATACTTACCTAAAAGTTACCTTTAAATTAATGATTTCATTATGCTACAAAAATAATTTATTTCATTTGATTTTTAATTTCCTAAATTTTGTTTTCACAAATGTAAATATATAATAGTCTGAATGTGAATACAAAAACCAACTGGACATATTTCTAATTCAACTTCCTTAATTTATTTAAAATAATATAAAAAACGTGCATTTAAATAAAAAATAAATAATATTTATCATCATGTAAATGTACATCGATTAATCATAAAGCATTTGTTTTATTTATTAATGGAAAATGTCTATATATTTTATCATTTTCTTTATAAAATGCAAATTTGTTGAACTTTCTTTATGAAACAATCTTGAAGATAATTCTGATGTACGCTTGTGCCCAGTTAGTATGTAAAAAGGAAACACAATGCATCCCATTTATTTTCATTTTTGGCAACGCAAAAATTTTTCATTTCGCCAAACGCCAAATTGCAAATGTCGGTTGGGTTGTGTGCGTGCGTTTGTGTGTGATGTGTGTGAGGGGGAGAGTGTGTTTGGGAGCGTGTGTGCTTGCTGCCGTTCCTGCGGATGTGCCAGCCACGCCCCCAGCACTTTAACGCTGCCTTTGTTGCGGTTGATTGGCCAAATCACTTGCATACAGACTGCACTTTTTGGCCGCAGTCCTGCGGATGCTGCCACCCCGCCAACATTTCAACGCATGTTGAAATAGTTTCGGCAAATATTTTCTGATCAAAAATGTTACAACAATATTTTGCCACTATGATATGCGCGTGTGAGCGTCGAAAGCGCCGCGACAAAATTTACTAGAACAGTTTGCGGCAAACTTTAAACATAATTTAGGTTTAAGGAGATCGAGAAAGGCGACGCAGCTGCGACCGCAACATTTGCATAAATCCTCGGCCTGGTGCATTTTTAATTAACCCATTGGGCTGCCAATCTTAAAGTGCGCCCCCAAGGACATTTGCCAGTGGAGGTGTGGGCTCATTATCGACAGAAGCACGGGCCATAAATTTCCCCGCCGCCAATGCAAACAAAAAGCATTTTAGGCGCGTGGGTGTCGCACATGGCGGCTGGCTGCACTCCCGGCTAACGGTACACAAAAGCCCCATTCGTGGCCCTGCTGCCCTTTTGTTGCCAAGCCATTCACATCGCGTCGCCCATGCAAAGCTGCAACGTTGACGCAGCAGTCCACTGAGCGCAGCTGTCAGACCGTCATGTCCCAGCTATTGACAGCAGCGAGTAAAACAGAAAACATATTTAAAGCAAGTACGGACAGTCCCGCTTTAAGAAACCGAACACAAAATGCCCTCATTGGGGAGCTCAAGCGCCAGTTGCACTAAAATTGTGAAAAACAAGTCTTAGTATAATAACAGCTGAAAACTGTCGAAAGCAGTGGATTTTGGCAAACACTTTATATTCAACATACGTTTTTCATTTCGTGAACGAGTATAAAAAGTTATCAGATTGGAAGTCAAGGCTGCAAACGGGTTCGAATATAAATTCGAATATTTTTAAAATTATAAGCAGAATCAGTTGACCGCAAATTCAGCCGAACTTAAACTCAATAAAATAACTGTGTTAAATTTCAAACGACGGAATACATGTGTAAATAAACATTCAAAAAAGAAAAATAAAATAAAAATTAAATAATATATATAATATTTTCCTTTTTAATTTAAAATATTGCGGGTTAACTAATTTGAAAAACCATGTTCGCCAATTGAATCTTAAGCAAAAACATTTGTTCGTACCGTGAACCAAAGCAAAGCAAAGGATTAGCAGTCACGTTTAAAGGATTGGGCTCTCTCTCTCCCTTTCTGATATAAGCTATCAGCTATAGCAATGTTGAGCTAGTTAAACTTCAACCAAGTCAAACAATATGCATAAATAACACTTATATATAGAATATAATATATATAAATATATATAGAATAGCACTTATAAATACAATTTGAATATTATATAAGTGTACAGATAAATTTAAAACTACAATCCGATAATTTCTGGCGGCTTTATTTAATTGGCATTGCTTATTGTTTATTTACTAGTTTGCACACTAGGTGAGAGATTCATGATACCCTTCCGCACGAGTGCTTATTTGTAAATATGTCGATTGCATTCGTATTTGCATTCTCGGCGGCTAATTAAGCAAAGTTGTGGATTCTCTGTGGTTATTGCCACAAAACATGTCGTACGCAATTCGCAAAGCGTTTATTAGCGGCTAATTGGAAATATGTTCAGGGGGAAGCGGGTTCAATTGTACACAGTTGCCTGCATGGTATAGCATACATTAGCAAATAATCCCTAAATAAAATCGTTAAGGAAGTTTTTAGTGAAATGCAATTGCAGTTGCTTAGTTCCGATTAAAAACTCCTCTAATTATGTGTAGCAAAAGCACTCACGTATCTGAATTTTCTTGCAGCACTTTATGCAATCAGCCACAACAATACTTGACAATAAGAGCAGAAGCAACAATAGAGAGAACAGCAACAACAACAACGGCGAAGTGAGCTTACAAAGTTGTTGTTGTTATTAAGCACGCACCACAGCTTTAGAATGAAATGGAGATGCAAAGTGAGGCTGGTCATGGACCAACAACACCTGCAGAGTCAACAGAAGCGACAGCTGCAACAGGGCCAACAATCACATTCACGCCACACGACTTCCACTGCCGTGTGGCAGAGACGGCGCGGCACGAGCTCGGGCAGCCTTTCATTAGCTGCGAGCCGACACAGAGCAGTATTAGCAACAGCAGCAGCACAACATTCCAATGCGCATTACAGGCACTCGATGGCGACGAGGAGAGAGCGTTTTACGCGTGCAATGCAACACTCGAGGCGCCCTGTGCACTAGATGTCCAGCTGTTGGGGCCGCCGCACGAGGCGTATGCGCAATTTCAGCTGGCAATCAATGGGGCCGTTAGTGATAATGTGAGTGATACGCTTAGTTTTAGTGCCAACTGCAATCGACAGCAGCTCCTATGCGCGAACAAGGACAATGGACTGCTGTGCCAGCTGCTAGAGCCGGAAACAGCACGGCCCACAGATCCGCAGACGCCGGCAACGTGGCTGGACTATCACATCGAGCTGGGCGATGGCCTGTGGTCCTGGCTGAACTTCAGCGAACTGGTGGACATGGTCGGTGGCAGTGGCAACGGCAGTGTCGGCAACGCAACCACCAGCCTGGACATGATACTGTCCAACTACACGCTGTCCGACACGGCGACAACAACGGCAACAACAACGGAGCTCGACAGCGACATTGTCATTGCGAGAAGCTTTTTCGACTACACGCCCCACGGCTACGATTGGCTATTCCTCTTCGTGGTCTTCTTCATATTCGCCGGCGGACTGGGCAACATACTCGTCTGCCTGGCCGTCGCCCTGGATCGCAAGCTGCAGAATGTCACCAACTACTTCCTCTTCTCGCTGGCCATCGCCGATCTGCTCGTCAGCCTGTTTGTCATGCCCATGGGCGCCATTCCGGCATTTCTGGGTAAGTGCTCGACATGAGCCAAGTGTGCTTGAGCTGTCTCTCCAGCGTGTCCTGGCCGTGGCAGGACATGCTTCACTGCACTTACATCGTTCACCCATTGCAGTTAAGCTGCTCCAAGAGTTGTTTAAACTTATCTTTTAATAGCTGTTCAAATAGCTTGCATTGCATTATTTTTACGCGCTTTTTATTTATGAGCAATTGATATTGCTTTATTAATGTGAATTTTATGCCTCTCTTTGCTTTTCGCTGTGTTTTATTTGTAATCAATACGGTTTTAAAGATAGATAGCAGTCAAAAGTAAAGATTATCTTTAATACACCTACTTCTCTTTTTACACTACAGATACGTTTCCACGAAATTCGTATAAAAATAAATGACTACTTTCAATTTATTACATATATTATACAAAATAAATAAGGGTTTGAAAAAAATATTATCTATTCATTAATATAAAAATGTATTCAATGTAACTTTCTGACCATACTTTGCAAAATAACTGCTATCACTAGAATTATTTTGTTCATTATTTTGGCATATTATTTTTCTATTATTATCTCCATTTTCCATTGTTCATAATTGAGTAAAAAAACAAATGCGAAATTCATAAAATGGATTCATAGAATATTTAAAACAAAACAATTCCTGTGAAAAGGTAAAAATGTAAAACCTGTATAGATTTAGGTGTATTTCAATTGCCATTAAATTGTGTTAGCCTTTAAACTAGTCATCACAAGTGGGTTTTTATTTTGCAACTCCGATGAAACCTGACACAATGTCAGTCGAATATGTAAACAGTATTATGAGCATATTCGCTTGCCTAATTTGCATGTGCCACAGATAAGGTCTGACTGAACCCAACGTAGCATGAACAGATCAAACGCATAATGGGCGCACATGATGCCAAAAACCCCACCACCGTCATACCTCCGCCAGGAGCTCCCCGTGCAAGCACCGCATGTTATATATTTAGTGGGTTGTTCGCAGCCAACCACATTAACAATATTAGCGCATTTCATTTTATTATGAGCGCATTAGTTGTTCAGACAGCAGCTGGCATTTATTTTAATACAGTCCACATGTTTTTTTCGTTTTTGAGACCTGAAAATGATTTAGTTGCGACAGGTTTTAAGTCTAACATACGAACAGACAAAAATACTATGCAACAAAAAATTATATCATTTAATTTCCTCTCTAACTTTGTTTGTTTTTTAATCGCTTACTAATTTTAAAACAATTATTTTTTTGTAATTTAGAATTACAATATATACTTACATACATACCAACTTTAACAGCGAAATTTACAAAAATTTAAACATGTAAAGTTTCCGAATACATACTTGCTAGATTTCAGAGTGCCATAACTTGATTTTTATGATGTTTACCATTTTCATCATGGCAAGTTTTTCCTCTAACAAATACGTTATCTTATCAAGGAAAGAGGTCCGTCTGTAATTTGCAGATTTTGTGAATCTAGCTTTTAAATTATTTAAAATCAGTTGTTGACATTTTCACTGAGAATCTTTTGTTTACTGAGAAGCGGTCACAGAGAACAAGAGAATACCAGAGCTCGTAAGTAAGTTACTTAAGCTCTTAATGAACTCCATCTTCGAAGTCGTCGTAATTTGCGCTTTCAACCTTTCAGCGTTCACTTTTTGAGTCCTTGGGACAGCCGAGTTAAATCTTGCAACGCTTTGCTTACTTGTATATGGCCTGGCCAAAGTGGTTGGCGCCTTAATATCTGAAATTCTTTGCTTCTCTGTTGATTTTTGGCTTTTACTTTGGCCGTGCCACGCGGCGCCTTATGCAACAGTTTTGTGCCACACGCTGCACTTGCGAGTTCCTCATTGTGCCACTTACGTTTGAGCTGCCGGCACAGCTGCTGCTCTGGCAGAGGGCAAGGTCTTTGTTTTCACGCTCAAGTTGCTTGCAGAGGACGACAGGGAGCGCAAACTAAATGTAACTAAAAGCCTTAAATGTTGTTTTAAGCCGCAACTACGACAACTACGACAACAACAACAAAAGCAAAACGCCGCCTGGCCAGCAATTATTCTGTAAACGGTTGTGTGTGTGTACTTCTCAGTACGGTTTCCTCTTGCTCCTGCCCGACATTTACTTGGTTTATGCCCCGCCTCTAAAAGTTGTTGATTTTAATGTCAACATCGATATAAAATGCAGCTCAGCTGCCGTAAAACTAATAAATTAAACATTACATTTTAAATAAACTTGCGCATTAAATAAATATATATTCTGATGCTTGACACGGATTAAATATTGCTAAAATAATACAGCTGCATATTATAATTAAATTAAAAGCCAAAATACAAAGCAGTACAATTAGATATAATATATAATTAACCTTTTTCATGAAAAACAGTCATAACGAATTTGTTTCAAATTGCTGACAAAAATGAAGCGTCAACTGAGAACAGGAAAAGTTTTAGGATAGGATTACAAACACATTTACTACAGAAAATTGTAGTTATTTTTCATGGGAATATGAGTAATAAACACAAATAGGGAAACGTTTAATAGCTAAGCAACAAATGCATTTATAATTTTTTAAATTACTTATTATTATAATAAAGCTATATTTGAATGAAGACCCGGAAAACTAAAAGTTGAGATTTAGAAATTATTAAATAAAAGTCCGTTCCAGCATGCTCTTTTAATAGAAACAAAATAGAAAAATATGTTTAGCGATTGGTTTTAATTTGAAATTTTCTTGTATTTACAATTGACTAAAATGTCACACCGTACTTTAAGCCATGAACTAAATCAGCGATTAATGTTACAGCTTTATATGGTAATTAAATGTACCCTTATACGGTTCCTGAATTCTCTCTCCTTGCTTAACTGATTGAATAAATCGCATGCTATCGCCAAGTTTATGGCCATATTCTCTTGTAAATTAAGGCCACACTAGCTGACTATCCCGACAATGGAACATTTGAAGGGAAACAACTAAAGCTATTTACAGAGTATACAAAAAGCAGCGTATTCGCATTGTGCTCTTCGCTTGCGCCTATTTTAAGGCCACCTACATGGCTAAGGCACTTGAGACCAAGCTCCGGACAACATGTCGCATACGTAACAAATACATTTTCAGCACTTGATGCTGTGTGTGTGTGTGTGTGCTAGTGACAAGCATATAAAACTAAATACGACATGAGGGTCAGGATCTGTTCTCTTATCGCCGCTTTCCTCTGTCGTGTTCGAGTGTGTGTTGAGTGTGCTGAGTGGACGCGTCTGTGTTTGTCTGTTTCATTGTCTGTGTGCGCCAGTGTCCTACAATTAGCAGACCGAAGCAACAACAACAAACAGCGGCGCATTTAAGCGCAATTTGTACTAATTAATGCAAAATTTGCCGTTGGGCTTGGCCAAACACAAGGCGCGAATCCAACTGCACGACTTTCACATATTTAGCCAGCTACAAGCTGAATATACGGACTCAGGTTCCGCCGGCTTCAGTTCGCTGTTGCGTGTTGCTTTTATGTCCAATTGTTTATGTTGATTCAGCGTGACTTTAAGATTCTTACATATATTTTATTGCAATAAAAGATTTACTTTATGGTATAGGGAATCATGTCTAACGACTGATTCCGATGTCAGAATTCTGTGTAAACTTCCAACCTCACCTGCCTGCATCAGATTTACAGAATATTTTTGTTCAGCAAATATTGTTAATAAGCTGTGGATAAACTGCTGATGCTTCTCCTTCTTGTTCTCTATATTGGTCGTCTTGCATGTAGAAAAGTGCAAAAACTAAAGAATTCAGAAATATTTGCTAGATATAGCTGAAAACTCAAACAACGCCCTTTTGACTTAAGCCGTTTTTGGCTTTTGGTATCAAATGTGGCTTTAGTGCTAGCTAAAATAACATTCACGTATCGCCTTTCTATCTTCCGCAGTGAGAACTCGATGATTACTCGACATTTACTCAGCCAGTCTAAACAAGCGCAAAAAGATTAAAATTAAAAATGAAATCAATTAAAACCATAAATTTGTAAACTTAGCCACACATCTAACAAAAACAGCCATTATAAATATATTAGAAATTTTTCATTTTTTCTAATTTAGACTCTTACGCGCAATGCGAATTCACAAGGTATAAGAATAATTAATTATTGCCAAACCATGAGTTTTTCTATGAAAACAGTGTAAACTATACCTCATTCTCTTGTTAAACGAATTTTTGTAACGATTTTTATACTGAATAATGAACAATGGGAAATCGAGATAATAAAAGAGAAATAATTTGGCCAAAATGAGCAACAAAATAATTCCAGTTACTACGTATCATTGTTAGCAAATGATATTGAAAAAAATGTATATTAATGAATTTCTGATTTTATTTTCTTTTTTCCAAATTATAATTTAGTTTGTTTAATAAAAATGTTAAAGCACGGAAAATAAATTCTCGAGTGAACTCTAACAATTGTTTTTTGTAATATTGTTTATTGTACATTTAAGTTGCTTATAGTTATTGTTCTTTCATGTTTTCATTTATACATGAGTCTTAAAAAACAGCTATGTTTTGGATATTTCTCTCGCTTTTCTAATTTACTACTAATACTAGGCATATATGCTGGAGGTATATGTTTCCGGTGCACATAAACTTTCGAAGATGCCTTCCCGAGCTCAAGTGAAGCAAAATTCACAACTGATAATCCTTTGAGGTTCACAAACATCCGTTGGTAAAATCAACACAAAGTCCAGTCACACAGCAGTGCACAAGAACGTAACGTTTGATAGTCTTAAAAATGGGATTTGACAAACGCTGTCCGGAACAGAAATCCAATCTAGACATGAACCGCACTTAACAATTCTCGTTCATTTAATGGTTTTTCGTCGTTCGCTTTAGTCAATGTGCTTGTAGCTATTCCGTTGTCCAGTATTTTTGCTTTGTTATACTCTGTTAGCTTTGTATGAAAGGGCATATTGGTTTTGTGCAGTGACCGCTGGTAGTTTGAAGTTTGAAAATTAAAGATAATATTTCTTAATCAAACCAAAGCAACCTTGAAACATAAAACAATTAAACCGTACATTGGGAGTTGGTATGATACAATTTATTTCTTTTAATATTCAAAACAATAAAATGCAGAGTATTCTCTAATGAATTTTCAAAATATTAAAAATTAAGCAAAAAGTAAGGGAACTTTTAAATATAATATTTCTGAAAAATTCATTAAGTAAACATCTACTTTTGTTAAATTGGCCATGGCCAACTAAAACAGTCGTGCTTAAGCTGCTTTTACACAACGAACAGGGCATTGCGCCGCCGATGACACCCGACCGAAAGGCTCTCGCTTGTTTTCTTTTCATTTGCCCCTTCGCCACTATTCATTCCCATTTCAATTAACTTTGATTTGCATGCGCTTTCATTAGCAGCTGATGGAGCAATCCCTGGCGGGTCTCTCCGTTTGTAATCCCTCCTCGTTCTTTGCAGGCTATTGGCCGCTGGGCTTCACGTGGTGCAACGTCTACGTGACCTGCGACGTGCTCGCCTGCTCGTCGAGCATTTTGCACATGTGCTTCATCAGCCTGGGCCGTTACATGGGCATACGGAATCCGCTGGGGTCGCGACACCGCTCCACGAAGCGGCTGGCGGGCATCAAGATCGCCATCGTGTGGGCCATGGCCATGCTGGTGTCCAGCTCGATCACGGTGCTGGGTCTGGTCAATGAGAAGAACATTATGCCGCAGCCGAACGTGTGCGTGATCAACAATCGCGCCTTCTTCGTCTTCGGCTCCCTGGTGGCCTTCTACATACCCATGCTGATGATGGTCTCCACCTACGCCCTCACCATCCCGCTGCTGCGCAAGAAGGCCCGCTTCGCCGCCGAGCACCCGGAGAGCGAGCTCTTCCGTCGGTAAGTGGATTGCAAACTTTGACGTAAATGCAATTAGCAGCACCATTGGCCTGATTTGCCCCACCTTCGATTGAACAGCAATGGTTAATGGCCAGCGGCCACCGGTCAGCAGCTGCAATTGGATTTATCCACAAATCGATACCAATAAATTATGCACAAATGAAAGTGGCATCAAACGAGACGTCGCCGGCTCAAACTGGCCCAAACAACTGTCGCAACTAGTTGCAGACCGTAATTGAATCGCGTACTTCACAGCTACATGGCGAGATACCAATTGCAATTACCAGAAAAATGGGCTTGATTACGAGCGGCCATTTGTGCTCGGCCAGAACTGGAATCAGTCGCAAATCAAAACTGAATCAGATCTGTTTAACAGTCTAACAGTTTCATAAACGTTCTTTATTAGCGGACATTACCTACATTACATAGAGTACATTAGATTTGTGCACTGTCCGTCTGTCCGTGTGAATGCAATTTACTTCGACGCTATTGAAGCTAGAGACTTGAAACTTGAAATATATATTCGGGTAGACCCTCGTTAGAAAAAAGTTAAGATTTTTTGGCTACGCCCACTGGGGGCGTGACAAATCGATTAAATCTATATATCTCCCCCAGTTTGAAAGCTCGATACGTCGAATTTTGCAAACAGTCTATCTATTAAGACCGTTATCGACTGTTTTAAGTTGTGAATGAGTATTGCGCAGTCGGTTACACCCGATGAGATGTGCAAATATATTACTTGATATCAGACGAAATATATTTGAAATGAGTTTTGACTTGCGTGTGTAGTCAACCGAATTAAAGCGCGCAAGTTATTTAGGAATTCGCTGTACGTCATAAAATGTGACTACTGTGATGTGCCTGGTACTGGGAAGAAAGGCTTTTCACTGTACAGCTGTTAGGTTTGACCAACTGATTTATTTACCCACTGACTGCCAATCAAGAGCAGCAAATTAGCCTTAACTCGATGGAGGCACAGCCAATCAGGCCAATCAGCCCAGAGATCTTTTATCGGCTCCTTTCCTCTCTCCCCCTTGCCGCTCACTATGCTTGCCTCTTTGTCTAGGCTGGGCGGCCGCTTCACCATACGCCCACAGCACAGCCAGCAACAGTTGCAGATGCACAGCAGCTTCAGCAGCAATAATTACGGCAACAACAAGTGTCTGGCAATGGGCGACAGCAATCGGAACTTCAACAATGCAGCCACCAGGGTGGGGGCCAGAACGAGATGCACCAGCGCTGGCGGAGCTGGCGGCGGCAACAACAATGACCCCTCGGAGCGGCCATTGATGGAGCAGCGTGCGACGAGTAATCGGAGCATGAACAGCGTCAGCTTTCGCAATGTGGCCAATGGCAGAGGTTCCGGCGGGAGCGTGAATAATATGGGACGGAGCAGCTTCCGGTTTGCCGGCGGCGGCATCTTGCGACAGTCCTCCTCGCCGCCAAGCACCTCGTCCACCTCGTTCTCGGCGCGTGGCAGGGCCCAAACGAGCAGTTTCTGGCGCAAGCACGGCGGCAATCCCAATCTCATGGACAGGTAAGCCGCACCACTCAAAACTTTAATTAGCTGCAATGTTTGCGAGCCACTCGCCATCCAATCTGCATTCAAATGACGCCGGCGGCCGCAAATTGTGGCAGGCTTAATTAAATTGGCCGATGCGAAAACCAAATTGAGCTATTGGCCGAGTTCTGGGAATTTCAAACTCGTTGGCCTCATTTCAGCTCGCAAGTCACTCAACCCATTTTCTTATTTATTTATTTTGTGGCTAACCGACGAATAAAATTATCACATTTTAAATTAAATTTCAATAAAATAGACATAAGCGCATTTAAGCAGTATATACCGAAAAATAATAAATATAGCAATAGCAATCATATTTATTAATGTTAAAAAATCGTTTTTTCAACGAGTAGAATATAAATTACATCTGCATAAAATCATCTTAAACAGTTATATCTACTAGTAGATACATATCTTTAATTTCCAATTCTTTAAATGAGGAAACAGTTTTAGTAAATAACATATATAAAATTTATAATAGCAACAATTCCTGGCGAGTGCATTTAATTCCTTCATTAAACAAATGAAGGAATTAAATGCACTCGCCCTCTCTCCTCTCCACTCCACTCCACTCTCCTCTAATAAATAATTGACATATTTAGGATTGTCAAATATATAACTTATAATTACCATGTATATACACATTTTTCATTTTAAATGTTTTTGCCTTAAATTGTGCTGTAGCCATGAGTAAATTTTAACCTTTTCGAGCAGTCCATAAAATTGGGCGCTCATTAGCAAAGATGGGCATCAGTTCATTTATTCGTGCAATGACAAATCGCAACCACAAATGGTCATCACCTTAGGAGAGCCCGGACCCGTGACCTTTGTGCGGCTCGCGTGCTCCTTTGCCTTTGGGCAGGTGTCGCTGTTTTGGCAAACGTCAGGAAAGACGAGTTGAGTCGAGACCTACAGACATTTATTATCAGTTGTGCATACACGCTTTTAAATTTATTACATTTGTTTTACATGGCCCCACAGTGGCAGCAAAAAACTTTTCCGACTACTTTCCCAAGAAATTTGCATAATTTACATTGTAAGTGCAAAGCGTTTCGGCTTCGTTTTTTGCCTCGGGTTCACGTTGAATCCGAGGCTGAGACAAATAACAAAAACAAATTGACTTTTATTTTGGGCTGTGCCCTACTTCCTCCCTCCGAATTTTTACCTTTTTTCATATAACTTTTTCCTTGTCGTCCCAGCGCGTTGTAAAGGATTTTCATTTGTTTGCCTTTGGTTCAAATAAGCTAAACATGGATTTAAAATGCATAAAAAGGGACCTCGATTATCGGGCCAAGTAGCACCTAATGATTGACTAACTCGAAAAGCAGTCACATTTTGCAAATAGTTTCGGTCAATGTGTTACTTAAGTTCTATCAATGTTTACTTCAACTATACAAATAACTTCCTGGCTTAGGTTTTAGGCTTGCCCCAGGCACTTTGGTATTCAAGGCACATTCACAGTAAACAAATTTTGCCAATTTTACCAAAATTTCAAGCTATAGTCTTATCACTTTTTACAAGGTTTAATCAAGGTTCCGAACCGTTTCGACTCCGGAACTCAAAATTCACGTTAAGCTCGTCCCGAAAAGAATGTCTTTTTTAAAATAGCTTGGCTTAATTTCGAGAGAAAATCAAATTCTAAATTAAATGGTAATTTACTTGCAGATATTTTGCTTCTTAACTAAAAATAAATTTAATATTTTCCTATAAATAATAATTTATTTTCTATATTTATTTAATTATTACAATTATTTCCTTTAAAATTAAATAATGGTTCGAGCCGTGAAACAAACCAATAACATTTTTTGCGACTTGAACCTTTTATGACTTATCTAGAACAGTTAATTCTATACATATATAGCTGAGATTGCAACACGAGATATTTTTTATAGGACGGCACCAACTCTTCTTTCATGTGTATTTTTTGTGACATTTTTTAGTTTTTGGCAAGAGTTTGAGCGTATTGGGGGCGCTTCCGTACAGTCCTTCCGCCGGATGTTCTTTGTACGTATAAATTCCTTTGACTGCCTCCTCTCTGTGAGAAGATACAAGATTGTTTTGCATTCCCATGCTTTTTAATTAGTTTAACAAGATAAGCATCAAAGCTGCTTTACCTACAAGGGAGTGGAATAATTCGTGTTAAGTTCATGCACATGTGTTAGCCGTTAATCAAGCATAACTGCTGGTACAAAATAGAACAATCAATTACGCATCTTTATGCAATTAAATGCACATCTAAGTGTCGCACAACATGGCGAATACATAATTTTCTTGCAAGTACTTGCAGCGTGCCATAAACATAAATCACTCATGCGTCATGTGGTGCAGCACCAAAAGCAGAAAACACGAATCTGGTTGTCGGGCTGTGGGCTACTTGCCACATTGTAGTGTGCAAGGGAAAAAGGAGCTGCTGCCATTGTTGTTGTTGCTGAGAGTTGTTGTTGTTGGCAACAATAAATAGCGCATAAAATGCAAAAGGGAAACCACAAAGAGGACATCCACAGCACGAGACGCCGCTGGTGGCAGAGGTGGAGGAACTCCTCAAACGTCACGGGCGACAATGTTGCCAGCGGAAAACGACAAAAGCTTCTATCCACAGCAGCCAAAATGCCACTGAAATTTGCAAATGTCATTGCTGCTTGCTGCAGCTGCAGTTGCTGTGTCCTTTTTTGCATTAATGCAACGGCGCACAATTTTAGCATAACCAGCTGGGAAAGCGTCATGCAAAAGCGGCAGCAAGTCAAAGTCCTAACACGGCTCAAGCACGTCTCAAAAAACAGATAGTTGAAATGTTTTAGACGGGTGTCAACGACTGCGCAATACTCGTTCACAGCATAAGAACAGCTTAAAGCAGGAGAAAATGGTCTTAATTAGGATTAAATTGGGATTTATATATACATACCAAATATTGATTAAACCGATTTGCCACGCACCCAAAAAAAGTGTCATGGGATATTTAGAGGAGGTCTGATGATGATGATAAATAGCTTTAATCGAATTACCACGCCCCAGTGGGCGTAGCCAACACATCTTAACACTTTCAAGCCTCTTTGCACAAGCCCAATATACTCTTTTCACTTCATGAGCGAGTATTCAAAGAAATACATATATACTTAACAAAAATTATGCCCGCCCAGCTGAATGTCACGTATATGCGCTTTGCCACGGATTTGTGCCGCACAAGTTGACGCATAAATATATGAATTCCTAATGAGACAGGCCCAAAAAGTTGCCCCCAGGTGAAAACAGCAGCAACTGGCCCCGAGGCAACACAAGAAAATGTGAAGTAAAAAAAAGAACAGAAAACAAGAAAAAAACTTTCTTATTTTCCTTTTACTTGCAAATTATTAGTTGGACATTTTTGACGCCACTTGGGCGCCCATTTAGAAATGCTCCTTGTCGTCAGCCAAAAATTGAAAAACTTTTTGTTTTATTTGCCGGTCTGCAATATTTGGAAAGTGCTCCTGTAAATTTGTTGCCAACTGCCAGCTGCCAAAGGAATGCGATAGTTACACGAAGCTGGCAATGAATTTAAAACCGACTTCCAATACTAACCATAGCATATACATAAAGCTCGCACAACTTGGTCAGGTCAGCTGTCTTGGGCATTTACTTGAGAACTTATTCATGCATCAATTTACTGATCAGAATATAAGTATTTCCCTCTTTCTCTCTATTCAGCTCAAGAAAGTGTAAAACAATATTATTTTTATATCATTTATTATTAAATTTGTATTATAAATTTATCACTAATATGGAAACTTTGCGGAATGACGAGCTGATTAAATATCACCATTATCGAATTTCCATTGTTGGATTATAAGTCTGACAAGTTCTTTCTTTTTATAGTCTTAGTTTCTTTGTATCTGTAAAAGATATGTAAGATAATATAATAATGATATTACTATAATATAATTTAATCTTATCTTGGGTAACACACTTTGGCATTATTCAGATTAAAGCGGCATTCACTAAGCTTTCAAGATATTTAGGTTTAATTGGTTTACCATATCTAAAATATTTTTAAGCGATCTTTAGAAGAGGTTATTAGTAATCTGTCTGAACAAATGTTAAGTATCTAGCTTTAACACCTGTTGGAGCTATATAGATTAAATCGATTGGTTTCTCACATTTCACAATATTATTAAAGTACATTAAGTATTAAGCTGAGCTTAAACTGCCTGAATCAAGCCAGTGGGAAGATATTAAAAAGAAGCCCAAATCATTTCGTGGAATTGACAGCAGAGTCCCATTCCTGACACTTTTTAAGTGGGCTTCCCGGGAACATCATATTAAATGGCAATTTTATAAACTGTTGCGCTGGGGCTCGCAATCAAAAGAGCGAAATCTAATATCAAGCTGCGAACAGAATACAATCTAAATATGCGAGGCGACTCATTTCGTTTCCATCTCCCATTCGACAGCCATCCAAATCGACGTGCCTCGGTGCGCGTCACCGTCTCGCAGCCGCAATTGGGTTACGCCACAAATGGAAACGGGGGCAGCGGCGGGGCCAGGGACCGCGGTGGCGGCGCCAACGTAGCTGGCGGAGCAACAGCTGCGACAACGAGCTGCACAAACGCCGGCGGGGAGGGTGGCCCAAACAGAATGAGCATTGCCACCATACAGGCCCAAGACGGCGGCGGTGGCAGCCGACCACTGGAGCAGGTGCGGAGCCTGGCGAAGACGACGGAGGCCCAGGCGGCGACCGAGGAGCGACGCACCAAGCTGCGCCCCTTCAAGTTCGCCCTGAATCGCGTGGCGACGCCCACGCTCAATTTAAGGTGAGTTTGCATTGGACTTGGCCGGTAACTCAATTGCCAAAGTGCCGCCTCCCGCCAGATTTCTCAACAACCGGGCCAAGCGCAACAGCCTCTCGGCGAACGCGGTGGCCACCGAGCAGAAGGCGACGAAAGTATTGGGGCTGGTCTTCTTCACGTTTGTGCTCTGCTGGTCGCCGTTCTTCATACTGAACATCATTTTCGCCGCCTGTCCCGAGTGCCAGGTGCCGGAGCATGTGGTCAACACCTGCCTCTGGCTGGGCTATGTCTCCTCGACGATCAACCCGATCATCTACACCATCTTCAATCGCACTTTTCGTGCGGCCTTCATCCGTCTCCTCAAATGCAACTGCGAGCGGTAAGTGTGGGTGGTTGGGGGGGACTATATCCATTTGTTATGTTAGCCACAATTTATTTTATTGTTACGCTACTTGCAACTGCAGTGAATGCCGAGTATTGACCATTGTTCGAGAGATTGATGTGCAACGTGACGTATGAGTGATTTTCGCCGATTTCTGTGCCAATGAAATCAATGCGATTTATTATTGAAACTGAGAATGTGTAAAGTACACACAAATCGATGCATGAACAGCGATTAGTTTTCCAGTAATAAACGGGAGGGAAATTCTAGCATAGGAAAAAGATTCAGTAGAGAAGCAAATTTGTCAGTTAAATATTTGCTTACTATTTTGCAAAAGCTTTTAGTTTTTAGAAAAGATTTTGTTCAATTTGTGAAATCCGCTTACTGCAAGAATTGCATACACATTTATTTTCCCAGATTTTAAAACCGAACAGTAAATATGGTGAATAATTCGATTCGAAAACTTATGAAATTATTACTTCAATGCAGAAATTGAATACAATCAAAATATGACAGCTGTGAATATGTTTGTCTTTTGCACACAAATTGAAAATAATTCACATTTATTGCAAGCAGCTTAGTGTGTATACCCTGTTCACAAAGCGAAGAAGTGCATATTGGTTTTGTGCAATGTCCATCAATCCGATTGTATAAATGAACATTTTTATGACTTTGATTACAGATTTTAATATGTTGCTTGATTAAGACTCTTATATTATGATTTTGAAAATCTTTATTTAAGATTTTACTAAGTTTTTCAATATTTGCTGTTAAATGGCGTTTTAAGCTGCCATCGTTATAAAAAATTATTAAAATGGTATTTTTAAAACCAGAATTTAATTTTGTTGTTATTTATAAATTTTATATTGTTTTCTAGTAAATTGAGAGTTTTACTTGAATCAAGATTATTTTCTCCACCGTAAATCGGACTTATTTCCAGTTGCACCGTGCTGAATTAATAGTATATAAATTCTATTTTAAGGCACCAATACTGCAATTATTTTTCAATTACAAGCTTTGCCAATAAATGAAAATAATATAATATGAGAGTCTGATAATTTGATAATAGAAATACAAATATAACTTCAATCAGCAAACCCCTCCCGGGCCGGATACGGATGCTGTAATAAGCTAATTTTTGTACACAGTCTGCTTTGCTGTCTAATGAAAAATAGAAAAATAAGTTTGACTGCATTAAATGTTGTTGTAAACAGCGAATTAGTTTTACACCGACAGGTAGCATTTTCAGTTGCAAAAGTTGCACTCGATTAACAACAATAAAGAAGAAAGAAAATTTCCCACATAATGTTTGAAAAGACGGCAAGACAAGAAACTGTTTTTTCTTAGACCTGCGAAGAGTTGACATCAACTTGGTAAATAATTAAATGCTAACCCCACTTCACACTGGCCATTCATTGCAGCTCGGGCCGTCCGCTGCGCTACCGCTCCGTGACCGAGGGACGCAGCGCGCTGAGCCTGTGCGCCCCCTCGGCCCTGCCGCTGGCCATCTCGTTCCAGGGGGCGCCACTAATGACGCCATCCACGACGAACGCGACGCCGCTGAGCGAGTTCCGGGGCGGTTACACAATCCCCTCCGACGAGTGCTGAAGGGAGGCGGCGGATGGGGGCGACTCAGGCAAACACGAATTTACGAGGCTGCGCTGGAGGAGGCTGGAGAAAGTGGGCGAGCGGGAGAGCGGGAGAGTCGGAAAGTGCAAGTAATGGCAGCCAAACACAAAACGGGACAGACGAACCTATTGAGCTAACTTCAAACTGTACTTTAAGCATGTAATCAAATGTCAACTACAGGGTGATTCATTCCAATCAAACCGATGTAGCAACTGTACCTACAAATAGCTAACTATTTAGTAAACCTCATCATATCATCAGCCAGCACGAGAGAGTGAGACATTCTGCATACTAGATAGGCGTGACTATACCCTATCATATTCCATGTCCCTCAGAAAGGATATTGCATATAATTATACGTGCGTATATTTTAAAAATTAATTAATATCGATGTGTTGCTCTCGAATGTAAAGTTTGTGTACGTGTTTTTCATTAACCATAGCTGTGTTTGTTAGTCCTTCGCATTAGGTATGTGCCTAGCCGAATTGTAATCCTAATTGATTATTTCTAAGCTATTACTGATGACAATTTCATTTTATGTGTGTAGCATCTAGCTTCTAAGTGTAACTATTTTGTCATGCGTCAAAATATGATATAAGATATGCTAAATATATATATATATATGTTAATAAAGTACATACCTAACAAGACGGAATCCTTGTTGCCAAATTCTATAATTGAAATGTTTCCTTATTCCGATTCCTTGCATTGAGTGGAAAATCTTGTTTAATAATGGTGGGGGTGTTTTATGTTCCTGACGTCAAAATCACACTTCGGAGTAGTACAAGCAAATCGTATGTAAAACAAATACGAACGTTTCAGTCGGCAGTACTTGACAACAAGATACCCTCTACTCAGTCCGGGATGTGGAGAATTAGCTCAAACGAGAGAAACCCAAACAGGGGTAATTATCAAAACTATCTAAGTACCTATATAATATTGTTGGTTATTGAAATGAATTTTTAGATCTGATTAAATATAAAAGACAGTGTGATTGGGACACTGAAAGACAATTGAGTCCACTCCCGAATTAATGCAAGATGTTCTTCCAGTTCGTATTCACATGGATTCGCAATGAAGATATTATATTTGACAGCATAAAGGGATTGTGACAGAAGTGTATATTTATCAGATGTGTGAAGCCCAACCTTAATGTTGTTCCTGATTGAGTAAAAAAATTATATCAGATAAAAAAAGATTCTTAAATGCGCCAGATGTGACAACTTAAATTTTAAAACGTGCTAAAACGTCGAAAAAACTTGAAATGACATTTGAAAAATATAAATATTTACACTGGAAGTATACCGTTTACAAATTTGGATCTTTAATATACGCTTCCGTTTACAAATGGTTTTTAAGGCTTGTTAAAAATGTCAAAAGTTGAGATGAATCATCTTAACTTCGATTGCTTCTTGTATGAATTTTATGGCCCCATCCGCCTGTTCAGGACATCCAGGAAGTGCACGCTCAACGAGACGTCGCGACGTCGAGAGGCAATTTTTTATCTTCAAATTTTATGTCTGTCACCGCAAGAAATTGAGTTGAAAATCGATTTGGTCGAAACGCGGGCAAGTATCATAAATCAAGTATCAATAATAATAATATTAATAATAAATCAGTTTATATTTAAAGTTTTCACAATGGCTGCAACTGTTTTTCGTTTGAAATTGGGTTTGGGGAAGGTCCGTGTGCTGTCCGTCTGTCTTTCTTAAAGCTTGAAACTGGGAATATAGTCGTGTATACCCGCGGCAGATAAAGTGCTTGGCAACCCCCACTGGGGGCGTGGCAAATTGTCCAAATCTAGAAAACTCCCTAACTTATAAAGCTAGATGCATCAAATTGACATCGTCTAGAGATCGGATTGACAAATCCCCTGCAAATTATATATATAATCGATATTTTTCCATAATAACGTTTTATATATTTTATACTTTGAACGAGTATTGTGCAGTCGGTTACACCCGACTACGTTCTTACTTGCTTTAATTAAAGGTAGCTTGTTTAAAGGAAAGATACAAAAATGTAGGGATCTAGAAATATTATTTTACTTTAACTTTTGAAGGTAATATGAAAAAGTTGTAATATAGTTCAAACCAAAAAATTTAAGGTGTTGTTGCCAATACTCCAAAGCAAACGAGAGTTGTACATTAAAAGCTCCTTTTGCTTTTGCCATGGAGCTCGTCGCTTTGAGGGAGCCGCCCCCAATGGGGGCTGACAAAGAAGCTGACATTGAATGCTGCGTTGGCAGCGGCAGACAATGTGTCAGGCCTGAGGCAGGTCTAATCAAGATCTGTGAGTGTTAGGCAGACTTAAGTGCTCTATGTCAGACGCACACACGGCACACACACGCACACACACACGAATGTAGAAAGGACACATGCGACTGGCGTCCGTGTCGTTTACTTTGCAGCTCGACAGCAAACAGTTTCCGGTAGTCGATGACATTGCAGCCCCCTCAAAACTTTGCCTGCAGGGGCGTGGGGCTGGTGTTAGGTGGGTGGCAGGGTGGGTGGCCGGTTGTCTGTGCCGTCGTGCGTGCCATGAAAATTGCATTATTGCCAAGAGTTTAATGCAATTCAAATGCTTTTATGATCAGAGAAGCGAAAGTTTTTCCAATGCGCCCATTAAATGCAAAATGCAATGTACCGAAAGTCGGACGCTTGGCGAGCTCAGCGAGGTGCTCTTCTGTGGCAGTAATGAACAATTCGTGTTGCATGTCCCAAAGGCGACTGCTGCAGCCGCCGAGCTGTTGACTAAGCGCTAAAGCGACGCCAGCCGCAAAGTGCACGACCGAATGGCGACGAGAGCAACAACAACAAAGTTGTGGGAGACAATTATATTGTACGGGCGGCAGCGTACGATAGCGAACGGGCCACACTCAGAAGGAAGTGTGTGGAAGAGCGTGAAATTGATTGCCCCGCTGGCATTCGCTCAGACCTCAATGCTGAGTCCTCGTGCAGTTTATTTGCTTTGGCTTGGGCTAATGGCTACACTGGGAATAGCGTTTTCAATTTGGCAACACCTTCAAGTCGCCGACTTTAAAGAGAATTTAGCATCTCGACAGCCATATTTGCATTTGCAAACAACGGCGCGTAAATAAATCAAAATAAAAGAAATAAGTACTTGGCAGTCGGGTGTAGCCGACATCCCAATACTTCACATTGAAATACGTGTATTAAACACATTGTGACAACCACAATCGATTAAATATGCATTTGCAATACTCAATTTTGAAAAAAAAAATTCGAAATGAGCGAGGCGCATGTTTTTTTTTACCAAAAAATAAAAAAAATTAAATTTTTATAATGCATATATTTTAAACACAGAATAAATGTAGAGGACAAATAATGACCAAAATACCATCAAACATTAAAATCGGTTGTGTTTTGACAAAGTTACGGGAGTTTGAAATTTGAGTGCTATGGATCCAAGAGCCTTACATGTTAAAATTTTTCTACATTTTTGCATGATTTTTGACAAAAAATTTGACCCCCTCAGAATCGGTTTTAATGTTGATTTTTATACTAAATGTGACAACCACAATCGATTAAAAATGTAAATTTGCATTTCTAAATTTTGAAAAAAAATTTTTTTCCAAAATGAGTAAGGGGGGTACATGCTTTTTTTTGCCAAAAAATTCAAAAAAAATTTATTTTCAATAATGAATATATTTGAAATGGAGAAACAATCTAGAGGATAAATCATGAACAAAATGCCATCAAACATGAAAATCGGTTCAGTTTTACCAAAGTTTGAAATATGGGAGCTATCGATCCGAGAGCTTTAATGATAAAATTTTTCACAATTGTAATCTGCAAAAATTTGGTGTTCCAGGATTACAACTGAGGGACTAGACAGACATTACACAAAGCCAATATACTCTTTTCACATCGAAACCTTAAATACAAAACGAAAATCGCAGAGGAAACAAGCGCTGATCGCTCAATTGTTCGTGCATTCACATTTCATAAGGAAAACTCATTACCTGCCGGATTTGGCTTATTTTTTATGCGACACGCACACACACACACGAACACACACACAAGCACAGTCATGCAGGGAATTGCCATTCAACACTTTGCCGCTTCATTAGCTTTGTGTCTGGCGGGTTGAGGGTTGAGGGTCGAGGGCCCAGCGTGAATAAAATACAAATGCGATTTTGCAGCACATACGATTTGGCATTTGTTTTCGATTCGATTTCATCAGGATTATTTCTATTTCTATATTAAATACATGCCTATATTTAAGTAAAATCAGCTCGAGACATGGTAAAATGATTTACCTAGTTTTATTAAAACTTATCGCTTATTATTTTTATTAAGCGTTGCTTATTTATATTTATTTATATATTGGACATACCCAAAACTGTGTGGATATCTCACAACGAACCTGAGTTGATTCTAAAATCACAAATTTATTGAGTTCAGATCAGACTTCATTTATCTGAGTTATAGTTATGAAAATTTCACTAATCCAAGAAGGGTGAAGGGAGTTCTTGATTCATTCATGTTCAGTTCCTTAGCGAATATGTGTTGTATATACTCCAAATCAAACATTTTATTGCTGCTGCCGCTTTGATTTGATTTCCATATTTGCCATCTTAAAGATTAAAGTCACGGCCATCATGTCAAGACTTCGGCTTATCTGCGCTGTTGGGCGTTCGCGCCCGCTGAGATTCGCGTAATACCTGGAGGCTTAAAGCGAGTAACTTGGCCACCAGGTGCCACTTTTTGAGGTTCTACGTAGGTCGAAACCGCCGAGAAAGCAATTTGACTAATCTGCCCCCAGAAGTGCTCTGCTGACGACGGAGCCGCCCCAGTTGTCAGGTGAAAAAGGCCATTTTGCGCCTGCGGATTACAAGCCAAATGCTTTAACGGTAATCAAAGAACCTGTGGCCCTAATCCGCTTGTTGGCCTAAAAGGAAGATGAATTTGTTGCGCTGGCTCTGAACGCAAAATGTTAAATGTCGGTGGCCTCCCGTGGCTAATTACTATAATAAAAGTCGAGTGCTAACGCAGCAGTTACGACAGATGCGTTTATCAATTACATGCATGACTAGCTCGGCTTTTCCCCGGGGAACTGCAGCTCGTGGACACGCCTGGTGTCAGCTAACAAAAACAATGAGTGCAAAAACAACACGGCGCCAGCAGCAAAATCAACAACAATTGCCAGCTGCTGCCCATCGAGTAGTCACATCACATCTCATCACATCACAGCACAGCTCAGCACAGCACATCACATATACGCACCGTTGGCCGGGACGCAAAAAAATGCACACTCGCAAATAGAGATAAATCAGCGTTTTTTTTTTTTGTAGTAGCCAACATTGCTTGTATTTTGGCAATTTTCGATAGGAAAGCAATTTGTGGCTTTTTCTGCAATTCCCTTTGGAATGAATGTCAGTCAAGTTGCCATGCATTAATGAAATATATAAATAATTCATGTAATCTTATTGCTATTATTATATAGTTACTATTATTAATGTTATTGTTGTTATTATCATGGGTGCTCCTATTATAATTAATATATTTAGGAATTATTAATTGCAAATAAGCCTGCAAACTTGTTAGAATCCGAAAAAATATATTACCTAACTTTGCTTTATTATTTTACATTTTAATTGAAAAAAAGCTACAAAAAGAAAGCAAAATAAAATAATTTCCTTTAAATAAAAGCTATATATTTTCCTTGTAATTAATTAGGATTAAGCATTGGTTTGAAGCATTTTCTTAGCTTGCAATCATCATTATAACATAATAAATTACTTTTTTTTGCATATTATTGAATTAATTATTGAATAGGAATAATTAACATATGCTACCTTTTCTTACAGTTCTTAAGAAAATTCTATTTTAAATTAAGTTGTATTTCATTTCTTGCCACATAAATTAACGCCATTGCTAGCCTGAGCTTGGCTCAACATTAATTCCGCCTAAAGGAAACAATTTTCCCTTCTTGGCAATATCATTAGCAACATTTTGTTCTGTTAATCCACAGAGGAAACCCTTTTGGGCAGCAAAAAAGGTGGGCACATAAATTCAATTCTCTAATTATGCAACAACGTGTCGGCCGGCAACATTTGCTAATTGCTTATAAATTGTTGAATTGTTAAATGTATTTAACAGCTGACTGGCAAAAAGGGGTTAATGACGAGCGTCCCACGAGGACGATAACTTCCGCTAGGACACATTGTGGGAGGCCCTCCCGCCATGCCCGGCAATTAGCAGGCGCAACAAATGGCCATTTTGTGTTAATTAGCCGGGTGCGCAGACCAGTGTGATTAGTTACAGCCATGGCATATGGATGCCAGCTAATCGCATCGAGCAGCGGCTCAGGCAGGTTGCCAAAACATGTTTAGCTACTTAGTGGCATGCAGGCTGATTGAGCGGGCGCTGCAGCTTAATGAATTGGCAGGTGACAACCACAATGTTGCCGCAGCTATTCCACTCAGATCCTTGAGCCGGAATTTAATTAAAATGACAAAACCTCATTTTCGCCCACCAACCTTCTTGACTTTAGCTCGCTGTACCTGAAACAGCTGCGAACCTGAAACTGGGCAATCAATCACAGAAATTAAAAATAATCGCTCAGCGGGAAAACTAGAATGTTGAAATAAAAGAAAATGGTAAAAGGAAATCGAGTTAAGGCGTTGACATGCGGAAAAGGTAAAGGCTGCGATATACCCTCTACTGAGGTCTTAAGTCGAGAGGCAAGCGAACAATTGCATTTATAATATAAGTAGATATTAAATTTTTTTAAATATATTATATTAATATTAAAACTGTTTTTAAAACAAATTAAACTGAGTTAGTTCCCAAATATTTATTTATTTGCTCAAATAAATAAATTCAAATACATCATGCCAATAATATATTTATTCATGCACATAACATTTATGATAGATAACATTGATAATAAATGTATACATTTTTTTGAAATTGTTCTTAAACTAAATTGAATTAAGTCAGTTTCCAAATATGTATATGTAAATAAAATTGAAGATACATAACATTATTAAATTTATTAACAATTTCTATTTGAAAATGGCTTGTCAATTTCCAGATATTTTTCTTCAAATAAAAGTATTCAAGTATTCACCAATATAAATGATTTATGTATACAAAATTGAAGATAAAAGAAATCAATTTATCTATATTTGAGTTACATTAGTTTATACCCTTTCAAATTTCGTTCGCTTTCAATTGGCATTGCAGGGTATCACGGCAAACATCTAATCCAAAAAGTTGACGACAAATAAATACATTTATCTTCATACGCCACATGGGATGTTCAGAAAATTGTGTACGTTTCTTTTTTTTTTTTTGGTCGCCCATTTTATTTGCTTCCTCTCTCAGGTTAGTCAGACAAAAGTAAACAAAGTCGCAGAAAAGTCATTTCCGGTACTTGGCAAGGAAGCAGCTACTCCAGTCTGGGAAAGCGTTGTTCGCACACATTTCCTGGACAAATATACCACACACACACACACTCATATATAGTTTGAACAAGGAGTCAATGTATTTAGCTGCATCGAATACAAATATTTCAATTGTAATTATGCAAACAGAGCCATTTACTTATACTTTATGCTATTTACAGAATGCCCCATTGGCGTGAGCTAAGGAGCACAGGCGCAGCTCCTCTGCGGTTCCATTACTTATTTGGGACGCTTAAAGCTAATTAGTATTTAAGAGACATCTTAAGAATTAGTAAAAACTTCCTTGCGGTGGTGATTCTCCATGGTCGTTGGCCTCGGCTCTACTTTAGCAAGAAGTCCATTTCCGATTTGGTGGTTGACATGTATTGGTCCAGCTCCTTGTCCAAATCCTCGCGTTTAACCTCGCTGCGCGGTGCCTTACCTATGTTGGGGAAGAGGCAAGAAAAACGCACGGATTAGTTACGGCACTTTCGAGCACAGGGTTCAAATGAATTCCATGTTGAGCCGCAAAACGCTCCTCTCCAGCCGGATGTCCAGTGAGCTGCGCTTGCAACGCTTTTACCTGCAACCGTGCGACCACCACGACCACGACTGCGTCCGCGACGACCCTGCTGTTGGCTTGGCTTGCCAGCTCCTGCGCCATTCTTGTTGCCGTTGCCGTTGCTCTTGTTCTTGTTGTTACCATTGTTGTTGGCGCCCTTGGCGCCCGCTTTGCCACCTGTGCGCTGCAAGCTGCGTCCACGACGACGTGCGCCGACAACGCCCCCCGCGCCCTTTTGTCTTCCATTTGCCACAGCAGCAGCAGCCCCAGCAGCAGCATTTCCCCGGCGTGCCCGGGATCGTGAGCGTGTACGCGACCGATGCGTGGCGGCGGCAACAGCACCGGCTCCGGCTGCGGCAGCAACAGCGGCGCGTGCAGCAGACCTGTCATGTGAGAAAGAAATGGTTTAGATTAGTCACGCAATCCTCAGCACAAGAGCAAGTAGGAACGTTGCAGTCGGGTGTAGCCGACTGCGCAGTACTCGTTCACAGTATAATAAAGCTTAAGACATTCGAGGACAGTCTTAATTACGATGTTTTAAAAAACAAATAGATTTTTGTAATTTGGAGATCAGTGTTTAGATGTCTTCAGAGAACTGATTGCCAAATTTTGAGACTCAGTAATCATCAGTAATCTGTTTAATAAAAATTGTCGATTTGCCATGCCCCAGTAGGCGGATCTTTAGAGGAGTTCATCAGTAATCTGTCTAACTTTAAGTGTAAGGGTAAGGTAAGGTAAGCCAAAATATCTAGACACTTTATCTGCAATATATAGACGAGTATATATTCCAAGTTTGAAGTTTAGCAGGCAGAAGGACATGGCACAAACCCAAAAGGCTCTTTTCAACTCATGAACAAGTATCGAAATCAACTGGAAATTACCTGCCACGTGGACGTCCTTTGCGTACGCGTCCACCGGCGGCAGCTGCCACCGTCTTCGGGGCCGGGTTCGAGTTGCGGCGCTTCTCAATGCGTCCGGCCGCAACGCCGCGCAGTTGGCTGTTGCCGCGACGCTTGCCACGTCGCTTGTTGGGTGCTCCTTTTGCGGGTGCTGCTGCCACGCCCGGACGCACGCCCAGGCGTTGCTTGACCGAAACACGAGCCGGTGCACGTCCAACGCCGCCGCCGCCGCCCCTGCCACCGTTGGCCAACTGCTGACGGCGTCCACGGCTCTGCGAGCGGCCGCGGCTCTGGTCGCGTGTGCGACTTAGCGAACGAGCGCGTCCACGACTGCGTGAACGGCCGCGCGGCTGGAGCTGTTGTGGCTGAGGCAGCTGCTGCTGCTGCTGCTGCCGAGAGAGGCCACGTCGACGCTGGGCGACACGCTCGGCGGCGCCGCCCACGGTGGGTCGGCGCAGGCCCAGCCGCTGGCGGAGTCCGCCGCCCGCCGAATTGGAGCGCCGGGCGCTGCTGCTGCGTGCACGGGCACGTCCATTGCCGGCGATCAGATCGGCGCGCATGCTATGTTGTGTGATTGGAGTTGTAGAGGCGGAATAAGCAGAGGATAGATGTGTGTTTTACATATGTGGTTGTGGCACTCGGCGAGCAGTCTTCGACTCGATCAACAACAACAGCTACAAATGTGAGTGTTTTTTTTTTGATGCTTACGTTGCCAGGCGAGTGACGTTGTTCGAGCGCACGGGTTTTCCATTGGGCCCCAGGCGGAGCGCTTTGACGCCGTTGAGGCGTGCGCCGGCGACGCCAGCCGTTGTCCGCAAGCTTCTCTGTAAGATGCATAAGGTTTGTGATGGATTTTTTGTTTTGCGTTTACAAACTGAATCAGACACAGACACAGCTCAAGCGGTAGCGGTTCAGTGTGTGTGTGAATTCAATAGAAGTGTCTACTACAAGTGGGTTTATATATACACACATACATATATATATATACACAAATGTATACATATATTGAGGGCTACTTCTGGGCTGAACTTGGCTGGGCCGGGCACTCCCGCTCGCGCTAGCTACGAAAACAGTCTGTATCTGTATCTAGTGCCAGTGCACACAAATCCTTGCTGCCGACTGGCGATCTGGTGATCTGCTCGTTTGCCCTTTAGCTGCGATTTCTGTTTGCCACTGTTTGCCTTGCCCAGCCACACACACAGAATGGCACGAGGTGCCTTTTGAACGCTCGTTCAGTCTCAGTTCATGGCCTCAATCCCAGAGTAATTAATGTGCTGTTTTGTTTTTTTTTTGGACACATACGCGCTTCAATTTGAGGGCCGTCTGCACGGTGTGCTTCCGTTTGAATTCCTGCAGCAGCCGCGTATTGGCCACCGATGCGACCGCGTCCACAATGCGGCGACTCCGGCTTTGCGACCGACTGCGACTGCGGCGTCCGCGTGCCGCTGCCGTCGGCGGCTGCTGCTGCCGCGATTGCATCTGGGTGAAGCGCTCGTTCAGCGATATGCCAGTCTGCACCATTTTATATATATGCTAGATATATGCTCTGTTGATATATTGATCAAATCTTTCCGCTTCCTTTAACTTGGACTGTGACACTGATGAACCGTGTGCGTGGGTCGAAACTTGATTTGCAACTGCAAGTAAAAGACAATTGTGGGTGAGTTATATACGCCTGTACGCTCATTTCAGGTAGATCAGGTAGACAAATTGCAGCTGCTGGGAAACATGTGTGCCATAAACAAGGGATTATCAACTATTTGCAGGAACCAAGGCACGCGCCAGCTGCTGTCAAATGTTAATCGCCGCAATAAAATCGCAACGAGCATTCGTAAATAGGATCAGCTCAACATCTTATATATCCACTTAGAGGTTTTGAAGGAAGAGTGAACATGCCAAAGCACCTCATGGCGGTCATTAAAATAAAAGGATACCTAACAAACTAAATTCATTTTAAATCTTCCAAAAACGTTCCTTTTTCTTGTTTTTTAGTTTTACCTTTTACATCTATTGAAGTTCAATTTGTTGTTAAATAAAGTTTACTAATGAATATACGAAACCGCACTGAATTTTGTTTTTGTCGACCCTTTATATGTCTGTTTTTTGTTACCAAGGCCAGATATAGCAGCTGTGCAAAGACATTACATTATACACTGTATGTACAGTGCACGCTAGAAAATGCAAACGCTTTGCTTCTACATAATTCGTAAATAATTTCCATTTCCTTCTATCAGATTTTTTCTATACAAGAAATTGAAAGAAGAAAGAGCCTTGATAATGCGGATGCTGAGTTGTTGATTCAATTCTCTAGTACCTCATTTATCCGTAACATTTGTTTAAAATTAATGAATGAAATAAATTTATCAAATATATATGATTGTTTTTAGGAGCTGTTTGAAAACAGTATAAATAAAAGTGTGTTCCCAAAATTGTTTGCAGTTCAAAAGCGCATTTCTGTTTCAGGAAATATTTGAGAAAGTTCTTAATACCGAAGGACCACTGTATATATATATATATATATATTCCACATAGCATACACACACCTCGTTGTATATTTGGAAATGAGTTCACAATGTGTTTGTGTGTGTATGCTGCCTGCCCGAATTCTAATTATAATCCACAGTTTCCACAGCAACAACTGCATTGAGTCATTGATTAATACACACATGTTTCAGTGCATTTCCAATGCAATACGCATTTGCAAAGTTACATAAACTTGATTTTCTTGCATTTACTTACATTATTTTTATGTAGTCGGCCTATTGTTTATTTTATTGGGTTTTCAATGAGCCGCAACTGCATCGAATTTCACAATTTTTAATGCAACGTTTGTAGGTTGTTACGTCCGTGCAGATTGAGTTTTCTACATAAAAACTTTTATTTGCACGCTTTGAATAGCTTATCAGCTTCGTAAAGTTGAATTTTCTATGGTTTTCCCAGCACAAACGCTATTTTATCTCACAGTTTTGACAAAAAATGCAAAACGCAAAAGGTACAGCTTTGTAGAGTTGTATTTGCTCAAGTAACGAGCGAAACAACTGAGTCCCTGGTCATTGAAACTAGTTCTTTCGTTTCTTTATCGATAGAATCGTAAGTCATGCCAAATCAAATTAGTTTATTGTTGAATATTTATAGTTTAATTTAGTAGTTTTTAATACATTCTCTAACATTTATAACGTTATCTATTAATATGTAATATGCTTCTTCGACTGAAATTATGAACGTGATAACTGAATATTTAAGAGTTCAAAGCGCTCATCTGGTTAAAAAATAGTTATCAAACATAATTTTAGGTGCCATCGCTAAAAACAAACTGGTTGGCAACGCTGCGTTATGCCCTCTCTTGACCGTAGCATTTCGCCGCTTACAGCATACGGCCACACTGGCAGTGTACTATTTGTTATTTTGGTCTTATTTCTTGAGCGTTTCTTGGCCATCAGCAATATGGTGCACGTATAGTATTTACACAGCCGGCACGAGTTACGGCTGTGCCACCAGTCCGCATAACTGTACGTTCAGCTCGCGAGGCTTTACATAATGTAAACAAACTTCCCACACACACACACACATCGCATGAACAAAGAGTCTCCATTATTTATTGTTGCTCGACTCCTATTATGCAAAAACAAGTTTTTGCGGTTATTGAACTTATGACACTTGACTTGCCGGCTAGAACGCTCGCGGCGTGATTACTTGCCATCTCAACGCACTCGTGTCAGCCAAATTCGATTCGAACAGAGAAGCGCAAACAGCCGGAATACGCAGAAGTCGCCACATGCACGTTTACAAGATGGGGAACCGAGCACCGGAGCTGATTATATGGTAGGCAGGAGAATATGTGTGTTTCGGCTGGGCTTACAATGTGCTTGCTTGCAGCTCCTTCGTGGTCGCCAGCCTGCTGGTGATCCACTTCTTCACGGACCTGTTGCGCATCTCGCTGGCGGGCAGCTATGCGCTGGACGTGACGCTCTCGCAGCTGATCGAGGCCCAGTCTAGGGACTATGCCTGGCTGCTCAAACTGGTGGTGAACTGTTTCGGCTACAGCTGTGTCTTCGTGCCCGGCTACCTCATCTACAAGTACGTGCAGCGCACCAGCTATTTGGAGCGCGGCAATAAGACGTTCCTGCACAGGGCCATCAACATGTGCATCACGGGCAATTCCAGCTATGAGCCCGTCGACGTTATTCACGTTGGCGGCGGCAGCACCAGCAGCAGCATCGAGCGTCCAAGCAAGCGCACCAGTTCGCAGGAGGCAGTGCAGCTGCTTTGGTGCTTTGGCGGCCTGATGGTCTCCTACCTGACGTGGGGCGTGCTGCAGGAGAAGATTATGACGCAGCACTATCTGAACTTTGCCGGCGAGAGCGCCAAGTTCAAGGACTCGCAGTTCCTGGTCTTCGCCAATCGGCTGCTCGCCTTCCTCGTGGCACTCGCCTACATGCAGTGGCAGCCGGCGCCGACGCGACATCGCGCCCCGCTCTACAAGTACTCGTACGCCTCGTTCTCGAACATCATGAGCGCCTGGTTCCAGTACGAGGCTCTCAAGTTTGTCAACTTCCCGACCCAGGTGCTGGCCAAGTCCTGCAAGATCATTCCCGTCATGCTGATGGGCAGGCTGATGTCCAAAGCGAAATACGAGTCCTACGAATACGCGACTGCGCTGCTCATCTCCCTGGGCATGGTGTTCTTCATGATGGGCTCCTCCGAGAACAGCAAGGCCAGCAACGTGACCACCCTGACGGGCATCTTTCTGCTCTCCATGTATATGCTCTTCGACAGCTTCACGGCCAACTGGCAGGGCTCGCTCTTCAAGAGCTACGGGATGAGCTCGCTCCAAATGATGTGCGGCGTCAACTTGTTCTCGTCCATCTTCACTGGCGCCTCGCTCTCCATGCAGGGCGGCTTCATGGACTCCCTGGCGTTTGCCACCGAGGTGGGTTTGAACTTGGCCTTAACTTTTGGCTAAGAAGTTTTAATACACAAATTTGTGCTAGGTTTTCGTGTAACTTTAGATGGTTTTTTTCTGCAAACGTATTTTAAATGCAGATATTTTAAATATCAACAATGCAGTCGGAAGAAAACATTTCCAGCTCAGATATGTTCCAATACCACGTCGAGCAAGCTATTTCCGGATAGGCCTCTTTGCTCGAACGTGACGATTGCCAATTCTGCAAGAGCTACGAGTTTTGGCAAGCACGTTTTTGTAAAGTTTTTTATACAAATGTGCAAATTGACTTTTGTGTGTTGGGGCAACGTAAACCTAGGTACAGGGTATTATCAAAGACTAAATAAATATTTATATAATTCTTTGGTATAATCTAGTTGAGCACTCTCGCCTAAAATTTTTTGTGTTTACGCTAAGTGAATTTTATTTTTAATGTAGTTTCTTGTTGGTTGATTGTATGTATACAATTGTATATTTGAATTAACCCTAATTCTTTTGTTTGATTTATAGCATCCCAAGTTTGTGTTCGACATGGTTGTTCTCTCCATTTGCTCCGCGGTCGGCCAATTGTTTATCTATCACACAATTGATGTGTTCGGGCCAGTTGTGTTTACCATCATCATGACAATGCGCCAGGTGAGTAACTCACACCTGTCTATTGACCTATTTATTGAATACGCTGTTTGCCAGGCCGTCGCCATCATGCTCTCCTGCTTCATCTACCAGCACAGCGTCTCGGTGTTGGGTATCTTTGGAGTGCTCATCGTTTTCGTGGCCATCTTCTTGCGCGTCTACTGCAATCAGCGGCTGCGGGCCAAACGCAATCGGGCCGAGGCCAATAAGCCCAGAATAGCTGTTTAGATCAGCTTCAACTCTGAACTCTTTGCCCGAATAACATTGCTCAGTTTATGTTTTAAGTCATTTGAAGAAAACTATTTGAATCCCTACTTTTGTTTATCTAGCGCAGCTAGCCGACTTCTCTCATGTGTACAGTTATGTTTTGTAGTTCTAAGTTCAAAGGTAGAATTAAGCAAAGTCCTGAGGCTTGAAAATTATTTGTGTGTGCTTAAATTAAAGTATATATTTTGTATTTGGCAACGTGTGAATTGTTATGTATGTGTGTTTTTGGATAAATATATAAATTACATTTGCAATTTAATTTAAATATATCACATATCGAATGTAAGTTTAAACATAGGTCTTTAAATTTATTGCCTTGTAAATAACGCTTTATATATTTGGAAACAGAACTTATGTTTATACTTTGATGACAGTTTTAGATAGTTACCTCAGATACATGTGATATATTTTCTATTTAAGAAAGAGGCCATATTTCAGTTATTACATCTCTGCCCTTTCGACGTTTCTCACAACATAATGAATGATGGTGGTTCCCAGCGCAGTCAACGCGACATTGACCCACTTAAGTGGCGTTATTTTTGGCAACATGTTTCGTCTTTTTGGCCAAAAGCATCAGCATCATCATCAAGTTAGAGCTCCCTACGCCTGGCTGGTTGGCGGCATTTTTTGACACAGGTCAATGCACAAGACTCGCTTGCAACTTGTTTTCTGAGCCATGTGGGCGAAACGGTGTTATTGTTGGTCGTAATGATGCTGACGATGATGACGTTGCCCGCTGGTTGAGTTTGCGGGGGCGACCCAAATTAGCATTTCTATCAAAAAACAAGTAAGATCGCTTTAGTCGAGGGGAGCGGACAAGGAGATACTCTGTACCCTATTAAAAAAGGCAGTTCAGAAAGTTAAAACGTTTTCTTCTTTTTCACGAATTGATTTGTTTTAATACGATTTAAATATTCTATGAATTAATTTTATGAATTTTTTAATGATCTATGAATTTTATTTTATTTTACAAATTAAATATTTCAACTTCGATTAATATTTTTCTCATTCATCGATTATATGAGTATTTTCTGTTTCTGAATTATTCATATGTCTATATTAGTTTTACTTTTTTATATTTTATACATTTCTAGTAATTGTTATTTGTAAGAAGTTTGAAATATTGTTTATTTAGTTACTATTTTACCATTTAGGCAATATCTTTTTTTGCAAAAAATACGTGTACTTTGTGGGGTCGTAGATATCACCTTCTGTCTGTTACATACGCTTGCACAAAACTTGTATACCCCTTTCCCTTTACAATGGGTGCAGGGTATAACAATGCGAATGCGCTGGAAAAATTCGCGCCAATAAAAAAGGGCATTATGCAATCGCACGCCTTCTAAGGGAAAACGGCAAATTTGCCAGTTGGCAATTTTCGTTAGTTTTGTTTTTTTAATTTGGCTCTTGGTTTTTGCATAGGTGATAAATTGGGGCGTGCTCCGCACTGGCGGCATAGTCCGATCCGAACACGCCGCCGAGGCAGAAGCAGAAGCAAGCAGAGCAAGAAGTCCGTCAATTCCTTCCAAAATGCAGATCACCAGCCTGCTGCTGCTCGGGGCACTGGGCTGCTGTGCGGCCGCGCCACGTGGCTACTACTACAGCTCCAACAACAACTACCCCCAGCACAGGCAGAGCAGTCGCCACAGTCGCCAGAGCAGCAGCAAGGAGAACTCCAAGTTCGCTGGGGCGGGCAACCAGGAGCTGGACGAGCTGAGCTCCGACGCGGGCGACGACCGATCGCTGCTGCTCAAGAAGAAGCTGAAGAAGCTGTACCGACAGACCGCCTACGGCTATGGGCGACCCTGCATACCCTTCGGCCGCGACGCCGGCGCCCAGCAGGCTCCGGTCGAGCAGGGCCGATTCCTGTTCGACCTCAACGTGTACAACGTGTATCCCAGCGGCGGTGGCTGTCGCGGCTACGGTGGGTATGGAGGCGGCTTCGGCGGATTGGGCGGCTTCGGCGGCTTGGGTGGCTTGGGTGGCGGTCTACTATCGGATCCCATAGCTCCCATCGCGCCAGTGCCCGTGCCGGTGCGTCCCTACGCACCCCTGGCCACCTGGCTCTCGCTTTTCGCGCCGGGCATCCTGCAGAACAGCCTGGCGGCGACGGTGCCCGCTGTGCCGTACGCGGATCCGCTGCCGCCGCGACCCGCGGCTGCTGCCGGCGACTTGCAGAGCGATCCGGCCGTGGATCCCAACTACAATCCAGTGCCGGTGCCGGTGCCGGTGCGTCGCCCAGTTCCCAATCGCGTGTACTACGACTCGGCGGGCGCGGTAAGTTCCCACGCAGTCTCAACTTTGAACTCCACACTCGACTTATTTGATTTATTCACCTGCAGCCACCTGTGACTCCGGGTCAGCTGTTGGGCGGCGTCTCCACGACCGTCAACGGCATCATCCAGCAGCTCACGGGCCAAGTCCAGCCGGTCTACCAAACGGGCGCCTACCGCGCCCGCAACAACCGGAGCAGCTACGGATGAGCCTGAAAAACTGGGCACGTTTCGAAACCCAATCGAATAGTATTTAATTGTGACTAAGTATTAAGAAATCAAATTAGTTGTAAATAAAAACAAGAACGCTGCAGTCGGGTGTAACCGACAGTTTAATCATAACACTTTCTCTGGGTATACACGACCAGGACACACGGACAGACATCCCAAGTATCCAATTACTTCAAAATCTCAACTGGTCCTCAAATTCTAGAGGGTATTTCTCACGTACTTTCGGTCTCTCTTTCTGTCCCCCTCTACTTCTTGTCGTCTTTCTATGGGACATTAATCGTACATCATTATATCAACATATTCATGAACATATTGGTGACATTATCACATGATTTAATATATATATATATGCAATATGTGCGTCTAGCATTGAATATATATATATAAAGGTATATTTACTTTCATTGTATCTCTTTGTTTTTATACTTTTTACTTAGGTTGACACTCGATCTGTCAACCTATTAAATAAATAAATAAAAAATATATATATAGGCATTTAAACACATATACCTGTTTATGACAAATATATAAATACGTTATTGCAAATATTTGTGCCTTAAAAGATTTTTGGATTCAAAATTATTTTAAAATAAAATAAATAATAATAAATAAAATAATTTGCATTTAATTATCTTAAAAAGTTACAGAAGTTTTTTACTTACTTAACGTTACTTTACTTTGATGTTATAAACAATTTTTATTGGAAAAAGTTAAAAAATAACTCTTTTAAAGCATAAATGGCGATTTGCAAAAGTTAATAAAATAATTTTATTTATTTCGTGCTTCTTAAATAAAATTAAAAATGTGATTATTATTTTTAAAACTAGAAAAATAATAATTATTGATTGAGCAATTTAATAATTCTATAAAATTAATTATTAAAGTGCAATTTTTACATTAAAACTTATAAGAGAAAACTTCGTGTCAGCTATGAAACACAGTTCAAAATGGAAATAGCGAAAAAATTATATTATTAAAAAAATCAGGTAGTTTTTTGTCTCCAGTTTTTGGATAAAATAAACTATACATAGTTGTGCTGGCGTAATTCAAATTTGCTACAACGGATGTGTCAGGTAAATGTTTTCACATGTTGGAGGAATGTGTTATGTAAATTAAAAATAGTGATTCCCAATTCCAAAGAAAACAAGACCCAACCCAGAGGTAAAAAATAAAAATTGAATACACTACTCAGCCGAGTCAGACTTAACTCTTATTCGCAATATGAACTTTAGATTGTCATAAGAATAAATAATATAAATAGTACAAATATAAATATTACCAAAAATAAAAATCCATTCACACATCTAAGACTTAACATACCTAATAGGAAGTGATATTTTTATTTTTTGCACGCAAAAAATGGATATCGCAAATTAGAAACGGAATTGAATCAAGTTACATAGCTAGAAGGTCTTTAAATTATAAAAAAGGTTTTAAAGTTAAGTAACCCAAAATAATTATTTAAATGAGTCTGCATACATATATCGACACAAGAAAACAAAAACAAAATTTATAAATATAAATTTTGAAGGTAAATATACATACATATAAAAATTTACAAGGAAGGTAATATTCTGACCTAAAACAATTATAATTTACCGACAATTATTTTAAACAGTTGTAGTATTTTATAACATGCATAACAAATAATTATTTGCAGCTTTGTTGAAAACACACCAACAAAAACAACAGTTTCTAAGACTAACCCTTGTGCGGATTAAGTAGCTCCATAAATTGTCTTTATGCTGCCACAGAGCATTAAGTGCGATGAATAATTTCAGAGTCGCCTCCGCCCCCTCCCGGGCTCTTAGTCATGCACGTACCATAGAAATCTCGCATCTTTGGCCATACAATTTATGCACGTCGCGTTCGGCTCATTAAAATCAAGAAGACAACAACAACTACAGCGATGACAAGGACAACGTATCCATAGCGACAACAGAAACCGGATTTTGCAGGGGATTTTCAGACAGTGATGTTGTGTATTTTTTCAATCTGGATTTTCAGTACAAAAAGTAAAAGCTAACTAGGCTTAAAAATCACATGGTGCTCCGATTACCGGCCAAAGAAGCCGCCGCCGCCGCCGCCGTAGCCGCCGTTGTAGTAGTTGTTGGAGTACTGCGACTGCGACTGACTGTAGTGGCCACCGTAGGAGCCTCCGTAATTGTTGTAGCCACCGCCGCCGGGATAGAAGCCGCCGCCGCCGCCACCGCCGCCGTAGTAGGGCCTGTGTCCATATCCGCCATAGCCGCCGCCCGGATAGTAGCCACCGCCGTAGCCGTGACCGCCGCCGTGATGATAGCCGCCGCCTGGATAGTGGCCACCGCCGGGATAATAGGAGCCGCCGCCAGGATAGTAACCGCCGCCGCCACCGCCGCCACCGAAACCACTATAGAGGCCCGCATTTAGGCCCACGCCGGCGCTCAGTCCCACGCTGCCGCCAAACCCGCCGCCCAGCAGTCCAAAGGAGCGACCCTCGCCCTTGATGGGCGCCGGCGCAGCGCCTCCATAGCCGGCAACCGCCAGAACGAGCAACAGCTGTAAAGGGAACAAGCGATGAGCAAGTGCATCCAATGTGCCCGACCCACCAAGACGTACACAGCAAAAGCGCGCCATTCCGTGTATGAGTTGAGTATCTGTGGATGTGTCGCCCACCGAACCGGTAACGAAACTAAATTGCAATTGTGAAGTGCCCGGCGCTTATATACCGCGTACCCCTGAATTTGTATGCCCAATGGCCGGCCATAAGAAGCGGGCTACGCGCCACGCATTGCCAAGTAATTCTACGCAAATTGCAGAACAAACAGCGGTCCCCAACGAAACCGAAACCGAGGCAGAAACCGAGGCAGAACCAGTTAGTGACGAAATCGCGGAATACCCCTCGCCAAACAATGCTGACGAGGCGGCAGGCCTCAGAACGCGCTCATTTCTCGATTGTCAAAATATACACACATTAATATATAGTATATATACATCATTTCTTGAGGGTTAAGGCAATTGTCGTAGCGTAGCTGTGGAAGATCAAGATCACGAAAAACCCAATAAAAATAATCACCTCAACGATCATACAGCCAAATTTGCAACAGCACCGACGCCTGCATACTCTTTCAACACAATAAACAGTTCCTCAGCTTAAACTCTTGCTTTATATCATTCTATATATATATATATATGTCACATTAAAATTTGTAAAATAGATTTAAATTAATTGTCAAGATTGATTATAAAATAATTTTGTCTTCAATAACTAGCTTAAATGCTTTAGTTGAGAGTATAACAATAAAATAACAAAAGACTTAGGCAACAAACTTTACACAGAACGTGCAGCGAAGCATGGGCGCAGATGTCGGAAATATAGCCAACGTCTGCGACCAGCATTCAGTTGGCTCATTAGCACTCGATGTTTGTTTCTTGTGTTTTGTTGCTGCAGATCTAACGATGCGTTGTGGCCGATTTGCGTACTCATTCATATATATGTAGCATATAGTTAGTACAATAATATTAACGCCTTCACTTTCGTTGCCAGTTTATTCACCTCAATTGACGTCAGCGGCGTTGCCAAAAACCACCCACATCATCTTGAGGAAGTTATGCTAATGTCGTGTAGAATAATAGATAATCTCAGTAAGTCCAACACATCTTTGTCGACGGATGCCAAAAAATCAAACCAGAATTAAAAAATTATATATCAATTAAATTAATTTGTAACGATATTTGAACTTCTAAATTCAAATAATTTAAAATTCATAAATAAGTTTAGCGGCGACTAAAAAATAATGTCCAATTTGTATTAACTGTCTGTGCTATTTTCCTAGTTATTATTTAAGCAAATTAGCTAATCAAATTTTGCTTTAGATTTATAGGACAGATTTTAGTCAAGACTGATACGCTAAGAGTAAGGTCATCCCGGTAATTTTTTTGTTCACAAATTTTTTGGTTTTTTTTATATTTTGAGTGTCATCCATTAGTACTTTTTATGTATGTCTTTGGCATATTATATATTTAATATCAAATTAAAACAAATGAATAAACGAATAAGAGAATTTAATACATTCCCTCTTTCTTGCTTATATATTTTATTTACTCTACACTTTAAATTAGTATAAAGCTAATATTATACTGTTATATAAATTATATTAAATATATATGATTATAACCCTTGAGAAAAATTGTTTTTGGCTGCTTAAAAGAAATTAAATTAGTTAACTTTTCTTATAAAGAAGTAAGTAAGATCGTGGAAAATGTAATAATTTTAAAAATTTTTAAATCATAAAAAATGAAATTATATATTTACTTGTACTTCATTCAACCATATTATTATTTTAGTTCATTTAATTATATGCCTGTGGCATAGGCCATTTATTGGTAATTACCTAATTCGCACTTCCGATTTAGTTTCACATAATAAAAAGACATTTCCCATAGCAATTGTCACTAAGTCTTACGTTAAACGCCAGCTATGAAGGTTCGTGATGCGAGTTCTAAAGCTTTAACTGCCCGATTAATCCTACTATCCTCATATATCCACATAGGTTATTTTATTTTACTACGCGCTGTGCTGCCTCGGCGGCAGCATCTTGGCTGCTCCACAGTGGCCAGGCATTGGGTCCTCGGGTTACGGATTTGCACCCTGGGGAGGATACGGAAACTACGCTGCATCAAGTGCGAGTGCCGCAGCCAGCAGCAGCGGCAGCTTTCAGGGATATGGTGCGTCAGGATACGGCTATGGCTGGCCTGGTCAGGGCTACGGGTATTCAAATTACGGGGCAGGCTACCAGCAGCAGTACCAGTACAATGGGCACAACAGCTACGGCTCTGGGAACGGATTTGGCTACCCATTTGGCTATGGCAAATAAATCAGTCAACAAATACATGTGTGCATGTGTTGAGCTTTTAACTGCTGGAAATTTCTGCTTTGATTTTATTTGATTTCTTTTCTGTTGGACTTTGCTTTTTGGAGGTCAATAAAACGAAAATACCCAAATATGTACAAGCATATGATGAATCATTGGACGCATAAAAAAAAGATTGATCTCTCTATGCAGAGGCAAGATCACGATCCCCAAAGGAGGTACGGCATTTATAATTTTAAAGGTCTGTTAATTGTGATTAGAAGAATGTTGTGGTCTTGAGCGCATGACAGAAAATTCCAGAAGTTCACATACATGTTATATATATTTATATCACTATTTCAAGAAACAGGAAATATTATGCTCTTAGAAATCATTTTCGAGGATACCTCAGCCACATATTAAATAGCATTCATACCAAAGTGTTAATTGTTCAAAATTTTTGAAACATAGTCTAGGCAATGCAAGCCATCTTTTTTTCTATACCAAATAATTTATACGCTGAAATGTTAAGAACTAAACTCTTTCAGAAGCGTTTAAAATATGATCTTAACTTTTATCTTAACAAAAATTGATCAAAATTGTGATTTTACATATAGCATAATATAACTGGACTGTTTATGTTATTAACAAGCTATTTTTTTATTTTTATACACTAATAATAATAAATATAATCATATAGTAGTCGCAAGTTATATGAAAAAATCAAAATACATTATGTTAGGGTATAAAAACCTAAATTAAGAACGCCTCTTCGAGGCTCTTTGAGGAAATAACCCGAATGGGCCTGGTTGCTGTGACTATTCATAATTTTCAGCACTTGCCAACAGATTCGCTTGTTCAGTTCAGTTGGCTTTACATCTCTTTTCATATATATGTATTAAATTGTGTTCCATTTATATATATTTTGTTGTCGTATTTTTGCTCCTATTCATATCGAAAACCAGAAATTTTCAGGGTCAATTTGTGTGCATGCTGAATACAAGCTGAAGTTCACAACAACAATGAAGACAAAACAAGATCTCGTCGAGGGGCGATTGCATAAGGGCGACAAACAAAAAAACGCTCCGAAAACGCTTCTCTGCCATAAAAACTCATCGCTCAGCGCGCAGTGGCTTCAATTGCACACGCGTCGTGGTCCATGCAAGCGACGTCAATCAGCGAAGTGGGATTTGAACTTGAAGGCTTACAAGACAACTGTAAAACTACGGCAATAAGATAAACGAGGCCATTAAGCCAAAGACCCAAGCGTTGCGAACAAGTTAAATCAATTAAAAGCGTATAAAAAGTGTAAAATGCAAATCATTGTGAGTACAAATTTGGTGTTTAAAACATAGCATTCCAAATACTAGACCTACTCGTGAGTGCCAATTTCTTCAGGCTTATAAAAATAAATAAAAAACAAAATTTATACGAGCCGGCTAGATGTTGTCAGTTGTCATTTTTATGTTTTATATAAATTGCTCTTCAAAAAAAAAAGAAATTGTGTATGGTGTAGAAAAACTATTTATAAATAAACATATTTTCAACAATAGTTTTAATTAAAAAACAAAACTGCTTGAGCTATATTTTGAAACTACAAAAATAAATCTGTGAATTTGCTAAACCAAAAAAAATTAAACAAATTATATTTAAAAATTTTTTTCATTTACATTAATTTTTCTATAGCGGCCACATAGTGTGCTCCTACTGCTGGGCATCTGCTTGACGCTGCTGCTCCAGAGCGCCTCAGCCGGTAAAGTGAAGCTTTTTGCTTTCAAAGGGCCACATGCCGGCTTCGTTAAGCTGAAAGTACGAACGCCCAAATTACTGGGTCTGAAGCATGGACTGGCTGGACATGGCGGCGGATTCGGTGGTGGCTTTGGCGGTGGTATCAGCGGTGGTATCAGCGGTGGAGTGGGCATCGGTGGCGGCTTCGGCGGTGGCCACAGCGGTGGCTTTGGCGGTGGCCACAGTGGCGGCTATGAGCAGCACCACGAGGAATATCATCACGAGAGCCACTACAGCAGCGGCGGAAGCTATGGAGGCGGCGGAAGCTATGGAGGCGGCGGTTTCGGCGGCGGTCTGTGGGGAAAATAAACAAAAGTAGCCTGACATAGCTTAATTTAGACCTTATAAGCATTCTCTCCATTAACATTATAATGTTTGTTATGTTTGCTTCATCCTCTCCATCATAGTTATAATATTTGTTATTCAGTTTTAAGTTCATTTTAATAGGCATACAAAAATAAAATTTGAAAAAAACAATGCATATCCTCAGGGTAAATATATGAAAATGGTAAAATAAAAAACGATAAAAGAAAACAAAACGCACTTCTACTTTGCTTTATGATTTAATGCATACATGAAATATCAGCATTATTTATTTGAATAAAAAGTCTGTGAAATGTGTCATTTCTTTTAAAAATCATACCTAGATGGCGCCAGTAAGTGATTATTTATTTGGAACATTACAAATGAACTATAGATGGCGCTTTATAACTGCAGTACTTATGCAACAGCAACTAAAGTACCGTTATGGGTTTCCGTAGTGTAGTGGTTATCACGTGTGCTTCACACGCACAAGGTCCCCGGTTCGAACCCGGGCGGGAACAGACTTTAATCTAATTTTGTAATTTATTTTCATATACATTTTTTTTAAATATAAAGTTCATGCACCATATATTTTAAAACTTTAAGGGCATTGCCAACTTAAGTTTGTTAAAGTCATAAATGTAGAATTTAACTTTTATTATTATTTGTTTTACTCAATTTTTGTCAATGACAGCGTACATAGTTCTATTTTTTGATTTAATTTCTTAAATAAATTTCTAGACATAGACTTAAAAATCATTTGAATATCTTATCGAGTATAGATTAAACAAACTAGTTCCTAAATAACAATAAATGTCTGTGTTGACTTTTTAACGTCGTTTTCTGAAGCCCCCTCCAAAGCCGCCACCAAAACCGTACCCTCCTCCACTGTACGATGAGTAACTCTCGTATCCGCCGTAGCCGCCGTATCCACCGTAACCACCATATCCTCCATATCCACCATAACCACCAAGTCCGCCGCCTCCGAATCCACCTTTCCAGCCGTGCTTGAATGGCTTCACAACTGGAACTGGAACGGGCACCGGTTGGGGCACTGCAACGGGAACGGGCACGGGCTGCGGCACAGGAATCGGCTGCGGCACAGGAACCGGCTGTGCAACGGGATAGGCCACTGGATAGCCCACCCCAAAGCCGCCTCCAAACTTTTGACCTCCAAAGCCGTGTGCCTGGCTGGATTTCAGTGCCAGGCAGAGCAGCACCAGCGTCGAGATGATTCTCTGAAAGTGTATAGTGTATTTGGGGAACTTCCAACGTTCACGTTTGGACTCACTGTGCTTGGCCTCATGTTGTGGCGATCTTCTAAGCATCGACAGATACGAGTTGTCACTTTTATAGCAATCGCCGAGACTTCCTGAACTTCCTTTTCGCAACGAGTTCAAAGAACTCTGAAACTAACTTTAGAACGGGCACAACCAGTTTTTTATATTTATCTATTATATTTTTTTTTGGCAAGCCTAAAACGTAAATATTAATGCGTCTGTTTTAGTGACAGCAACTAATGCAAAAATTTTAACAAATCGTGTGAAAAACATTGATAGCGTTCAAGTCGTGGGTTTAAGGTCGCCGCACAGTTCCACAGTTCCGGACCTATGTGGGCGTTAATTCTGAGATCTTGTTATAAAAACTGAAGCGTCCGGCGAAAAGACAAACAGTCAAGTTAGAAGCAAAATCACAACATGATGCAGATAAGTTGCTCCGTAAGTAATTCCACGTAGTCCAAGGTCCAGCATCTCCTCATCTTTCACTCCGAACAGTTGCTCGTCTTAGCGCTCCTCGGCAGCAGCTACGCCCAATATCAATATCCACAGCAGCAGCGACCAGATGCAGCTGGTGCCTCTGCGGTGGGCTCTCCTGGAGCGGTCGACAACCGGATCATAGGCCTCAATGGACTGCTTGGCGGCGCTGGAGGTGGCGGCGGCGGCGGCTTCGGCGGCTTGTTTGGCAACCTCTTGGGTGGCCTGCTGGGCGGTGGCCGTCAACCCCTGGGCCAAGCGCAAGGCTATCCGGGAGCATATGGAGGCTACCCAGGAGGATATGGTTACGGAGGTGCTCTTGGCACCGGCTACGCGGGCGCCTATCCCGGCGCTTACCCGGCCAACAACTTTGGCGGCGGCTTCGGTCCTGGTTACGGCAACTACTACGGCTGATCTGATTGCTCTTTACTGATTGGATCTGCCATGGGCTACTGAAGTATTATTTAAATGATTAATTAACCATGTTTTCAGTTAATAGCTATAAGTTTGTTGACCATTAAAAAACATCACAAAAATACAAAATCAAATGCGTTTCGTTTGTTGACACTTTGGCAGTAGAATTCCACATGGGGATGTAGCTCAGATGGTAGAGCGCTCGCTTAGCATGTGAGAGGTACGGGGATCGATGCCCCGCATCTCCAGATTGAATTACTTTTTTATTTATTTTGTATATTGTTTATACGCAGATCAAATTAAAATTTGTGAGATAAATTAGGTAAAACCATAAAAAAAAATAAAACCATACTTTACGAATTAGCGAATTTTTGTTATATGCTATTCACACAAACAACTTTCAATAGTTTTTAATTAATTGTAAACATCGTACCGTGCTATAACACAAAACTGTTCACGGCGCACGTCCCGGTGTACGGCTCAATGGTCTAGGGGTATGATTCTCGCTTTGGGTGCGAGAGGTCCCGGGTTCAAATCCCGGTTGAGCCCACCGACTTTTTAGTTTTTTTAGCTACATATCAATATATACAATAATAAATATATTTGTAATATTTGAGCAAACATGGAAATTCAATTTCTTTTTAAAATACTATGTAGTAAAAATATGAAAAATAATAATTTCCTTTGGAGATGCGGGGCATCGATCCCCGTACCTCTCACATGCTAAGCGAGCGCTCTACCATCTGAGCTACATCCCCGTTGCGTCCATTGACAGCTATTGACCATTTTCTCAGTCAGATCGCGGTTTATTGACACGCTGTCAAGGGCAACAGAAAGTTGTTTCTTATATTAAAATGTTGTTTTATGTGAACAAAATAAATACTGTTGTTTTTGTAAACTGTAATATAAAAACATTTTGCAACCGCTTGAATCTGGTAAATAATTTAAAATATATTACATAGTTTTTCAAGTTATAAGCACAAAATTAAGATACACGCTTGTAAGTCATAGATAAATTAATTAACCACATTTAAAGTTCCCGCATCAAATACGTCCATCACACTTGGTTCCATTCTCCGGTCGGCTGCTTCAGACTTGATAAGACGTGGACGTCGTTGGCAACTTGAATAAACTTATGCATTTAATTTCCGTTTCCGGTCAGTGAAAGTTATCCAAAGAAAGCAACAACAACACCTGCCAGCAGATGGACTTCAGACCTGGACACCACACACAACTCTCGTTCCAGTTGCGCTTCTCATTGTTGTCGTAGCACAAACACAAATAAACGCGCGGACAATTGCATATGAGGAGCAGGAACGAGAACAGAGCTGGAGACACTGCTGCTGGATATGGATGAGGTGTGGAGCTGTGTTCCCGCTCCAATCCCGTTGCCCATCAGCCGTTACTATCTGCACTTTCACACTTGTGTTTATACAACTGTCGCTCGGTGGCGTATTTGTTTGCCACGCCCCGTCCGTCGAGCTCTATTATTATTTTCACAAGTTATATAAAAATAATAACAGAGCCGGACAGGGACTACGAGCTGACCGAAGCCGGGCGAGCGCCATCCACGGCCATCCATTATGCTGCCGGGCATTTATTTGCCAAACAATTCAGCAGCGCGTTGGGTCTGCGTCTGCTCCTTGGGCAACTTCAACCACTTCATCAGCATTCAGCAACCAGCATCTGCCTCGGCATCTGCCTCGGCATCGGCATCGGCTTCGGCTGCGGCGGCGGCATCGGAGCCGGCCATGTCTGGAGCTATCTTATGGTTTATGATGGAATCAAAACAAATGCCAGCGCTTCGCTTGCTCCTGATGAGTTTGTTTATGCAGATTGGTTTGGAGTTTTTCGGCGTTAATGGATAAATGTCCATGTGTGTTTGTATACTAAGTATACATATACATAAGTATGTGTGTGTAAGTGCCCCTTCCTCGCAGCGATGCCCTCATTTTTGTGCACATTTTTACATGTAACCCTTTTTAATGACTTGCAAAAATTGGCTATAGCAGTTTTTTCATTCTGATTGTAACAATCAGAAATATGAATCAATTTTTTAATTTTTGAAATTTTGTATTAACATTACAAATATCATAAGCTTATTAACATTTGCGAAGTAAATATGTTTAAATGAGTTTATTTTAAAATAAAACAATTATGTATTCAAATAATACTCTTCATAACTCAAAGTAATTGAAAAATGCATCTTATTGAATGAACATCTGATTCATTCTTATATATCTTTCAACCTTTTGCTGAAATGCATTTTCGCTGGTAATTATTTTATATTAGGCTTTTTTATAAAGAATACAAGCCATAAAATACATTTGGTATTTTGTTGCATTATACGATTTGATTACGAAAATCAATCTTTACAAAAAAAAAACGCAAAAATAATACATTTTTAATTTTTTAAAATTTGATTACGAAATTCGATCTTTACATGAAAATACCAAACTAATTACTTATGATTTTTTAGATTTTGTTTACATAATTTGTGCACACATTTTGTAAAATGTATGTTTAAACTAAATTATTAAACATTTTTGAATACATTTTTAGCTAGATAAAATTTAACTCAAGCATTTTGTTTAAATTTCCGTACCAGTTTGGGAAGAGGAACGAAACTTCGTCAACTTTGAAATGTTGTTTCTTTTCTTGTGAGTTTTTGCGATGCTTTTCTGTTGCACGCTTTTCAATTAAAATTGTATTGTTTTCTTTTACTTTGTCTGCGCTGTTGACTTAGGCGAGGCTGCTTAGCCGAGAGCACAGGACAGCGAGCCCGGACCGCAGGCGGGAACAGGAACAGGAACAGGCACCGGCACGGGTCCAGATCCAAATCCAAATCCAAAGCTGCTGGCGCTCGCCTGAGGCGTCGGTGTTGCCGGTGGTGGCAGAGGCAACGGGCGGGGCGGGGGTGGTGCCAGCGGTGTAGGCTGCCGGGCGGGCCCCAAGAAGCCAGGCCCATAGGGCGGCCCCGCCGCCGAGTTGGCCACGTTCTGATCGGTCTGATAGATGTACACATTGCTGTTGCCCTGCGCCTGCTGCTGTTGCTGCTGCTGCTGCTGAAGTGACGGGGCATAGTAGGCGGGATAGAAGCCGCCCGGTTGGGGTGCGATGGCCGCAGAATTGCAGCCAAACGGCGGACAGTTGTAATATCCGTTGAGGGGGAAGGCGGCGCCAGCATAGAGCGGTGCGGGATTGTGGAAGGCCATCCAACGGTCGCGCCAGCGTCGAAACAAGGTGCCCAGAAAGAAGAAGGAACGCCCATCAAAGTGCTCCGATTCCGACTCGTAGTCGTCCTGCGCATCCTGCTGCAGATCGGCGCAGCTGGCGGCGGACCACAATAAAATCAGCAGCATCTGTTGAAGGAGTGTTAATCAAGAGGATCTTAAGTTAACGGTGCCTCTATATATAGCCTACCAGCGAAGACATTTTATTAAACTGTGCGCTTCGAAGTCTGCGGACGAACTGCGCCCAACAACTGCCAGATGGGCCTCCAGCTAGCCACGTAGGCCTAATGAGGCCTGTAATTAAATCTCTGGTTAATCGTTGCTCTTGTAATCTGTAACAATGCCACCAGCCAAGCGTGCAACGTTGAAGTTGCCACGCTTTAGGATCGTCGCAAGCCACAAAGTGTTGCAAAATACGTACTCAACTGATAAGCGTGTTCAGCCGGAATTAAAATCGGGCAGCTGTTGCCGAATTCGAATCGAGGCGTGGCATGCAGCATTCAAGCGGTTTCTGCATATTTTATATATTACTTTTTTATCTGATTTTTCATATGATTTTCCGCATATCCATTAAAGATTATACAACAAATGTGTATGTTAAATTTATAAGCAATTATATCTATTTGTCTGCATTAACGACTTAACATAATAAAAATTTAGATATATTCAATATTTTTGAAAATATAATTAATAAATGTAATCTGCTTAAAATATTGAATTTTTTTAGAATTGCAAAACCACTTCAATATTTAATGTATATTTATCCTATTACTAAAAGCCATTGCTTTCAGATATAAAAATAATATACTTGGCCTTTATTATTTTAAAATGTAAAAAATAGTTCTTTATTTTTAAAATATCATATTTGACAAATTTTTTAAATAATAGTTTCCTGCTCTTGTTTCTCATTTCTATAATTGCTTTAATTTCGTTACGACTGTTCATAAAAATGTTCTCTATAATGCAAATCATCTATATATATATATATATATATATATATATATATATATATATATATATATCTTCTTCCCAGTTGCATACTGCCTCTTGAAAGCAAGTTTCTTACGAACTTTGTGCCGGCACGTGCCAACCATTATTTATTGTTAAACAACAAAAAACTTGCCTGGTTTTTGACTTTTTTGCCGCCTAAAAGCGGACAACAACAACATTTTGAGTTATGAGCACTGCGTGCCAGGTGTACTAAAAACAGTTGCAAAGAAACATGGCATAAATATGAAACGACTTGCAAATACCCTAGGAATCTCTTGTGAAATATTAACTCTGAGTAGAAAATATACTAATTATAATACTATTAAATTTATAATTCTCTTTTTTTATTTTTTATTTTTTGTCATTTTTTGTATACATTTAAAATATCATGTATTTTATATATGTAAAACTTAAGTGTCCTGTATCTATACTTATTTATGTGCAGCAATATCTAATTGATCACTAATCAAGTGTGGCCTGTTACAAATCGCTTCATATGAGCAGCATACCCCAAGCGACAAAAAACACACAGCACTTAAACAGGTGACAACAATCAGGTGGATGCTAGATGGATGGGGGATGTGTGGGGGTTTTCACCCTGCGTCTGGCAAAACAAAAACAAAAACCAAACGCTGTGAAAATTCACGCCGCCGTGAAAATTTCGCACGTTTTTATTGCCATGCCCGGGTCAAAGAGAGCGAGAGAGAGAGAAGAAAGAGAGAGAGAGCCCCGGGGCGAAAAATTGTTTCATAGATAAGGCTACTCCCGAACATGAAACAACTTTGATTTCTGCGGCTACTTGCATTTAATTAAAAAAATATGCAAAGTCAACAGAAAACTAAAACGAAATTACGCAGGGAGCGTTGGCAGGGAAACTTTTCATAAACTTTGTTGCCATAAAAACAATAAAAACCGCAATCCTGCCCAGCGTTGCCTTTGTTATCGAAATAAGCACCAAAACTCAAACGGACAATGGCCAGGCGTCCTTTTTTACGACAAAGCCAAATCCGGCGGAACCACATAAATTATGTTAATGCTCATGGTATGTACACGCCCACCATGTGTGTGCCGTCCACTCCAAGGCAATCCAGGATAATCACAAGAATACACAGCGACACCAACAACGACATTGTGTGCCGAAATGACATTTGTTTAGTCCTGTGTGGAGTAAGTCCAGTTGCTGTCCGATAGTTTTTGTCGTCCATTGACAAAATTGCTGACAATTGCTAAAAACTGTCCGGTGTGAGTTTTCCCATTTGCTTTTGGTCCTTCGCAGCTGCTGAGTTTGGAGGCAGCAGAGTAACATGGGCCGCAGGCGTGGCAGTTACGAAGATACAACAATCGTCAGAGCAATACAAATGATAAATGGGTGGATTGAAGGCACAGCAATGGGGCTTATAACATATGAAAAAGATCTTTAAAACGGATACGTGCACAAACCAGTCAAGAAGCCCGACTGCAAAAAGTAAAATAGTTAATCAAAAGAAGCCTAGACCTGACAAATATACTAAATTAATGAAGAAAACATGTTTTTACAGAATAGTTTTTTTAAAACTATCCTTTCATTAAAATATGATATAAGTGTTTTAAAACATATTTACTTATAAATTTCCGAAATAAGACAAATGTGATTTTATTACAAATTTAATAAATCAATTCACCGAAAGTTACTGAAAAATTTACTATCCATAAGTATCTTTCCATATTTCAAAATGTTTTGAGTTGTTTTTTAATGACTGCTGACGAGAAGATATGTCGTTATTAAAAAGTAGTTGAGGAAATATTATATTTAACTTCTTAGTTGAGCTGATATCAATGCAGCATATTTAAAATATACACACGTTAAGTCAAACTTCCAATTACATCGTTATAGGAGTAAGGACTCGAATGAGTTTGTATGTAAATAATCCAGCCTTTCTGTCAGTTTCCCAACCGTCAGCAGCACTCGCATAATAATGCTCATGAGGAAATTAGAAGAGGACATTGCTGTATCCGACGAACAAGAGAAACGCCAGCAACCACACAAAAGGAAGGACATTGGAAATTATATCCATAAAAATGATTATACGAACAAGTTGTGGTGTACATATTTATTATTTTAACCATTGTGCTGATATTGCGGGTAAGCCCCCCAACTGAAATAATCAGCCTTGTGCGGTTGAGTATAAAAAGCAAAGATAAGCCAACAACTGCAAATAATTCGAAACAAATAAAGTTGCCTCTGGCTAATTGCAGCGTACCCCCTACTCCCCCAGAGAAATAATTGAAAGGCCGTCGGCAACGGCGCGAGATACATTTGCAAAGCAAATGGTCTCCAGCCCCGCCAATAAGCCGCCGGAACGGCCAACTGGCTACTCGACGGACACGCAACATGCTGTCGAACATATCCGTCGTGCAGCTGCGTTGACTTCCGTTATGCAGTGTCGCCTGCGAGGACAACAGGTGGCAGCCGGCAGGATAAAGGGTGGGCTCGTGTGTGGGCTGACATCCATGTTGATGGCCGTCATAAAGGCGTATTCGATGCCGTTGTTTACGGCTCGCAAACTTTCTGTCAGCTGTCATCAGTGCAGACGCACAAAAGCAACAAGAGAACGTCGCACATTTTTGTATCTTGTTCCGATTTGGATGGGAAGCGGGGAACTGGACTGCAGCGTCAGCCAGTGTGCATATATATATATATATGTATGTGCCAGCATCCAATTATGTATATAAATTAATTTTATCACTGCAGCCTGTTGAAACTAAAAATATATGAACACATGCCAAAATTAGTTTCAGTGTAACAAAATGAATCAAAATACTACACCAGCAGCATCGATTTGTGCTGCGAAGGCCCCGGCGAGATTCGAACTCACGATCTCCTGTTTACTAGACAGGCGCTTTAACCAACTAAGCCACGGCGCCAGCTGTTCGCGACACAAAAAGTAAAAAATAATTTTTTTTTATTTACAGATCATTTTTGATAGTATGAATGAATATTTACTGTTAATATAATTTTATTTTAGACAACAAAAAAAAACTTGTTTTAGGGATTTATTGTTACTGAAAGTGATTCATTAATGTTTAGATTGTTAATGATTGCGGCAATAAAATATTTATTTAGTTAACCGCACTATTTACGTGCGTAGGCCCCGGCGAGATTCGAACTCACGATCTCCTGTTTACTAGACAGGCGCTTTAACCAACTAAGCCACGGCGCCATACCGTTATGTTTTGTCAAAACATCTATAAATGCTTATTACGATGAAGATAACGTTAAATATGTCATTCATTAAATATTTAGATAAAGCTACATCTACAAATACAATAATTTATTTTAGATATTTCGAAAATATACCAAAATAAACTTTTATATGCAATACAGTGTTTTTTGTTGTGATAATTACATAAATGGGGTTTTTCTTAATTTAGGTTTTATTATGATATTGCTAAATGGATCATGAGTCAAATCTATATTATATTCGTAAGAATTTAATAACTGTTCTTTAAAATTATTTGAAATAATAAATAAATCAACAGTAATTTTATATAAAAAAACGACTTAATAAATCCAATTTAAAATGTTTTCAATAATAAAATAAAAATGATAGAAATAAAGTTATTTATAACCATTAATAAAGATTTCACCTGCAAGAAAGTGCATTGAAAATGTCATAATTTGTACGTAGTATATTGCACTTATTACTAGGGGAATCCAATGGCTCATTTTATAAAAAAAGATAACTTAAGAATGATTCGCAAGCAGGGGAAGCACATATGTATATATATGTATATATCAGCTTGTATGTGTACAATATTAGTCAAAGCTTGTGAAGATTGCGTAGGGGAATGTACCGAGCTTGTGGTCTATACGTATGCACATATGCATACATAGTATATCTCCGTCTGCATATAAAAAGCCGCTCGCTGCCGCAGAGACCAACAGAATACTTATCGTTTCTTTAGCATCCACAACTAAGTAGTTTAATAATTCTCAAATGGAGTGTCAGGCCAGCGGTAATCCAAAGACGGGCGCAGCATCTGTGCAATGTGGAGTAATGGCCGGAAGCGACCTTGTCAACGCCCGCGGCGGAGTCTTTGCGACGACCAACAGCAGCGCAGGACCCGTGACCAAAGGCGTCTATGGAGCCGTGAATGCGTGAGTGTTAAAGTGAAAGTGAGCAACTCGTGAGAACTCTTAAATGTTGCCCATTCGATTGACAGCAATGGACACGGACTATCACTGCAGCATGGACACACGGAAGGCTTCGGCAGCAGCACAACGGCCGCTGCGCAAGCGAATCTTTTCCAGAGTCAACAGGCGGCGGTTAATGCCACCGCATTCCACACCCACAACCGCACCCACGATCAATTTGGCGGCGGACTCAACATGCAGACCGCTGCCGGCCATTCGGCGGCCTTGGGCGTCAGCCATGTGCCGCAGTTCAATATGACGACTATGAATGCCAGTGGCAAGGCCAATCTGCTCACTTCTCCTTCTGGGAATCTCAATTTGGATGCCACCGCAAATGCCACACGGCACCTCAGCGGACCCTTCAGGGGCAAGTCCGATTTTGGCGCTGGTCTTAATATGAATTATAAATTTTAGCAAGGCTTGAAAGCACCTCAAATTTGAAATTAATTTAATAAATATATTAAACATTGTATTATGTAAAATTTACTTTGAGCTTATATAAAATCAAAAACTCCAATAAAGTACCTCAAATGTACCATTGAGTTTTATTTGAAAATGATCTATATATATTCTTCATGTTAATATAGGTTGTTAAATATTATGTTTAATTTTATACTTTGCAGAGGCCGCATCAGAAAAATATATCATATAACTGAAAAAAAAAACTAAGTATGAAAAAAAACTGAGTATTGAATGAAAAAGTTGTTCGTATTTTGCAACAGAGAAATCAGATATCTATAAGAGTAACGTTATTCAAAAATTGAAATATAATGTTCGCCACTCAATCATTAATAAAATATATATAAAATCTACATAAAATACTTATCTTAAGCTACTTAAAATCCTAGGAATATTGTGTCCACGCCGAATTTACCTATTTGAATTTCCAACTTGCTGCGTCGCCTTCTCTTATTTGGGAGACATCTAATATGTTAAACTGGCTTATCTTGAAGCTGCGCCATTTGCATATCAAAGACGTTTCGGGGCAAGCCGATAAAGCCCCAAGTGGCAAGCCGATTATGACCATAATTACATGTCATTACAGGGCGCTTATTCTGCGCAATCATTGGGGCCACTTTGGGCCAACCTGCATTGGCTTGCCAATAATATTGACTTGGGCTCTCTTTCATTGTAGCCATTCACACCGAAAATCTACCTGCGACTTGGCCCGGAATCCACAGCTGACATGACTGGGCTTCTTGACTTCGCCGCCTCAAATTCCTGTAATTTTTATGGCTTAGTTATGCGGCGCCTGTAAATATGCAAAGTATTTGGTATAAAACGCGTTATTTATGTCTTGCGACGGAGACCCTGCCGAATTCGACGCCAAAATTAATAACCCAGGCTGTCTATGCGAACGTGTGTATGTGTGTGTGTGTGTTGAATTTTCATGATGCGCATTATTATGACCAAATTATACCTTATACGTACCTTATAAAACAGTTGCGATTTTTCTCCTTCACCCATAAGCGAACCAATTTTTATGCAAAGCAATTTATTTTGAATTATTTTTATGGCACTTAACGTCGCGCTTGGCCACATAACGAGTATGCCCCAGACATTGGTAGTGGCTGACTGGTTGACTAGGCTTAGAGATGGATATTGTATTGTATTGCCCTCCTTTCGAGTCTCTGATTTTTATACTCATTCACGCAATGAAAGAGGTATTTTGGTATATTGGTATATTATATGAAGTCAGATTACGCACCTTGGGCCGTGGCAAATAGATGACATCCGCGAAGATCCACATTTTTCCACAATAACAATAATAGTTAAAACCGCTTGCAAATATGTAAAGTTGTTATTATATTGTAAACGAGTATTGCGCAGTCGGTTACGCCCGACTGCAACGATCTCACATGTTTATGTTTTAGCTATTTTGTATTTGCATATATTTTTAACATTGCTTATTAACTTAGAGTTTTTAGCCGTTTAATAAATATTGATTAAAAGAGAATATTATTATTACAAAAAAATATATATTTAAAAAATTTTTTCACTCTCTAAACCAGAAAAATGTATTCCTGTTATAATAAGTACATACCTTCGTTTACAAATGATCGTGTAATTTATTTATCTTTATTTATATTATTTTTGCTAATTATACATTTTATACCATTATTATTGTAACTTAGATAGTTAATAAATGGTGTCTGAACAATCTCAAATATGATTAGATTATTGCATGTTATACCCAGCTGCTATATAAGCACGTGGTCAGATCGAACTGAACTCAGGGCGTCTGAGTTTGGCATTACCCGCAGAATGATTTCGCGCTTCTTTCTTTCATTAGCTGTGACAGGCATACTCCTACAACTGATTGTTCACTCTTCCGCCAAGGTAAGTGGGTTTTAGACGGATGCCATGGAGATAATCACACCTTTCCAATAGCGAAATTGGGACTATGAATTTATTTATACATCCGCCACAACCTCTGACGAGTCCAAGTTAAATATTACTACCGGAATCGAGCGGGTGGGACGCGATAAAGTCGCTTTTTCGGTTTCGTTGGATTGGAAGTTCGACGCGGATGAAACAACTATGGTGAGGGCTAAACTAGACTTTGAATAGTTTGAAAAATATTAATTTTTACAGATTGAAATGCTCTTCTACGGCAGTCAAAGCGGCAGTGAAATGGACTATAAACAATTACCATATAAAATTTCAAAGATGCAGTTCTTTGATTTTCTTGACAAGTTTTACCAGGACATATTCTACAAAAACTTTGCCAAATGCTCCAACTTACCCGATGTAGTCGACAAATTCGAGCATCAGTGGCGTCAACAAATCTACGAGTTTCGTCACTGTCTGCCCTCCGGAGAGGGATTTCCAGATATTCTACCCACAAGCTACTATAAAGTTTTTATTCATATAACTGGACAAGTCGAAGGAAAGTTCATATTAGTTGTAAATTTGAAAACGAATATGTTCTAAAAAATGTTATCAAAAGCTGACCGTCATGTAAAAATAAATAGATGCATTCAATTCAAATGTTATGCTTGATAGATAAGGATACAATGGTTCCAATACAATTTAACAGATAAATCAAGGCATCTCCGTCCCAATAGAGTAGAATTTCAGACTCGAACTCTAAATTGTGGGGTTTACCCGCCCCCAAGTGGGCGTGCCAAATAATTTTATCTTGATTTTTAGAGGCGGTCATGACTAATCTGTCTGCCAAATGTTGTGGGACTCACCTTAAAGATATCTCACCTTAAGGGAGATGCATAGATTAAATTGAATTTCCACGCCCCCAGTGGACGTAGCAAAAAAATCTAAACATTTTATTTGCCGCGGGTATATACGAGTATATATATACCAATTCACAAGGACAAGCCCAGTATACTTTTGCACTTTCTGAACGAGTATTAAACTCGATATTTAGATATCGAAAAAATAAAAAACTTATTCCGCGCAGAAGGACAAAGTTAACTTGACTCAGTCGTCTTCAATAACCGAAAAAACATTATTATTTTTGATCACTTGAAACCGACATTTAATCTTTGACAGATTTCGAATGGAAAGGTTTGCATTTTATGGATTTGTTTATTCATTTGCCGTTTATCTCACTGTGCATTTTACTTCAGATACTCGTTTGAATTTTATAATTTATTTTAAATCACTGTAAACATATGCATTTGGCAATTCGTTAATGTTGCCCCAGAGTAATGAAGCCAAATTATAGATTGTGTCTCGGTTTCGGTTGCCTAGTTTATGTAAGTAGCTGCTTGAAATGTGGTTTTTGCCTGGCCAATGTCCCATTGAAACAGATAATTCTTTTGAGTGATGTTGACGCCAACCCATTGATCAGACATAAAAATGAAAGAATCAGAGCTGAAATCGCCCCTGATCATGGACAGAATATTACTACAGCTAAAAAGACAGTTACTCGCGATATTTTAGAACTAGAAAATGTGCCAAAAATTCAAATGTTTTCGAACCGCAAAAAGATGAAAGCACCAATCAATAGAGATTTGGTGAAGCCCCGGGCAGAGGCGGAAATGTATGACATAAAGGCTAGGGCACATGAAGACGGTGGAGCACCAATCAATAGAGATTTGGTGAAGCCCCGGGCAGAGGCGGAAACGGATGACATAAAGGGTAGGGCACATGAAGACGGTGAAGGACCAGGTGGTGCTGAAGGTGGGGCAGAAGGAGGAGGAGGAGAAGGAGGAGGAGGAGAAGGAGGAGGAGAAGGAGGAGGCGGCGGAGCAGGAGGAGGCGGCGGAGCAGGAGGAGGCGGCGGAGGAGGAGGAGGCGGCGGAGGAGGAGGCGGCGGAGGAGGAGGCAAGGAAGTTAAGGAATGTACTATATCCATACCCAGATTCAAAACTGACGCAATGGGCAACTGGGTCTACAATCCGTGGGGCGTCACCTATGGTAAAGTTTGGCAGGATACGCGCTTCAATATCAATAATCGCGTTACAATCCCGCGAATTGAGGTTATGAACAATCCGGCCAAAGATTACTACCCATACGCGTAAGTCCAATATATCGGATATCCCGAGACAGACGAACATGGTTAACAGTAATAATAACTATAGCCTAATTCCACTATCAACATGTCTTACATTTTTTACAAATGTAAAAAATTTTAAATATGTTGTCTGCATGTTTTCCCATAACAAACAACCTATCTGACATATTCAACATATTCAAAATATGTTGCAATTCGTCCTGGGAATATCATACCAACAATTTTAAAATATAATTAGATATTATAATTATATTAAAAATTGTAATATTCCTGAAAGGTATCAGTTACTACAATTAGCTCATGTTATTTAACGTTTGGAGGAATTATTTTATTCCGTTTAGACTAGCATTGAGTCCTTTTAATATTCTCCAATAAACTCACCAGCTATTTAATATAATGCAAGTGTTGCTTGCTAATGGAACCGTAAAATGTGAATTAGGTCAATGTAAGAAGAAAAGAAAAGAAAGGTTGGGCCTAGTGGAATTGGGATACAAATGAAAATTTTTTTATGTGTAATTAATTGCTAGCTAATTTATAAATAAATATTTTATTGAACAGTGGAACGTTCGAGACCGTATGCATTGGAAAATCTACTATCTACAATAACCCTAAGGTGATGGACTACCTTGGCACCATGTATAGGGAATATTTTCGCAATAGCAGGCCCATTATGAGAGACCTGCGAAGGAACCTTTATAATAAGGGCAAGTCGGAGGAGTGCCATGTCTCAACTCTAACCCAGTTTAGGGACTTCCAAGAGTGTATGATAAGGCGCAATCAACGCATGGAATACTTAATGCCCAAGTACCCCAGACACCAACTGGTTCGTTTAATAGTATAATCGAAGTACGTGTAATAAATAAACGAAAAAATATGTGCAAATAATTTGTTTTATTTTTTAAACATTGTTTAATCACGCGCAAAGCTTTGCCAATTCCAGAGAACGATATAAGCAGCCTACGGAAAGTTTACTGAGTTGGCTATAGCTTGCACATATGTAGAATATCCAATGCACCTCGATTTTCCTGTTGCTCTCTTTTTATACTCATTCGTGCAGTGAAAAGAGTATATTGGGTTTGTACAATATGTTGTCCAACCGTATGAAAGCACTTTCTTTCGACACTTTTGAAGCCAGAGACTTGAAACATGGAATATATGCTCGAGCATACCCCCACTGGGGGTGTGGCAATTTAAATTAATCTATAGATATTCTTCAGTTTTAAAGCCCAAATAACATGTTATTTGCATTTTCTCCGGCCTTTACCAACACTAGATGATACACTAAACAAGGAGTTGCCGCGGCAACAATTTCCTAGCAACCCCAACTCCCCCCTCGCAAATAGTTGGACTTTGCTATTACTCGAAACAAATGTGGTTCAACAATTTTTTGTGGCGCGAGAAGCTTCTGAAATGGATTTCACATATTGTGAATTTCCCAGCACCGTCTCCATTGACACCTTCAAGGCCTATTTCAATCCCAATGATGTCAAGCTGCCCAAAGTCAACAGTAAATCATTGGAACAATTCCAGGCCGAGCCCGTCGAGGGCCAAGCAAATCAAGCGAAAAGTCTGCGACATCTTGTGCTCGACGCCATCGTCGCCAACTGGAACGGTAAGAAGTGCACCCCAAGCCCGATTTGCCAGCCCGTCTGACTATTGTTCCCAGAGCTGCCCCTTTACCGCCAGCTGCGACGACGCGAGGACCGCAACTATATACTCAGCCAGCTGGATACGCAGCTGCCGCTGCAGCTGCTCAGCGCGCACATCCGCGACGACTTCTTCTGGCGCCGCTGCTTCGAGCTGCGCTGGCGCTTGGCGCCGCTGCAGGCGCGGGGCGGGGAGCGGCGCTGGATTAACATTTACATGGAGCGACATGTGCAGGAGTTTATTGAAAATATGCAAACCGGCGACTACGAGCAGGACGGCAACGTGCAGGCCGCCTTGGACATCTGTGCGACGTACATAAATCAATTGGAGATAAATCTGCTCCAGCCCGCCCCACCTGGCAGTGAGAGCTACGGTGAGTTCTGGTTCTTGACAAAGCGGATATTGTATTCCCTTTGTTTGTATATACTATATCTGCTTTGCAGATACTAATACCTCGATATTGATAGATGTAGTAATATAATAAAAATAATATATACAAAATATACACAAGTTCTTTTGAGTCGTCACTTGAAAATTATATTCAATTAAATTTAGAATTTATAAGAAAGCATATAGTTTCATTTATCTGAGCGCGAAGTCCTATTAGAATTTTGGGCTGAAAATTTGCCGTTTTTCCTTATATTTTGTTATTTTAAAAATCACATGATTTGGTTCTGGTTTAGCTTAGGTTCACAACCTGTTTGCAGACTTTGTTAATAAGAATAATTATTGTTATTATTATTAAAAAAAATTAATAGTAATAATAATAATTATATATACACCTAATTGAAAGAGAAATAGGTATGTTATTATAACTATTTGTGTTATTATTGCTATTATTATGACCACAAATCATTGATTAGAAATTCTACAATACTATGTAGAGTAAACATTTTCCTGAATTTTTTTGCAACGAAGTTTACTTGAAAACATTACTTATCATTGTACAAACAAACATTGCGATGAAATTCAAATGGCTTCATCAAGCGCACAATGTGTCAACCCATCCACATCCACAACAGATCACATTCCGCTTGATTACCTGCTGAGCAATCTGCCGGACTTACGCCGACTGCGGCTGAGCTATAGCACCAAGACGGCGAGCGTCAATTACCAAATTGGCTGTAATCAGCTAACGGCCCGTGACACACTTCTGCTGGCCAAGGGCCTCAGCCAGTGCTACGAGCTGCGCAAGTTCTGGTAAGGGTCGCCAGCTGGGGCTCAGCTCCTTTGGACTAACTATTCTCCCGCCCTTAGCCTGCACAATACGAAGCTATTGGCGTATCAGCTGCGATTTTTGGCCCACAGCCTGGACAAGGGCTGTCATCACCTGAAGGAGCTGTCCATGCTGCACTGTGCTGTGGGCGATGCGGGCATACGCTGTTTCCTGGAAACCTGTGGCAGGGAATCCTTTGCCACCCTCACTGTCCTCGATCTAACCAACAACAAAATAAGTATTATTCCGTTCGATTTGTGTATGCACCTATATCTCTTTTTACACGTGTGTGAAATAACACACATTAAAAAGTTAAAGAATTGATTTTTTAAGATGATTTGCTATGAATTATTTTTTTCATTCATTCATTTTATCTGTGAATTTCTTTATTTCCGAAAATTATACATTTTAACTTTGCATCATTTTTATCAATTAATCAATTATATGTGTATCTTTAATAACTATTTTTGTTTTCTAAAAACTACTGAATTATCAATAATGGGATATAGTAAAATAATTCCCCAAAAAGATGAAGAAAATAATTCTAGTGAGAGAAGTTTTACGTATTATTGACAGAAACTTTCAATGAAGTAGAATTGGTTATATTTATACTTTTAAATTTGTATATTAATAAATTTTTTATATTATTTTATTTTTTGCCAAATCATAATTTATATTATATTCGGGGAATTAAATTTTGTAAATATGGAAAATAAATTCGCAAGTGAACTCTAACAAGATATATTATTTATTGGACTTTTAAGTTATTTTTTAGGTCTGGAACCCCTTTACTATATTTTCTCTTTATCTATAGTCTAAAAAGAGAATTAGAATTAGATTACTAACAGTCTTTCCTCTCCCAGCGGAGGAGGGCGCCTACACACTCAGTCGCACATTGAGGCACGTGCCCCTGCAACGTCTGGTGCTGCGCCTAAATCCGATTCAAAGCGATGGCGCCGCTGCCATCTTTCATACGCTGCAGATGATGCCCATCAGGAAACTGGACCTGGGCAGCTGTTACATCACTGAGAGCATTACCAAGTTGTTCATGGTGCTGATTTGCCAGCAGAAGACGTTGCTCCACGTTGATCTATCAAACAATTATCTGGGCGAGGTGAGTTCTGCACACTCGAAAAGGCAAAGGCCTCAAGCTCTATGGATGTCTTTGACAGAACTTTGGCAAGCATTTGCTGAAGATTATTGACTGTAACAAGATGCTGGAAGAGTTGGATCTTCGCAATACGGGCCTCTCACTCGACATGCGCCGGAAATTCCAAGCGATTCTCTTGAAGAATGCCGAACGCAAAAAGCACGAAGCCCGCAAACAGCAAAAACGTGATAAATTCAATGCCATGATCAAATTATAAACATTTTCTACTTTTATGTATTTATATATTTTGATAAATATGTCCGAATAAAAAATAAAGAAAATGCAAAAACTGGAAGACGACAGAAATTACATGCTTAGCAGTAAAAAATTCGCTAGAGATCTATTTAAAGTGTGATTATCATGACTTGTTCTCTAGATTGAATCTACATTTAAAATAAATGCATTATTGAATATAACATTTTTTATTTATTTTTTCAACATTATATTTTTTTCTAAAACAACATTAAGACAGATTCTGACGCAAAACAGATTCATGCAAAAATTGACAAAAAATTTGACATGTTGACTATACGGATCCATAGCTTCCATATTTCAAATGCGCATAACTTTGTCAAATCTGAACTGATTTTCATGATTGATGGCATTTTGTTCATGATTTATCCTCTAGATTGATTCTGCATTTTAAATATATTCATTATTGAAAATAAATTTTTTTTGAATTTTTTGGCAAAAAAGCATGTACTTACTCATTTCGGAAAAATTTTTACCCAAAATTTAGAAATTAAATTTTACATTTTTATTCGATTGTGGTTGTCACAATTAGTATAAAAAACAACATTAAAACTCTAGATTGAACCTACAGGTGAAAAGTCTAAAAATCTTGCTATTATTATGTGGCACTTTCTCCCCAAATGTTCAGTAAACTGTTGAACTGTTGATTTTTTCAGCAAAGTTGTCTTATGGCTTTAGGTATTGTGTCAATTGGATGGAACCTTAAAAATATTTGATATTTTTACCCACAACTTATAACAGCACCAATTTTTGGTAGCTAGTCTACAAAACAGAGGAGCTGAAAGTTGAGCGATCAAGCAACTTTCATTAACCCTCGACCTTGTTGACTTAGTCGAACAAAAACAATGCTAGCCCCACCAAATATCCAAAACCCAAACCCATTTAACACTCAAGTAGCCTTTTTCTAATGGCTTTGCCCAACAACAACAACAACAACAGCAACATTAAACCAAATGGCGCTCAGCGAAACACTTGAAAACGAGTTGGGAAAAGGTAAAAAGTTGTTGAGAAAATAAATAAAGAAAACTCTATTTGCCGTTGTTGTTATTGTTGTTGCTGTTTTTATTTCGGTTGCCATTTTTCGCTTAGTTTGTTGTTGTAGTTGGCCTTTGTTGCCTTTGGCACGCAAAGTGTAAAAATTGTTTGTGTTTTGGTAATGCTTAATGGCCTTTAAGTGGAGACCGCGAACTAAGTGCCTGGACATTAATTGGAATAATTTCCATAAGGCTTGACTTGAGGCGAATGCTAATGATGCACACTACCATGCTGTGTGTGTGTACACACACTCCCAGCTCTTTGAAAATTTATTTTTACCTAAATAACACTCAAATTATTTGCACCGTATTGCCAATGAATTTTTTGCTATTTTTCAATTAAAAACAACTTGTGTTTTTCGTCTGCTGCAGCTTTTTAAATTTATTTTCACAATTTGTGTTTTTTTCGTTTTGACCGTTTTGTGTTTATTTAGGACCTTGTTTTGTTTATCTGCGAAAGTGAAAACCAACAGCGACAAAGATACATGAACATCCAGCAGCTTCACACACACATACACAATGTTCATATATATACACTATATATGATAATTGTGTTTTATATTTTGATATGTGGGCAAAGTTATGCTACATTTTCCCAGCGACGACGCATAAACTCCAAAACTGCTCAGCTCAAATCCTCCTTCATTGTTTTGTAGGCATATTTAGCAGCTCATAAATCTTCGATGGATACAGTTTTGTGATTTATAGCGACACAAAACTTGAGCGGCCAACAATGAAAAAGCGCATAAAAAGCAACCTGAAATTGCTTTAAAAAAGGACACAGCGATTTTTTTAAAAATATAAGTATTTGAAATCTTAAAAGAATATTTTTTATATTATCTAAGTTTGCAAACATGAAAACTTAATTATTGAAACGTCATTTTAATTTAGTTTTAAAAACTCCTCAGAATGTCATTATTTATTACATATTTTTATTCAGTTGCGTTTCATTTTTGCTTCCCTTTCAATATCAATTAAAATACTAATTTTTCAGATTCGACAAGAATATGCAAAAATAGTAAAAAACCAATATTATAATTTTTGAGGGATATGGCCAAAATGGCCAAAAATAAAAAATTGACTTTATGGCTTTTAAAACTGTTAGCTATACGATTATCGATATTCTATAATTTAAAATCTTTTAGTCCGACAACTTGACCAGGCATTAAAAAATTTAGCAGCATAAGTTTTTTTCGTGTTTACTCGTTTGGCGCCAAAACAAATCTCATTTAATTGCAATTGTATGCGAGTGTGGGTGATTTCGGTGGGCGTGACAAATTGTAACGTGCTCAAAGTGCTGCAGAAAATTCTGACAGTTATCATAATTATTTATGAGACGTCTTTTGCCCAATTTTCTTCTTTTTTTTAATTTGTTTTGGCCAGCGGCTGGTTGGCACGGAGGTCAAAGGGTTTAATGCGCCAAATGGGCAGGCAAAACTTTTCAAATTAAATTAAAAGCATGCCAAAAAGGAGAAGACAAAACAAATTTGATGAGTCAGCTGCGTGTTGAGAAACTGCAGCGTTTAAAAGTCAATAAATCAGCGCCCAAAATGATAAGGGTTAAATATATTTAAACCTATAATTAATAAAACAAAAAACACAAAAAAGAAAACAAGTTTTGGGTAGAGCAGCTGGCACAACAAAAAATAACAGACAAAAGAAATAAAATTGTTTAAGCTCGTATCTTTGAAACTCGTCTCTGTGCATGACAAATGTATCTGCAAGATAGTTGAGTTGCAGCAATTAAAAACTTAAAACTAGTTTTAAACTCCGGCTGACTATCAGCGGCTCAATGGTCTAGGGGTATGATTCTCGCTTTGGGTGCGAGAGGTCCCGGGTTCAAATCCCGGTTGAGCCCTTGCTTACTTTTTGCCACTTTCAGCCCGAAAGTAAATAATAATAATTTTATACATGCGCTGACAATGTGACTTTATTGCCTATACAATAGATAAAAATTCAATTCAGGATTTTGTCGCACGCAGTTCCCTTCTCGTTGTCTGACTTGACATTTTTATGATTATTTCACTCCTTTCTTGTTTGCTCAGTGACAAATTTACATATCCCGAGTGTGCGTGTGTGTGTGTGTATGTGCCGTGCCATGAGCCTGTCTGGTTGTGCTTACATATGACAGCCTTGGGAATTTCCAATACCAAGACGCAATCTCAATGCCACTCGCATGATGTGAGAATTGCGACAAGCGGCTGTTTCTCGTTATTGTTGTTATTGTCGCTTGTGTTGTTGTTGCTTTTACCATCGTTGTCTAAACAATAAAGAATAATCGCTTTGGCTTGTGGGCGTCGCAGTTTGGGCGAGTGCCTCTTGCCACTGTTTGCCTAAGCATCGACGTGCCTCGTTTTATTGCTTGTAATTTGCATGCAACTTACGAATTGGCCAAGTTTTTTATAGGCGACTTTAAGTCGCTTAAATGGTGCATACGGCCATGGATGAGTTGTCTGCGGCTAAGTGCAAAGTTTCTTACTAAAACTTAATTTTACAAAAGATACAACGAATTTGCATATATTTGCGTTCTCTTGAAAACAAGTAGGATGCACAAATTAGTCGAACCATAATTTTATAGAATCAAAATTTTAGTTTCTTGGGTATCTGAGAGGCAGTTTTTAAGAGAATTCGCTGGATAATATTCTACCTTCTAAATGAAAGTAAAATTAAATTCAAATATTTCTTTTTACAAAATATAAATCGAATATTTTCGAAACAAAAACTGCAGTCATGGATATGGAAATCCAGGCTTGCGAACCGAACCTAAAAGCCATTTATTTATTTTCTACTTATTAAACAAATAATGAATAATTTGTATATAACGCCAAATCCGATATATTTCTATAATAAATTCTACGAAATATTTTTGTGACGCGCAGTCAGTGCGAATTAATCAGAAAACCTTTTGCCGTGCCCATTTGGCCGGACAATATTTGCCAATCAATTGCCACAAACACAAATTGTCCATTTTCCTGTCGCCTGCTGTCGCCGGTGCGGAAGGAATTTTAAAATTCAAATATAAAATAAAATGCCCAATTGAAATCGGTTACAATGAACATCCTCGACTGTCGCACAATAAACCCAAGACAGTTCGGCGTCAGGTTCAGATTCAGGTTCAGCTGCTCGTTGTCTGTGGGGTGGCCGGGAGGGGAGGGGGGCGGACAGGACCTGGAGACCGCAGCAAATAATATTGAAAATCCGTAGACAATTGTGTACACATTTCAGCACTTGACGGACCCGTACTGGTAATGAAAATCAACGGAATCGGAATGGAGTGAAAGTGTCCTGAATTTGGCTTTTCATTTGCATGCATACAAAATGGAAATTCCTTTCTTGGTTTTAGGGCTTTTATTAAAAAAGTTGACGCCACCTCCGCAGCAGAGCTGCCAATTAAATAAGCGCCCGCAACATTTGCCCGGACCTTGTTGCATGCACCATGGCACAATGGAAATCTGAATCTCTCTCATTAGCACAAATCATTGTCATGCATGCTGGCGCATATATCACGACGCCGCAAAGTAGGCAACGCAAAAAAATATGCAGGCATTACAAATTATGAGCATTATCATCTGAGGAGCAGCCAGCAAAGCCGGCACCAGCCACGGCCTACGTAATCCACTGTGAAAATGTACAAATGATTTGCCTTAACACCCAACGGCCGGCAAATTGCAAGAGCATCAAAAACCAAGTCCTGGCCGTTGTCCTGCTGCTAAGTGGACAAATCTACCACAAATACGAAAATCACCCTCATTATGGCCAAAAACGTAAATTCTTGGCAGTGTGTGTGTGTGTGTGTGTGTGTGAGTGTGCGTCTGTTTGTGTTTTTATACTCGTTCTCAAAGTAAAAAGGGTATATTGGGTTCCGTCCGTTTAAATAAAATCATTTTCTCTCTCAGTCTTAAAGCTAATTGCATACATTTCTTTCAGAATCGATCAAATCTATATATCTTGGGAGCGGGTAAGATTAATAAGCAAATAGATAACCTCGTCTAAAGATCGATCCCAACAATTTCGGGCACAAAAATCAATATTTTCCCAAAATTACAATAATAATTAAGACCGTTTTCAACTATTTTAAGCTGTTATTTACTCTGATCGAGTATTACGCTGTCGGTTACACCCGACTGCTTGCTCTTACTTGTTTTTTTTATCGCAATGTCGACAAGACCACTGGCCATGTTAACAGACAACATGCTCCGACGACGACGGCCACTCCGTTAAATGGTCAGCCCACACGACAATAACGCCAACAAGCACAACAGCAACAACAACAATAGCAGGCAGGACGACGGCGGCTGAAAAAAGGCGACAATGTTCACAGTAAGTCCGCCGGTCCGACCGCTGTCATCATGGCTGACACTAAAGTGGTTTAGGGCGATAAGACGCCCGAGGTTGGTGCGCCCGCGTCGACAATGGCCAGATGCCCGGGAACGGGCTAAGCACGCGGTTTCCCATGACGCATTGGGGTGTTGGATATCACGGGCCAAAATCGGCTTAAAAAGGAAGAGGGAGTGCAAAGAGACGGTGTGCTAATATGAGAATTGCACTGGAAAAAAAGCAATAAAGAGGCAACATTTGGTGAAGAAAATTTTGTAAAATTTCATTAAAGTTAAAAAGTGTAATATATTTACAAATAAGATCGTTGCACTCGATTTATGGGGATGGCAGTGGGTATTACACCATTTACCTCGATCTTACCAAAGGACATCAGTAACAGATTCCTGCTCTTAAATTATAATTTAATTCAATCAACTAATCAATCAATAATTATTGAATATTTTACAGTATTTGCTCAAAGTAAAGAACTCAAAAAACGAGTGAATTCCAAACAATACAATTGCTAAATTATTATTATTATTGTATATATAATTTATAGTAAGTAATACTAGCCTGAAATTCTAATATATATACACATTTTTCGTATTGTAACTATTTCAAATATATATATATATATAACATATATTTATTACCGTTTAAAAATTTTGAATAGTAAGAATATGTAAATGCGAACAAAATAAAAATTTCTATGGTTGAAAATAGTTTTCTGATCAGTTCATGGCTAATTTCTTATGATCATAGTATGTGCTGCCTTAACTGTTTCAAAAAGAATTCAAAAACGCTTACCTCTCCACTATATAAATATATACAATTAGATCAGTTAACCACTATTTTAATTTGCTTACTTAATTTAGCGATTTAGGCTGCGAAACCATTTCCCGAACAACGGAACAAAACTCATTTCAGCTGGGAACCGCAAGTTCCCATTCCGGCGGCCGCAGAGCTAACTGTAAATTACTTGCTGCTGTTATCCGGATCTATCGAGAACTGCTTGAGCAAGCAGAAATCAATCGATTGGGCTCCCCCTTCTCACTCGCACGCGCTGTTGCTGTCCTTGTCTTAGTAGCTGCGGCTAAAATCCAATTGCTAGTCCGAAATTAAATGCACGGCATTGTGGGGCAGTTGTTGGGCTCAACGTTTTTCCATTTATTACAACTAAGTAGACACAGGAACAACAACAGGCCCGAACCGGGGGCTACTTGGCGGCCACTTGGGTGGTCTTGGCCAGCTTCTTTTTATGCTCGGCGGGTAGTTTCGGCGACTAAATGGTTTGGGCGATAAATAATGTCCGTTTGTACTTTTAAACGACTTCCTTTCATTTGTTTTGCCAACGTCGACGGGGACGCTGGGCACGAGGGCTGCTCAAATTGTTTCAACGCCAATACATAATGGCCGCCCCGCCCACAACAGGCAGGAAAACAAGCCGTCAAAGATAGCAATCTTCGATTTTACTTCTTTTTTTTGTTGTGTGTTCAGGGGTTTCATTTACTTCTCGTTGCCGTTGTTGTTGTTGCGGCTGTTCAATTGATGTGTCCCGGGATAAGGCAACAGCCGAAAACGAAATGCGCCGAAATGTGCCGTGGTTGTTGCTTTTGCTTTGCGTGGCATTGCGGCATATAAATCGTTTTATTTCCAGTACGGCGTTATTGGCGTCTGTCCGGATTGGATGACGCGTGTAGGAAATGCTGCTGTTGTTGTTGTCGTTCCTATACTGCTTCGGGAAGGGAACAGAGTATATTGGTGTATATTTGTAATTTGTGCAATGTCCGTGTCAGCTAAAGTGCTAAAGCTTTTTTGGCCCCTCTTTTGGGGCGTGCCAATTCGCTTTAACCTTTGATTCTTTCCGAGTTTACACCATTTACCTCGATCTTAATAAAGGACATAAGTAACAGATTCCTGCTCTTAAATTATAATTTAATTCAATCAATAATTATTGAATATTTTACAGTTATTGTTGTTATTGTTAAATTATTATTCTTATTTTATTATTATTGTATTGTATTGTATACATAATTTAGTATTTTCAAACAGATTACTGATGAACTCCTTTAAAGATCGCACACACATTTTTTGGCTGCAATTCAATTCCATTTAATTCATATACACTTGGGTCGAGTATTGGGCAGTCGGTAATACCCGGCTGCTATATTGCCATTTGTTTTCGACTGTTGTGTGTCGCGCTTGAGGTTCCTGCGAAGATAAATGGCTCACTTAGCAAGCGGCCGCCGCCGCCGCCGCCGCCACCGCCTCTTCATGGATCCGTGGTGGGTGTTTGTCAGAGGTGGCGGCGAAACAGCAACAACATCGTGATAGGTGTGTGCGGTTTAACGCTTCGGGTTTAGTTTGGACACTGGCAAGGGGCGTGGTTGGTACGTGCCGCCGTCTCATCGGGAACTGACAGCCAGTTGGGCTAAGACTGACAAATAAAGGTGACTTTATCAGTAGCAACTGATGGCAGGGCTTATAAAGGGAGAGAGCGAGAGGAAGAGAGCGAAAGAGTGAGAGGGAGCGGGAAATAACACCTTGAGCCAAAGCGAACTTGAGCGAGTTTAAATTAGGCGGTCGACAAACACAATGAAGAGCTGATTGTGAAGAGTACGCATGGAAGGAGACAGCGTCGCACCTAAAGGAATATATATTCCTGAGCAGTATCAGCAGCCGAGTAGATATAACTATGTTCGTCTGTTTATGTTTTTCCATGCAAACTAGTCTCTTAGGCTCGACTTTATGTTGGAGTTTCCTTGCAATAACATAAAACTCTCTTAACATAAAACTCCTTTTTGTTTAAAAAAAACTTATAGATATGTAAGATAAAAAAATTTATTTTCCAATACGGATTAAATTTAAAGGCATAATTAATCTAGATGTCAGACCATCATAAAAATGGCAAATAATATGAATATCTGTTAGGTTTTGACAAAATTATGGCTTTTAAATCTTCTTAACCTAACAAGTATACGTTTAGGAACTGTACATATCTAAATTTTTGTTAATATTGAAGAATCACAAATGCCCCTGACATAATAAAAAGTCTAAACAAATGTTTTTTTATAGAATGAGGCAAAAAGTTGTGTAAAAACATAATGTTCTAACTTTTTTTTAAATTTCAATTACAAATAAATGTCTTCAACATTTTCTATTCTTATTTACAAGCAAAGCAACTTTTTTAAATATGTCTCTTTCCTCTTTTCAAGAAAGTACTAGTTCGTTGTTTTTGTAGGCCTTAAACTATTTTAATTTAAGCTTTTTTTGGAGGGCCTCATAGTTAGATGAAGAGCTCACCATTATCACGAGCAGCACAAAAACAGAGTTAATTAATATCATAGATATTTACTATATAAAGCAATCATTAAATCCATTTATTAAGCTCTTCCGCCTGTTGGCTGCTACCAGAGCTCAACGTTGAAGCCAGCTCTCAAGGCTCAGCAAGTCGAGACTCGGAGTTCAGCTCCATTTGCCCATCCCTCGCACACATTGTGCACACACAGACACATAAATCAAACAATAAGTACTCTTTATTATTATTATTTGCACTTTTTGCATACACTCGCACGACGCACACGGTATTTGCTTAAGCAGCCGCAGCAACAACAACAGCTGCCGGTCGTGGGGCATACTTCAACTTGGCTTATTGAATAAGTCAGCAGTGAGCAGTCAGCGGGCCAACGAGACGCCCAAAAACTTCAATAACAACACCCAGACCCACTTCAAGCCGAAAGTTTAGAGCGACGCCCCGTCGCTACACGGACGCGGCCACGCCCCCCGAAGCTGCTTTGGCCACAAATCTACAGCAGCCGCAGCAGAAACAACATAATTTGCATAAAATTGACGTTAAAGGTTGAAGCAGCATTATGAAATGCCAAACATTTACTTAGGCAGCGTCGGCCCGGAATTTGCCAAGTGCTCGCATTAATAACCTTAAATCAATTTCATTATGCGAAAAAGCCGCCACATGAAAAACATGCGTTAAATTAATTTTTTATTTGGCCCGAAGTATGCGAAAAAGGCCCAGCAAAAAAGGGCTGTGCACTTTTTTCGAACAAATTACATGCGTGTAAAAACGCGTGCGTTTTTTGTCGCTGCCGACGCTGGTGTTGCCAACTCACTCAAAAACACATTAATTACAACCCGCTGCGTTGGGGTTTTGTTGTGGACGCTGTGGTTGAAACAAGTGTTTCTGATTTGCACCCTAACAACAGCACTGATTTTCAGCAATTTTTTAAAATTAACAAGTTAATTTATTAAATTTCCAAATCTTTTACTTTTCCTTTCAGACATATCCCCAACATTTACCACACATTTAAACCAATTAATTAGCAAATTTGCAGGCGTTAAAATGTTCAGTGCCAGCAAAAGAAAACTGGCATAAATCTTGTCGCACACCAGGAGACCAACACACACACTCACACACATCTCAAGCAAACACATGCCCCACGGGGCGTATGAGCAACTTATAAATATGCATGTAAAGGGGGACAGATTGCGCATACGCCAAGTGGGCGGATATTTCCGTTTATGCGGGATAAACGGCAGCAGTAATTTAAGTGAAACTGCTAATCGTACAGTTGCAGGGAGCATAACGATCTTAATTGGAAAATGAATCATATAATAATATGCTCAATGAAGAGAGTGTAAATGTTTAACACTCTTGTTCTGAACACCTTGTTATTTTATTTTTTATTGTAGAAATATTATTGTTTTTTTGGCTTTTATGGCTTAAAATTTGCAGTCCGTGTGTTTGACGAGAGCTCGCATTGAATTAATTTGTTACATTTAATATTATATTTTATTATATATATGTATACTTATATTTATTTATTTGAAAAATTATTTATTTTAAATAAATTAATTATTTCAATTAAACTGCCTAATATTGAGTCTAATGAACGTAACTATGTCTGGATGCAATGTGTAAGCTTAAGACTATTAAAATTTATTTAAATATCAAACTTTAAAACTGTTTGCAAATTTTTGCGAACAAAAATCTAAAATTAGAGGAAGTCACAAATGCTTATATAGAAATATATATGTGCTCTATCATACGTAAACCTATGCAGTCAATTAATAGATTTTAAAAATCCCTTTAAATACAAATTTTTAAATTCAAGATAAAGTATTACAACTCCCAGAAAAAAGCCAAATACAATTTCAGTAATTTTAACTTGTATTTAGATATATTTAATTTATTTCGCTGTAAAAGTATGTGAAAATATTTTTCAGAAGTGAATGAGTTTCCAACTTTCTAATGAGATTCGTCAGAAAAAAATCATAAATCTAATTACTAAAATTTAATTTAATTTCAAGAAAAAGACAACAAAAGTTTAAATCATTTAAACACAGGGCCCTGCAGCACAAAGTCAAATAAAATTTGGTTGGGTTTAGTTTGAAGTTAAGTAAATAATTGTATTCAGATATATTTAATTTATTACACTTACCCACAACAACAACTTGAAAGGAAACATCCAAAACCCGCAGCTAATTCGGGCTGAAGTCAAGCGTGTAAAAGCGATTACGAAGACGATTTTGAGCGAGCGTGGCAAAAACAGCTTTTGCAACAGAAACGGCAGCAGCAACAACAATGGAGTATTAACAAAACAGATAAGCCAGCATAAAATAAAAGCCCAAATAATAAACTCGCTGACCGCAAGAGAAACGCCAGCCAAAAGCCGGACGCGCTCAAGAGTAAAAAGAATGCGATGATAACGCGCTGATAATGCGAAAGGGATTCGAAACGGTCCGCATTGGCATCCCATAAGCAGCTGGCCTGGTCAGAACTCCCTCGGGTGCCATTGCAGCCAATTAGGTGCGTCTGTTATGGCTCTCCTCCTGCTATACCCGTTCTTGGCCAACGGCTTGGCTATGCAAATGTTTTGGCCGTCGCACAACCCTTGTGCGTGTGCAGATTATCAAATTAGCGTAAATGTTATTGGCCCCTGGGTTCGCTTCAGCTGGAATCGCTGACATGCCACACATGCCACGCACCCACTTGCCGCTCCTGTTGTGGAAATTTTCAATTTCCTGTCGCCAAAGGTGCCCACGGCGGGGACGACACATAACTGTTGGCTGGCCTGTGATAAACGCAAATCCTTGCTTGATTTAGTCAACAGCCACTGAACCTTGTTAGTTGGCTGCCGTAAAAATAACAAGCGAGAGCGTTGCAGTCGGGTGTAGACGACTGCGCAATACTCGCTCGCAGTAATTATAATAATATAATATAATTGTTATTTTGAAAAAATACAATAAATGGTGATTCTAGCTGCAAGACTAGGGGAGATATGTTTTTTCGCGGCTTACCCCTCCCCAATACATATATAGATTTGATTGATTTGCCATTAGATTCTGTGCGATCTTATGCCATCAGTTATCTGCCTGCAATTTTGTGTATCTAGCTTTAGAACTGAGTGAGATATATAGATTAAATCGATTTGCCAAATCTTAAAAATTTATCAGACACGGCTATACACTAGTATATATTCCAACTTTCAAGTCTCTAGCTTCAATACCGACGAAAGAAATGGCGTTCATACGTTTGCACAACACGCTTGCACACACAAAGCCAATATACTCTTTTCACTGCGTGAACAAGTATGAAAAGGTTGCGCAAATTCTTTTTATTTGTGTATATGAAAACACATTTATATAAAATTCATTTGCGTACTTGGCCAATTCTCCATGGCTATCAAATGGCGCACAACTTGCGCAAAGCCGCTTAAATGGTATAGTTACTTGGACCACATCCAGCCGGGAACAGGGACAGGGACAGAAACTGGGACTAAAACTCAAAATAAGCTTTGCTCAGTGACAAAGGTGCACTCGTGCTGGTCGAGGGGGATGTCCTTAAGCTGGGCAAACCGAACTGCGTGTGACGGCGTTGATAGCAAAATTATTTAACTACACATATTCATTTTTATTGTTTGCCAACTGCTGAAACTAAAAAGTGGATAAACGATAGGACAACAAAGGAAATTTTTTTTTTAAATCCATTCAAAAATATATATTATTTACTTTACGACTTCAATCAACTTAGCTAGTTATAGTTGCTAGGTTGATATAAAATTTCTAGAAATAATTTAAGAATTTAATTAATTATAATAAAGTGTTTAATACTATTTCTTTCTCTGTTGCTTTTATGTATACTTAAAGTAAAGCTATTGTCAGTTTTAAGTAAGCTAAATCAAGCTTAGAAAGCGTAAACTTTTGAATTCTAGATTTACAACTAATTTATAATATAGACCAATTTTTTGTCAAGCTTACATAGAAACTTAACAAGCTGTATATCTAACATTAAGAATATTTCATTATATAGTGCAGGTCAATAAAAGACAAATACAGACAATAACACCAAATAAATATCAATAGTAAACAAAACACGCCGATAAGAACTTTGTTCGATTTACAGAAATCTCTTTCGCTTTCGATTTTGCACGGGAATTCCCAAAACCTTTAACGCCCTTAAATGGTTTGTTGTTGTGGCGGCAATTAGAAAGCCGCAGCAACCAAAACTGCGGCCATTAAAAAACAAACTTGAAGCGTTGCACCCACACTTTGGGGGCGGGGGCTGGGGGCAGGGGCCTCACGCCCGCGCCGAGCACGGAACAAAAACCATTAAAACAAATTTAATCGCACTCGAAAGTAGCGCGCAAGAAATCTGCGCAAATATCAAAAGTCGAAATAAAATGCAAAAGTTTTTATTTTGACGCTGGCGCTTCGCTTGATTGTAAATCGTTAGCCCAGAGTCCCCGGGGACGTCTCCTGGTCACGGTAGGTGTTGGAGCTGGTGCTGGAGCTGCCCGCCCCCCAATTCTCGCTGGGCTGTAAGCGTTTACAAGTTAATTTTCACATTGGGACTTGGCTGACACTCCTCCCAGAAGACGGCGCTTCAGTTGGGCAATTTCCTCGGCACTTTTGTTTAGTTTTTGATTTGAGTTTTACTTTTTGGTCGCTTTCTGGCGCTTTTTCGGCTAATTATCATCATTTTTGCGGAATGCCTAAAGCGATGTCAGCCAGTCAGGAGTCGGTTTTTCTGCTGTTTAGACGCCAAAGTTTCCAAGGGGCTTGGCTCTGGCTATTATGTAGCCATCAACATAATTTGTTGTTGCTTATCGTTGTTGCTGTAGTTGGTCGCGACTTGTGTGATTACAGTCACAACTTTGGCTGTGATTTTTATGGCCAAGAAACAATCAAAATTTAATGAGCGGCGCCAGTTTCCTTGCCTTCGTGTTGTTCTGCCGTTTTCCATTTTATTTGTCCGCTTTATGCGTGTTTATTGAAAAATAAAACACTCGCCGTAATCAAATAAATGCACAAAAATGTGAAAAATAAACTGCTTCGCAGCGCTTCCCGGCGGGCATTCCAGTTCCACCCGCATTTGCACGATTCGTTAAACAAAGCACACGTTAACCGGCGGGCAGGCGAGGAGTCGGACCGAAGCAAGGATAAACGTCCCGGGCGGTCAGTTTCACAGTTGCCCTGCGGCCAGTGTGGCCAAATGAGAGCGGAAATGCGGCCCACCCAAAAAGCAGGCAACACATTTGCCCACCAAACGCTGCAAAAGTATGGTAAAATATTACTCAGAAGCGAATGAGTATTCCAACTTTCTGATAAGATTGGGCAAAAATTAATCATTAATTTATTTGTTTAAATTTTATTTAAATCATTCCGATAATTTTAATATTTTTGTTAAAACATTTTTAGATTAATATAAACATTTTTAGAAAATATGAAAACAGACAGAACTTTATTTTTATAGTTCTAAATATATATAAATACTTGCTCAAAAATGAAATTTTTATATACATTAAAAATGTTCTTGAATTTTTAAGATTCGACTTATTTTAAAAAATAAAACAAGGAGAAAAATAATATATAAATAAAAATTTTTAAATATTTTTTAAAAAGGGTAAACAAAGTTTGATAGAGTATGCTATCATTGTATTGTTTCTTACACATATATCTTTGCTGTGCGGTGCATCAAATGCTTTTAAGTTTTATTTGCTTTACACATTTTTCCCATGCACAAGCATTGTTGTTTTTGTTTTTACTGCTGTTGTGGCCCTGTTTGCTTGTTACAACTGCCGTTTCGGACATGTCCAGAAAACGTAAAAAACAAGTGGAAAAACGTTGCCAAAAAAAAAACAACAAGAAATGCTGCAAAATTGCTGGCAAATATTGAATTTGCAACATATTCGACTCATATGTCACAGCGCGGTCCAACGCTACGACAATGGATATGGAACTCTGATCTGGGCACTGGGGGCGCAACTGGAAACAGTCGCGAGTGAGTTACAAAAGGTTTGTGTTTACCAACATTCGAATTTCTGATGTTTTCTGTGGGGCAAGTGGAGTTGGCAAAATGGTTGCTTACCTTTTTTGAGTTGTCAAATTTGGCAGCTGAATAACCAAATGCTGCGCAGCTGTTGTGCAAATAGTAAACCATTAATTTTAAGTGTTGTGTGAAAAGAATTATTCTCGTACATATGGGGTAAGGTATAGACGTGTCGGTTGTGGAAGCGGGTAAGTTGTTAAAGTTAAGCTAAGGATGCTCGATCCTTATTCATATTTGCAAAAAGCCAAGTGAAAGAAAATTTTACAATTATTATGAACTTTAATAACTTTGTATACAATGATAATGCAATCACAATAAATTAACCTGTTTGTTTGCGCAGATCACGAGTATATATATATGCACATTCTCTCATTCCATTTTAAATTTTATTAAAGTCTTTAAAGACTTTAGTAAATAATAAAAAACACACTGGCACTGGGGACTGTATGGAATTTTTAGCTGAACAAAATTTTGATTAGGAAAAAATCAAATAATTAAATTGTTATAGAGAATATGCAAGATATTATATATACCTATAGTTTTTCATTATTAAAAGGTACAAAACATAAATATTCCGTTTACTAAAAATAAAGAATAATTTACAATTTTAAATTGCCAGGTTTTTTGGTTGACTGCATTTCAAACTAGAGCTATTTACAATTTTTAGTTATATTTTTTTATAAATATTAATAAATGCAATAAATTCCATATTTCACATATTGGTATTATGAAAAAATGTCATAAAGTAAATACAGCCAAAGAGTGATAAAAAGATATGTACTTTTTTATTTTAAATTCTTTTCTGGTATAAAAAATATATATTTTTAATGCTTACTTATCCCGTTCGCTCTCTTTCCTAATTTCTCTCTTTTCTATCTTGACCATTACAGAAACCCTTGCCACATTTTCACCCTTATGGCAAATGCTGAACCACCCTCGAAAGAATGTCGCCAGAAAATAAACTTGTCTCTTAATTAAAGTTAAGCCCACAGCGCAGCGGCGAAGAAGAAAAGCAAGTCAAAAGTGGCCACAACAAAAATTAACAATTATGAATTTAACAAGAAATTATATGTAAGTGCCAGGGCAAAAGCGGGAGAGGCAAATTAGATTTTTATTGTTTAAAGAAAATTATGCAAATTGCGTTGCGGGACAAAGGCAATTAACATTAGCAACATGCCTTTATTGAGCTGTCAGACTGTGCAGCTAAATAATGAATGCTCGACGGCAACCGTGCGTATGAGTAATCTGCGTTTAAGAGCTCCACAATGATTATTACTTGGCAGAAGTGAAATCCGTGCCGCATCTTCTTCAACTTGCGGTTGCCGTCTTGCGGTTGTCTCAACCTTTAGCCAGCTGGTCAAAGTTTTTGCCCATAGACTGAATAATTCATAGCGGCAAAGGACTTTTTGCGGGCCAAGGGGCAGCTCCAACCGGCACGCCTCGAGCGTGTAGTAAACTAATTACCCCCGCTCCAGTCACTCGAGGCTGCGCTCCAGCAACATGTGTGGGACACTCTTGTGTATTTGTTTGCCTAGTTGTCGCTGTAAGGGACACCAGACAGGGACTGTCTGTGCCTTTTAATAGTTGCATAAGCTCCACTTAAGATTCGCTGACACATGTTCCCGGGCAGTCAAGTGGCTGCGCATATATTAAACCAGGACCAATCCCATTCCTCGCCATCAGCCCCATTTACGTTGACATAAATTGATATCACGGCGTTTATGTCTGCATTCAGATAAGAGCCCAGCACAGCCTCTGCCTGGGCGTGCCATTAATTGACATATTTATGAGGGTATCTCCAGCCATTTAGCTGCTCTGATTTGATTAAGACGTCTTGTGTGCGCTCCGGCTGCTGAGCAGAGGGTTATGAATAGTAGTTATTTATTTTTAATGGTGGCTAACCTTTCTGATTGAAACAAGTGCCTGAGATGGAATTCACAAGAAAAACAGCAGCTTAATAGCATTATTAGGAATAGTTATTATCGGCATCCCGAAGGTAACTCTCCCTGTAGATAAATTATATGATATAACAAGCTAAATATTTATTTTTATTTTTAAGTAGTCCGGTGCGACATTTTGCTTGAATAGTATAGTCTCAAAAACGAAATAGTTATTTATACAAAAACGTTGCGTAGAATTTGCTCATATGTAACAAGCACAAACATATCTTAAAAATTTATATCTTTTTTGTTTTAAGCCTCGGTTCCTAAAATTATTTGTAATTTAAAAGTCAAATATTATAATTAATATTAATAGGAAAACAATTCATATTTTTCATATAATATTAATATTTTCTGCTTTGTGCATCCTCTGACGTCACACTTAAAGATTTACCACAGCTTAAAATTTATAGTATACTATTAAGCATAACTTTAACATATATTTCATTTTCCAATAAAAAAAAATTGAAGTTGAAAACTCCAACAAATTCGATTGTCACCAAAAGACACAGTCAAAGCATTCACGAAGAAAACCCCAACTTGTATTTGCTTAAAGGCTTCTTAAGCCAGTTGAGCGCGCGTTCATAACAGATGACCTCATATTGGTGACCTCCCCTTCCGGCCCGATAGAAGAAGTTTGATTTCTAAGACCTGTATTCCATTTTTTGTGCTTTCTTTATGGCAGGCACAAAGCCGAAAGGCAAACACACTCGAGTCATAAAAAGATGCCTGCAGACAAACAAAGCGACACAGTCAACATACGACATGCAGACCATGCCCAAATAAAGATCAAATGTCAATACGGAGGGGGCGGCGCTAAATGTGGCCAAAAGCAGCCAAAAGAAAGACAAACAGCAGCCGCGCCAGCAAAATATGTACACGAATTTCTAAACGTTGTCATAAAAATGAAATGAAAACAAGCAGAAGGCAGTTCAAATGGGAGAGACGGGGGTTGGGAGATGTAAAAAACTTAAGACATTCAATAAGTTTACTTACAGCTTAGAACAACGGTCATTTGGGGAAGGGCGAGGGCGAGGGGGCGGGGGCGGTGGCGGGCCAGGGGTGCTGACCTTTTTATCGCTCTAAATATGTTTATGACTCGGTTTCTCGGTGGGTCGGGTGGTTTGCTTTGACTGCTGCCAGCTTATAAATCTCAGAGGTTTTGTGTCTTGTGCACACGAAATTGTTTTTAACGACAATGTGTGTCCATGTAAATTATTAGTTTAATAAACGTTAAGAAGCGTTCACAAATTATTGCTCAAAAGACCAAAGCCAAGGGATAAGCAAAGGTTAAGCATTAGCCATAATAGCCATAGTAAACGTTTTTTTGGGCGTAATAAATGCATACGTGGAATAAAGCATCAAAAAAAATCAGGGGAGACATTACTATAATTATTAATATATTAAGTAAACTTAAAATATTAATTATTCTTTTGAAATTATTTAAAAGCTGCTTATGGGAAAACTGAATGCAGTTATAAGGCTAGGTAGACCACATTTTTATTATGCTTTATTGAAAATACATTTTTTTGAGTTTTGTACTCAAAAAATAAAATATTTTTAAAAATGTAGAATTATCGGTTATCACAATTAGTATATAAAAAATATGCTATTTTCTCTTTTAAAGGAGTATAAAAATTAATTTAATTTTTATTTATTTAAATATAGTTTGAGCAATTTATTAAATTCCGTATAATAGGAAATGTTTTAAACTAATCGTAAATATGAAATTCTTGAAAATATGAGGCAGTTTCGAAAATATTTGAAATAAAGATGATAGAGATGCAATTGTGAATACACATATAATATTAATTCAAACTATTTTTTCTGTATTGTGTTGGAAATTTAAAATATATATATAAAGTCCTACACTAAACGCCAACATATAAAGGCTTATTTAAAAATGTTTTTCCTTTAATATGCATTGTCTTTAACGTGTTTCCTCTATCCGTATTTGTTTATTTGCATGCTCAACCCTTTGGCAAAAATCACAATTTACTTTTCAATTAATATGAAATCAAGCATTAAAATTGAATTAGCAGCCGAAAACTAAGCACAAATCTTGTTGGTTGGCTGGCGAGAAAACTTGGCAGTAACTTTTGGCCAATTAGAAAATTACGACAACGACAAGGACAATATGTTGCCTACTTGGCGGCGGCAACAGCGTCTTGAGGACGCAAGTCCTGGCAAATATTGTTTAGTAATTTTGGCGCGCTAATTTCGTATGTTGGCCGGCGGGCAGACCTGGCAAAAGTTCAACTAACAAACAAAAGCGATAATTACAAGAAAACAGGCAAGGCAATGCCAGGACACCGCAGGAGCAGCCAGCACCCAGGAGCAGGACAAGTAGTAAACTTTGTTTGTCAGCCTCTCGTATACGAATGCAAATAATTTTACAAAAATTAAAAGCAGACGACAGCCAAAACTTTTGCGTAGATTCAACATTTTTGAAATCTATCCTGGAGTCCTGTCAAAAGCGAAAGGGTTCCTTGTTGTAGTTTATGTGCCTGTCCAAAGGCATTTAACCTACGCCTCTATAATTCACGCCATTTTCAGCGGCATTTAAATGCAACGCGCGCGATTCGCATCCCCGCATCCTCGCATCCTGGCGTCCTGGGTTGCCGCATCCTGGCCTCGGCTCCCAGCTGGGATAACGATAAGCCAAACATGATTTTACGACAATGTTATTACCAGCCAGGCAGCCAGCGCAGGTGGAGGGAGTTCGCCCACGGATCCCTTGTATTGTATGTTGTGTTTGTTGAGACGTAAAAGGCATTTTGACTGCGGGGGCGGAGGCGAGTCTGGGGTAGCCCCGGGGTTATGTGGCATGACGCTGACGTCGCTGTGATTGTTTAAAGTTATGAATAATTAAATATTTGAGCAGGTTGCGGATTCCGATTGCGGAGCAGGACTCGAGTGTTCTTCCATTAGTCTGATGGGTCTGTGGGACTGGAGATATAGTAAAAAACGTTCGTAAAAATATACAGAATAATTTTAGTCTTTTTAGAAAATAATAAATCTAATATTCTTTGGTAATTCCCTCTATTCTCTTGCCCCTATATAGAGAATGCAATTTATAATGACTAATTTTCATAAAATTGTTCTATCTTTCAAAAGTCTTTACTAATAGATAATAAATATTTTACTTCTATACTTTGAAATTCCCTTATAGTATAACCAATTAAGAAACATGAATAAAGGCTATAAATATAATATACATTCTATACAGAGAATGGAAATTATAGTCTGATTTTCACAAAACTTTTATGTAGATTCTATTCTATGTTTCAATGTCCATATTCTAGCTATTTAGCTTTATCTCATACTTGTATTCTAATCTCAGTTCAGTCTCTGGTCGTTACTTATTTGTCTGCTGCTTCTACCCTTCGAGAATTTGCCAGGCCATCATTCTATTCATTTACTTAGCCACAGAAGCGCGGCCGCAAAACGCTAATGCAAATAATTGCCGTCCATTTAGAGTGCATTAAACTGGAAATTATGTGCACAGTCGCAGTTAATTACACAAAAAAGGAAAATAATTAAAACAAAAAGTTATCAACTGTTTGGAGATGCGGGGCATCGATCCCCGTACCTCTCACATGCTAAGCGAGCGCTCTACCATCTGAGCTACATCCCCAGTTGAATTTGGGCGAAATAATAGTCCTATTTGAAAGCAACCAAATGTCATGCACTGATTTATGGCACATTTTATGCATTCAACCTTGGATTTTAAGAAAGGGTCATGAATTTCTATAAAACTAAAACTGGTTGGGTGCATAATAAATAGATATTTTCGGCTATTTTGTATAGCTAATGATCATTTGTAGCTTATGAATACAACCTGGCGGCAATAAATGCATGAGGCTCAATGGTCTAGGGGTATGATTCTCGCTTTGGGTGCGAGAGGTCCCGGGTTCAAATCCCGGTTGAGCCCACTGAATTTTTTTAATTTTTTAATTATTTTTATTAATTTAACAGTGCATAAATAATATACAACTGTTCTACCTTATCTTTATATTATCTCTGAATAGCTATTCAGCAACCAGATTACAATTTGTTGGAGAACCGTGAAATAGTATTCAAGTATTAAATTGAAACCAGTTTTTTATTGTGTTTCTCGTCGCCTTGTAGTTTAGAAAACTGGTCCACTTTGTCGAAAACTACTTTACTGACATTGCTTGCATAATAAAATATCTGATCATGCATATTAAAGCCTCAGGGCACTTTCGAATGTTGTTAAGCCACTAAACGTGACCAATTGTGTGTATTTAATGCTCTAATGCTCTAACAGCGTTTTATAATTTTGTCAAGATAAATGCAACGAGTTTTAAATGACCTTAAAAATAATGCTGAGTCAAAAGGAAATTTGAAAAGAACATTATATAACTAAAATAATTAAATAAAATTTTTAAATGTATAAATTATTTTGACAAAATCTTCATTATTTTAAACAACTTTATATATCATGTAACTTCATTCCTGCTCAATCGATAGAAATTTAAATTATGTTATTCGAAACTTCTAACATATGAATATAACTACAACAATATTTTGTAGAAATCATCGGATAAAGTAGGAATCTTAAAAACACACCAGTCAACCCCGCTCTAAAGTCCTAGAGAACGAGTTAGTTAAGATGAGTTTACTATATTAAACATATACTCTTCGACTAAAAGTGTATTTTGTATTCGACAATCCAAAGATATCACTTCCTTCACGCTTTCAAATATCTTTGTCATTTAATTTTGTTGTCTTTACAGTTTACTTTGACAATTGCTGACCATGGTCATTTATTTGAATGCTTACATACCAATCTATTTTTAAAACCACTCGAGTTGCATTTTTAACGTTTATAAGCCACTTTGCTGCGTTTAATCATAACGGGGATGTAGCTCAGATGGTAGAGCGCTCGCTTAGCATGTGAGAGGTACGGGGATCGATGCCCCGCATCTCCAAAGGACAATCGATGTCCGTAATACTTTTGACGGCTTAATTTACGAAAAATTTTACTCTGCTGCATTCACACATAAAAAATATTTTTTTAAATTTGGTTTCTTTGGTTTATAATCTCCTGTTACTGTATGCTAGCAACTTTTATCAGAGTGAGGAGTACATGGCTTAACTTCTTTAGACTCGCTTTCTTTCTCGTCTCTTTAGCAGGCTCTTTCGAGAACACTATTTTAACACTGTTTTCAAAAAATACAACCTGACAGTATATTTTATCCGTTACACACTTCAATAAAAACAAGTATTGTATAAACAAAGGCACTTGCGATGTTTTTTTTATTTTTAATTTATTTCAAATTATTAAAAATTATTTCATTCCACATTTTACAATTTTCCTGTGGTAAGTTTTATAGTATTATGAAACTATTTTAATATCAAAGTGTTGCTTTAGGCTCAAAGTTGTTCAATACATTTTGGTATGATCCAAAAGTGTTCAATTTGTATTAATATGCATTGCATCAAAACTGCAAATGGTAATTTTTATTTTTATTTAAAGTTTTTTTTTATTATATCGATTATGAAATAAAATGAATAAATCTTAAATAATTGCACAAAAAAATTGTTTCCGTTGGAGATGCGGGGCATCGATCCCCGTACCTCTCACATGCTAAGCGAGCGCTCTACCATCTGAGCTACATCCCCCGTTGATCGAGGCTGGCCCAAAAGGTGTGTCATTCCGCAGGGCTGTATATATTTGTAAAACCAGAAGCTGCTTACCTTTGGAACAATCTGGAATGAAACAACCCACAAAATCTACCCAACAGGCACCCTCAATAAACAAAAGAAATTAATTTACGCATTTTGTTTTCTATTGCATTTTCGCTTTATTATTTATTCGCTTTTAAAAACTGTCAATATTTACACTTGGCGCAGGTTTATTCTGCCATAAAAATTACAAAAATACACACTCGCGGAATTTTCATTTTATTGTATTTCTTTGTTTTCTTTACGTTATTGTTTTGAGCTTTGCACAACGTCTTCATCGTCCGCTCCAACCACCTGCCATCTGATGCATATAATTATGGAAATTTAAAAGTGCGTCCCAACCACCCAACAACTACAAGGACAACGACAACAACAACAACTACAGGCAAAAGAAATGCCACCCAAATGAAAAATCAACGCCAGCAGTCGTTACGATTTTGCCAGTGCAAATAAAAGTTGCGACAAAACAAAACGATAAAGCAAACGAAAATCTCTAGGGGAAAAGAAATAAGCAAGCAACATTTGCATAAGCCCAAGACATGCGACAATATTGATTACATGCAGAGACAGTATTTCAAATCTGTACTTTTGCGCGCCCAATTTCTACAACGGGGTGGCAGCACTGCCACCGGTGCAGCCCTGCGTACAGCTGTCTGGTTCATCGTTCTCGCAAGCAAAATAAAAGTAAAAGTTTTGCCGTGCATAGTTTTATTAATATTGCGTAGTTACCAAATTCATATAAACAAACGTGATAACAATTGCATTTAGAAGAAGCGCGCCAGAATGCTGCAACGGCAGCTGCTGGGACTCTGACGTGCGGTTTCACACAACAACAAAGAGTACAAAATGTCCTGCTATTTCCAATTAGCTGACAATTGTGGCCAGCGAACGTGATAGGCGTTGCCTTAATAATGAATTAAGTTAATATTATTGCGTACATAGTGTATATATATATGTATTTTGTTAAGTTTTCCAATGCAAGAACGTCTGGGAATTTTGCCAGTGGCAACAACAACTGCCGCACTTGCGCTAATCGCAGCGCCAACAACAATGACAGTCGCGTCGACAACAACAATAACCGGCGCCGAAAAACTGTCGGCTTCTGGTTCGGGCAACGATGCCGTTGCAGCGGCTGCTGCGCCGCAGGAGCGCAAGAGAAGCCAAACAGGTGGTCACCAACAACAACAAGAACGACAACGACGTCACAGCGCAAGCGGAGCAACAAATGCCAATAACAGGTAAGTTACAGTTACACACATACATCATATTCTCACACACACCCACACACATATAAACAACAGGGGCATGCACTAAGGAAGACAACACACAAAAAAGAAAATTTCGAAAACTGCCAACGTTCGCACAAAATGTTATGATAATGAGGCAGGCTATCAACAACAGCGTCGCCTTGTTCTCACGTCCTTGCTAATTTTATGTGCTGCAGGATCAGAGCCCCACCATCAGCCCAGCTCCTTGGCGCATCAGCATAATGATAATGTGTTCTATATGCTATTTGGTGCCGCATTAGGAATGCCTCCTGCTAAAATAGCTTGCCTTAACGCATTTTTTATGCGCGCTCTGTTTTGCATACTCAAGCACCTTCTTGAGCTTGGCCCGCTGAGCTATTTGATGTGGCTGCATTTGTTTGGGCCTCGGGTTTGGCTTTGTGGCGTAAACAAGGCGTCAAATTGGAAATAATTTCTCTATGTACACTCGTGGTCAAAATAATAGGTACAGCATCATAGCTTCTGATTCTCTTCACATAGGTTTAATTTTTTTTAAATAGTAATGTGTATTCTTTCTCTAAGGTAAATATGCCACTAAAGAAAGGTGAATTGGAAAAAAATTTTTCAGAAATATTTGCCAGTTATCAAGTATCCCGTTAATAATCTATTAACATAAACGAAGTAGCTTGTTTCTCAGAGATGTTGGCTTTTTTTTTTAAATTTGTTTTAAAAATCAATCTGAATTACTATTTTAAAAAAATATATTGATATTTAAAATGGAAGGGAAGTTATTTAATGCAGCTAAATTTTTACGAAACTACCTTTAAAAATTAGATATACAGTGCACTTGTTAAAACTTAAAACATTTCAATTAAACGAAAATTTTATTTTTGAATATCAAATTGGCACACAAACTTTTGAAAGTTTATTTGATTAGGAATTCCAGAGCAAATTTAATAGTAGTAAACAATTACAAATTTATAAAGATGTTTAGATTAAATTTTACAAGTTGTATGAGGATTCAAATTTCCAAAGGCTAAAATTGTTAAGCACCCATTTAACACCCTCTTCTGTTTTTAAAAATTTGTTTTAACTTACATTCTGCCCCTTCCTATACACACATGAAATATCCTCAAATTATAAGCTTTTATGCCATCCTCCCTTTCCAGCCACATCTACAACAGCTGCTGCAAAAAAACAATAGAAAAAAAACCCGAAAATACTCATAATAAATATAAAATGGCAAAAACGTGTCGATTTCACATAACAACTTGAAAATGATTTGTTTCACAGTCTGCAGCGCATATTAACTTCGATTTTCAATTCGGGGCAGCGGAGGCAACTTATGTGCCACATGTTGTAAGGCGCATTTTCCTGCTGCCGGAGCTATTTTTTGCCAGTTAGACAGCGCCAAATTCCATTAGGCCGCAAATGTTGCCAGAAACAACACGAAGCGACTCACAGACAACTTTGTTGTTGTTATAGCTGTTTATTTGTTTGTTTGCTGGGCGCTCGTCTCAATGACGTTGTCCTTAGCCATAGCCTGAAGCTACCTCAACCTCATCTTGTTAACCAAACATGCTGCAGACACTGGCGCTAAGACAAAGCCACATAGAGCAGTTCAGTTAAAAAAAGAGAACTCTAATTGATGGCCTGAACGGACCTGGACACAAGTCTGCTTTGTGCCTTTGCATCTTGACCACTTCCGTTGTCCTGCGCCACGACGGATATGCATGTCTACTCAATTTTCCGACAAATGAGTGGACGTCGTTATTTCCACAGGTCTTCACCTCACCGTCTAGAAGCTACCAAAATTGATTGGAATTTACAACATGCGGCTACAGGTTTTTTTTAAACATTTTTTCCTTGCTACCAAAACTCGCAGCTCGTCAACACTTTGGCATTGAGCTTGTTTGCGGCTTTTCCTCTTGTTGCTGCTCCTATTTGCCCCTTGGCCCTGCCACATTGAAACAATCATAAATGTCTAACGAAGGATCTTTTAACATTGTCCTGAAGTTTGGTGGCCATAAAAAGTAAAAAATTAAAATGGAATTAAAACTTCTAAAAACTACTTTTTTTAATTTAAAATTTTTTCGAAAAAGTTTTGAGGGCATTTTTTAATAAAATAAAAAAATAAGGCCCATAGTTGTTATATGTATATGAAAACAAGAAAATAAAGAAGTTGGCAAAAAGTTAAAAAATAATTATTAACAATAAAAAAATTTAGTCGACTTTAGTTATTTAAAAATATCATCTATTTTAGATTTTATTGATATATAGAAATGTTTCCCTCAAGTTCATAGACCCTTGAATAGGGTAGACAAATCGATAATTCAAAAATTTTAAAAATGTTTTCCAAATTCCTTCATAGATTACCCGTTAATTGCTATTTGCCGTGCTCTTTTTTTTACAAAATTAAACAATGCTGACCATAGGTAACGTAATTAATTTCGTGCCGCGTCACATGTTTCGGAGCGGTAAGCAAAAAAAAAATCCCCTTGGGAGAAATTAATTATAAACAAATCTTTTCATGTCAGCAACGGAATTTGCGACACTTTTGCGCATTTTTCAGCTGCCCGTCGGAAAGTTTTTTAACTCAATTTCACAGCAATTCCACCTACGAACCCGTAGCCATTGTTTAGGGTCACTCAAAAGCACATTTCGCTTATTATTAGCTCATTTATTACCACCAAGTGCTGACCCTGGCAGCACCTGGACCAAATCCCCCAACAACCCCTAACAAAAAAACTTTTTGAAAAATGCTGCCCCGTCCGATGCAATAAAAAAAGTGTAAGGCAAAAAAACTCGGTGGGTCGCGGGCATCTTAAAATTAACACATAAATTTTAAGTGGGTGGTGTCACGGTGGCTATTCAAAAGATGCCTGCGGCTCACGCTTGGCTGGCTCGGACTCCGGCTGTGCGGTCGGACCCTGGCCATTGTCATTGAAATTTCCGTGCGAGTGCGTCCAGTGTGCCGCCTGTCAATTCACCTGGGCAATAACTTTTTGGCCAATTGACGTTGACTCTACGTGACGCGCCACGAAAAGTATCTGCCAGATACATGCTCTCCTCTTTATTGTGTGCCAATTGGCCGCGACTGTTGCAGGGCTTCTAATTACGCGCCACCAAATTAAAAATACATGCAAAAAAACGTTATCAACTCCATGCAGGCTCGTGCATAAAAATCAAGCTGCCCCACGCCAATCCTGGCCATAACAATAGCGCCCAAGACAAGACAAGAAATGCGAAAAAGGCCGCTGCAATGCGGAAATAAATAAACGTCGCGAATCTCAGACAACATTTTGAATAACAAAATTAACAGCAGTCCCACACTCCGCCTCCAGCTTGAACTCTGTTCTTCTGTTTAGTTATGCATTTTCGCTGCTTTTATTATTGCCATTTTTTTGTTCGTTTCTTCATTTTGATTTTAAAATTTTTTATATTTATTTATCTCACTCCCACAGACGCCACGTGAAGTCGACGAAATATAAAAGCCAGCCCTGGCAAAACGGACGCAGGCAAGTTATCCTGTTCATTTTCACTCCCCCACCCCCCTACCCCTCTCTCTCTCTCTCTCGGCCCCCTTTAAAATCCTACGTGTCAGTTGTAGTCCTGGCTGCCATTTGTTTGTCTCTCGTTCGGTGTTTTGTTTGTTTGCTCTGTGTTTGTGTGTGTGCCTCTGTTTCTTGTGCTTTCTTTTGCTTTAACGCACGCTTGCACCAGTGTGTGTGTGTGTGTGTGTGTGTGTGTGTGGGCTGGATTGCCCAAGGGAAGGCAACCACATTATTAACACTTGACTAAATATGCATTTCTTGGTGGACGCTGTCGACAGCAAGAAGCGTTAACAAGGTTTGCGTTAAGGGTTTCCAAACAAAACTGCGGCTATCAAGCGGGTGAACTTGGATTGCGAAAAACGGGAAAAAACAAACAAGAGCGTTGCAGTCGGGTGTAACCGATTGTCCAATACACGTTCACAGTATAATTAGAGCTTGTATTTTGATAAGTGTGGAATTTTGTAATTTGTAATGGGTGTGGCCGAAAGAATTCGGTTCGATCGTGCCGGGCTTCCCGGGCCCCAACATATATAGATTTTATACGGACATTGCACAAATCCAATATACTTTTTCATTTTCAAAACTAAAGCACGTTCTTAACCGAATTCTTAAGTAAAGCTAACTTAATCAAGCAGTATTGAAAAATATGCTACTTTTACGCTTAAGAAGACAACTCTGATCAATGATTATACTTTTTTATCTATTCAATACAGTAAAAACCGAATCCCATATAAATATTTGGTGAACAACATTCACATGTAATTTTAAGGTTTTGGCGAAGGCTGCTTTTTTGTAAGTAGCAACAAAAAACATGGAATGTTATTTCCGCCTCTATCCACACACACGTGAATGCTTACTTTTCCAACATTCAAATAATTTTTTGGAAAATTGACATACTTATTTGAATTTAAAAACAGCCTTCACACTCTGCTGTTAATTCAATTTATTTATGTTTTCAAGCAATTCACTAAACACCAAAAATCGATGCATTCTCGGGTTAAGTTAGCAAAGCTAGCCATTAAGCCATGTTCATCAAAATACTTGAAAAGCTTACCAACAAGTGCAGCGTAAGTTGTACGAATAGTAAAGATTATTCAGAGTGAATATGCCCCTATAGCAGATAGATGTGTGATATTAAATGTGTGTGCTTAGGTATAACATACATATATAACGATATGTATTTTAATTACACTTGGAAAAAATATAATACAAGTACAAACAATTTTAAGAGCATTTCCTTATGAAATATTCGTGGTTTCATCAATGCATAAAAGGAATATAGATCTAAATTTTTATAAACCCGCCTAAAACATTCCAAATGAATGTTATAGTAGGTGACTATTATATTTAGATTTACTTTTTCAAATAAGTTTTTCAGCCGCTTGTACTTGATTAAAATATAGAATTTTTTCCAAGTGTACATAAAATGGATTTATGAAACTTGCTCTTGTTAACTTATTAACTTCGAGTTACAAACCAAGAAAATAAATGCAAAAACTATGTGCAATCCAAAAATAAACCAAACAAACTCTCAGGCATATATAAATTTGGATAATTGGTAAGATGCGTGCACATGCAGCATGCAGTTGTGTTTAAGCCAAAGACCTAAATACACGTGGAATCTTTTACGGACGCAATCCCAACGTGCAACTTCAAAGTTACCCACCACCCGCCCAACCGGCGCGAGGGGCGACAGCCGCATGGCGCGCGGCTCGTAGAACGCGTCACGGCAAAGGTCCGGACCCTGGCCAATATCGTGTGTTTAAGTCCGGCGCGCACGCGTTTTAAAAATTCGGACAACCCTTTCGAAATGGCACGGATAATTTTGTTGGCTGGCTGCAATTGGCAAGCGGAACACAAGCCCCGGATAGATCAGACCTGGCCAATGATTAGCACTCGATGGGAGAACAGTTATGTAAAATTTAAGCCGGACGAAACGGTTTGATCAACATTGTATTCGGAGGTTCGTTTGGGTTCGACACAGTACATGTGTATTTTTATCGATGGCTTATCTTACATCTAATACCATTAGTCGCCTACCTATGCATTGCTGTTTATGTGACTGCTTAAGCACATATTAACATATATCTATACTTGTGGTTACATATATTATTTGGCTACATATTTGCCCTACTATTGATTACATATTTGATTAGGTTTTATTTTGATGGTTAGGTTTTTGTTAGTTATTCAGGATTTTTCACTCTGACTCATTAACTCTGCCTCATTTTGTGCCGCGTTTAAGCGGACATCATAGATATTTTTTCCATTCTTCTTCGTTGCCATTTTAACGTGGGTTTCTACTTACAGTTGGCTCGCTTTGTGCGAACTAACGGTCGACGTTCGAAAATTCGACTTGGCTTTGTAGCCGATGCTTAATTCAAGCAGTTGGCGCTTTTTGCAAAGCGTTCGCAGTTGATATTAATCTGTAACAGAGTAGAAAAAAGACAATCTATTGGTAGCTAAGAATACAATTAGTTGAAAAAAGATGTGTGCCTTTATAGTGTGTAATTTGAATAAAATTCTGAAACGCACATATCAGCCTCCATAAAATATTCATGATATTCACAATGTAATCAATCAAATTTCTTCCCTCTTAATATTGAGGGAGATACATCGATTTTATCGATTTGCCACATCCCCAGTGGGCGCTGCCAAAAGATCTTAACACCAAATCTGACACGTGAAGACACGAATAAAAAATTCAAAATTTCAAGTCTCTAGCTTTAATAGCGGTGATAAAAATTACATTCATACGGACGGACAGACATTGCGCAAAACCAATATGCTCTTTTCACTTCGTGAACGAGTATAAATATGAATATTATAAGCTTTAGCATCGTATGTTTTATGCTTTGGTCAACACCGTTCCATCCGAGTACTAATATGTACTAATATTATCTGCTAATATTATTCAAACTTATTTAGGATGCAAATGTTTCCTGAAACTAATATCGTTTAAATATGATAACAAATATGAATATGAAAATATTTATGTGTCTTAACAGCAAAATAAACTTAGTTTAGTAACTTATAAATGTATCTTATATTAATAATAATAATAAATCATAGATTATATTTTAAAGTATTTATTTATTAGTATACTTTAAGGGGATACAATATCTACCACAAAGAATTTCGAATTTTAAAGTGTAGGTCAAGATTCTGTATTGTATGTTGATCAATTTTAAAAAGTGAAAATCATAGTTTTTTTCAAACTTACTGACACAGATTTTATTCATAATTGAATATTTTATTTCTTATAATCAACACATTTGTAAATAGCATTACTTGTTTTATAAACACAGTCGATGTTATTACCCCAAATAAAATTCATTTAAGGCTAGCAACAGTTATTCGGCTTATCGCGAATTTATGACAACGTCACACACACACACATACACACACGCACACTAATACGCACCTCTGTGAGCCAGTGGCTCTCGCAGGGATCCAAGAGTTTTACCGTTTATTGGCAAAGAACTCAAAATTCCCTCCAGGGCTTTGATGATGACCACAATAAATACAACAACGGATGTTTTGTAGTCAATTTGTTGATTCTCGCAGCGTTGAGAAGTAGACAAACTCAAACGAAGTCCAAAGGCTGGTAGTTGAAATTCAACTGAGCTCAAGCACATAGCCTAACTGACTTTTATAGGCGGCACAATCAAATGACATGCGCCGAAATTTGTTCATACATATGTACTGCGGCCAAGTAAACGGGAGCTGCGATGTTCCAGTTCCAGTTAACCGTTGGCCCCGACTTCATGTCTTGCTTATTGTATTGTTGTATGTAGTTTACAAACAATAATGCCAACACTCACACCCAGCCAGCCTAGAAGCATGCAACAGCCAACCAGGCAACGCTTGCAGTTGCCTACCTCTCTCTCTCTTTTTGGGAGCATTAATTGCACATTGCAGCTGCTATTGCTGTTGTTGTTTATGTTGTTTTGCTTGTATTTTATTTTATTTCCCAATTGGTTTTTTTGCTCAATTTTTGCATGCGCACTCGCTCTCTCTCTCTCTCTCTCTATCTATCTCTGCCGTTTCGCGCTTTCTCTGTTTGTCGGGTGCAGTCGTGCCAAGTGCTTCGTGGGCAGACGAAAAGCACGCTGACTGCGCGACTCCTTGGCTGTCCCGTCAGTCTCGCTCGGTCTTTTCAGCTCGCTCGTTCGTCGTGCGCTGCCGGCAGCGGGCGGCGTGGGCGAATGGTGGCTGGTGCGACCCCTCCCCCACACACCACTGCACACAGCCGTTGCATCTTATTTAGTTACACTTTGCTGCTGTTGTTGTATTTTGCATTGTTTTGTGCTGTGTTTTGTTTTGCTGCTTGCTGTGTGCAGCGGCCGCCTCTCGGGCCGTGACTTCGTGTTATGTACAAGCCGTTATGATCCTCGGCTCGTCGCTCGTTCGTTGTATATGAGTTGGTTGTGTGTACGGCATTTTTGTTGTTCTTGTTATTGTGTTGTGTGTGTTACTGCAGTTGTTGTTGCCTTTGCATTCCCATATACTCCTGCTGCTGCCGCTGCTGTTGTTGTTGTCCTCGCTGTTGCTATTGCTATTGCTGTTTTCCTCTCTAAACTACTCCCAACTGCAGAGCGTTCCCGTCGGTTAACGGCATTTGGCCACACGACAGCCACGCAGAAAGTACTCGTGCCCAGCCTGTTGTGTAGTGTTGTATTGTTGTGTATTCTGTGTTGTTGTCCCGGTCGCAAACAGCGGTTGAACCGCTTCTACTCGCTAGCCACGCGCGAATCCGATAAGGGAACAATTTAGAAATCATGCGGATAGGTCTTACAGTTAATAGTAGAGGCAACAAAAAACAATATTTCCAATAAAAATTACAAACAAATAAAATTATTTTCTGATACCAAAATAATAGAATCACAAAACACATTGACTGCTTTAAAACTAAAAAATAGTATAATATTCAAATAAAATTAATAACAATTAACTTTAAATAAAATGCAAACCAATACTAAAAAAATAAATAACATTTATCAAACAAATACTCCGAATAAAGTGTATTTAAAATATTAATAATAAAAAAGCGAATTGAAACTCTTTACAAAAGAACTCAATCGAAAACCCACGCAACAACTTCCGTTTCCGCTTCATCAGCCGCATAACTGTCAAACGCGACGTGTTGACACAAAAAAAACAGTAAATATTATAGCCTAACGTGCAGGCTGACTGATATTTCACACTCAAACACACACGCACACACACACCCTGGCAGACAATTCAAAAACAATTAAGTGGCGGAACGTGAGGTGTGTTTGGAATGTGCTTTTTGACATGGTCAAGTAGTGTGTAATCGCTTAACGCCAACTGAATTATTGTGATTGAGTTAACTTATTGGACTTGAGAGTGTTCAACTTTGGCAATCGAATTGTTTGAGTTTTCACAACAGACTGATTTAGTTTCGGTAACTTAGGATCGTTTAGTGTTTAGTAAGTAGCTGGCAACCAAGTTGCTAATTAAGGCGCCCTGGAAGCTGTGATTTATTTAATTTCGCATTTGATTTTGAATGCCTATGTCCTTTGAAGATAATAAGACGAAACAAGAGTGTTTAAATTTCAATCCAAATTCAAGGTGAGCTAGAGTTTCATAATTTATACTTTTATCTTTGGAAAAATCTCAATTTTTCTTGAAGTAAGACTACAACCTTTGTTTGTTAAGCATTTGAGTCCGCAAATCACAAATTATACTCTTTTTCTATTAAATAATTTTGAGGTATTTTTTTACTGAACCTTTTTTAAATATGTTTTGATGGGTTGAAGCATCAAAAAAACTAACATATAGGTATACGAATAAGTGGTTCACATTTTTAACATACACACTATATAAAAGTCTGATGTTGATTAACTTTTCTCTATATGTTAGCAACAAAGGATGTTGTATTTGCTGAGCTTGGCATGAAACTCTTGAAATAAAAAGACAGATCCTTGCATAACTTTGTCAAAACCGAACCGATTTGATAATGTTAACTATCATGATTTCATCATGATTTGACCTGTAGATTGATTTTGTATTTAAATTTAATTCATATTTGAAAATAAATTTTTTTCGATTTTATTTTCAAAAAAATATTTTAGTCCCCCTTACTTATTTTGGAAATTGTAATTTCTTTTATGTAATTTAGAATCACGAAATATTATGTTTAATCGACTGCGGGTATTAAAATTAATATTAAACGGAACTTTAAAAGTAATTCTGGGAGGGTCGATTTTTCTGTCAAAAATCACGCCAAACTTTACAAAAATTTAGACATGTAAAGCTCCCGAATCCATACCTGCAACATTTCAAAGCTTCATAACTTTGTCAAAAATGAACCGATTTTCATGATGTTCACCATTTTGACCATGATTTGACCTCCAGATTGATTTTGCATTTAAATTTAATTCATATTTGAAAATAAATTTTTTTCGATTTTTTTTCCAAAAAATCCTTTACTCCCCCTTACTTATTTTGGAAAATTTTTTTTTTTTGTAATTTAGAATCGCGAAATTTTATTTTTATTCGATTGCGGGTATTAAAATTAGTATAAAACGCAACTTTAAAAGTAATTCTGGGAGGGTCGATTTTTCTGTCAAAAATCACGCCAAAATTTACAAAAATTTAGACATGTAAAGCCCCCGAATACATAGTTTCTAGATTTCAAAGTGCCATAACTTTGTCAAAACTGAACCGATTTTCATAATGTTTACCACTTTCATCATGTTTTAATCTATAGAATTTAAATTTAATAAGTATTTGAACAAATTTGATTTAAAAATACAAAGGTATGTCTAATGTAGTTCCATTAGGCGTACACTAAACAAGCTATTTATGATGAAATTTGCTGAAAATATATCTGATTACCAGATACAAATATCGAAAAATTGTACCATTTCGAAAAGTAATCCAGCTGGTAAATTTAGGTGGCTCTTAATTTGAATTGAGTGTTTTGATGTTAATTTAAATCCAATTTACCCAACAATTGATTTTCCATTGTTAGATTTAAAAACACATATAAAGCCGTAATCTTTTCACTCAAAGATAATTTTGGTGGCCATCAATTGAGCTCACTGAAATCATCAAAATCCGAAGACGCTTGGCGAGCTTCCTTCTAATTAACGTAAACAAATTTGAAGCAGAAATAACAATAACTGTCTCTGGCAAATCCGCTTATGCGCGACGCTCGCATCTGGCAATCGAAAAGTTTGGCATTTTCATTTTTCTTATTCTTAATTAAATCCAAAACACTTGCGTAAACTTTTATTACGGCCAAGACAGGCCCGTAAACCCAACAGTCCTCGGTAGCTATCTTCTTCCCCAGCATTTGTCAATGTAGCAAAAGTGAAAAATTTTCATTTTTCATTATCGAGCATTATGAAAGCTTTGCGCACGGAAAAATGACAGTCATCCAAGTGTCAGGACGGCTGTGAATGGCCACGTTTCTCACTCCACTACGGCAGTTTCGAGTGCTAAATCATAAATATGCATCTAACGTTTATCAAACGTCTTTATAGCTCGACCTCCCCTCGTCCCCCTTCCCTGCCCCTCGTCGCAGTTGTTTGGGAGTATGGGGCGCTTCTCGCCCAAAAGTAGACTTAAAAGTAATTTTACGTCTGACTAAACATTAATGTGCTCAATATTTTATTGTTTGTTTGCTGTTTCATAGACGTCGCAAATTTGGCCAAGAAACAAACGACAAAAAATGCCAAGCAGTTGATTATGCGGGTTGCTTACAATTCCTTCGAAGTTTCGATTCTTAAATGGTTTTTAGGAGAGTAAGCAAATAAAAAGGACGAGATAAAAAAGTTATCTTCAAAGTGCCAAAACTTAAATACCCTTGCAAACGTATGGCATAGAAGCTGATCTTAGCCGCATTAAGGTGTTTTTTATGGGAAAACTTAAACCTAGACTGCGCTCTTCCAATGGTATATAATATATATATATTGCGCCGATTTGGCTAGCTTTTAGTATTTACCGTTTTTTTGTAGGATATGTGTATTTATTTATAAACTGATTGGCAGAGTTAATCTTTGCCTACTTTTTTGGTCCAAATATCTCAACTATGTTGAATCTTTAATACATCTCCAAAGATTTACTTAAATTAAAAAGTAAATTTTAGTTATATGCAGCGTTTTACATTGCTGAATTTTCATCTTACATAAATATATTAAATGTCTATATATGGATATGTGAAATGTATATAGAAGAACAGCAAAGCAAATATTCAACTGTTCAATATTTATGAATAGAAAATAGAAATTTTTGTTTAGTCACGAAAAGTATAAAGAATTTAAAAATGACATTTTTATTCCAGATCATTCCATATCAACAACAATATTCCATATCGGAATAATTATTGTTTTTTAAGATATCTTAATGAGCTCATGAATATAATTACTCTTCATATTATATGACACAATTTTGTCAACTTTAGCCTGCAACAACATAAAATTAAGATTCTAATTAATCACACAATTTGAATGTAATTATTTTCATCACATTTGATCTACAGCAAAATCCTATATGACCCCTGAAACCTCTCTGCAAGAAAAATAGTTGTATTATATAATATTGTTTTGTGGTTAAAATTGTTAATTTACATTTTTATACTTGGTCACGAAGTAAGAAGGTATATTGGGTTTGTATAATGTCCGCCTTGCTGTCCGTCCGTCCATATAAACACAATTTTTTTCGCCGCTATTTAAAACTTAAATTTAGCAGACAGAGTTCTGTGACCTCCTTTTATAGATCTAGCAGAAAAATTTCAAAGTTACAAAAATCTATTCTTTTCGAAAATAACAATAATATTTAAGACCATATTCGACTGTTTTGCGTAATCGTTTACACTCAACTGCAACATTCTTATTAGATAAAAAATTAAATTTAAAAAAATTATTTAATTAGTTAATTATCTGCAGGAGTATTTAATTATCGACATTCCGAAATAACCGCTCAATTTGGCTACAAATTTATTTTTCAAGGGATTGATAATTTTTGACAATTTTTTTGTTGAAAATACGATAAGGGAAAAATTCAATGCTTAATAGATAAAGTGCTTATCACTTTAAACAGATAACAAATGAAACAATGAAATAAATTGTGTTCTTATATTTATATATTATAATCTATTTTTATTCACCTATATATAATGAGAGTGCGTTAAATGCGTGAATTTAAAGAGCCGTAACTGAAGTTGCCAAGTATTGGCCTGGTCAAAAGCTTTTCGTTCACTTTTGTTGTTGTTTTTTTGTGCTGGCATTGCACTTTGTCAACACTTTCGGCCACTTGAACATGGGAATTGTTTGGCCGTCGACACATGTGGGGATGTAGCTCAGATGGTAGAGCGCTCGCTTAGCATGTGAGAGGTACGGGGATCGATGCCCCGCATCTCCAAGGTATACACAATCCGGAATGGACTTTTTTGCTGCCGCCGCCAATAGACGGATAAATACGCAGACGTCTGCATTTTTTGACGGGCGCAAGAAGAAGGCGCATTAATGAATATTCAAAGGTCGCTTTGTAACTGCCAAACGACTTTGGCATTAGATGCCCCTCAAACCTCGTGCCCCCATGTCGACAATCAGGTCGCGTAATTTGATTCGATGCCCCATGCCACACGGCGCCGGAGCACGGAACACATTGTCGCACATAAATCAGCACAATATGCCAATGTTTGTTTACTCGCCTGCATTCGCAGAACTTTGCCAGCAATTAAACAGGCAGCCAAAGCCAGAAAACATGGTCCCAGGACGAGCAGCAGGATGGGGCAGCTGAGTGAGTTGCTGCCACAGCCGCAGGCAACACACACACACACACAGGAAGCTGGAGAAAACTCCGGGGACTGCTGTCGAAAGGTTTGGGTATTGTAAATGATACATGATGTGCTATTTATGAGAAGCCTTTGTTTTAATTTTTGCACCGCACAGGATAAACTTTTCCGCCCCGCGACGTTGGCTAAGCTAGTTAAGCTGTTGCTGTCCTGTTGCCAAATTTATGTGTTTTGCTATTTTTTAATTGTTTTAAGTGTTTTGTAGTGTTTCAGCTTCAGCCTCGTTACTATTACTATTTTCCGTTACTTTTGTGACTTACAAAAAATAAATAAAAGCGGGCAAAAAGTTGGTTCGATCCTTGGAGATGCGGGGCATCGATCCCCGTACCTCTCACATGCTAAGCGAGCGCTCTACCATCTGAGCTACATCCCCGTGTGTTGGTGACTCATATAGAGCTCTTATATCTATCAAAGTTTTTATGGCTTACCTTAGTCAAATTACAATTTACGTAGATTCAATTGAAATGCAAGCGACGGAATGACCCGGTTTGGCTTTTAAGCTTGGCCCGAACTGGTTTGCGGCTTACATTGCGCGGCCAAAGAGCTGGGAGTGCCAATCGAAATTTTTCAATGGCCACGGATTTCTTAAATCAGTGTCAAAAGACAACAAATAATCACACTGAGCGAAACAGAGGTGTTTATTACTTTAAATTGGTATACACTGTTCTCAAAGTGAAAAGAGGATATTGTTTAGGCGCAATTAAAGCTAGATATAAAACATGATATATTAACTGGTGGCTTGGTTGAAATATTTGTTGGTTCCCTTTTTTAAAGACCATCAAAAATGTACCTATAAAATTTTATAATTTATGTTTTAATACTTTCTTAATACTTTATCTGACGCAAATACTCTCGAGTATTTATCTTTATATTTCAAGTTTGTAGTCTTAAGTTTAAATATCAGCCATTCAGATAGACAAAAAAAAAAGAGCGAGAGGAACATTATGTTCCATTCCACACGGAAAGACCATAAAACAATAGAAATCCTTGAATTACCAAAAACTAAATACCCTTCCCGAAATAAATCATACTTTTAATTAATTTTACTTTAAACTGTGTTTCTGTGTTGGTTTTTAATGGGCGCTTTGCTATAATATTTTGTATTAAATGGATTTAGTGTTAGGAGCATGCAATTATCAAGTTTGGTTAGAATGTCTTGAAAAATCAAAAAGATTTTTACAAAGTAACGCTCTCAATTACTGACATTTATATTTACATTTACGTTTACATTTATTATTGAACTTAAAAAAGTCTGTATGATAATAATGACGTTTTTTAAGGGAATTTAGTGAATTCATTATTTTTCATTTTAGATTTCTAAGTCAACTTTTTCGGCTTGAACAAAAACCACAATTAAATGTCAATTTCTGGCAAGGCTTGTTTATTATTGCCTCTACGAGTACGTTGTACACATTATGTGTTTTGGGCTTTAATTAAAACCAAACAAAACAGTTAAAACGCCTGTCAACGAGTCGCCCGCTGAAGCCGAAGTCGAGTCGAGAAAAGTTGAAAATTACCTCAAGCTGTTGCACATCAAGACTGAAGAGGGCCCCGTGCCACACGGCAGGAATACAGGACCCACTATTTGTTGTTGTTGTTTATCAGTGGAAACATTGTGAAAACATGTGGGGAGCGTGTCTCCGCTTAAAAAGACATTACGAGCACAACAATTAGTTTGTCTCGAAAACAACAAACGGTGGCATTGAGAAGGGTGTTGGGGGTGCTTTTGGGGGGATGTCTTGGCAAGAGTTAAACGTTTTCATATTTATGAGCATCGTAAAACCCAATGATATACAAAATTAATGACAAAGGCGCCGCGAGTGGCACTTTGCCGACTTACTTTTGCTTACTTTCTGGCACCCATGCGAATCGTAAAAGAAATGTTTCTTACCTCAAAACTTTTCTTGCCCCTACCTGCGCCGGGCAGAGCTATCCGAGCGTCTTGTAATTTTAATTCCACGGCAGTCTGCGACTTTTAGTTGCTGTCTCGAAAATATTTGCACACGACATCCATTCACACGCCTCCTCCTCCTCGTACTCCTCCATGTGACCCCCTGCTGTCTATCTCCGGCGTCACGTATTTTTTGGCTGTTCGGAGTTTTTTAATTGACTTGCCTTCGCTTGGAACGCCCCGCTTAAGGTTCATTAGTTTTTCTTGGGCTTGATTTGACAAATGCTTATGTAGGTGCCTTCTTGAATTTCTCGGCCTGCTCATTAGAGCACTTGTCACATACGCCCCGTGACATTTGACTTTGCCGCCCGTATCCTCGTTTCCGGCGAGCGTGCTGACTTTTTTTTGTTGCCTGGCACTCGGGCCGAGTGGCATCCTTTTTCACTCATCACTGCATAAATTTTCTTAAGTTTTTTCTTTCCGCTATGCGCTATGCATATTAATTTTTATTTGGACCCAAAATATTTGCACCGGGTTTTGATTTTGTTCAGTAAAGATACCTCATGGGTTTTCACAATCTTTTCTTTTCATTTCTGTGACTTTATATAGATATTTGGATGGATATTTCTTAAGTTATTCAAACAAGCTTTTTGAGTTGAATTGTAAAATACATCTCTTGATACGAATGATATGAAACTTTATTTCTAAAATTTAAATAAGTATAGTTTTCGATGTCTTCTTAAGTTGTAAAATAATAAATTAAGTAATTGAAGTTTGTAAAAAACCGATTGACATGAATTATATTCATAACTTTTAAGTTTTATAATCAATCTTGATTTTAAAACAACCGTTTATAAAAATTTAAGAATCTCTCGAATCAAGTACGAAATATTTATTGCAAAAGCTTTTGTATTCGAAATATACTTACAAAATTCTTTATAAAAGTACAACATTTATTCGATTGAGTACCATACTTAAGTATTATGTTAAGTGTTTTTGGTCATTGTTAAAAAATTTTTACCTTGGCTGTATTATAAAAGCACTTATACTTACTTCAAGAAAACAATTCTTACATTTTCCTTAGAGTAGATTAATTTTGAACAATTTGCAGGAGTTGGAAAGAAAGGAAAATCTAACATACTTTAGTTTTAGATTTTTTAAACAATTTCATTTGATGAAATATTTATATAATAATTAACACAAATAAAATACCTTCAAGTGAACTTCACATTCAAAATTTATTATGTATAATAGTATATTAAGATGGCTGATATATATTTTCTGAATTCCCTTCAATACTACGACGGCTTGTGCTATAACTTTGCAATGCCATCTGCAATGAATCCATAGAAAATGACTTGGGGATAATGTTAAGCTGTTTATGTACTCGTTCACGAAGTGAAAAGGGCATATTGGGTTTGTGCAATGTCCGTCTTGCTGTCGGTCCGTATGAACTCAATTTTTTCCGCTGTTGAAGTCAAGAGTTAAAACTTGGAATATATTCTCGTGTATACCCGAGTCAGATAAACTGTTGAGATGTTTACTGCAAGCGAGTAGTGCGCAGTCAGTTACACCCGACTGCAATGTTCTTTCGCGTTTTCTATTGCATACAAATTCGCACTGACGTGCGACATTTTAAATTTGTAATTAGTTTAAGTTACAAATTACATTAACAATAAGCAACAGCTACGCAAGATTTGTGGTCGTATATTTTAGCATTTCTTAACGAGATTTTCGAGCGAACCCAAAACAAAAGCGGACTTGCCAAAAAGTAAAAAAATAAAAACGCCAAAGGAATTCGCACCTTTGCATACTCAAATAGGGGGCCGCAGCGGAATGGGGAGTGGCTTGTGGTTATAAATTTTAAATCTGTTAAATTAATGGCTCAGCGTTCTTTCATTCTTACGTGCCTCAAAGTTGACTAAAAGTTGGCAGAAGCCGAGCACGTGGCTTGATTGCATTAATTATTCCTTTCTTGTTTGTAGAACTTGAGTATTTTCCTTTTTATTGTACCATGTTTTCTGTAGTTGATGTTTCTGTAATGAGCATCAGTTTTGCCTAATTGTTATTCTCACAATCTCCTCTCTTTTCATTTTACTTGCAGGAATCAATTGTATAATAATAAAAATAATAATAATCATAATAATGTAAGTATACATGCACAGTTTACCACCATTTTTTAAGGATCTATCTCTTTGCGCAGAGGAATAACTATCAGTACTATCCGCATCGTAATTATACCCAAGACAAAAGCAATTGGAACCAAGTATCCAACTTTCGACGGGATACATCATATACCAGTCAGGAAGATCAGAACTGGCCCGCGAGAGAATATCGCGAAAAAAGAACTCATTATTTTAGAAAGTGTACAAGTAGAGACAACACCCAAAAGGAACGTGAAAGTACAAGGTACTTCTTTCGTAACTCCAGTTTAACTTGGACGAGAATATGCGAAGATATTAAAGCTCAGCAAAACGAAGCAAGGAACAAAGCCAGTGAATCGGAGAAAGACAGTGAAGAAAGTCAATCGAAGCAAAAGAGAATAGAACATATAGAGAAAGAGGATCAAAGTTTAATTTTGTATCAAAAAGCAGAGGAAAAGTGTAAAAATAAACTTACAAATAAGCCCAAAAGCAGAACAAAAGAACCAAGTGAAGCGAAGGGTTCCACTTCGAAGTCTGCAAGGAGCAAACAAGAAGAAGAATTCAAAGAGAAGTCTAGAGAACAGTCTGAAGAAAACTTTTGTAGTTCTGATAAATTAAAAAACACTGCAAAGAAAACTGCGGAAAATAATGAAGACGAATCAATAAAGAGCGCTAAAGAACAATGTGTAGATAAGGCGAAAGCAGATAGAAAGAATAGGGAAAAGGTAACAAGAAGCCCCAAGAGAGCAAATAACGCCAAGTTGAGAACAAGTCCAATACAACGGAATCAGCTGAAATCAATTGAGGAGGAAATAAGTATTAGACAAACCGGAGAGTCTGGCTGCCGAGGGACCAATCAGCAGGAGCAGAGCGAGGCGGGTAATCAAGCATATCCCAAGATACAGGTGCGACCGCTGAGCGAGCTGCTGAAGCGGGAAATAATCGCGGTCACCCAGGAGCACCTGCTAGCCAGCCAGGTCGGCGCCTCCAAGGCGCCCCAGCCGGCGGAGATCCAACTGCGTCGCCGGACCGTCAGCAATAACAATGGCGAATTTAGCATCAATGATCGTCTGGCCAGCATGGACAAGGAGGGCCTGAAGAACATCATCAACAACAGCGATACGATATTCAACGAGCACCTGAAGCTGCAGGCGCGACGACGTCTGCGCGAGGAGATCCGGCGCCAACTGAAGGCCATTGAGCTCGAGCAGCCGCGGGATAAGCCGGCCGAGGAGCTGGTCGAGGACGCCATCGTTGAGGCCATCAAGTTGCCGCAGTTCCTGCTGCATGAGATCGAGAAGTGCTTCGGCATAGACACATCGGAGCAACAGGCCGACACGGCTGAGAGCGAGAGCGAATCCCCCAGCCAAGAGGAGGAGGCCACGGACCTGCCTGAGCCCAGCATGGCCAAGGAGAACTCCGCGGACCTGATGCAGCGCCTCAAGGTGGCCGAGCAGTTCAAGGCACTGGCGACCAAAAAGAAGCACAAGCCACAGGCTGCAGGTTGCGTCAGGACAGCGAACAAAACGGAGCTCAAGGACGCACCAAAGAGTTCCACAGCGGACACCTTAAAGGAAGTGGAGATAAAAAGTGAAATTCCCGTGGCATCGCGTAGCCCCAGCAGGGAGAACGCAATTATTGTGGTCAGCTCCTCGGAGGATGAGGCCGAGGATGAGGCTGCGACTGCGGCCGTGGCTGGGCAAAAAGATGACCCGGCCAGCGATCATTCGCAGGAGTCCGCCCGGCGACGCTACCAGCAGAAGCTGGCCAGCGATGCCAGCAACATTGTGGACAGCTTCGAGAAGCTGATCCTGCCGCACCTGAAGGAGTCGCTGGCGGAGCGCTATCGGAGCAGCCACTGCGCCAGCCAGCAGAGCCGCCTGCTGTTCATCTCGTGCGTGGTGACCAGCGCCGAGCACAACTCGCAGAGCTTCACCAAAATCGAGGTGGCCAAAATGCAGCAGAACCTGAAGGCGGCCGACAATCGGCTGGGCATCGAGTTCCTGCTGCGTGAAATCGTCAACGTGGTGAATCTGCAGCAGCAGACGGCGGCGGCGCGTCGCAAGCAGGAGAAGGGGCAGGAGCAGGAGCGGGAGCCGGGGCAGGAGCTGGAGCAGGAGCCGGGGCTGGGGCAGGAAAAGGAGCAGCAGCAGCAGCAGCCGCCTAACGAGCTTAGCGCCGCGTCACCCTCGAAAAGCGCTGAGCTCGCGTCTGGGGCACATCAAAGGGACTGCTGTGCCGAGCCGGCAACCGCGAGTGGCGGCCACTCCCTGATGCCGCCCACGCCGCCGCGCAACGGCACGCCCACGCCGGCCGTGTCGCAGACGCGAGCGCCGCACGTGCTGCCCTTGGGCATGCCCTATGTGGGCCTGGAGGCGCCGCTGCCCGGCAGCTACTCGCCCGGCGAGCCGATGCAGATCCTGCTCATGGGCGACTCGGTGACGCACAGTCTGCTCGAGATCGACCGCCGGCTGTTGGAGAACCAGAATCGGCGCGGCTTCCTCGAGGAGATGATCATGAAGTTCCAGCGCGAGAAGTCCGACCTGGAGCTGCTCAGCCTGGAGCTGCAGAATCGCAAGTTCCTGCTCTTCAACACGATGATCGCCAGGAACCAGGCGACGACAGCGACGCCGCCGTCCACGGTGACGCCCACGAACTCGCCGCCGCCGCCGTCGTCCGCCCCGGCGCCAGTGTTGCCAACCGCGCCGGTGACAACGCTGGCAGCCAGCAAGCGCAAGCTGCGCAAACGTCGCGCCGTCGTCGTGAAGCGCGTGAAGGTCCTGTCCAAGCGCCGGCGGCCGGCCAAACGCTGTCCGGCCAACGCGAGCGAGCGGCCGGAGGAGATCAGCCTGCCTCGGCCCATGGAACAGCCGGCAGGCATCAAGGAGGAGCCGGCGGAGCCCGCTGAGGCGCCCGCGCCGCCCGTGGAGAGCCCCAAGCACAAGCGCCTGACCAGATCTTTAACGGCCTGTGCCGCCCAAGAAATGTTGGCCGTTGTACCGCCGCTGCCGCCGCCACCGCCGCCGCCGGAGCCCTTCGCCAACATGTCGTACGACCTGCCGCGCAGCCTGCTGAAGCCCAATCCGCCGCTGCTGCCGCCGCCGCCGCCACCGCCGCCGTCGGACGACGCTCGCATGGAGAGCGTGGACTATGGCTTCATACCGCTCGGCCGCCTGCACCACATCACCAGCCCCATCACCCAGATTCGCATCTACAAGGTGCACATCATCGCCGCCTCGGAGAACGGGGACGTCTTCATGTTCAACATCGCCAACCACAAGCTGGAGCGCCAGATCACCAAGCACAGCGAGGCCATCACGCACATGTTCCTCTGCGAGAAGGAGTCCTTTCTGTACACCACCTCGCTGGACGGCTTCCTCAAGAAATCCTCACTGGAGGTGCGTCAACCACAAAATCCCAAATTCTCTTTTTACACGGTTTTCAAATAACTCGATTTAAAATCTTAAAATTTTTCTCTTTTTAAACGAATTATTTTGTTTTAAGTTTTTAAATATTCTATGATTTATTTTTGTGCATTTTTGTTCTCTTTTTTGTTCTCTTTTCACATATATAATTTTTAACTACTTTTAAAACAACACGTTTTAAAGTTAAAATTTTTTGATTAATTTTTAAATATTCCTTGAATTTTTTATGCATTTTTTTATGTTCTTTGAATTTCTAAGTTACGGTTAGAGTGTGATTCACCGAATTTCTTTTTTATATTAACGAATTTCTGGTATCACTTTTTCCAAATAATATTTTTTTATATTTTAATTTAGTGTATTTAATGTATGACCTCTAATAAGAATTTTCGAATATTGTTATTGTACCGTTGTGTTGATTTTAGTTGTAAATTCAATCTGCAATTTCTATCGTGTAAAAACAGAACTAGGTGTATTACAATGTGTTCTTTCGTAACGTTCTCGATTCTCAACAGAACCTGGAGCGTGTTATGCAAACAGTGTATCTCAAGGAACCCCTGCAATCCATCGACATCGAGTGGGGCATCGCGTTCATTGGCAGCCGCTGGGGCAACATCTTTACATATAATATAGCGGTGAGTTTCATTTAAATTGAGAACAACCTAAATTTACTGATTTGATATATATTGAATATTTCAAATATCCCAAACATAAAAAAGTGTATAAAATTAAAATTAAAAAAAATAACACTAACCCATGTCAGGCGTGTTAGATGTTAATTCTAATTACTGAACGTGTTTCAATTTGATTTGTTATTGACCAATTTATTGCAAATTAGTTTTTTTGTAATAAGCAGATAAATTCTTGTTGTGAACAAGTTTATGTTGAACAAGTGCAGAAAAATATTCTTTGCAGCATTACTTTCTGACCGATTATAATATATAACGTATAATAATATAACGAATTTAATATTTTATCCCAATCCCTTTCTCAACTATCTCCGCCTCTTTTCTGAGTAGGTAGATCAATTGAGATATATCTTATACAAAATATGTTGCATACCGCAAGGCGTGTATATTTTCCACCGCTACAGCTGTGTGCTCTTTCAAGCTATTTTAGCCATCTCTGTACCAAAATGTCCACCTGGCAGCGCAGAATTTAATTAATGTGCGGCTCATTAAATATTTAGCTGTCAAATAAACACTTGAAATATTCAATTAAAAAGTGAACAACGCGAACTGCGACTATAACTCACACACACACACACTATTGGATGTTGGTGTCCACACCTTTCCCATCAGCGGCAACAAGAGTAACAAGGAAAACAACGAATTGGCATTAAGCAGCCATCGAACGAACCCAATGTCTAGACAATGAAAATCAAATCGAATTTATTTTTTCATTCGCATTTCGCCAGCGATATACGCAAATTGGATGTGGTGCGGTGGTGCAGTGGTGCAATGGTGGGGTGGTGCTGAGCTGGCACTTCATTACAATTTGGCGCTGAGGGCGAAGGCGATAAGTCTTAATTTTTTGGCAGCATTCGATTTATGGCTGCGACGTGCGGATAATTCACGGCCGTTGCCTAAAATTATGCTTCGAGAATTGTTCGTTGAGCATGCAGCAACTGCTGCGGCAACTGTACTTGTGCAGTGGATGCCTTTAGTTATTTACTAAATATTTAACATTACCTAAGCAACAGCCACGCCCCAGTGCAGTTCTATATTGGGCTATAGACCCGACCCGATTCGACCCAGGCACACACACACAGATATATGCATTTGTATACAAGAAGGCGTTGCTTGTTGCAATTGTGCTTAGCTGCTATTGCTTGATATTTTGCTGTGTGTTTTTATTTTGTGTGTGCGTGTGTGTGTGTTGGCTTTGCTGCACGTTGTTTGGCCAAAAACCTAATACATAGCTGTACATAGCCATGGCTGGGGGTTAGTTGCAACAAACAACAGCAAACTGCAGCGCAGGCTGCATCCCCCTCTCAATAGTGTTCTCGCTCGCTCTCTCACACACGCCTGCCCTGCCCTATTGTTGTTTATTTAAGTTTTTATGTGTTCATGTTTAGTTTACCGTATATTTGTGCTGACTCACACTTTCTCGCACACTGCAGCGTTCATTGCCCGTGCGCTCGTGCGCTCTCTCACACTCTCGCCGCTCGGGTCGGCACGACGCGGCTCTGGCAAGCGAAGCGTGCGCCGCTCTTCGCTCCCACTGCGCTGCGCATGTTCTCTTTTCTGGTGCAGTTTGTTGGTGCTGTTGCTGCAGAAGCCGTTAGCATGGGTTAGCTTTGTGTTTCTTGCACTCGTTCGTTAAATTCGACGTCGACGTCGGCAGCAGCAAATAAAATGTTTATATGCTATTTACTCAAAACAATTTTAAATAAAATACAAACTATGTGCTCTCATCATCAGCTCTCCCTCACACTCGCTCTCCTGCTGACCCACACTCTCTCGCGTGCTCTCGCTCGCTCCGTCGTTCGCTCATTGCAGGCAGGGCCTTCCAAGGCGGCTGCAATTGGAATGTCTTCGTGCCTGTCGTTCTCGTTGTCGTTGTTGTTGTTGTTCTTGTGCCTGTTCCTGTTTTTGTTGTTGTGGGTGGCTGGTTGGCTCCTGTTTTGTTGTGTTGTGTCTCTGGAAAATGACGCCGCCTGTCTGTGTGTGAGTGTGCCGACGCTCTTTTCCCATTGGCTGAGTCTGACGAATCGGGTTGGTTGTTTGCCGGCCCCAGCCCCGGCCCCGACGCTGTATGTGTAAGTAACGGTTACTTCGGTGTGTTGCTATTGTTGTTTTGTAGCAACAGCTTCCGACGCAGCAGCAAATTGCAGCGGGCCGTGTGGGTGTGGCAGGCGCACTTGCAACCACTAAATAAACAAAGCAACGCAACGACAAGGACATCGCCAGTTTTTCAAGGATTTCGGGTGCGCCGCCTGCAGTTTTAACTACAGCTTTTGTATTTGTTTGTGTTTTTTCCTCCTTTTCTTGCACTTTGCAGTTGCCAGCGACGCCATCTTGCAAATGCTGCATTCATAACTGTACATAGAAAGATACATAGATAACATACATACATATATACGTATGTAGCTAATAGCTATATAAAACTCTATCTCACTCTTTTTTAATGTTGTTGATTTTATAGTCATTCCATGTACTATATATGTTTGATTCGACTTTTATCTGGGAGTAGGGTGTAGGAGTCGTAGGGTAGACGCATTCATCATGAGGCCAACTTGCGGTACCTCCCATTGTTTGTTTTTGGTTTCGGTTTCTGACAGCTCTTCTAAATGTGGCTAAAATAACTTTGTTTAAACTGGTTTTGAGAAATTCGACAGATATAGTATATTAATGAAATATACTTATGAAGAGTCAAACAATTATTTAGGAAAAAATTTTGAATATGATTAATATATTTTAGGAGGATAAAATATGTTTTACAAAATTTATATCTGTTATACTTTTGCAATGAGAAACATAATTTTGTTTTATAATTAATTTTCCCAACCGATCCTAATCCCAAAAAGTACATGTAGACACGTATGTATTTAAACCTGACAAATATCTAGTCAAAAATTAAGTTATTCTTGGAAAATTTTAAATATTAGTTTTTTTATCTATCAGAATTTTTAAAATCGAAGTTTCTATATGGCAATGTTTTTAGCATAACATAAAACTAACTGCATCAAATCTGACTATTTTGTTTTTGCTCTTTTGCTCTACTCTTTGTTTTTTTTTACCAAACAGCTTACCTTGGAGCACTTTTGTCAATATATAAATTAGCCGCCAAAGTTATAAATCATTGATAAAAAAAAACAAAGAAAAGCTGTTCTTTCTATGTTTTTAACGTATCAGTCTTGAATCGCATTTCAGTTTTTTTGCGATACCGAGCCTATCTTTTGATAGGGTTAACAAAATGGGTCACTGACCATGTTTTGTAATTGAATTGTTTATCAGTTATTGTTCAAAGATTGCAAAAAAGTTAGATCAATAATCGTTGAAATGTTGTCTGAAATATATAAATACAAAATAGTGAAAAATATAATTACTTAAGTTCTCTGAAAAGTCGCTTGTTGGGGTAAATAATTTCGTAAAATTTGATATCAATTAAACTTTAAGGTAAAAGCGCTTAAACTTTCCCATTGAAACTCTTTTATGCACCGTTTTGTAATATTTTTTTTATCATCATTGTTAAAGACGACATTTGGAGATCTTATATAATATTAATAAATACTCACCAAGTCCATGTTGGTAATGATAATATTTTGTGGCATTGCAAAAAAGGTTAAAATTGTAGAATTCACATTATCTGCTAAATAGCTGAGTTTTATAACAAGTGCTAAAAAAGGAATTTGGCAAATGCTGCCAAATTTTTGTAGTTACATCCAAGAAAGTGAGCTTAATATTCGATTTTTCACAAAGAAGTTTTCAATTTCACACACAAAGCTTAAAATTTTAAAGTAAGCTCCTAAAATACTCGGTATGAGACACAAATATAAAACTAAATCGAAAATTATCATCAGACGCTTTTTATTTTATTTTTTATTTGTAATTTACCAAACATTCACCTAAGGCATGCCCGTAATTTTGTTGTAACATCTGGGTTTAACAGGTGTTATCTTAAGAGCTTAAGATTCTGTTGATGTATTTTTGATGCATTAAGAGCAAAACTTGTTTACTTGAGGCACTTTTAAAAAACATCTGTCTGCCATAAATAAATTTTCCGAATCTGTTTTTCCGTTCATCAAACATTACTCAACTTTGTTTTTAAAACTAAGCGTATAATTCTTATTAGTTAACCACATTTTGATAAACCTAAACTTCTAATTAATATAGACATTTTGTAATATTTCCTAAATATACTTGACTACAACATTACAAAAATAAAATTGTGTTGTAATCTTATCCAATTATAGTATAAAACTTACATTCCCAAACTTAGCTCGTTTCTCTAGCCAAATGTCGAAAGCCTTAACTACCAGCATTTCTATATGTATATCTCCATATATTGAAGTTAATCTCAGTCCCACACCAAAAAAGCAAAAAAATTATAGTTATTTTCGAAGTGTCGAAGATTTAAAATACCTTGCAGATAGTACGATCTACTTTTTGCACAAAATTGTATTAACTTACAGCGTAATTATTGCCCAATTTCTTATGATAACTCAAAGATATAGCACAAAGTATAAAAAACTATCTTTGCAGCTAACAGATAAGCTTCATTTTAAAAAATAAATTATTAAAGTTATTTTAAAAACAAAAATCAAAATTTAAAAAAATATTAAAACTAAAAAAGTAAGTAAGGTAAATTTACCGGAAAAGAGTAATTTCGAGTCCTCAATTTAACCCCTTAACTGCATATAAGTTTGTAATCGCCTCTTTGTTAATAATTACCATAACAATATCACGTTCACGTTAAGAAAGAGCTCTTAAAAATCGAATTGAAACTAATTTAAAATTAGCTATCTTATCTAGTGTTTGTTTTTATAAGCAAGGGGCCCGAAGAATGCCGTACAGAAATAGTTTCACCTCCAAATCTATTTATAAAGAGAGAGAAATGCCTTCAATTTATTTTAGTATTTCGTGACGTTGCACAATCGAAATGACAATAAACAGAAATTACAATGCTAAGCACATTTGGCCGGCAAATCGAATTTCGTGGTAATGCGCAACTTTCAAGCAATTGCCGAAGTATTTAGGAGCCAACAAATGCGAGTTGTGCACAACGGGGATGTAGCTCAGATGGTAGAGCGCTCGCTTAGCATGTGAGAGGTACGGGGATCGATGCCCCGCATCTCCAGGATTAACAGAAATTTTTTTACATTTTTTAACTATGAGAAAACAAATACAATGTTTATTTTTTACATTTGCAGGCCAACAAAGTGATGGACATGCCGCTGCTGTCCACCGGGCAGTCCATTATCGCCGTGAAGGCGACCAAGGAGGGCGTGCGTAAGATTATCCTGCTGGGCTGCAAGGGGAACCTAGTGTTCTTGCACGATGCGGGCACGGGCTTGCTGCTGCGTCGCTTCACCGTGCCCGAGGGCCTCAACGTTTACAGTCTGCTCCTGATTGACGGTCACGTCTTTTGCGGCACGCAGAAGAACGAAGTCTTCAAGTTCGACTTTGCCGTGAGTAATATCTCAGGAGTGAATACTTTTTCGAAACTGCAAGTTCTATCTTTTGGCTTCTGCAGAGCGGTTCCATGACCAAAACGCTGAGGTGCGGCAACGGCGCCGTCGCCATGGCCACATATGGAGACACATATCTGCTCATTGGCTGCTACGATGGCTTTATCTACGTGCTGAACAAGGAAACTGGCGTGCAACTGGGCCGCTTCAATGGCCCCGGACGTCTGGTGCTGGCTCTGGCAGTTGCTGGCGATAGGGTAACTATTCCCAGCATCCTTTAAAATTGAATATATATATAATTACATGCATTATTCACGCTCAGGTCGTCACTTCGTCGAAGGACAACTCCTTGGAGATACTGGAAATACCGTCACAATTGTTGAATCTGGATCAGCCAACTTAATGATAAACAATCTAACATTTTAATAGAAATTGTATATTTAGTTGTAGTTCTAAAATGCTCCTTCATAGTTATTTCTGTTAGGAGTTTCTTTTTTACAGTACAGTGCATACTGTACGTATTTACAGTTAATTAAAGCTCTATGTTATTGTGTTGGCGGGCATTATGAATGAAGAATATTTCTTCGCCGCGAGCAAATAACCAAATAAAGAAATTAAAGTGAAAAAAATACATAATGTATGTGTATTTTATGTGGATTGCGGGTAAGGTATACGTAATTCTTAGCATTCGATTTTTAAGGAATTTGCGGCACCCGCACGGGTCGCACATTTGTCTGCATTTGATGGAGCTTCTGGTTGAGCTTGTGGGTGTGATCACGCAAGTAGGCAATCAGATCGGCTTGTTTCTCGAGCAGCTCCGCCGTATCGCCGCCGGGCTGCATTAGGCCCAACGAGCCGCCGGCACGATCAGCGCCACGCAAAACGTCCGGCGCCATCTTAGCCTTGTTGAACTTGCGCACCTTGTCTGTGGAGGCATAACGGATTAACATAACTGTTCGAGATCTAGCCCATGGCCATACGAACCGATGTAGACGCCATGGGTGACCGCGAGCACCAAATTCTCGGCCACATTGAAGGTGGTGACATAGCTAATGGGCGACAGCCAGCCGGCGGCGCAGTGCGTCCAAAACTGATCGCCGTAGTAGTGATGAATCAGCGCCTGAACAGCCAGCAGCATCGAGTTCCACAGCGAGACAATCTGCAGTGGAACGCCCTTTTGCATGTTCGTCTCGCGATGGAAATCATGATAGCCATTCATGCGCAAATCGTCGTGCTGCTTCTTCACACAGTGATCGAAGACCTGAAACGATTGCGATGGGGCTGGTCACAGCGGGGCCACTCATGAATGAAACGCCGTACTCACAAAGGTGATCACCCAGAAGGTGGCGCGCAAGTACAGCATTATAAAGTAGGCCTCGCAGCGGCGATCCTGTGGCATGAGCGCCGCCAGACCAATGCCCACAAACGAAATGATCGACGAGATCAGCAGATGTATGCTAGCAGAAACAATTACACACACAATGAATAAAGTATTTTAATTGACTGGCGCAGCTGATAACGGCGAACGCATCACCCTTTCAAGGTATGATTCATGGCTTCACCGGCATACATACCTAAATGCGGGCACAGTTTTCAGCTTGAAGGAGCCATTGTTGTCCGAGAACAGCACTGGATCGAGTAGTTCGTCCGTATCCTGGGTGTGGGCGTGCGCTCCACCGGTCTGTATAGCTGCGCCTGTTGCTTCGTTATCCATTTTCGGTTGTTCTCTGTGCTATTATCGTTCTCAACTGCGCAGCACCTAACACAAATTCGCTTTGTTTGTTTGTTGTCGGTGCAGCTAGCGATGACACTTAAAAGCGTTGCCAGATCGTTCTTGATATATTTCTATTCGATACGTGCATACATTTAATATCGACATGTATATTTCAAATCTGTCAAATCTATTTTCCAATTAGAATAACTTATTTAATCTGTTTTTCATTAATACAGATACATATGCATATATATTTAATAACATATATTTTACAAGCAATCGATGTCATGCTTCCATCGCAAAATAAATACACTCAAGTTTAAATAAATGTGAGGCTTTTATTAAAGTATTAAAAGTACCGAATACAAATAACTTTTCCAATAAGAACAACTTATTAACTTAATTTGCTCATAATTTAACTATATGTTTTAGTTGTCGCAAAATATATGTATACAAGTAAAATAGGTAAAATAATTAAATGTTATCACTTAATTCAAAATTCGGTGCTAGCTTAAGCCTGTCTATCGCACATGCATTGATATATTTTTATCGATATTACAATTACAGTCCTGAGCAAATTCAACTATTCGAAGGTTTTGTTGTTGCACAAATTCAAATTGTTTTATAAATATCTCTATTTGAAAATAAATAAGGGATATAAATGACTACACCTGCACCACGCCATGTTAGAGATTTGCTGGCATTTGGTACGGACTCGGAAGACGAATACGGTAATACACCGTGCAAGCCGCGGAAAATAAAGGACGCGGATCAAGCGGGTAACCGGAAACTGGAAGCTATGTGAGTTATATGCACAAAAACTGTACGATTGTGCCGCCAACTTGTGTTACTTGCAGCGAGAATTGCAACAAAGAGAATGTGGGCCAGCCGGACAAGCAAATGCCCAGGGATAACAGAGCTGCGCCCTCGGCTCACGGCCTATTGTAAGTGTGCTGGGATCCGGGGAGATCAGGCAATGTCAGACTAAGCTAAAACTAATTTAACATTACAGCCCGAGACGGCGCGCGGAGATGACAATGATGGACTCGGACAGCGAGGATGAGGACCACAATCTAAACTGCGCCATACTCAACGACTCCTTCGTGCTCAGTCCTACGCATGAGCTAACTAGCAGCAACTCCACGGCACCTGCCACAGCGGCGGCTGCGCTGCGGCCCAGCGACTCCAATCTGTCCTTTCTCGGTCGCTTCGGCAACATGGGCATCAATTGCAGCAGCAGCAGCAACAACAATAATTCATACCTTCTGCAAGTGGAGCAGCAGCAACAACAACAGCCGGCACTTAAGAAACCGCCGCCGCTTACGCTGCAATTTATTGCAGAGCAACGCAAAGCCGTGGACAGCGCAACGCCGCTACGTGCCACTCCAGCGGTCGCCTTGAAACCGCAAGCCAAGCCCGAGGCGGAGTTCGTGACGCCGCAGGTGTGCAGCATCGCCAAAACGCAGGGCAAGAGCCGCACGCAGACCAGTCAGAAAGCTCGCAACGATCTGGCAAATGAGTTCCGCTCGCAGAAAGTGCTCTTCCAGACGCCCATGACTGTGAGCCGCGGCGCGCCCTTCACCAGCGACAGTCTCACGTTCTCGCTGTGCGACACCATCAGCGAAAGTCCCGACATGCCCGCTCAGCCACAGCCACAGCCCAGTGTTGAGCCACCCACCAACAGCAAATCGAAGAAGTCCTTGGAAGGCGCCTTTCGTCACGCTGAAAACCTAAAGCCATCGGCAATTGAAATGCCTTCGTCAGTGCCACTGCCTGTGCTCGCATCCGTGCCCGGATCCGCACCCGTCCCTGACAAACCGGATACTGCATCGAAATCAAATTCCAACGTGCTGCAAATCAAGCAGCACGAGTATCTCATGGTTAAAAAGCTTGGCTGCGGTGGCTCGAGCTCTGTCTACTTGGCGCGTCGCAAGGATACGGGCCAGGAGTACGCCCTCAAAGTGGTCGATCTGCAAGCTGATCCGGTTGTCGTCCAGGGATATCTCAACGAAACCAAACTGCTCGAGAAGCTCCAGGGCAACGTTTGCGTTGTCTCACTCTTCGACTAGTGAGTAAAAACTATTTTTAAACTTTCCTTTAATTCCCCATTAAATCATAACAGATACATTTTAGCTGAAAGCCAGAAATATTTGGTATCCTTAAAATGCACGCTTTTCAATATAATTGTTTGATCTTAATTAGAAGAATCATTGTTTTCAATAGCATGCATTGAATAAATTTATATAAAAACAGCAGGACTAAATTAGTCCTGCAAAAACAATTAGACTCTTATGTTCGGTTCTTGAACCAGGTTTTCCATATCAATAAACCTCGTTCTCGGTCAAACCTTGTTTCGTCCCTTCTTTCAAATTTCGAAGAACAATTTATTATTTATAAAATAATTTTGTTTCTTTTGTGAACCGAACCACTGACCATTTTTTTTGGGGTTTAGAGTCCTTGCTGTATGTATGTACATTTTATACCATTATTTTTATACCTAAAGTTATCGCAATATATATTTTTTAAGAAACTTCTAACTTTTGCTTATAAATGTTAATTAGATTCAGTTATTAAAGTATAGGATATAGTTATAAGCCAACTTTCTCATTCGCTAACTTATTTTTAATTTACTTTGATTCTTTCGATTCATAAACTAAAAAGGTAAACTGAATCTGCATATTTAATATGAATTACGCTAATTAATTGAAATAAATTGGTGATCACTGATCGCTTTTTTCCCCGCTTAGCCAACTGTTGCGGCAGGAGTCCAAGCTGTACATGGTCATGGAGAAGGGCGACTGCGACTTAAACAAGATCCTGCAGGGGTTCACGACCAACCTGCCGCTGTACAATCTGATGAACATACTCTATCAAATGCTGCAGGCAGTCAATTATATACACCAGAACGGCGTCATTCACTCGGACTTGAAGCCTGCCAACTTCCTGATGGTCCAGGGTCGCCTGAAGCTGATCGACTTCGGGATTGCCAGCAACATAGCCGTCGACTCGACGAGCATAATCAAGTTCTCCCAGGCGGGCACATTCAACTACATCAGTCCGGAGGCCCTGACCGACATCTCGAGCGGCACGAGTCCCATGCGTGGCAGCAATCAGCCAAAGATAAAGATCTCGACGAAATCGGATGTTTGGTCGCTTGGTTGCATTCTGTATTTGCTGCTCTACCAGAAGACGCCGTTTGGGCACATCAGGAACATAAATGCCAAGATGAGCGCGATCGCCAGCCCCAGCACAAGCATCGAGTATCCGGCTCTACAAATTTACTATCCGATCATGCTACTGCATGTGAGTACATATCATAGACTGGCGGGGAATTTATAGATTAACCTTCTTGTATTCCGCGCAGATGGTCAAGAATTGCCTGCAGCTGAATCCGAAGAAGCGACCCTCTTGCGTTGAACTACTTCAGTATCCATTCCAAATGGTAATACCTTTGCAGAATCTACAATTGGCGTCCAAGCGTTGAGTACAATCATTTTTTAGAATGCCTCCAGTTAGTGTTAAGCTTCAATTATATTTATATGCACATTTAATAAGAATGAAACACAGAAATATAATGCACTGAATTTTCATATGGGTGTGTGTGTATTTAATTCTCGTTTAGCATTAATTATACATCATTAATTGTTATAATGCAGCGCCTAGCTCTTCATCGATACGCCAGCGTTTAATGTTAAATTGATAACAACGCTGTCCTTGCGACCTGTTTTTTGTGTTTTGTTTTTTCTTTTTATTTTGTTTTGTTTTGTGTATTCAATTTGTTTTTGCCTAATTCAACGTTTACTGTAATGCAACAAGTTTTGACATTAATAGCTAATCCGCTTTCCTTTACCATCACCCTCGCACAACAATTTCAACGTCAATGTGGTTGTGTGTGTGTTTGTTTGTAACTTGCGTTTACTTATAAATTAAATTTATGTTTGTTTTTTAATAATTCTTTATATGTATATAAAAATAGTTTTTTTGTTGATTTTTTTATTTATCATATGCTTAATTAAATGTTGCTGTTGTGGGCTAACCATTTGCTCTACTAACATATTTACTGCTGCGGCTACATTGAATACTTTGCGCTGTTTACAAAACGAAACGAACAAAAAACAAAAAATTAAGTTGCACATAAAATTGCTCTAACGGGACAAAGTCTATTACTTATTTGACATTCACAATTGTCGAATAATTTTGTGTAATTTTTTCTATGAGTTTATTAAGTAGTTGCATATCCAAGTAGGCTTTAAATTCAGTTGCTTAACATAATAAAACATATACAAAAATGTTAGCGCGCACTTTTTAGTGGTTTTAAATGCAGGTAAACACAAATAATATAGCATAATATAATATATATATAGATATATATGTATGTATGTGTATAAATAATCAAAATTACAAACAATTTATATATGTGTGTGTGTGTTTGTGTATGCATGTGCAGCAACAGCAGCAATGTGTGGATGTGGGCGTGGTTGCTTCAGTTGCACGCTGCGCCTGCCTAACCAGCATGTCCTGATATCAGCCAAGCAGCTAACAGGTCCATCGCCGGCCGCTGGCCATATACTCATCATTTCGAATAATAATAATTGTTTACTTTTGTTTTGTTTTTACATCGTTTCACATTTAAATGTTGAACATTGCACGAGTTTTGTTTGCTTTTGTTTTTTTTTTATAGTTATGTATATATATATATAATTCTTTAAAGCATTACTTCTCCATTTTCTTTTCTTCTACTGTAAAATGTTAAATGTTGCTGTTGTTGGGCTCGTATATTTCTCTCTCTTTTGTTCCATCTCTTTTGTAGTTGATTTGTTTCAAATATTTGTAATATTAAACTTTAAACTTAATAAATTGTTAGAATTGTTGTTGCTGTGTTTGTTGTTGTTGTGGTTGTTGCTGTTTTTGGAAGTTCGACAAACGTTCTGACTGTTGTCAATTATCGTTGTGGTTCTGCTGTTTTATTAGGCGATCTGTCACGGCAACATTAAATGTCCTGAAATGGCAAAAAATAGAAATTACTTTATACTCAACACATAAAAAATAATAATACATTTTTTATTTGTTCTAACACTTAATTTTCATACTTAATTCCAATTTAAAATGCGAAATGAATTTAGAGGAAAAATCATGATCAACATATCATCAAACATGCAAATCGGTATAGTTTTAAGAAAGTTATGTTAAAATTATTGCCAATTTTGGCAGAACTTTCAAACATGATTTTTGCAAACGATTTTCACGCAAAGGTCTTAAATAATGTAGATAATTTATCTTAAGTTATTTTTAATTATTTAAATTTTGAACAAAATATGGCAATTGGCAACCCAATTTGTAGCAGTGCACCTGAACCCACCTGTTCACCATTGGAGGCATGCTGCTGCAGCTTGGATATGAGCTGCTCCTTTTGACTCACAATACCGCGCCAGTGCTCGTCCTGTTCGCGTGCCCGCTGCTCCAAGTCGACCAGAGTGTTGCTCTGTTACAGAAATAACAGCATTATTATTATTTTTTCATTATCTTGCATTCCCTCTAACTTACCGTCTTGGTGACCAGCTGCGTAAGCTCTTCGTTGCGCTTGCGCAGCTTTAGGTTCTGTGTGTGCAGCTCCTGCTGCTCGGCAGCACCGGCGGAGGATTGGCTATTCGAATTACTATTATTGCTACTAATATTGTTGTGGGTGGTGCTGTTGTGGTCGCCGCTACTGCTGCCGTCGCTGCTGCTGTTTGATTGTGTGGACTTATTACTACTGCTCAGCACCGCCGGCTGCTGCTGCTTGACGTGCGTGGCCAGCACCTGCTCCAGCCACTCCTCGAAGGAGGCGCTCAGTGCGGTGCCCGCGTGCGCCTTGACAGCCTCCGGATACAGTCGCTGGTACAGCTCCCGGATACGCTGCTGTTCAGCCTTTGCTGAGTTGGCCGCGGCGGCAGCGCTCAGCTCGGCTCCATTGGCAGCGGCTGCCTTTTGTTGCTGCTGTTGTTGCTGCTGCTGCTGCTGCAACTGTTTGTGTTGTTGCTGTAAAGTCATGAATAACTAGAAATAGTTAGAAATGGAAATGGAAGATGATAGTTCCAAAAGAAACTCAAATTTATACCTCGCGAAAATAATTTTTAATGAAGATATTGTTCATAAGGCAGCGAGAATTTGCAAAACAATAAGTAAGAAATATAAAAATATAGTGGAGAAGTTGACATTGAAAAGAAGAACTTCCAGAAACTACCTGGAGATTTAATTTAAAAATTCATATTTATGAATTAAACTGTTCTTATTAAAATTACGTTTTGTTAAATATAAACGTTTTGAAATAAGTAAATCAATATTTTATATGAAAATTATTTTATAACTAATTTACAGAAATTATTATATCTTTTAAAAATGAGAAAATCATTTTGCCTGAGGCACTTAAGCCATTAATAACTGCACTAATCTCATTCAGAGCAACAAAAATGGTATAGTATCATTAATCATTAAAATGCTACTGATCAAGTGCAATATTATTTAACACTCAGCTCTGTATTAAGCTAGTTTACGATCAGATTAATTATCTACTACCGTTCATTATTGGTGCAGGCAGGTTTACAAATGCAATTAAAATAGTGTTAAATAAAAAATTAAATTATAATAATTGTTAGGTGCATGCACTTACGCCTAAGCTTTGCGCCGTATTTGTTTTCGTCTTCGCTGTTGTTGCGGTTCTGGCGGTTGCTTCGGCATTTTGCAACGCTTCAATCAACTTCCAATTTTTCATACGAACGTCCTGACGAAACACAAATACGTGGCAATTAGTAATTGAAGAGGGCCAAAGCATAAGGAGAAGCAACAACAAAAGCAACAGAACAGAAGAGAAGTAAAGTGCTAATATTAGTAAACATTTAAAAGCTGGAAAACAATCGATGACAGTATTGATCGTATTCAATAAATATTATGTACATATTTTAAAAGAAGATTCAAAACTAGCTAATATTATTTTATATTTGTGTGTATTATTATTTACATGTACTTTAATTGGGTCAATTAAATTATTATTTATATGTTTTTTATTCTGCCTGATTTGCATATTTTTTATACTTCTAAAGAATTATATTTTATATATCTTAAGCACTTGCTTTAATATGGAGATTGAAATGTAAACTATTTAGAAATTGTAGGTATCTTTTACCACAGCTGATCACAGATAAACACAAGAACATTGCAGCCGGATATAACCGACTGCGCAATACTCCTTCACAGAATAATAACAGTGTAAAACAGTCGTAAACTGTCTTGATTATTTTTATTTTAGGTTAAAAGTTTAAAAGGGTGGGAGATATGTATATTAGCGGTTTACCCGCCCCTAAGATTTGATCTATTTGCCACGCCCACAGTGGGCGTATCCAACAAAAATTTGTGCGATCGTTAGGGGTGGTCATTAGTAATATATCTGAGAAATTGCATGTATCTAGCTTTAAAACTGAGGCAGATATATACATTTATACAAGAGGATATATTTCAAATTTCAGGTCTCTGGGTTTACGCTTCGTGTAAAAACTGTCTTCTTTAAATCTGTGTACAAATAATATATAAATAAGGTTCAGTAATTGGAACGAATATATATAAATAAAATTCCTTATTTAAAGAAACGTGATTGCAATTGCATGAAATTGAGTTTTTTATAGAAATCGATAGTGAGATCTTGAGTTCTCCAGCGTGGTCGAGATAGAGATCGCTGTACTTACATTATTCTTGTCGCGCTGCTCCTGGAGCTGTTGCTCCAGCTGGCGCTCCTTGTCCTGCAGCTGCTCGGCGCGCTGTTGCGCCTGCTCCAGCTGGGTGCGCAGGGCGGTATTCTGTTGCTGTTGGGTGGCCTGGGCGTCGTTCAGGGTGCGGACCTCGGCCTGCAGCGTGGTCAGCGCGTCCGACTGGGCCTGGGCCTGCTCCGTCTGCTGGGCAGAGGCCTGCATGGCCTGGCAGTTGGCCTGGCTGAGCTGCTGGCTGAGGCTGGCATTGGTGGCCTCGAGGGAGGCCGACTGCTGGCGCAGCTCCCGCAGTTCTGCGTTGTAGACGCGCGTGAGCTCGCCCTCGGAGTGCGCCAGGTCGGCCTTGGCGGACTCCATGGCGTTGTTCAGATTGCGCAGCTCCAGCTTCAGTTCGGCGTTCTCCGTCTCGAGCTGCTTGCGCTGCTCCAGCTCGAAGACGCTGTTGTTGAGGCGCGCCTCCAGCTCGTCGCGCTGCTGTTCCAGCGCGATCAGCTGCTGGGCCTGCTGCTGGATGAGCTCGTTCTTCTGCTGGGCCTCGGCGTTTACGAAGCTGGTCATGTCGGCGATGACCTTCTCCTTGTGGGCGAGGTCCTGCTGCAGGCGCTGCAGCTGCGGCAGCAGATCCTGCGAGCTGGCCTGCTTCTCGTGCAACAGCTTCGCCTGGAACTGTTGGCGCTCCAGCGCCAGCTTCTCGTTGGCGCTAGTCAGCTCCTGATTGAGCGCGGCGAGCTCCTGATCTTTGCTCAGCAGCTTCTCGTTGTACGCCTGGCTGCGACTATGGATCTGGGCGCGCTCCGTGTTAATCTCCTGGCGCAGTTCACGCAGCTTCGCCTGAATGCCGCTCGACGCCTCCTGCTCCTCGGCCAGCTGCTTCTCGCGCTCCTCCAGCTGGCGCTTCAGCTTCTGGCATATATCGTCCGACCATTCGCCATGGTTCGCCGGCATATCCTGCTGCTTGTTCAGCAGATAGTCAATGAGTATTTGTATCTCGGAACGATTCAGCTCGGCGCGCCCAAACACGTTCATCAGCGCCGAGACGCCGATGGTCTGATGCTCGGCGAGTCTGTCCAGCGCCTGGACGAGATCCTTGGCGGCCAGGGTCGTCTCCTTCTGCTTCCTGCCCGCATGCTGCTGCTGCTGCTGCTGCCCCTGCTGCTTGTTCTTGTTCACATTGTTTTGCTGCAGCTTGGGAGAGCCGCTCGCCTGCTGCTGCTTGAGCACGGTCTGCTTGGGCACGTGCGGCACCTCCGCGTGCTGCTCCATGGCGGCGTTGAGCACCGCCACCAGAGCCGTGGACTTCTCCTTTTTGGCGGAGCCGCCGTTCTTCTTTGGCGCCGGCTGTTGCTTGTCCTCCTTGCGCTCCTTCTGCTCCTGCTTCTTCAGCTCGAGCACATCCTTGGGCACGCGCACCTCAAAGTTATTCAGCGTGGGCGTCTCCTCCACTGGCGTCGGCCGCACCGAGACGGCGTCGTTCTTGTTCACTAGAATGCCCACAGCTGCCTTAGGTCCGGTGGCGCCATTCCGCTTGTCCTTCTTGCCCTTCTTGTTGGGGTTGCTGGGCTGGTTCTCCTTCTCGGCGTTGCTGACCCGACGCTGCTGCTCGTTTAAGATCTCTGGATCGGGCTCGAATTCCACATGCTGCTTGGACAAACCGGGCTGGGCGGCCTCCTCCTCGAGCCCCACCGAGCCCTGCCCCTCGGAGTGTCCATCGGAAAAGTCGTCTTGCTCCTCCTGCTCATTGTCATTGCTGGCATTGTCCTTCTGCTGTTCGCGCTGTCGCTGCTTCTTCTCGCGCTTCAGCTCCTTCTTCTTCGGCTTGCGCTGCGACGCCGCATTCCCGCCGCTCTTGTTCTGCGCATACAGATTGGCGCTCAGGGCCCGCTGTTCGGCGACCACCTCCTCGAACGTCTTCCGCCTGAAGATCTTGTTGATGAACAGAAACGACAGCAGCGATGCGCCGAACACACAACCAATGACAATCAGTATGTGAAAATCCATATTTGCATAATTTGCCGGCAGCTGTCGGTATTTGTGAAAACAGCGCTGATCTTTTTCTGATGTGGGTTACTGTAACAAACAAATTTATAGTAGTAAGGTAAAAAACGATGCTAAATTAAAAAAAAAAGTCGTGACCGCTTCGATCTTGAGAGTAAGTCATCAGAAAACTATCTGCCAAATTTGGTGACTACCTCTAAAAGATTTCACGATTTGCCACGTCCTTTATCACTTTATCTGACGCAGGTATGCACGAGTATATATTCCAAGTTTCAAGTCAGCTTCAATAGCGACAAAAAAAATTGCGCAAATCAAAAATATTCTCTCTTCACTTAATGAACGAGTATAAATATTGCAGTTTGTTATATGCATGAACAATTACCTATATTAAATTATTTTCATATAGATAACATCAAAAATCCAATCATTTTACATCATGTGTTGAATGTTTTGAAATTTTTTAGTAAACCATATTTATATAATTATTTTTACCTGCTCCAATTTGAAGCGGAACTAATTTACCTATACCTTGTCAATTTAGTTATATTTTCCGTAAAATAAGTAATCTAGGCATGATATAGTTCGCTTTTAATAAATCGGGATATCTTTTACTGCAGTGAATTTTCCATACATTTTTAAGAGTTATTCCTTATAAGTTTAACAAATAAAGTTCATTTTTGGGTTTTGTGTGAGTAAAAGGAGCTGGGTCCAAGATACCCAACTTGGTTTCTAATAAAAAGTTGGCATGACCATGAAATGTTAAGGCTAAGGAAAGCGAATTTCAAAAGTCAAGAGGTCGTCTTTCTCGACAACTCATTATATACTGCCTTTTTCTATATAAACACATATACATATATGTATATACATATATTTATTTTTTGCGCACTTTATCACCAAGAGCTTTTTTTCGATGACGACTGGCTTTGCAATTAGTGAATGACCGTTGACGCTGCTGTTCGACAAATTTCAGTTTGAACATAAAGCAAAACCAATTATAATCGTCATTCACTTGAAAATTACATGCCTGTGTATTGGTGCGTGTGCCGGGAAGGAATGGGCACGTATGCACATGTATACGTGCTTATCAGCTTGCCGGCCGGTGGATGATACTAAAATACACAATTGTTATCGCCTTTGCTGTTTTTTTTCTGACGTGTTGTAAATATAAATGGACTTGTTTATATCGTGTGTTGTTTATTATGCTTTTGTAACGTACTCCAGATAATAGTTGCACTTCATACTGTATATGAATGTATGTTTACATGCACTTGTGGTCAGTGTTGGAATATTCCAGACTAGGATCGATGCCAGGTATCGATAAGTACAAGCCTGTTTTGTCTATCGATTGACAGACCTTAGTTCCAAGAATTTCGCGAAAATGAGCACGGCGACTTCTTTTTCACTGCCTGCTAATCACAAAGGAGACTTAGAAATTTACTTATTTAATTGATTTTCTGGCAGATACAAGCATCAAAAGCTGCATAATTTAAAAACACCAAAAAAAATTTCAAAAAGACTTGCAAATGTAACAGGAAATTCCTCCACACACAGAAACAGCACTTGATCACGCACACGTATGCAAAATATTGAAAAGCACTCACTAAAGCAGAATTGTGGGATCTTCTACGCTTCTTTTCGAAAGAGCGCTTGAAAGCCTCTTGTGCAGAGCGCTAAATGGACACAACACGAATGACACAAGGTGGCGGCCATCAGCGACAACGATGAGGCTGACGCTAAAGCTCAGTCCAGCTTAGAGCTCTCTTGTTCTCTTGCTTTATCTCTCGCTCGCTCACACAAACGGCTCTGACGCATACAGTTAGAACTTGAAATTTCAAGTCTGCTCCATAAGCTCTGTTTGCTGCTGCTTCTTAGTTGCGTTGGCGCTCGTTGAAGAATTCACAAATTGCAAATTCAATTCAAGGTTGTTGCTCTCGCTCAGCAAGCAACTGGCTCGAATCAGCGTCATGTTCTTTGTCTGACTCAGGTTTGCTATATACTATTGGCTGAAGAATTTGAGAAGCTCAAAGTTAACAATTTGCAGCTTACATATACATTTGAGTACTGCATGTATAAGAGTATACGATTTAGAATTGGTGGGTATTTGGGTATATACTTCACGTACATGTGTTTTCTTCTTTTATTTCTTATGTATATGTGTATATTTTGACTTTCTTTCCCCCACTATCTTGTATAAATATTGTCTTATTCAAGTTAATTTTGATGACTGCGCTATTATTGACGCAAAGTGTTAACTGATAGCGATTTGTCATAAGCTACGATTGGACGAACCCAGAGTTATTGTGACGTCGACTCTGCTGGTTGGCTCAATGATGATGCTATTGGACTTAAACATTTAACAGCTCTGCGCTAAATAAAAGCCAGTCAAAGCGATTTTGCTGGCTGCGGCTCTTTTCAGCTACACACTTCAATGAAGGCGGCATTTCATCGAGCGTCCAGCGGCCGTGAAGAAGAAACTACAAATAAAAGCCGGTAAAGGTCATCAACCGGAAGAGCGCCGCTGCGGAATGTGCTCAAATGTGTTCGTACACACATGCAAACGTCTGTATGTGTTACAAGTCAAAGCCTGCTGCGGCTTCTGGTAGAGTTGTATGAAATTGTTCTAAATAAGTTCGCTTGAACTACTAATTTATTCTTATTAATCCTAATATAATACAATACATTTAAAATGCAGATATATAATTTTTTTAATAGTTAACATATAACGGGAGTTTTTACCAAATTAAATAACCAAAAGTTATCTATATTTGTACGAGACTAACAAAAGGCTATGGCACGCAAGAGCTCAAAATTGCAACGAACGAACTGAATGAACGATTCGTTAGTTCAATAAAAAGTGAACGACTGACTAAACTCTGTCTTTAAATTGAACTACGTTGTACAACCCTAGCTGCTGGCACAGCTATGAGAATTATCATCAGCAAAACCAACACAATTGCAACAAGTACATATTCATCCGTATGTTTGTGTGTGTCTCGATAATTATGTATGTTTATGGCTGAGTCGTTTGCTAAATTTACTGCTGGCCTGGTTACAACCGACGCCAACTGCAAATTTGGCCCAATTCGGTTGTTGTTGTTGTTGTTCAATTAGTTGGAAAAGCTGCCGCAGCCCATATGGAATTTTTTCACTCACACCAAATTGCTGTAACGGTAACGGTGCAAGTGCTCGGCACTCTCTCTTCTCAGATGCACACACTCTCATTCAATGTTTTTCGTTTTTGTTTTCTTGCTCGTTGTCTTTGTTTTATGTTATTCATAAATGCAATTTTGCTTTTGCTATTTTTGATAGTCAGGCCGCAACGGGCAAGCGATAATTTTAGAAAGTTCTCGCGAGTTATTTATTTATGTTTATGCAACATGCAATGTGTTTTTAAGTGCGCTTTAATAAAGAGAGCGTGCGATTCGGAGAGTGTTCCGTGGGAGCAGCAAGTTCGTCGTTCTTCTCATGCTCCCTTCCTCTTAGGTAGGTCACAATAATCTGTCAGCGGATGATGGCGCGTTTTACATGACTCACTCAATACTTCTAACTAAAAATAAGTGGAATACTTGATGTCTTTCAATGATTATTTATTGAGCTGTTATCAATAATTATAAAGAAAACAGAATTTAGCGCTTATTGCATGAATGAAATGTACATCCTCTATTTTTGAGCTTTTGCTTTTGAATATGCCAGCTAAATGCACTCTGCTTTTTTGCGCGATTATCACTCAAGTGAGAGGCTGAGTGCGAATGGAAGGGAGGGGAGCAGAGAGCAGGACGTTTGTCTGCCAGCAATGTGTAAGTGTCAAAAGAAATGACCAATACAAGAGCAAATAGACACAAGTATGTGTGCGACAAATAGGGGCCAACACATCAATTATGTTTATATCTTGTTTGATAAAATCGCAACAAAGGCACACACACAGGACAGACAGATATACGACCGGGAATCCGTTAGACAACGCCACACAAGTTCTTGGCAAATCAAATAAAGAAAATAAATAAATTTTTGTCAGCTGCTGCCCGGTGGGTTTTCATTATTTATTTTGCAGTTTAAATTAATTAGATTCAAGTGAAAGTACGTATGGGAAAAATACTCAACGTGGCTTATTAAGTGCCTAATTGGCGAGACGGAAAAAAAGAATCATTCGAAATCTATGTAAAGCATACACTCTTACATATGTATATGTATATGTGTGTTATATATATATATATATATATATGTATATGCCTGCCAAGTGACCTAAACCCGATTTTGCGTGTGCGGCTGTTTGTCTTCGTCTTTCGTTTGATAGATGTGGAGCAGCCAACCACCTACACACACATACAAACATAGAAAACGAAGTGTTGGTCTTGATTAAAGCGGGGGCGTGGAGAGCCAGCAGAGATCTATGCAAAAGGGCGAATACGCAAAACTCAAGACAAAAGGGCGTCGCTGCCGCTGTCGTCGATGTCACGCAAAAACAACAAATGCACTGCACTTAACACACACACATATACACAGGTCGGGCAGTCGGAGATAGACCTGCTTTTTTATGCAATTACCGTTGCGTTTTTTTCTACACTTCCAACTTCTTGCAACGTCAACAATTTACAACATTTTCACATTAAAATCACAGCAGTATTTCTGCCTCAACACACACACATACACGTGCACAAATTACATGCATGCAGTTTTTGCTGTTGGGACCATCCGCCATTTGCAAGCCAGTGTTGTAAACGTGTGTGTGTGTGTGCTTGCATGTGTGAGTGTAGCGTTGTCGCGTCGGCAATTTTTTCATTTTCGGCATAAATTTTCACCTGCATTTCCCCACGCTTTTACATAATGCTAACTTTTAAAACTTAGACAATTCCAATGTGCATTGAAACTTACAATTTTTTGAGTTGGAGTTAGTGTTAATAATCAACTTAAAACATTGAAATTAAGGATTTTCTTCCACTCGTGTTTGTATTATTGCTTTGCGTTTGTTTCACTGCAAAGTGTGGCGGTCGGCATCGTATGGTCGATAGAATGCGGTGGTCTGGCGATTAATTGGCAGTGCAACGCTAAGTGCAGGACCACTGTGATCACATTGCATGTAAATAACTGATAGCATTTTCTGATTAAATTATAACAGGGTGCTCATTTATATGATAACCAAAGAAAAACTAAATGGTTTGTGGTTAGTAACAGATAATTGTTTTTTTTTTAAAACTTTTAACGTTTTTATGAACAGGAAAGTTAATAGTTTTTCATGGATCATTAAACGACTAGACCAATGAAGAATATTACAGAATATTTTGGAAATTGAAACTGTCAAGGGACTCACTGAATTGACTCGAAAATACTAAATAAATACTATTCAGAAAAGTAGTTCGTTCATTAAGCTTAGTGAGACGTTTGAACCAACTTCGACATAACTGTTCAGAAAGGCAACAGAAAAACAATACCAAAAATACAAACCTCCGGAAACAATGATTGGAAAATTAACAGCTTGGTACCGCGACAATGTTTCGGAATCCGCTGACTGCGTTGCTTGTCGACTAATTAGCGGTTTCGGTATGATGGGCATTGGAGCTTTTCTGCTCGCACAGGCAAAGCGCCGGCGCTCACCTGTGGAACACTACGCCATCAAAAGTATTGCGGCAGGTGCGTATAATGCAGATGTAACAATTGGCAACAATTTAATTCTACCGCTCCAAGCAGTTGCTGGTGTTCTGGGCGTGGCACGCTTGGCAGATGCGAACTTCCTGAAAGCAAAGGCGGAGCCAACAAAGGAACAGAAAAAAATCACAGGAGACCATCCGTTTTTTAAGCGCTGATCTCATTTGATTATAAACGTATTAGTTAAATTTAGTTTGTTCATTACAATTATGCTTGTATAAAGAGATGTATCCCGCATCAGCGTCCCACCTTGCCCAGCTTGGTGTCAGTCTTTGGATTTGCGGTTATGTTCTGCACCGAGACAATCGTTTCGTTAATGTGCGTTTGCAGCTGGCGCAGGCTTTGTATTTGAAGAAGCCGCAAGATGCGCATGGGATAATCCAGCGCAGGATCGCTGCCGGAAACGATATCGTTGCCCTTCTCAAAGGGGAATGGTGTGCCGGTAATCGCCTTTCGATTCTTGGCTCCCGGCCCAAGGCGCTCGTGGACAATGCGACTAATGGCCTCCAATTGGAGCAAATGATTGGGATGATGGGGCACTTTCAGTTTTGTGGCCAGCACGCGCACACCCTCAATGAATTCCTTATCCTGAACTATTTCAGTTAGATTGTTTAGTTTAGTTATAGTATTAAGCGTAAAAAACTCACCATTGATCTTGCCATCAAATATGGTTTGAAGTTTCTGTTGTGATTGTTCGCCGTTCTTCTTTGGGATATCAGAGTCCCCCTGCCCTTTGATCGATTCGTATTGTCCTGGATCGTCGAGAAATTCGAGCCGTATTGCATATCCCACCATCCAGGTGAGCTGTTCCACCTGTGCTTCGTATGGGGGCATGTTCAAGTCGACGCGGTACTTCTTATAACCCTCTTCCCACACCTGCACGTCATCCAAATTGCGCAATTTCTCACGATCCTCGATCGTATAATGACGAATCTTTTGGTCTTCTAACCACAGTACTGTGCTTGCAAACTGCTTGCGACCTGGATATGTGTGGGGGTTTAAGTTAGCTTCAACTCGATATTGGATGGTGCATTCTATACTCACTGCTTACTGCCACATCGCTGGGCGTTGGATGACCTAAGGCCTCGAGCTTAAGCTTCAGCATTATTTTTTCCCGCAGCTTTTTATAGACAAATTACAAATTAACTAAATTCGGCTTGCAGACCGGCTACCAGTAAATAAAACGAGTGACCATTTATTTTGCTGCACAGCATATGTTCACACTGTCAAACAGCACACTTTTATCGATTAAATTGGACTGAGTGTTGTACACCGAAGTTAAATTTTTCTTGAAGTAACAAATTGAACGCTTCGTTTATTTAAGTTTCTGTTAATATCGTTTAATATAGTTAAATTACAGATGTGACATAATATTAACAACTGATGCATTAAAAAAAGGATTATTGTTCTTTACAATCACAATCAAACGAGCAAACAATAATTGGTTCGTTCGTTTAGTTAAGTGAGTAGTTCAATCGAACTTGTTCACGACAATTCGAAGCACCTTTATGTGCCTTATGTTCAATCAGCTTTAAATTGTTATTTTTATTGTTTTTACAATGACCGGCGATGTAAACGAACCACAGCTGGCGTATATATCCGATCAAGTGAAGCTGTGTATGCTGCCTGGCCTCAACCAGGATCTCGATGATGTGCAAGTGCAGTCGGCTCATTTCGAGAGCTATCATTCCGTGCTCAAACAAGAGCTGCCCAATTTGTACGATATTCTGCAGAAAAATGAGGATGTTATATTGAATGGTGTCTCAGGCCAAGAGGTTTGCTTGCAGATAACCTACAGTTAATGCTTATCCATTCAAATGCTTGTTTTAGCTGCGGGCACAGCTTGTCTTGTTGCTTTGTGAATTGACCGCATCAGGGACGATTTACAGGCTGCAAGGCGAGGCCGAACATCTGCTTCAAAATGCCCATCAACTCCTAAGAAAACTTGCGTCCCACTGTCAACGGGCTGAGGAAGCGCATATATTCAAATATTACCAGCAGAAGCTGCACAAGGATTCTTGGAAGCGTCACCTTGGCGCGGTGCATGGCTACGTCAGATACTTGGAGGTAAATGATTCCAATCGAATATGTCCACTACTATAACCACTTCAATTACAGCATCGTTACGTTGGCGATGTCAAGATGTCCACACAAATGCTAACATTCAGCGTAGCCGTGGGCCTCAACGTGCGCGAGTGCTTTCAATCGGAGTACAAACAGCTTGGGGTCCGAATCTTTGCACATATGTTGAAACATGGCGTAAGACAGAAATCGGCTCTCTGTATACCGCATATGCTCACTAAGCTATTTCCATACAGCGCCCGGCTGATATTCAGCAGCTAAACTTACAAGGCGTCATCTACGAACACATCCTGAGGGAAGCGCACAGCCTGGACGCAGTCGACGCTACAACTGAGAATTGGGATTGTCTGTGCCTGTGTCTGGACCATTTCACTGAACTGGATGCCTTTGCGGTAGTTAAGCATAACTATATTTAATTTTCAACTTGTACGTAGCCAATTACTGTTACAGTGGAATCAGTGCGATGATATGCTCGAGCGCCTTATACAAAACGTGTCGCTGGCGTCCAATGCCGCAATGTCAATTTGCCTGCTGCATTTTATAACAAAACTTGGCTATTACTTCGCTATAAATAGGGACGAAATCAGTGCAGCGTTGGCCACAGATTTCACACAGCCCAATCAAATGGAAGCCTGCCTCGAGGTTTGCGCTTCGCTCAACGTTTGCACCAACTATCGCTGGGCCAAAAGCATCCTGCAAATGCTTGTGCTGGAGTCCGAGAAGTTGCTGCACAGCGCTGATATATCCGCTCAGATGCTCGTCGCCTTGCAGCGCTGCTATTTGGTGTGCGTGTTGCCAATTCCTCTGCCAGCTCTGCACCTGCATCTGCGGGAATTCTACGCCAAGTTTGTAGCTGTGCTAATGGAGAGCCTTGCCGTGCATGGAAAGAAGCAACCAGTGCTCAAGGTTTGTTGCTGCAAAGCTATTTATACCCTGTAAATATTTGTGGTTGGGAACAAACAGTATAATTTAGTTAAGAGTATATATTTTGCCTACCACAGAGACTTTATATTTGTCATTTAGGCTCTTCTATTCAACTATCTAGTCGGGCACTTAAACTAGAGTAGACTTACTTGTCCCATTAAAAACGGGTAAAAAGGGTATAATGGTTTTGTGCAAATGTATGTAACAGGCAGAATGTAGTATCTCAAACCCCATAAAGTATATATATTCTTGATCAGGACGACAAGCTGAGTCAATCTAGCCCTGTCCGTCTGTATGAACGCAGCGTTCTCGGAAACTACAAAACCTAGGGACTCAAACTAAACGACTATAGATTCTGTAATACAATACGCTATATGAGTTTATCATTTTTTGTCCATATTTTGCACCGTTTCATTAATATCGATAAAAATTTTATAGATTTAAGGTTTTTTTTCTTAGTTTTCTTAGCACATCTCCTAGACTATACGAACTAGAGCCACCAAATTTGGTTCGACATGTGCGCGAGAAGCATACGCAGCTTACGAATTTTTCGCCCCATATCTAAAAGAAAACGCAATTTAAATACTACAGATTTGGGCTTTGGTTTGTACATAGATTTGAATGCTCTTATTACGTAGTAAAAATTTCATTAAGATCATGCTCTTAGCTTAAAAGTTTTTTTATTTATAATATAGTTTCCAGTAATTTAGGGGGTGCCAAGCGCAGCGGCTGAGAAACGCACTGCCTGCGGCGTGAGTTTGTCTGTGTGCGTGTGTTTTTCCGTATGTGTGTATGAATGCAAGGGGCTTGAAATGTATGTGAAGACAGGGCTCAGGTAAAGACAATATAAATACTGTTTATATTGTCTTTGGTTCAGGGTATCCCTATTCGGGTACTACCGACTAGAGCCCCTTACTTGTTATGATTCTACCTTTTTTTGTATTCCACAGCTAACACAGCAGTTTATTCAAATCTTTATTTATCAACTTAAAATCCGCTCACCCGAACAACAAGCTCTGGGCAATCTGAAGGAGTACGAAACTGCGCTAGAGAATCTACAGAGTGTTATTGCAAAATAAAGCCAAACATTTGTATTTATAGATTGTGGAAAACCCATAGTTAATGAATTAATTGTGTAACATCTTAATAAGAACTTTTGCGGCAAGATATTGTCTTTGTTTACGTCAAATAATTTATTTAAGAAATCACTGGTTTTGTTTGTCGGTTCGAATCAATGTGTTGCCTTTAAGTTTACTTATTTCATATTAATAAAACATGGTTTTGATGCGAAATTAAAAGATTCAAACGCAAAAGGAAAATCTTTGTAATATTTAAAACAAAATATACCGTTTTCTGTTGATTCCTTTGTTATAAATATCTTCGTTGGTCGCTTTTTTAAATACCGTGCGATTTCGCTGCATTTCGTCTTAAGTGTGACCGCGTCGACTAAAGTCAAAATACCCTAACAGGAACTAGTTCGAACTGAACTTTAGTTCCCAAAAAAGTGACATTGTTACTTTCTGGACAGCTGTTGAATAAATAGTAGGCGCTGAAATTGTTGTCGCTGCACGTGTTAAATTCTTGAAGTGCATTATTCGCACTTGAATTAAAATTATGGCGCTGCTAACTGGAAAGAGGGCCAAGGAGGAGCCGCAAGACGCGGCCGCATCCTCGGGCAGCTCAGACGAGTGCGAAGTCGCCGAGTACAACAACGAGGGCAATCCCGCCTGGGCGAACGCCATCCGCAAGGTGCTCGAGGCACCCACGCCGGCGAACTCCACGCGTGTGGTGCTTTCGCGCGCCAAGAAGTTCAAAAGCAAGAGTGCTGAGAGCGGTCAGAAGGGCAAAAAGAAGGACTACGACTTTGAGATCGATGGGGCCGAGGTGGAGCCAAAGAAAGCGAAGGAAGCCAAGCCAAAAGTGTCCGCACTGGATGCACAGCTGACGCGGCAGCAGCGCAAGAATGTGCCGCTGCAGTTGCGCGTCAAGCCCAGCTTCCGGGACCTGGAGCGCGAGCGCAACCTGCGCAAGGTGGCCACACGCGGCACGGTGCAGTTCTTCAATGCGGTGCGCATCCAGCAGAAGAGTCTGCAGCAGCAGCTGGCCGAGGCCGGGCCGCTGGACAGTCGTCAGGATGCGGTGCTCAACAACATTGACAAGCGCAAGTTCCTGGACGTACTGATGAGCGGCAAACGCGCCAAGTCCGCCGCCATAGACAATGCGGTCAAGAAGGAGGAGCCCGCATCAGAGACTGACGAGGAGGAGGAGGAGCCTACGGATGATGAAGCGCCGTCAGCTGCGGTCAACAAAAAGAAGTCCGAGTGGAATGTGCTGCGCGAGGACTTCATGACCAACAAGAAAATCAAGCACTGGGATGAAGAAGACGAGGAGGAACTGGAGGGCAGCAACGCTGATGAGAACAGCGGCGATGAGAGCGACGATTAGCTTAAGATTCCTATGTTAGTTCTAGTTTTTAATAAAATTAGCTTCCACAATACATAATTAGTTGACCATCTCCGCGTTGGAGGTCATGTAAATGCCAACAATCAATCCAAAGAGTCCAATAGCCGATCCAAAGATCTCCACAATCAGAATCTTGACGAACAGAGCCGCATTGGCGGCATCCGAGAGCGCTGCGCCGGAGCCCACGAGGCCCACGCAAATGCCACATGCGAGATTGACGAGGCCAACGGAGAGGCCGGCGCCGAACGTTGCGAATCCCGTGAACATGTTTCTGGTCATGATTTTCCGGTTGTTGAGCACGTGGTGCATCACATAGGTCTGCAGATTGCCCGAGAATACAATCGAGCTGATTAAGCCGTAGATGGCCACGGCCTCGCAAAAAATAACGGATATTAGATTCTTGGTTCGAATGCGCGGTGAGCGGACGCCACCTCCAACCACGCTCGTGCCGGTCGTGTAGATGCCCATGGCCGAGCCGACGACGGACAGTGAAACACAGAGTCCAACGCCGAGGCCAGCCCACATGTGCGGATTGCTTGTGTAGAGAAACCAGCTAAGACCGGCACGCTCGCCCAGTCCACTCATGACATGCGACAGAACAAAGCCGATGAAACAGGCAATAAAGACGCCAAAGAATGCAATCATTATAAGGCGAATACCCATTTTTGATCTTTTACGTTTTGTCTAAAAATTCCGTCAACGAATAATGAATAAACGAGTTTCAAACTCGCTGTCAACGAAATGCTGCTCAGATTTATCAAAAGGGAACCAAGTTCACTTGAAATATTTGAATTTGGCGCCACTTCCATTGAACGCTGACAGCTGTACGAGCCTGCGACATTACGAGTTTATTTTGGTGCTGCCAACTCGATGCGTGCTGGAATTTCTAATGTTAAGCATTTTTTCAACTAAAGAATATTTTTCATTTGCGAGCCTATGACGTCACAAGTTTATTTTCGTGCTGCCAACTTGATGCGCGCCGGAATTTCAAATGTAACGCCTCGTTTGAACTGACAAATATTTTCATTTTTAAACGCCTGACAGTTGTGCAAACCTGTGACATTACAGTTCCTTTTGGTGCTGCGAACCCGATGGGCGCCGAAATTTCAAATTAAACGAGTCACTTGAACGATTGCTTTTTATTTTTTTTTTTGTTTGTGCTTTAAGCACCACGATGGTTGCTGGTTGGTATATTGTATTGACAAGATACAAAGGTGTACGAAGATCTGTTTTGGTTTGTTTTACTTTTAACGATTCGATTTGGCCACGCGCTCCAGTTCATCCTTCTTCTTGATGGCATACGAATTGGACGAGCCCTTGGCCGCGTTAATCATCTCATCGGCCAAACACTCGGCGATGGTTTTGATATTGCGAAAAGCTGCCTCACGTGCCCCAGTGCAAATCAGCCAAATAGCCTGCAAAAAAAGAAGTGCAAATTGATGTCTTTTTGGCGTTCGGTTAGTGTTGTCAAATGCGTGTAGCCTTGCCTGATTGACACGACGCAATGGCGAAACGTCAACGGCCTGGCGACGAACGGTGCCAGCGCGTCCGATGCGCGTCGAGTCCTCGCGCGGACCCGCGTTCACAATGGCGTTCACTGTGACCTGCAGCGGATTTTCTGCGGTCAGCAAGTGTATTATTTCGAACGCGTGCTTGACAATGCGACAGGCGAGCAGTTTCTTGCCATTGCTGCGACCCTTCATCATCAGGCCGCACGTCAAGCGCTCCACAATGGGGCACTGGGCCTTGCGAAAACGCTTGGCCGCATAACGGCCGGCCGAGTGCGGCAAGTAGCGTGCGAACTTCTCCTTGACGGCAATATAGTCCTGCAGCGAAATGTCACTGATGGTAATATCATCGCAGCTCCAGCGACCAAATATTTTTATCTCCGGCCACTCGGCCGTGCCAGCCTGCTCGTTTAGTCCGTCCTGTTCGTTTTCTTCCCAAACGACATCATCGGCTGGATTCGGATTCGGTTCCTGCGGCAGCTGCTGTTCTGGATTATCGTATGCGGGTTCATAGGGGCACTCGCCGTAGTCGGACATGTTTGCTATATTTTAAAATTTTTTAAAGTTTTCAAATTACTTGGTGCTCTGCGAAAAAAACGCAAAAAAGTCCGACCGCTTCCTTTGAAATCGAATGATAAAAGGAATTTATTGTGCTTCCAGTGTGGCTGTGTTCAATACGTGCCATATTACCAAGCTTTCAAATCTGGCCACTTTGCTCAAATAAACTACAGGTATTCCCGTTAACTTTTGAAATGATTTATTAACTCATTAATATTAAATATTTATGATAACAATATCGGTTGTAATATGCACGCGTTTGATTTTTAGCTTGTGTCGCATATATATAGCTGTAATTAAATCAAAACATCATTAAAAACGAATCATTAAGATGGCTACAGTACTTTCAAAGCGAAATTGCCGTTATTTTCATACTAAATTCTTGAGTTGTGACGTCAGAATGCTAAGAAATCAGAGTTATTTGCATAACTCGTTCGCAGGAATATAACAGCTCAAATCAGTAAAAAACGGTCTTAATTATTATTGATAATTTGCAAAAAATCGATTTTAATAATCTATAGAGGTGGGAGTGGGCGTGGTCAACATTTTTCGGCTCTATCCTTAGACGAGATCATTCGAAAACTGTCTAAAAAATTTGGTGACTCTAGCCCTACAATTTTGGGAGATACGGATTTTCTCGGCATACCGTCAAAATAAATATATTGGATTGGGTTGGTAAAAAATTTTAAAATTTCATGTCTCTTCAATTTCTGCGAAAAATTGCCTTTATACGAAGACACGGACAGTGCACAAACCCAATATACTCTCTTCACATTAATCGGTCGACAATTAATGTATATAATTATACAGTAATACCCCAATAAGTTTCGGAAACGTTGTAAAAGTTGACTTTACTCTTGGTAGATTCCGGGTAATCCCCTTGATATTCACACTGCGTTTTATTGAAGCAAGCTGATTTCTAATTTCTTTACTGTACACGATAACAAAAGCCAGATCAGGTGAGATGTGTATTAAGATTTTCTTCAAATTGATTTTTAATAAATAGAATTCTATCAAAAAAATTAATAATACCCACTAAGTTTATTTAGTTATGTTATTAGTTATGGACCCAAGCTAAATCGGTTGATAAATCTGTAAATGAACTCAGTGTAAAAACCCACTATTATTGATCGTGACGTTTTTACTAACTGATAGCGATATAGGAATATATTATAGACAATGAGCGCGTGCAACTGATTAGAGTTGATCACTTTTGGGGATTGTTTAAAAAAACACATGTATTTAATAGTTTTAATATGGAATACTTTCTATAATGATAATATTGTTTGCGTACTTTATATTACTTCTGCATTAACAGTAGCGTAAAATATACACTTTTATATTTATTTTTTGTAGTTGTAGTTAATATAATACATTTTGTTTAGAAATACAAAAGCCAAAGAATGAACAAATAATATAAACAACTACATAGCTCTATATCATAAACACACACACTTGTCTTTCGCACGCATACAAATCAAACTGATAAATACAATAAAAAAACAAATCGACGTAATTCTTACACGGCGCACATTCAACGTTTGATGCTGAGAGTTAACGCAATGCGCGCAGCGTAAAAATTGCATATTTAACTTTTAAGCTTAATAAGTAACTAAAGTCCCATGTTGTTGGGTTCGTAGCAGGGGGGAGGGGGTATCTTCTTAACTGTAACTGTGTATAACGAATTGTAATTTCCAAAAAAGGAGAACACTGTTGTTGTTGTGTTTCAGTTGTCGGAATGGCTTGATGACTGATTCTTGTTGTTGTTGTTTTTGATGGGGCGCGTGACACAAATGCTGCAATGAATTATCAAGTGTTATGCGTATGTTGATATTGGTTATTAGTTACTCACATTGCGAACGAGCTGCTGCGTCCACTTAATCCTTATCACCCATCTTTGCCTTCGAAGTCATGTAAATGCCCACAATCAGACCGAAGAGACCGATGGCCGAGCCGAAGATCTCCACAATCAGAATCTTGACAAATAAGGCAGCGTTGGCGGCATCCGAGAGCGCTGCTCCGGAGCCAACGATGCCGACCGCAATACCGCAGAACAGATTGACGAGGCCGACAGCGAGACCAGCACCGAAGATGAGGTAGCCCGAGAACCAGTTCTGGTTCATCACACTCTCGCTGGCGAGCACCGATTCCATTTTGAACTGCTCCAGCTGGCCGGACAGCACAATGGCAGTGATCAGGCCGTAGATGGCGACAGCCTCGCAGAAAATTACCGAAATCAAGTTCTTGGTCTTGATGCGTGGCGCTTTAACGCCGCCGCCCACAATGCTGGTGCCCGTGGTGTGTATGCCAAGGGCGGCGCCCACCACGGACAGCGAGACGGACAATCCGATGCCCAGACAGGCCCACATGTACGGACTGGAGGAGGCAAGGAACCAGCCGACGCTCACGCGTTCGCCCTTGCCAGTCATAACAAAGTAGAGGATAAGTATGGTGGCCGCGGCGAGGAAGAGCCACAGAAATGTTTGTGTTACGACTGTGCGTATTTGGGGCGCCATCTTGCACGTTTTTTTGTCTGTCTAATGCGAAGAGACACTGCATAAATTGAGTTTTTGCAATAATTTCAAGTGCTATTTACCAAATTGCAGGCGTAATTGTATTTTTCTTGGCCGACAGGTGACTGCTTCGTGCGAAAAAAAGAATCCACAATCACATGACGTACATTTTCTCTATCATATGGAATCGAGTAGGTCACGCCAATCGATATATATTCGATACACGGTCAATTGTCAAATGACGAGTGTTGCCATTCGTTGCATTACTCAAAAAAAAGCTACTTGCTACAGCACCCGTTGAAAGCCTCTAGTTGTCGAAGTTGTTCGCAGATGGCGCCAGTGTGCAGCGCGCGCACATTTCAATTTGCGAATGCGCAAAACGCAAAATGGCTATAAAGGTTGTCAAGCGTGCATTACATTGAGAATAACTTATTTATGACAAACTCGGGCTAAAATATGCACTGCTTTCATGCCCAGTAAAGTTGAGTACAAATTACATTTATTTTTTCATTGCGCTTTTTTATTATCTCCGTCTGCGGCTCAATGATTTCCACACATACAAATAAGTTATTACGTCAATGCGTTCATTACACTCGTTCAGGAAGATAAACGAGTATATTGGGTTTGTGCACTGTCCGTCTGGGATTTAATCGCTTATATCCCATAGCTTTAATGCTGGATACATACAGATTATTGATGATCTCCTCTAAAGAGCGCATTAATTTTGTTTGGATATCGCTCTATTTTTCAAGAACATTTGCGACTGTTTTAAGCTGAGAATGAGCATTGCGCCGCCGGTTACACCCGACTGCAACGTACTTGTTTTGCATTGTACACGTGAAAGATTTGCGGCGTAAAAACGCAAAGAGGCAGCGACATTTACAGTTCATTGAATTGGCCAAGTTGCCGGCGCAGCAGGAGAGCACGTTTAACAGCGACCACGTGATGGCAACATAATCTAAAGTCACATCACCATTAAATATTTACACTACATTATAATTCCTGGGCTTCTTAGGCGCGTGCCCGGCCAGCAACAAAGGCCCGGCCAGAACCTTGGCCGAGAAGTCTGGGCCCCGAAATGCTCTCTCAACTGTTGTCGAGGACAAGCGACAACCGCAACATTCAATTAAACGTAATGTGTTGTTTGTTGTCCCTCAAAAGGGGCGGCGGGCGGGGCCGCCTACTTTATACATCTTGATAATAAATGTAAACTTTTTCACTTGAAAAATCCACCACGGCATAAAGAGTGAAATAAAATGCGAGTCGTCCAAGGGCCACAAAAAGTATGTGTATATATATATATATATATATACATATATTGAGAGCACTGAGAAAGAAATGTGGCTTGGTTGGGCGGTCATCGCCGTGTGTCTCAAGTCAAATATCACAAGGAAAATCCATTAACCTGCGTTTTTCCTCTTCACTTGTTTTTGCGTGCGTTTTATCTCTGGACCCGACACGCTTCTTGTTTATCCGCATACATCTTAGCAAATGGCTCTAGCCCCAAAATCTGGTGCCCCAGCTATTTTAATTAAAGTCTATATTTTCGAAATTTAAATTATTCAAGGTAAAAAAGCCGCATTTTAAGGTCTAAAGCACACTGGGGCTTGTGGGAACTAATTTGAGAAGTGCTTTAAACTCTTTTGGCGCTTACAAATAAAAGCTGTATTATAAAATCCTTTATTTTTCCTGTTTGGAGCTGCTGAATTACATCCAAGTGCACAAATAATTTTTAAATCTTACTTTTACACTCCGACATGTTGAATATTAAATACACTTTTCGGAAAATTCAATCTTCTGCGCAGAAAGTATCTCTAGGCCGTCCATTTTTAAAGTTCTAAATTACTTAAGGTCAACATACTTGCTAAAGGTAAAAATGACATAACTTTGTCAAAAATTGAGCAATTTTCACGATCATGATTTGACCTCTGGATTGATTTTGCATTTAAATTTAATTCATATATGAAAATACAATTTTTTCGATTTTTTCCCAAAAAAATCCTTTACTCCCCCTTACTTATTTTGCAAAATTTTTTTTTAAATTTAGATTCACGAAATACTATTTTTAATCGATTTCGGACACCAAAATTAGTATAAAACGCAACTTTAAAAGTGGTTCTGAAGGGGTCGATTTTTCTGTCAAAAATCATGTCAAAATTGACAAAAATTTTAACATGTAAAGCTCTTGAATCCATACCTGCAACATTTCAAAACCCCATAACTTTGTCAATAATGAAGCAATTTTCACAATGTTTACATTTTCATCATGGTTTGACTTGTAGATTAATTTTGCATTTAAATTTAATTCATATTTGAAAATAAAATTTTTCGATTTTTTTCCCAAAATAAGCTCTTACTCCTTCCTTACTTATTTTGGAAAAATAATTTGATTACCAGAAACGACTATCGAATAATAGATTCAGTATTTACAAATCGAACAAAACCCGTATAATTATAAAATTTCCATAGTAAGGGCTGAAGGGATAGCAAGCTACGTACAGAGTATCTCCAGGTCGGGCACTTTGAGTAAGCTAAGTTGTTTTTCTGAACACAAACATAATTAGTTTGTAATAAAATGCTGTTTATTACTTAAATCTACAGAAATAATTTTTTAAATGGAAATCATTTATTTCCATGGGTCTCGAAAATGTTTTTATAGAACCTGGAAAAAACATTCCATCTGAAGGAGTTTTCTATGATTATTCTATGATCGGTAATGGTGTTTACTCTGTTTATTGGATTTCATTAAAAAGTTTATTAATAATAATAATAATTTAATATAATAATTAGTTGAACTCTCTTCTTTCAAATAAAGATTATGCATCTCATATATACAATATAGAAGCTTATTCTATATCAATAATGTTTTCTTAATTCGTGTAGCTTGGAAATGCGTTGGATTGTGTCCACGATTCCCTCCAACATTGTTTCGATTTGAATACAGCGTTCGGTTAACCTAAAGTCAAATTCGAAATTAGTTGTTTTTCGGACTCAAGGCAAATGTTGTTGGGCCAGCAAATTTACCGAGCCAATTTCTCGCGAAGCTCATATATTGGCTCCAATTTGGGGGCTTCCATTTTTCGATGATGAGCTACCGGTATATCCTCCCTTGTTACTAGATTCACCGTGAACGTCTTTTTTCGTGCTTCTCTCGCTGGCGCCAAAAGCAGAGGTAGTCCTTAATGCCCTCTCGGAGCATTTTTAGTATCTCACTATCATGAATGATCAACTTGGACTTGATATCTGCATAGGTGTCCAGATAGATGGCCACAAACAGGTTCTGACAATTTGGGTCGGTTTCATTATGCATATATTCAGAATACTGCCTGCACTTACCAGGGAAATCCCGTAGAAGGTGACGGTGACGGTGATAAAGTAAATCGGCGCCAGATACGGCTGGGCAGCATGCATCGTCAGATAGTCCACATCGGACATAAGGAAGCGCATTATAGTGATCATGGACGAGTAATTGGAATTAAAGTCGAATACTCTGTCGCCAAATAAAATAGTCCCCAACTGAGCAAAGGCATATAAAACGACCATAAAGATGAAAATGAAGCCGAGAATGTTTTTAAGCGACTGAATAAAAATTAAAAAGAAATTGAAAATTAAAAACCCATAATAAAAATAGTCGGCTTTTTACCCTTCTCAAGGTGACCGAAAGCCGTTTCACAGTTCTGTGAAACGTTATGAATCTGACGATCTTGAGCCAACCCGTAAATATCAGAATTCCCATGAGAACAGTATATATCTCCCAGCCCATAGCCAATGTATCCATGTTGATATAATCCGAGCGATCTTTTTTGAACGCTTTGTAGATATTATCGATCTCAAAGACGTGCCAAATATTATAGATAAGCACACAGTACGATGTCTGCAAAAAACCGTTAAATTGATAAAATCCTCCTGCACAATATATTGCATTTGATTAATACGTACAAGCACAAAAATCAAGTCAGGATAATTGTGCAAAAGTTGCAAATAGGTTTTTGGACCCATGCGCGTAATTTCGCTAATTTCCTCATACGTATAGTAAAGCATAATTAAATAAAACGCAGAGCCCACTATAATCGTATAGATGTCCATACAAAGAAAGCATTCCAGGGGTACGCATCTAATGTATGCCGAGGGCACTACGATGCCCGTGGGCATTATTTCGAATATCAATCTGAAAATATGCTTAATTAATTCTGATCGAATTGGTAATAGCCGGTACCCACTTAACAATCTGAAACATCTCGTTGCCATCGTAGAAGACGCTGAACTCTATAACAACCATGCGTGTCTTTAAATCGATCCAGAAGATATCGGAAAGATACGCCATTAGTTCCAAATTGTCGCTCTTGTTCATGTGCAAATTGATCGAATATCCACCGCCGTCGTATATGTAAAATTGTGTCCAAAGATATTTGGCGTCTTCTTTGTAGGTTGTGCTAACAGATCGTTTGAATGGGTTGCGGTAAAGGTTAGAGCCAAATCTCCCTTGCAAACTTAAAGCAAATGATATATGTGGCATGGCGGGTGTAACCGACTGCTCAATACTCGTTTACAGCATAATAACAGCTTAAAACAGTCGAAAACTGTCTTAATTATTAATGTTCTTTTGGAAAAGAATCTATATTTGTAATTTGTGGGGCGGGAGTGGAACATTTTTCTTTAGGGCGGTTCGTTGTAGGTCCAATTTTATGACAAACTCTAAAATTGTGGGAGATATGCCCCCAACATATATAAATTTAATCGATTTGCCACGCCCCCTGTGGCGGTATCTAAAAAAAACTTGCGCGATCTTTAAAGGAGTTGATCTGTAAGCTGTCTGCAAAATTTAGTGCACTTAGCTTTAAAACTGAGAAAGATATACAACTTAAATTGAAAATAAATGAATAGGAATAATCGTGAGAGTATATAAAAAGTCGACTTTTGGACGGGTTTTCCTAAGACGATATCTTGAAAATACGCAAACAGAATTTTTTTTATATAATATAGTAATCTTTAACGGATGAATGTTGATACTGATCAGTAAAAGGGTCCTACTAAGAGTTACATAAGAAAAAATCCCCGGCAAGGGCGTAACAAGTTGAAGTCCGTGCATACCCTTTATACATCCTCTTCTCTTCCTAAGACGATATCTTGAAAATACGCAAACAGAATTTTTTTTATATAATATAGTAATCTTTACGAGGGATGTTGATACTAATCAGTAAAAGGGTCCTACTAAGCGTTACATAAGAAAAAATCCCCGGCAAATCCCCAACAAGTTGAAGTCCGTGCATACCCCTTATACATCCTCTTCTCTTCCATTTTAAATGAGTACTCGGGGAAACACAGCCGCTTGTCCAGATCGTCAACGGCGACTTTGTGCAGGCAGCTCTTCATCGGCTTGACGCGGACTTGGCGAATTCGCGGCACGCCCACGAAGAGGCCCACGCCCAGTAGGTAGGGATTGGTTTGTTGCAGATCCTCCTCGGTTAGGTGCATGGTATCGTGAATGATTTGCAGAATATTATAATTGATATAATTGTAAATAATATCTATTGTCAAAATATCTGGAAAACTGACCGAAAAATATTGCTTCTGCCTTTGATATGGTATTCTATGGACGAACGTATTCTCCGTTTGCAGGTTGCTGTAGAAAATGTATTTACTGTGCAACGAATTGGCGACTGCCAGTGTATTAAAAATAAGAGAGAGTATTTTGCTTTCTTTATAAACCCAAGGGGCTTACCTACCATTTTGTGTGCAAAATAGGAGCAGCAAACAAATAATAAATTTTGTTATCACCGCTCGAATTATTTTTTGACTAATGTAGTCGTAACACACTTTCTGCGACATTCGTTCCGACATCTTTATCCTTCTTCTTCTTTTTTTTAATGTAAAATATAATCTTTTGAATTGTCGGCCTGTTTTTGTTTTTACTTTTTCGGTTTTTGTAGGTAATACGTCGAAAATGTTGAGATTTGAACGTACTTCAAAGCACACTTTGCTCCCAATTTGAACTTTGAATTTTGTTAAGTTATTTAGAGTATATTATTATAATTTTTTTCATCTTGTAATATATAAAGTTTGTTGTCAAGTTATTTTTATTTAATTCTACCTGGGGTCCTTTCTAAAATGTTTATAAATAATGTGGTCTAGTATATTGCAGAAAGGCCATTGCAGATATATGAAATAATTTATACTTTAAAGAATTCCTTGAAATATTTAATATTTTAAATTAGCTTCATAAATTCAGTAAATATGAAGATTGGGAATATGATATATGTGTATAAAAAGCGGGATTTTGCAAGGAAAACCATATTTATAACTATTTTGCTTTTTGTTATTTCTGATTTGATGTATTTAGCTGTAAAACTGAGAGAGATATATTGATTAAATCGAATTGCCGCGCCCCCAGTGGGCGTAGCCAAAATATCTTAACACTTTTTCTGACGCGGGTGTAGATGAGTATATACACCAAATATCAAGTCTCTGGCTTCAAACGCGGCGTAATAAATTGCGTTCATATAAAAAGACGAACGGGCGGACAGCAAGGCGGACAAGCCCAATATACTCTTTTCATTTAAATTTTAAAGAATAAAAATAATTTAAAATTTTTCTATGGCAGCAAATGAGTAAAAATATCAGCAAAATAGCAATAAATAAATAATAGATATTTGGTATTTCTTCTTGCATTTCAATAGACAAAGATCATTCTATATGCCCACGAACATCGGTAGCCGTGTCTGGATGAATGCGCTTGTCTGGCAAACTAAATGCAAGGGTATGTGGGTGCTTATCTGAAGAGCTTGCATGCTCTCATCTGGGGCTATTTATTAAAATGTAGCTGCCAAGTTTAAGGGCGCTGCCTCGAAGTATGCAACACTTTGTTGGCTTGACTGCGCCCGCAAAAATGTGTAGCATATGCATAGGCGCACCCATTGTTGACTGCCTGGCGAGCAGCCACTTGGGCCAACAAGAACAACTCTGGATTTCTATAGACCGGAAGTAGCCTGGCATATAAAAGCCCTTCCGCTGCTTTCCGGTGAAATGTTGCATTCGAAGCAGAGCTGCCTCAGTCATGAACACTACAATGCACAACAACAACAACAACAACAGCAGCAACAACAGCAGCAACAACAGTCGGCAGCAACTCTTGCTCTGCACTTAAAGCACATCAAAATAAACTACGCAAAAAGAATGGGCAATCAATCGCTGGCATATCCGAATTTCGTATACCTTATAAAGAACAGCGGTGGAAAAGAAAAAATTCCATTCAGCGCATTTTTACTCGAAATGTGTTTTTTCGCTCCCTAAAGTAATAATATTTGTATTTTTAAACAATTTTCAATTCAATCGATAGGGAAATTTAAATTTAAATGTACAATTTTCTTATAAATTGGAAATGATATTAATAAAAACATATAACATCCATAATTTTGCGGCAATCAACGAATTAATTTTTAATTTGAAAGTAGTCTTATTTTTTAATTTACCCACCTACGAAAAATAATAAGAATTTTAGAAATGATTTTAGCAAGAAGTAAAATCAAACTTATTTGAACTATATATATAATAAACTATATATAACTATATATCAATATCAATAACAACATAAGCAATAATTATCAAATTCGATTGTTGGCAAAGTTGATTACATGATCAACATTTTGTGCTGAAACTTTTAAGGCACACATAAATATTATAAATAAAAGAATAAAAATAAATTAATTTTAAATGCAAGTCTGTCTCCAATATTGCTCCTGTATTTCTCCAAATGGATCGCAATATAAATACCAGAGTGCAACAAATGCGGCGACAAAGCTGAAATATCCTTTGCCAGGATAACATGCACAGCCATAAGCCCGGGCCAGGTGACCGCACTCAAGCTTACATTTTGCCAGGTGCTGGTCAAGCACAAGACCAGTAAATACACTACTGAGTGGGCGTGGCGGGCGGTTCGGTTCGGTTCGGGGCGGGGAGGCCAACGGTCTGGCACAAAAGGCTGTTGAGAATTTATTTCCTGTTACGTTAGACATTTAGGCCGATTTGGCAACCGGCAGCAAATCGAAAGGGGGCAACAGATCAAATGGCCACTTGCACCTCGGATCCTTGCCGGGCTTATCATAAAGCAGCTGACCAGCGGGGTTAAGTGCCTCCACGGCCGGAATAACTGAATTCATCTGTTCCCCGTGCTTGTGTTGTTTGGATCGGGCTTAGGGATTCGGCTTAAATTGAATTGGTATTTGGTATTTTCATTGCTTTAACTGCCGGGCGAGCATTTTAAATTGATTTTTTTTTGTTTTTTTTTTGTTTTTTTTTCGCGCTAAGTGGCCATCTGGCATTAATGTAATGTAATGTAATGCAATTTAATGTATTGCGTATCGCGCAAGTTATGCAAATGAAATTGGCATTTAAATAAAATTTAACTGGCGTTGATTTTTCTTGTTGTTTTTGTTTTCTCCGCTTTTACTTGCCACACGTGGCGAATGCGGCAAGCAAATGGAGTCCAATTTGAATATACACACAATATACATAATATATGTGAACAAACCATATGCCAGGTTTTAAAATGAATTAACGGCAAGACGAAATATAGGTATTCCTTGTTGTGACGTTGCTTAAATACTCTTGCAGGCATATTACTCGAATCGGATATAATTACCGGATATTTGGTTATATCGGTATCTGTGGAAACAAGTGCAATTGCTTTTTTTGGCCCCTGTATCGAGTTTCCTCCATTTTAAGGATCAAGAAATGCTATCGAAAAAAATAAATCCTTAATGGTTGCAAATTTATATTTACTGATATAAGGGACCCATAACATAATATTTATATATTTATATATTGTTATTAATCACTTTTTAAAATATTACATAATACATAATACAAAAATTGGGTTGGAAATTTAAAGGAATTAATTTAACAAGGATATAAGAAGGGCTAGAGACTGCAACGTTGGAATATATACTCGTGTATATCCGTGTTAAATAAAGTGCTAAGATTTTTTGGCTTCTGGGGGCGTGTCAAATTAATTTAATCTATATGTCTCCATCAGTCTTAAAACTAGATATACTTCAAATTTATTTAGATAGATTACTGATAACTTCCCCTACAGATCGGTACGAGATTGAAACCATTTTGATTGTACTACTCTATCTTAATATGGCTGTAACTTTGCTGCGAAAACTCTGAAGTTAATTGCGTTTACACGCAGCGCGTGAAAAACGGCCAACAGTTGTTCTCGCGTTTTGCGTACAATGCAATTACAATACACAGAAATATTAAAAATATTTGTACATATTTATGCCCGTGCCCACTTTACTCTTCATTTATTTCATTATCAAATGGGTGGGCCGCCGCCCTCCGCCCGCTGCCCTTAACAAAAACAAAGGCCGCTGGCAACTTGGCCAAGAGTGACAAATTGTTTCAATTTAACAAAGGCAACGGTAGCTGAATAATAACAACAACAAGAACAATAGAGCTGGCAAAGCTACGGCCGCAGTCGTGGGTGGAGGGGTGCCTGGAGGGGGGTGGGTTCCTCCCAAATGGAAATGTGCCTCACAATCCTTTTGCTGTTTGCTCTGCACAATGCTATTTTGTTTTCATTTCGTTGTTGTTGTTTTGTTTCTGTTTTTTTTTTGTGATTACGCTTTGCTGCTGTTTCATTAGCCGGCGTGTCCTTTTTATCTTTTGTACATGACATTTCGGCCTTTCTCATAAGTCCTGGCACAACAAAAGGTAGTCAAGAATGATGACGGCAATTTGCGGCTGATCCTGACAGCAACTCCAGCGCCTCCTGCGTAATTATCTTAATTTTTCGGCAAACAGCCGGCACATTAACCAGCCGGGTCCTTCGGGGCATGTTCTTCTTCAAATGCAGTTTAAAGCACGCGCCGTCTGCTAACGATGCTAACTACTAGTTCCAATGAAGCAGGCAAGCACGTCGCAGTCGGGTGTAACCGGCAGCGCCATACTCGCCTGCAGTACAATAGATCATCACAAAACTGTCTGCTAAAGTTGTTGACTCTAGCTGTAAAAATGGATTTTCGCGGTTTAACAGCCCCAAGATATATCGATTTTTATCGATTTGACCAGTGGGCGTATTTTTTTATTTTTTATTTATTTATTATATTTTTTTCAAGTTCTTGCTGCCTTATTAACAATAGTTACCTTGAATAAAAAATAAAAAATATCGCTAGGTTTTTAAATAGGTTTGACTTAATTTAAATATTTTTCTAAAGAATTCTAATTTTAAAACTAAGATATTTAATATAATAATATAATTAAGAGACTTTAACGAATTGGCAGTATAAATTTAAATCTTTAAAACGGTCAGACGGACATTGCCCAAATCCAATATACTCTTTTCACGCCGTGAACGAGAATAGAGTCTTGGCAAATAGCACCAAAAATCGCTGCTGCTGTCCTTTTCCAACTGCATGCGGCGTTAGGTAAATAATCTTGGCCAGTTGCAGTTACCATCAGCGGAAGTGAAAAGTCAACTGTCATGTCGTATGCAAATTTAACAGTGCTGATAAAAATTGACTGCCGTGTGTGTGTGTGTGTGTGTGTGAGTGTTGTTTGTGTCTGCGAAATAGAAGTGCAGCTGCAGCAAAGCAAATATTTCAGCGAGAGTAAACTACATTAGCTGCAGGACGACCCAGCAGCCCCATAAAGGGAGTTGCGTGTGTGCATTTACCTGTACGTCAGGTGCAGTTAGGATGCGCTCCACATCCTACACAATTACCCATTCGTGTGTGTGTGTGTGTGTTGCATGCTGGCTCGGCTCCCTCCCCGGCGTATCCGTGCGGTTGACAGCTTCGCCGTGCGCTTGACTTGATTCTGAGATCTGCTTACGCTGGCCAAAAGTAGTACGGGTAAGTAACATGGCAACCGGAAAGCAAAAACAAAAAATGCAGCAACAGAAGGGGAAATAATAAAATTGTATTCCGGGCAAATCTGAAAGTGGTGTGCAATGAATTGCTTGTGCATATGAGAGAAGAGGGCAGCGATAAAGAATGAGCCACTTCTCTGTGTTTGCGAGCGTGTAAAAAGCTCGTGGCATACATTTCCACGTATCAATATTCATTCGTAAGTGTTTCTTTTATAGGGTATTGCCAACAATTGATTCCTTTTACTTTTCTGACAAATGTGTAAGTCTCACAAAAGCTAGAGACTAGATTTAGAGCTAAAGTGTTTAGATTTGTTGTGTGCGCCCACTGAAGGCGTGGCAATTCTATGTATCTGACTTCTTTTTAAAGCCAGATGCTAAAATTCTTTTAGACAGATTATTGATGACCTCCTTATATAATATTTGCGTATTTTTATTTCTTTCATATTTTTATAATATATTTATATATACGTCTAAAAAGAGAATTGGGTGTACATATATTGTATTAAAACCGCAAAATTTAAAAATTTTATTTTAAATAAATTTAAATAAAAATAAAGCTTAAAAATTAAATTTTGTCAGCTGGGTTTTTTAGAATAGCTGCCTCTGAATTCAGTGCAAAGTACTCAAAGCATAATATATATAATATGAGCTTTTAAAACGTCTGACCTTTCTTGAATATCCTGTGTAGGTTTTACAATGTTGTCACGAAATGTGAAACGCAAAAAGTTGTTGTGTAAAAAAACGTTGTTGTAGATAAAGTTAAATTGCATTAAGAAAAAAGATATGTACGCAAGATACTTCAAAACCTTATCTTACCTGTAACATATGAGTGCTTGAGTACCGTTGAGGTAACTGCTCTTTAAGGTGCCAACTTAACGTTTTTCTTGATTTAAAGCCAAACCATTGAACAGCAATTTATAAGCATTTTGGAGAAACAGTCTCGAGCAAGACCGTCTAAGATTGGCCATCTCATTATGGCTCAGTGCTTGCATAATGCTTATCAAATTCATATTAATGACAGAAATTTGCATTTAAAGCCGTCACAAAAACAAAACGGCAACAAGCCAAGGTCTCAGACGAGACGAGCTTAACTCGAAGGCAAACAAAAGTTTTAAAGTCCTTAAAAACCCAGCTACCAATTAATGTGTTACTTTGCCTGCTGGCAGAGCGGGTGGAAGGGTGGAAGGGTGGAAGGTTGGGGGTGTCTTATTTTGCCTGTCATATGTGTCTCATGTGCAATGGGAAAGTATTTTAACTGTGGGAACTCTGCCAGCAATTAATCGAAGTAGCTTCTGCAGCAGCAATGAGAACTTTGCATAAATCAAGGCATGCGGCAAAGGCGCCGCCAAATATGCAAAGTTATTTGCCAGCGAAGTATGCGGAATGTGCCTTAAGTTATGCAAAGTATGCTGTGGTGTGCTCACTGTGCACTATGGGCTATTTCGCACGTTTTTCGGGCAAAAATTACTACATAAAAGTGCCACTTTTGGTTCTTACAAATTAGATTTACACCAACTGCAATGTTATATAACAGTTTGCAAGTCTGTTAAGTTAGTGCTGTTAAGTACAGCTGTTGCTAACAGAAACTGTTTAGCATTATGTGAAATTTTTGTTAAATTAAAAATGTTTTATATTTAAAATGAAATGCCTCTGCTGACAATATTTGATTTAATTTTATATTTCGACTTGAAAACTAATCTTAAATGTTTCTTGAATAACTTCTTTTTTTTTGAAATTTGAAACATATTTAAATAATAACTACAGTTATTAATTAATGCTTAAAAAACAGGTGTAATTCCCCATAGTGCTGTCTGTCGGTTTGTCTGTCTATAAATATCTAGGCATGTGTATATGTGTGTGTGTGGGTTTGGGTGTGTGTGCGGTTGGGTAATCAGGCAGCAAGTAGGTCAGCTGCAATCAAAGACAGCAATCGAGAGAAATGGCAGCCAAATGTATTGTGAGCTCAAGGAATTCAAATTTTTGCCTCTTGAATTCCTGTCTGACATTTGCAATAATGGCAAACGTTAAGCAAAAAGCAATCCAGAAACAGCTTTTTACTTTGATTCCACGTATTTCATATACACCATACCTTTTTGGGTTTCTGATTACGCCGCTGGCCCTGAAAATAGTAATTGAAAATGGTATATAAAACAGTTTAACATGAATTTCGCATTTATTTGATATATTTTGTATATTTCAGAAACAGTTCTAATGCAATTAATTGAACCTAATTGTCTAAAGATATTTATTCCAATTTAATTAAGTGATTTCAAGTTGTTATTTGATATGCTCCGAAATTCTTTAAGGACTATTCCAGAAATTTTATATCTGAGCAAAGTTTGCAGATACAAAACCAATATTTGGTAATCACTTAACCACTGCACTAAGTTGGTTAAATTCGATTTAAATTGAATTAACTTTTTTTAATTGAATATTACCGAATATTCACAGATCAGAGGGTGTAATTTCCAAATCGATCAAAGTCTCAAGTGAAGTTTCTAATAGGTGTTGAAAAATACTTTCTACCAATTTTTACTTAATGGAAGGAACTATTCAAAACTCAGTCAACGTGTAAAATTACTTATTACTATTAATTATATATATTGTTATATATTGTCTTAAGGCAAACTTAAACAGAAATTTAAAATAATTGTATGTTAACTTATACAACTCAAATTTATATAGGGTATCTAAAAGTCAAACACTTAAGAATGCACATAATAGATTTAAGAATTGGTTTTGTTGAATTGTTCTTCAAGTTACAAAGCAAATGTTAGAAAAACTCTAACATTGACATTAATCGAATGTCCTTGAGTCCTTGAAGTCTGGATTCCACATAAAATGCTGTTAAGAAATTTTTGCAGGGCTGCTCAAATTTAAAATTAAGTAGTTTTAAATCCATTTAAATAAAAGTGTTGATTTAATGCAGAAAATAAACAGAATTCGAAATATTCTTCTTGGTAGTGCACCAAATAAATATTATTTGAACCCTAACAAAGCTAACTGTTATTAGCTTTTAGCCAGGCTGGATGGCAATTTAATTTCACTGTAGCTAATTACTATAAAGAATCGCAGATATTTAGCCCTAATGGCGGCCAGTTTCCAATTGAAATCGAAAGACACAAGTTTTAATTGAAATTTAAGCACTTAATTTGGCCCAAAAGTCGGCTACGCTGTGTTAGCCACGCTCTGTGAAGCGCACAGGGAGCGGCGAGTTGTTGAGAGCTTTACGACGTCTTAGTCTCCATTGATTTGAGCCTTATAAATAAAACAGCGGAACGTTGGGGGACGCTTTCAGCCCAACGCCCCCCCCCCCAAAGTTGGCGCTGATGATGGCGCGTAATAATTCACAATGGTGCTTTATTTATGTGCCGCAGATGTCACGTGTTCCCTTTGTTGCGTTTGGACGCAATTTAACTGCTTGTCCGCTCGACTGTCGTCCTGTTGTCCTTTCGTCCTGTCGTCGGCCTGCCTCACGGTGCAGAGGCGTGGCTGCCCTTTGAAATGCTACCCTTAAGTGAAATATTGCGCAAGTTCATGAGAAGACATCAAAATGATGACAACGACGCTGCTGCTGACAGCGATGAGGACAACGACGTCAACACCGCGGTCGCCGTCGCCGTCGCCGTCGACGTCGCCGTCGACGTCGCCTATTGCAATCAAGAATTTATGCTCTCAACGCGCAGTTTGTCTTTAGTTGAGGTGAGCGTAAAGTTGACTGTGTTTGCGTACGGGCTTGGATTTGGGTCCCTGTCTGGGGCCCAAGCCTGCTCAAGGACCTGCTTGGTTTAACGCAATTTGGCTGCATTGCTCAAATTTCCGGCGCGGTATCTCGTTATTTGCCGCTGCAAAGATGATTCCGCCTCCGGGTCAAACTTGAGCACGGCAGTAGATATATATACAGCTCCGTTATCCTGGCGTGTGGTTTGATTGCTGCGGCTGTTGCCTTTTTACAATTTGCTAGCAGACTTGGCTTACAGATTTTGACTGTTTATACATTTTCATTGCAGTTTTTCGTTGAGTAAAAGTTTTTTCAATTAAAAAATTTATTGAATAATATAAAAATAATAATTAATAATATATAAAAAAAATAAATAATATTATAGTAAGATACCTCAAGTTTTATTTCGCATTATTATAATTTTAGCTATAAGATAAAATATTTACTTATAAAATTATAAATGTCTGCATATTTGCCAAATTTTTCACTTTGATCACATCTGGAATAAATGGCACAAAAAACAAGAAAAATTGGTTATTTTCGGTGCGTCGGAAATTAAATACCCTAGCTTATCATCACAATAATTCTTTTGAAACTACAAATAATTTAACGATTAATTGATATTGCACTAACTATAATGAAATATTAATCATATGTTTGTACCTTACTAGAGCTTGTTATTGGCGACTTTTATTAAGATATATTAAAAAGCAAAATATAGACATAAAGTAAAGCCCTGTTTTCGAACGTTAATTGCCATGACAAATTTATATAAGAATGCATTATATATATATAATCTACGGATATGTAAATATTTGTATACTTGTTTATGTATGCTGAATTGATGACAATTTTATTATACCCTCTGTAAGGGTATTGAAACCCATATATGCACATATGTGCCTATATGTGGACATATAACTTGACTCGCGCACACAAGACGCGGTTAACAGGTCTCCGTTAAACTTTGTTGGCTCGAAATCGGATGCGGCCATGTTATGGATTATTTGGCATTTTTCATTTTGCATTGCCCTCGGGTTACGCATACGCCGCGTTACACGTGGCAAATATTAATTTTGCAGCTGTGGCTCGGTAAGCCCACTTGATACAAATGGCCCAGCTAAATGCCCAGTCAAATTATTATCAGGTGCCATGGCAGTGCTATTCAGCCTGCTTGGTCTAAGGAAAAACATTGGAGATATACTTGATAATCGTACAGGCCAAAGCACAGGCCAGATTGTCGGTTAAGTCTTGGTCTTATAGACAGGCATGCAATGACAATTTGATTTGTCTCCCGTGAAAATGGCTCTGCCACAGGGCAGTTTGACTTCATTATACTAAGTCTTATTGTGGGGTATATCAATTTAGTCAAGAATAAACAAATTATGTAAATACTTTTGCAGACAAATATGTAACGTAAATTGAAGACTAGACCTGAATGATGGGAAAATAAAATTTCCTGTGTCGTCTTAGGCAAAGTAAATAGTTAATAGTACATGCATTAAAAGTACTTTTAAGTCTTTTTAATTGGGATATATAAAATTATACCAAAAAAATTTAAATTTAATTTAAATTTTAAGTAAAAGTTAAGGGTGCAGCAGGGATTGACTGAGAGCAGGGAAAGAGCAAGGCAGATATAGAGAAAGAATTGAGACAGAGAGAGAGAGGCAAAAAAATAAAAGTAATATTTTTTAGTGCTCAATTTAAAATAAAACGGCATGAAATTGTGATTGAAAAGATAAAAACTTCCATTATGGTGGTTTTTTTTAATACAAAAAAGAATAACAACTGTGGCTTAAAAATATTTATTTTGTGGAATTAAATGGATACTATGAGGAAAATAAAAGATTTTTGGAATTAAATGGAATACAAGTAAATAAAAAAATGGTATAATACTATACAAAATTATTTTAAACTCTTTAGAGTGGATATATGTGTGTGGCAAAGGCTTGTATTTAAAAAAATAAAATGTATGAATGAAATACTTTTTATTGCAAATAATACAATTTTTAAAAATTGAAAATTGAATGAATAGATTTCAGATAAAGGCGTTTCAAGTGATATTCGTGATTTGACCTTATCGATTAGATGGATAGCCAAAGATATAGTCATATAGTCTCATATATAGATTCAATATAGCAATCTATACATTGTTTAAATAATAAATATTTAATTTAGTAATGCTTTGAAGTGCCAACACTTTATACAGGGTGTTTCCTAGTGGAGTGCTATTTACTTCAGCAATCTTAAATTTGTGCTCTTCTTTCCTTGGTGTTTGTTTGTGTTTTGGGCTAACCACAGGAATTTGCGTTTTCTGTGCACGTTTTGCACGCAAAAGCATTAGAACAACAGCAACCAGAAAACAGGGGAGAAACGAAGAAAACAACGCGCAACGCACCTGAAAATAAAACATCAATTTTTATGCGACAATTTATTGCGTTCTTTTGGCGCTGTCTGTTTTGTGGCGACGTTTTTTGTTGCATACCTTCGGGCGTCTGATTACATAACAGAAAATGTCAATGTTTGCCAGGCTGCCATAGCAGCCGGCAGCCATTAGATTAGACCACGGCTGTCAATGACGATGGCGTCGACGATGGCGACGGGTGTTGACTGTGTGCGAATTGTGTGCTAATCTTAACAAATTCGTGGTGCGCTTTTGTTTGCGGGCTGTTTTCCTTATTTGTAGGTGTCACTTGTGTCTTCGTCCTGCCCCACAAGCTCTTCCGCTCGGAAGAAAGCACAAGGAAGCCTGCCTATTATTTGCTAAGGCGCTGAAATCTTATTAAATATTATAAATTTAAAATCTGAGACTTAATGTTAGGGCGTCCTTTAAAAATAATAAATATTGTATTTTGTAAGTTTTTGTCCACCCTGCAAAACAGCGCTAATGAACCGGGAGATTTCAAACTTGGAATAAATACTCCTTTGTATTCGAATTCATTCAAATACCTCACTCAATTTTATAGGTAGATACACAATTTTTTTTTATTACTGATGATCTATAGATCAAGAATATATTTTTTTGGTACGCCCACAAAAAACCACATCTCCAATAATTCTAGGTTACACTCGACTGCAACGTTCTTATTTGATTTTGTTGCATATTTTATGTTTTTATGCTTTCATGTTAATGTCATTTGTGATTTTTTTAATTCCATATTATTTTATGTTATTGTTCATATAACATATAAATGTATATCGTTTCCCTGTCAAATTTAAAAAAAATGTAAATGTGTCACATTTATGGAATTTTTTCTGACAGACGAAATAAAATGTTATACTCTTAATACGACTTATTGAATTGAAGATATATGAAAATAGCATGTTAATTAAATGCATTTGCAGAGGAGATGAATATATAAAAAAGCACAAATAATGAAATTGCCATTGTTTGGAGTAAATTAAAGCAACTGCGCATAGCATTGACAACTCTGGAGCAAATTATGAAAGCCTCCGCGGGAGATCTGTCCCTCATCACAAAGATGAAAAGGCAAATATTGTCTACCTAGGGAGCCATGGTCCAATTAAACAGAAAACAACAGAGACATTCCGGTCACATATCTGGTGATATCTTGTTATCTTAAAAGAATTTTGCTGAATATCACTTTATTTAAAAATATATTGTAAAAGCAAAGAAGTATTTAACCAATATGAGCAATATGATATAATGGACCAATGTTGATGATATAGTGATGATATAGTGGCCTGATCCGGCCGACTCCAACATACGTACTGCCTGCAATATAGCTTGACAACAACTTGAAGAAGAGAAGAAACAAATTTTTGCTGACCAAATTAAAACACCCTCTGCAAATGTGTAAAAGGAAAAGTCGCCTTTATATCAATAAAACGTTCTCTAGCTCGTGCTTTTAAACGTTTGTAAATTCAGTTCAGAATCCTTTCCGCACCCTTCTATTTGATTCGCAACCCCTTTTCGTCTGCTCAGTCAAGTGCAGCAATCCGGCTCTCATCGCCGCCCCGCACCCCAGCCCAATTATCGCCATAACAAAGAAACAACAAATGAGCGTGGTTCATGGCTGCGAGCGGGAATCCGGCTTAGAGCGTTTTACGCTCTGCATGCAGAATCTTAGCACCATCAGATATGCAATTAATTTGGCCATCAACACACCACAAAGCATTAGGGATTTCGCCTTTAACACGCATTGTTCGCAGCCAGCCACCAAATTTAATAATGACTTTAATTTGATTTTAATATTGTGTTGTTCTTGGGGTTTCCGGGGGAGGTTTTGCCCGCAGCTTTTTCAATTCAAAGTCCCCAAAAAGTTTTACTATGCCGGCTGGCAGGCTTGTTGGCCAGATTGTCAGACTGTCAGGCTGGCATTTCTCGCTGCATGGCTGGTTAAGCATTTTGAAATATTTTCTCTCATTATTTAAAGCGCCGGGGTCGGAGTCAGTAGCCGGAGCCGGCACCGGAGCTGGGGCATCGAATTCCAGTGTTGCACGCAAAGTGAAAATTCCAGCGACTCAGAAAACCTTTTTGCATTATTAATTTACTTTGATATCGAATTACTTTAGCTTGGCGCCACGGGGGGTCAGCGGGTCAGCGGGGCGCGTGAATGAGGGGCTTGTCCGGTTTTGGGCTGATTGCAACTTCCTGGCCAGCAGTGCGCCGAAGTCCAAGTTCTGGGCCAATAAATTAAGCTTTATGTGCGGCTAATAGAAAATTTTTACCTGCTTTCGATAGGGGCAGCATATGCAAATTGTTGTGCCAGGACATGCAAAGTATCCGTTCATGCACACACACGCATACATGGCAACGAACACACACACACACACTCACACGCTCACATAAATTACACGGTTAAGCAACAAAAGGCGACTGGCAGAAAAATGCAGAAAAAATGTTTAACCCAACGCCAAACGATTTGCATTGCATGATAAAGGGATGGCAAAGGAAGTATGCAAGAGAATAATGCAGAATGGAGGGGGTGGGGTTGGGGTTGGGGGTGCAGTGCACTATGGGGAATTTGACCTGTTTTTCACACTTTAATTAATAACTGTTAGATTTAGCCATTACTCAATTACTCAAAAGATACACTCTATATATTTGACTGGCCTGAAGTAGAGCTTAAACTTTAAATATGTTTCAAATTTCATAAAGATCGGATGTAAAATACAGAAATAGTTTAAGAAACATTTGAGAGAAGTTTTCAAACTTAAAATACGTTCAATTTTAGAATCTTAGCAATTAAAATATATTGCAAGAACCACAAATATAAAATAAATTTAAAAATAAGCAGCAGAGGCATATAAATTGGAGTTTAAAGCATTTGTAAAACACTTTTTCTGTTAGCAATGTGTAACAGCTCTAAACTTAACAGACTTGCATAACGTTAAGGTTTCTGTTAAGTAACATTTCAAGTTGCTGTAGTTCCAATTAATTAAAACCAAAAGTTGTTTATTTTAAGCTCTTTTAAGACGACATTTTTGCTCGGAAAACGTTGAAAATCGCCCATAGTGCGGTGTTAGCCGGCTAACGCTTGGCAGCTGGCTAGCACCGGGCACAATTTATATTGAAATAAGAATATAGAATGGAATATAAGCAAATGGCAGCGTTGCGCACCTTTTGCATAAACTTGAAGATTTGAGTGCCTCTTTGTGTGTGCGAGCTGTGTGTGTGTGTGTGTGTGCGACAACATGGCGACTGCGTAATGCAAACGGGTTGCGGGTACAGTTATGGCTAAAGGGCAGCTGTCTCCATGTTGGCTTTGGCATAATGCGCACAGCCGTAAAATATGCAACGCTTTGCTGAGATGCGTTGACAGCGAACAAAGCGAAAACTTTACATAAAATCCGCACAAAACTTTGTTTTAATTGGCCGTAAATGCAGGAGCCCATCTATATGTAAAGGTATATTTTTAACACTATTGGTATAACCAGGCTAAATGGTGATAAGCCGACTAAAATGCAAGGACATTTCACTAATGCTTAACGATCTTTCAGGCGGACACATAATCCCTGTGAAAAATATGAAAATGTTTAGGGCTGTAATAATAAATAATGTGCAATGTAAAGCTATATAATTCACTCAATATTTGTGTTTATCTCATGTAAACATTTTAAAGTGTTTTTTGTACATATTCATGGGTAAATAGAGAATTCGCTAACAATATGATGACCCAACATTTTTTGATCAACTTAAATTTTAGTAATTTAAGATATATATTAAAATTGAAGAAATATTATTGTCGATTGTATTCCGAATATAGGTGCCATAAGAACACCGATATTTCCGACAATTCAAGTAAAAAGAAAATTGATTGAAATATGTATTATTCCCAGCGATAAAGTATTGGGGTATTTTTGTAAAAAATATATATTGATATAATATATTCTTCAAAATGTATTACAATTTCAACTGTTCATTTTGTTAGTTTATTAAGACTGTTGGACCAATACTTAGCATAAAATTAAAATAAAGACACAATCTGCACTATTATTTAATAGAAATTATTCTTGTTCAGTGCGTTTGGAGCAACATTAATTGTCATAGCAACAGGCACTTGGGCACATCATTTTACCACGCAACGATTACGCCGGGCATCTACAATTTCCAATTAAGTCTACTCAAACTAATCTACTCAAGTTATATTCTCGAGCTATATTTAGCGCTCCCCACAACCGAGCACGTAAAGCTCAACTTATGATTGTTCACCTTTCGGTTATTACCATGGTAATCAGATTTGGTTCATTTCGAGAGCTCAGCTTGGGCATTAAAGCTCACTTTCAGACGCCTACGCAGTTCATATTGAATAACCTGGTTTTCGAAATATTTAAGTGAGTATCTTATTGGATTCGCTGGCAGTTGTTCCAATTACATTTAATTGCCACTTAACAAATTATAAATAAGATTGTAATTTGATTTCACAAAATGCTAAGTGGGCATAAATTTAGAATTGAGCGGGCACGCAACTGAATAATTTTACCTATATTTAATTGCTTCGCTTTTCTATTCCGAATTTGTTTAAGCTTCTGCGTGTGAGTGTGTGTATATGCCAAGAGCCAAATACAAACACAAACACAAATAAAATACCAAGCCACAATTGCCACACACTGTGGAGGGTTTAATTCACACGCAAATACAGGCAAGTGGAGTATGTCCTGTCATTGAAAGTCCTCAGCATAGGGGACTCTAATTTTGATATGAAATTTAGAATACATTGAATGGTTAATTTCTGTCATTTACTGGATATAAATATTTTATTAAACTTGTATTTCTATTTCATATAGCACCTACTTAATTATTGTAAATAAAAACAAATAAATAATAAAACATTTAAATTTAAAGTCAAAAAAACACCTACTTGATTGAGTTGAAAATTCAGTTTATGTATTTGTTTATACATTTTATTCCACATTCCAAAAAAGTTAAGAAAGAAGGCTGCGCTTTTTCAAAAATTATAACAGTTTTTCTGTGCACAATTCGATATGATAGGTTTTACCTATCAACTTTTGGAAGCGTGGAAAAATATTAGGTTCCCTTAAACTGACAACTTAACCAACATAACATACAATCAATGTGTTCTTTACGTTGCGAATAGAATATAATGAATGTAAATGTGTGAATAAATTCTAATATGTGTATGTATAGTATAGTGTATCTATATGGAAATAACTAAAACCAATAGGGCAGTCTTGGGCGCATATACTTGATAAACAGAATTCAAGAATTTAATTTCGCTGATGTGAATCAGAGCAATTTGGCAGAGCTCCCGCTGCCAAAATCGCGCTGCTCGAAGTCTTTCTGTTTGTACAAACTCATACACTCAGAGAAAAACTTACGAGTTTTGTATTTAAAGTACAAGTTAAATCACGAAAGAACGTTGTGGTCGGGCATAACTGAATGCGCAATACTTGTTCACAGTAACTTAAAACTTTCGAAAACTGTCTTAATTTTTTTTGTTATTTTGGAATACTATCGATTTTAGCAATTTGTAGAAAATGTGGACTCTAGCTCTAAGATTGTGGGAGATATGGATTTTAGTGGCTTACCCAAGATATGTGGATTATGATTGTGCTAGAATAGCGCATTTTCGCCGAGTGTACTCATACACACAACAGTGCACATATTCCTCTGCTCCGCTTACCAAATGTCAAATTGCATCACTGAGCGACATCCTCGCAGTTTATTAGAACAGCTTTGGGCCTTTGGCTGCTGTCAGGCTTTTCCAGGTGTCGCATCCATCAAATCTGGCGCTGACTGACGGACTGACTGACTGACGGACTGACTGATGCAGACTGCCTCAATGTCAAAACAAGTGCATGGAATGGGCGGGATTGGCACTGGTGTCCTCCTGTCAGTGAGCGGAGTGGCAGCTGGGCCCGCATTTTTTTTTTTTTTTTTGTGTAAACTCAATTAATTTGAAGCGCCGGCAACAACTTAGTGCCTAATAGCCGTGATGAGGCAGCAGTTCTTTCATTGAATTGGCATGCCATAAATTGCATCGGATGCGCTCCACGCTTGATTTATAGATGGCTGCCATGTGCAGGAGGAGTTTGCGCCAGCTCGTCCGCAGCTCTAATTTGGCACTTAAATGCAACGACGTGCGTGGGACCGCCTGGCATCTGGAGTGCCCAGGAGGCGCAGGAGTGTGTGCTGTTGCTATAAGTATATGTGTAGGCATATGCACACGTTTCGCAGTAGCTGAAGCTGCTATAGATTCCCAGCACGCGCCACAAAATGCCGTTACGTGTTTGCCGCCGCCAGTGGCGATGATGCCGAAGGTGTCTCCCAGTTGGCGTGCCAGTAGATTATATATAGCTCTCGGCTGTGCGGCCGTGTGTGTGGTCGTGTCGGTTGCGTCCAGCCGTCTCGTTATGGCTGCCATATTCAATAATTTGAGCACAGTTACGACTACAACTACAACTACGCGATATATGCATAGTTTGACAAGCCGCCCGAAAGTATGCTGCATTCAATTTACGCCACTCATCACCGGAGCCCGCAAAACTCAGTTGGAAATTGATTCAGCGCATCGTTTGCTCGCCGCCAAATGAGTTTGCGTGGAACGTTTGAATAGACGACTCCGTTCGCCTGGCCATTTGTGGCATGAGGTGTTTCGGCCATCACTTTTGGCTTTTTGACACGCACCTCATTTAAAATATACCCGCACATCCTTTTTGTCGCATTGCGCTTTGCGGTACTTGGACATACATTTTTATTCGTTTTCGGGAGTATTTTGCGTATTTTATCTATTTAGTATATATATGGTATATAACAATGTGCTTATTTTTATCGCAGCACTCCATTAAATTAAACATCAGAGGTTGGCCCCATCAAAACAATCTCATATATTTCCCAATGGCATAGCTAAAACTACGATTCGCTGTATAAATCTCTAATGCCAAACTGAATAAAAGATTTAAAATTATACAATTCAAAAAATTTAAGCTCAAATAATAGTTACAATCATGACCTACCTAAGATCAACTATCCCAAACTCATTACACAATGTATATATTGTGGGTTAATTTTCTTAGAACATCGAAAAACATTTTTAATAAATAAGGGGTATCTTCTATATTTAAAATTACGACATATTTGTTTATATATGTACCTATAAATGAATATATTTATCGATAAGAATATTTTTGCAGATATGAAATGGAGAGTAAGAGTATAGAGAGATTTTATATTTTGTTTTATTTTAATTAAGGGGAGTGCCCCTATTATAAATTATGTATAAATGCATTTATTTTACATTGGAATTTACCTGTATTATTTGATTTTATTTTTAATAGTTAAAGGGATTGCCCCATTATTAAGCAAACATTTGCACATAAATATAACTACTCAAAAAACAATAATTAATAAAATTAATAAATACTATTTATTATATATTGGAATATTTTTTTATTTTTAATAGTTAAGGGACTTGCCCTATTATATAATTAAAGTTAATCACACATGTATGTCTGTATACGCACACATATGCATGTGTGTGAACCTCGGTTAGTACTATTTAAACACTTTAGTTCTATTGTCTGTTGCTTCCCATTGCATTTCTTATTTTCACTTCAATTATTTTCAATTGGTTTTCATTCGCTGCCGCTGCAACAGATTTTCAATTGCACATTGTTAGCATTAGTTGTACTCGAATTGACTGAACTGAAACCGCCAATTGCTCGCTCCGGGCTACCCGCTTTCCACTTACCCGCAATTGCTGCGGTCTGTGCTCCTACTCGCTGTTTTCTGCTCCTCTAATTGAAATGTTCGCCGGTGCAACTTCATTTTTGCACAGCGGCGCATTTTTGTTATCAGTGAACGCAGCATCTAAAGAAAACAAACAAAACAAAAGCAAAGAAGCGCAAAAAAGACGCTAACGGCGACGCCGACTGCGTAGACAACTGTAAACGGGTTTTGCAACTGCATTTTCGGTCCAAGGGCCAGCGGGGGTGGGTCGTGCCAAGGCACAAGTGCTTCGGCTGCCGGCGGAAAGGAAGTGGAAAGCAAATTGAAGGGCAACAGCTGCCTCAAAGAATCGACCAAACACGTGAGACAAAAAGCAAAAGCAACTGCGAGAGATCGACAGTGACGGGGCTCGTAAAATGTTAAGGGGGGCGAACTTAAAGCTGACTTGCGGAAAAAGCTTCAGTATAATATTTATTAAATATTAATAAATGCGCTGTGGTTAAAAATGCATATACCATATTGAACTAATTAATTTTATTCCTTCAATTTGATTCCTGAACTTATGATGTTTTTTTTACTTTAGTCAACATTTAGGGGTATACATATATGTATGTATATATAACCATATGGTTGAGACGATCGTATTTGAAGCCTTTGCCCAATAGAATGTATGTCATAATTAATTATTTAATTAATTATTGCGGAAAAAGCTTCAGTATAGCTTGGACAGTTTAAAAATAATTATAATTATTTAATATTAATAAATGTGCTGTGGTTAAAAATGCATATACCATATTGAACTAATTCATTTTATTCCTTCAATTTGACCCCTGAACTTATGTTGAATTTTTACTTTACTCAACATTTAGGGGTATACATATATGCATATATATATAAGCATATGGTTGAGACGATCGTATTCGCAGCCTTTGTCATAATTAACATTTATTCTATTTGTCATTTGTCATTCAATTCAACCCCCTAAACAGACGCCACTGCACACGCACCTTTTTGGCACTCTACTTAAATTCGCTTACGCCAGCTGCAAAATAAAGCACAACAAGCTATGCTCAGCACGGAAAGCTGCCTGCACGAACATTTTGCAGCTGGTGCAACGAGGAATTGAAAAACGCAGAATCGGCCCCAGACCCAAAAAGTGAAACAAAACAATAATCGGCAAAGATGGAGGCATGGCTCTTCTAGCTAATTGAAAAGATCGAACCCAATCGTCGATGTTCATACGTTGTTTTGTGTTTCAGTTGAAACCGAAACGTCGTCGCCAGCGGAACGCGTTTCCCACACGGAAGCGAGCACAGAAATAGCCACTGGCCAGGCCAGACACCAGGCATCATCATCAACAACAACATCATCATCGACTTCGACATTGGCATTCAAGTGTGCAATTTATAGCGTGGCGCTAATTGCCCTTCGCCCCCATTTCCCCCGCTCGACGCTAGCGTTAATGTTAAGGGGGCCGCTCGGGTCAAGTGCTCTAAATTGAAGGTACCCGTGGACGTCGAGTCAACATGTGGCGCTTGCTGCTGCTGCAGCTGCTGCTGTGGCCAGTTGCCACCAGATCTGCAACGGTATGCGGCTCCCTGGAGCTGCGCCAGCTCTCCGACTTTGAGCAGTTGCGCAACTGCAGCCGCGTCGTGGGCCACGTGCGCATCGCACACCTGGAGCTGCCCGGCAATGTGAGCCTGACGGCGCTGCGCAGCGAGGTGGCCGAGATCACCGACTATCTAATGGTCTATCGCTGCAACGGGCTGCTCACCCTCGAGTCCATATTCCCCCGGCTGCGTCTAATACGCGGCAAGGAGCTGCTGCTCGATCAGTACGCCCTCACCGTCTACGAGAACCGCAATCTCCGGGAGCTGGGCTTGGTGGAGCTGCTGCGCATCCAGCACGGCAACATTCGGATCGAAAGCAATCCCATGTTGTGCTTCGTGCGGACCGTGGACTGGATCTATCTGCTGGGCAATACCACGACACAGCATTTCTCTTTGAAGGTAAGTTCCCCTAGAAATAACAAACATTACCAAACATTAGCCCTGACATCAAAAGTACACTCGACTTTTTAAATACACGTTATTATAACTATTATTAATTACTATATAATTAATTAGAATATGAAATAATAGCTAGAAAAAGAAACTGGTCAACTATAATCAAAAGTTGATCAAATCAAAAATTTGATTGGAATTTATCAATAAATACAGTTTGATTTTCGTACAGTTTTGTTTCTAAAATTTCCAGAACACTTCGTTCCTGAACATTCCTAAATGATCTATGAATTGATCTAGATTTACTTACCAATCAATAATGTCGAATTTATTGTTTGCTGTGGTGTCAAAAAATTATTTTGATCGATTTTATAAAAATAGAATAGCCTATGGAAAATTTGATATAAATAAGAATATACATATATACTTTATGGGCTGGGATAAGCCTGCTTTTGCCTGTTACATACATTTCCACAACATTATCATTATTGGGCTCGAATGCCAGGCATATTTAAAAGAAGTAAGATTTGTTGGTTTATTAACTATATATCTTGCATTAAATTATACAAGTACTTGCCATAATTATTATAAACCACATTTTCAACGAGGAAAATAAAAACCATTTTTGTTTGCAACTTAGCAATTTTTTGTATAGATATATACATTTTTAAATATTTTAAATTGATATACCCGTTTTTAAGCTCAACAAGTCGCCGAATCATTGCCCTGTTTGCGGGGGTCTCTCGGCCGATTACTCGTACCGTGCCAACGGCACCAGCTACTGCTGGAATATGCAGACGGCTCAGGTGCGCCTGGCCCCGAACCGGACAGAGGGCTGTCCGGAGAATTGTGGCCACAGCGGCTGCGATGCAGCGGGGAACTGCTGCCAGCACAGTTGCATTACGGGCTGCTCGGCCCAGAATTGCTCGCTGTGCGCCAACTATCAGAAGGGTGGCCAGTGCGTGGACCAGTGCATTGCCAGCTACGAGTTGCACAAGAGCCAGTGCATCTCGTCCAAGGAGTGCCGCCAGCTGAAGCGCATTCCACTGGCGGGTGGCTCCCGCTGCGTCGATCACTGCCCGGACAATCATACGCCCGTAGTTGAGGCCAATGACGTGGTGCGGTGCCACCTGGAATGCAGGGGCGTCTTCCATGTCAAGCGGGAAGCGGATCTGGCCCTGCTGCAGGACTGTGTGACCATCAACGGATCGCTGATCATCGAGCTGGTCGATATAAAGGGTGATCAGCGCGAGGTGTTTCACTTGCGAAGCGGATCATAATTTATTTTGGTTATTTCAGAAAAAATCGTCACTGCTCTGGAGCAGGTCTTGGGCAACATTACCGAGATTACAGGGTATCTAAAGGTTATACATTCGGCGCAGCTCATGTCCTTGACGTTCCTCAAGAGCTTGAATACTATTCGTGGCGATGAGCTGATTGAAAACAAGTAAGAACAAGAAAGCACAGTTACCTCAGTTATCAGGGTGCAGGGTGTATCCGACCGCGCAATACTCGTTCACAGCTTAAAACAGTCGAAAACGGTCTTAATTATTTTATTAAAATATTCATTTTTGTAATATGTGGGTCGTGAGTGAACTTCGCCATACGTATATACAGAAAAACAAATACACACTTTGTGTGCACTTTACTCAGCATCTGCGCTTGACCACTATGAAAACTAAACTTGTGAATAACTTCTTAGCTAAGAGATGCAGCAGATGCACAAAAAATATAGGAAGGTAATACACTGTATATACTTAAAATGAAAAATAATAAGAAAGCCTTACCTGAGCTCATGAAAATCGCATAGAAGGGCGTTTTTGCAATTTTACCAGTACATCTTCTATATGTGACCTGAAACAGAGCGAGAGAGAAACAGAGAGAGAGAGAGAGAAACAGAGAGAGAGAGGGAGAGAGAGAGAGAGAGAAAGAGAGAGAGAGAGAGAAAGAGAGAGAGAGAGAGAAAGAGAGAGAGAAAGAGAGAGAGAGAGAGAAAGAGCCAGAGAGAAAGAGAGAGAGAGAGAGAAAGAGAGAGAGTGAGAAAGAGAAAGAGAGAAACAGAGAGAGAGAGAGAGAAAGAGAGAGAAAAGAGAAAGAGAGAGAGAGAGAGAAAGAGAGAGAGAGAGATAGAGAAAGAGAGAGAGAGAGAAAGAGAGAGAGAGAAAGAGAGAGAGAGAAAGAGAGAGAGAAAGAGAGAGAGAGAAAGCGAGAGAGAAAGAGAGAGAGAGAAAGAGAGAGAGAAAGAGAGAGAGAGAAAGAGACGGGGAGAAGGAGGAAGAAAATAAACTCCACAACTTGTAAGCCTTAGCTGCACTTTTGAAAATCGCATAGAAGGGCGCTTTTTTCATTTTAGCAGTACATGTTATAAATAGTGTAAATTCGTGAATAACTTCTTAACTAACAGCGCGATTTATGTACAACCAAAATGCACAATGTACTACGAACAAACCAAAGTCCAATGTATTTGAATTCGGCTTTTTTTTCCGAAACCGAATATTCATTAGCTGCGTATGACTTACGAGACATTTTGAACTTTGGAAATTTGGTGGCTCTAGCTCTTATGGTGTCTAAGTTATGGTAAAAAAAAATCCGAGTCAAAAATACGATAATAATCGATAATAAGAAAATGGGACGAGTTATCGTTGATTTGAAATAACCCTGATCTACGTATGTTAAACACGAAAGAGTCAAAATTCAGCTTTCTAGTTTCTGTGGTCTCATGACTAGATCGACTCGGCAAGTGATGCTGATCAGGGTATCTCCTAGTCGGTCACTCCCGACTAGAGCTAGAGAGATTTGGCTCGGGCTTGTGTTTGGCTTTTTGTTAGGCAACTGGTTGGGTTTATGATTTCAAAAATATTGCAGCTCGAACCTCGCTGAACGTATACTTTTTGCAAACCAGATATGCCCTGTTCGTGGTGAACAATCATCACATGGAGCACATTTGGCCAACCAACCGGCAGGTGGCCATCCAGCGAGGCACCATCTTCTTCCACCTCAACCCGCGGCTGTGCTACGACAAAATCCAGAAGCTGGAGCCCTCCCTGAAGAGCGTCCGCAAGATCTCTGTCGCCGATGTCTCGCCCAACTCGAACGGGGAGCGCGTGATCTGCGGCGACGCGGTGCGTTCCCTGGTCGCCCAGGTGGAGGACATGAACTCAACGGCGGTTCGCATTGTGATCGACTTCATGAACTGTGACGATATTGAGACGCTGATCGGCTACTCCTATCACTATATGGAGGCGCCCCAGCGCAATGTGACCATGTACGATGGTCGCCACGGCTGTGGCCATGACAAGTAAGTGGGGCCGGGAGTCAACTGAAAGTACACTCGAGATCTCTGCATTTCACGTTCGCTTTCAGCTGGCTCATGGACGTCTCGCCCAGCAAGAACCGGCGTCACGTCATCTCCAACCTGAAGCCCTACACCCAGTACGCTTTCTTTGTGAAGACCCTCACCCGCACCGACTACCACATGCAGATCGATGCCTACTCGGATATACTCTACTTTCGCACCTTGGCCAGCCGGCCGAGTCCGGTTAGTCGGCTCCATGGCAGCTCGGATCACAGCACCCAGATCGTAAGGCATCAAATGTCCGGCTTTGGCTGCGTTTCATCTCATCGCTGTCTTTTCAGTCGATTTTCTGGTGGCCACCGAGTCGTCCCAATGGCATCATATCCAAGTACCTTGTCAGCTACGAGTTGCACAATCTAACCACGCCGGATCCCAGTGGCAAGAACTACGCCAGCTCCGTGGCATGCAACAGAAGCGACTTGGACTGCGTGTGCAACGATCTGGAACCGTACAACTCGGGCCCACAGCCGGAGGACGAGAACTACTACAACAAGGAGCAGATAACCTACGAGGACGCTCTGCCAAATCTCATATATGTTTCGTAAGTACCCACTGAAAGTCGAGCTCCTTTGTTAGCTGAGTCCCTACAGATCCTACATTTTTCGACTCTAAATTCTCCCATACCATATGCCGAATGAGTTTATACTCTTTTTCGACATCTGGCTTCATTTCATTAAAATGTGTAAATATCGATTTTAAGACCTGGTTTTATTAGCTTATCTCAGAAACTATAAGACCTACAGACAGCAAATTTGGGTTTTTCTCATTTTTTGGATAACTTCCCCCATTCGGCCCAAATATGAGAAAAATCCAATTCAAGTACCACTTTTTAGACCAGAATTTTTAAAAAAGATCAGACGATTAGTAGAGAAGTTCAAGAATTTTGGTTCCCATAGTGGATAAGTACAGCCTGCAGCTGCCTTCAGGCTGTCTCCTAGTCGGACACTCACGACTAGAGCAATCATACTGGTTTTCACTTGCTGTCGCTATTCGCAGACGCCGCAGGCACAAGCCGAAGAAGGAGAAGTTTGAGAAAGTCGCAGACTTTGACGACCTGATCGCTGGGCCCAGGCTGGTGGCCAATGCCAGCACCACGACTCCGGCCCCAGCGACGGAGCCGCCCCTGAACGAGACAATGTCGAAGGCGGCGCTGGAGTTGGCTCAGGAGGCGGCCAAGCAATATGAACTATTCCGCGAGTACATGGAGGAGAGGATGCGCCAGGTGCAGGATACGGGCATAGCCGACTTTCTCATACAGCATCCGCCGCCCAAGTGCACAGATGGCCATGCCTCCGTCGCCGATCGCCTGGAACGGAAGTGCGTCCTCGAGGAGGAGCTGAGTGGCATTAGTTTGCCGGGCACACAGCACAACTACAAATTGGACCATCTGCAAGCCAATACGTTCTATCGGATTACGGTTCGGGCCTGTGTTCACGGCGTTATCAATGGCTGTTCCAATCCAACGGAGGTGCTATTGAAGACCATCAGCGAGGAGGTGGAACAGTTCATGAATGGCAACTGAAATTGTTTGTGCCACTTTAAAATTAGGTTTATCTATAAGTTTATTTTAGCCAAGAAATGTATGCTCTTCAGTTTTTAGTTGTATTAATAAGTTTTATGATGAAAGTATTGTCAGTTATTATATAGCTGATATTGGAGAGGTATTATCTGTATATTTATATCTAAATGTTCCGTCTCTTTGTTCGACAATCTGTAATATTTGTAAATCATGTTAACTGGCTATTATGTGCGTTGACTGTAAAATGTTGAAATGTATTTAGTTGCTAGAGTTGCTTTCAATAGAAATTAAATGAGACAATCCTTTTATCTATGGTAATTTGACATTTTAGCTCGTTGGCATTACAGTCAGGCTTTTGAAGTCTTAACAGTTATTTAGAGAAAGGCGCAGCCACAAAAACCCACACACACACAGAGGGAGCTTTAATCCGCAGCTGGAGAGTGTGGCAGGCACTGATTCTTGGCATTTTGCAACTTGGCATAACGGTTTCGGGGCTCAACAATAAGCCTACGCAAACTAACAACAGCAACACCTGCGTCGTCCTTTTGAGCACAACACAGCATCCACTTCAGTACACTCCACTTCAGGACACTCCGCCCACACCCACTCTGCCCCACCCTGGCCCACGCTGCCCCGCACTCCCCCTCCCTTTCGCTGTGTGCGAAGCTTTTGGCTTTAGCGCCAGTTGCAAACGTTCAACGCATGCCACTTAATATGCAAATATGCCACAAAAGAGCTTTAAACTTTAAAACACTGCCGAAAACTAACAAGTAAGAACATTGCAGTCGGGTGTAACCGACTGCGCCATACTTGGTCACGGTAGAATAATCGGAAACTCTCTTAACTATAATGCTTATTTTGGAAAATGATCGATGCTGAAATTAATCGATCAACCGAAAACTATCTGCCTTTAGCTCTAAAATTGTGAGAGAAATGGATTTTTGCGGCTTACCTGCCCTAAAGAGATATAGATTTGATTGATTTGCCACGCCCCCGAAGGGGTTGCCAAAAAACTTTTTTGCTATCTTTAGAGTAGGTCGTCAGTAATTAGTTTGATAAATTTTATGTATCAGGCTATAAAGTTGAGGGAGATATGTAGATTTGATAGTTAAAGGTCATCATAAAGGTCATCAGTAATCTGTTTGCAATATTGGATTTATCAGGCTTTAAAATTGAGGGAGATGACATATATATTTGATCGATTTGCCACGCCCTCAGTGGGCGTATTTAAGCAACTGTGTGCGATCTTTGGAAGTGATCATCAGAAATCTGCCTGCCAAAATTGCATCCGATGTGACGCGGGTATATGTGAATATTGTCGGACGGACAACGGGCCCGATATGCTCCTTTCGCTTTGCGAACGAGTATAGAAATAATCCCGAGACCTGGCTGAGACGAGATGGGCAGAGGACGAGCTTCGAGTCGAGTCGAGTACGTGTCATGTGTCGCTTTGTTTGTGGTGAACTTTGGCTCGGCAGGAAACTTGCGCAAAACGTGTCCCACTCGATGGCGGAGCTGGAGTTGATTGACGAAGGCGCGAGTGCCGCCAGGATTTGGTGCTGGTCTGAGCCGGTGCTCCTGGCGCTGACAGCGAGGCCACAACGTCTTTAGGTTTGGGTCGCGGGTCTGGGAGCTCAGCGCTGCGGCTTTAAGGCGCTGCTCCTCGCTGTTCCTCGCTGCCTCGCGGCAAATCCTAAACCAATTGTATTTCAATATTTCAATGTCTTCGGCACTTTTGCTGTTGCGCCATTTTGCGCACACTTGCGATGCTGTCCTCGTTATCCTTGCACTCGTTTATTATCTACGCCCCGGCACGGCGAGCACTTTGCGGCGCTCTCCACGTGTGTGTGCGGCTCGAGGCCGGGGTGCTGCACCCGCCTGTCGGTCGGACAATTTACATGAGTGCTTCACCATTCAGTGCCGAGTTTGCCGTGTGCACTCCAATTGTCCTTGCAGCTCACCTCAAAGCATCGACATCGACAACGCATTTCAGTTTGCCATCCAGCCCCGGACTTTGCCGGGACTCGACATTCACTGTTCTCAGTTACCCTCAGACTACCCTCTGGGCGTCCCTAATGTAAGTGGGCTGAGTAAGTAGCCCCCTTTGAGTTATCCATCTCAGACACACTTTCTATCCATCCGCCGAGTAGTTTGTGTGGTATTCAGACTGATGTCCTTCTACTCTATTTATCAAGCAATCTGTTTTATTTCGAAACGTCTTCAGCCAAAAAGAAATGACATTTTCCCAATTATCCTATATATTTCATATGCCAGCTGGATTTCTACGCAGCGTTTATCTGAAAATGTAGAATCTTTATTAATTTATTACAAACTTTAAATTATAACTACCGACGAGAAGCTAGCAAATTTTTGTTTTTCCTACTCCTACTTATGTTGATAGTTTATAACTATGTATGTCCTATATATAAATAAAATTTAATATATTTTGAGTTATATTTGATGTTATCCAAATTATCCATTTCATTCAATTTTAACCTTACGTAATTTATAGTTACGAATGAACACAAAATCGAATTAAATTTATTGTTAATAAAACAAATAATCGAACCTTAGTATATGAACTAACTACCTAATTTTATTTCAGTTTCGTAGTTTAAATATAACCTTTTGTTTTGCTTTAAACTCACTTTTCTTAAATATAATTGAAGAGTTATAAAAATTGATATGGCAACAAATTTCTTACAACTGTACATAAAATAAAGGTGAATAACAGGTAATTAAATAAAGAACCTTTCAGCCAAAGGTAATTTCAGCCCAGAATTCGTTTTTCGATTTAATCTTACGTTTTTTACAACCGCATTGGAGCTTGTAACATTTGTATTAAATTGGATGCGTTCATTTGCCATTTGAGTGTGCAGCTTATTACCCGATGATTCCGTCTTTTTGTCCGTCCACACTCACATTACAAATCGCAATGCCAACGTAATATAAATGCTTCCGGATAATATTAGCTGGCACATGAGAACGGTCAGTTAGTTCACTCGGACACATACGTAATCGCACGTGCATAGTTGATGCTGGCTTACCTGATTGAGTTCAATCAAACAGTGCGGAGATGTAAATGGAGAGCTGCACTGAGAAAAACAAGTAATACAGTTGCGCTTATTTTGGAAAAATATCGATTTCCGTAACTTGTGGCACCAGGACTTGGCATGACCCTCCATATAAATAGATATATAGATATCTGCCACCAGTGGGCGTATCCAAAATATTTGTGTGCTATCTTAAGAGTAGTTCATCAGAAATCTAGCTGAATAAATTTATCTATCTAGCTTTAATACTGAGGGAGATATATCAATTTTATCGTATTGCCACGAACCCAAACATTTCTAATTTCTAAAACAAGTTTCTAACATAATTTATTTAAAGTTTTTTCTACTTTAAAAATAACAAAAAAAAATTTATTTTTCATTAGTGGAACACTATTTTATAAAAACCTTAAACCTTAAAAACCTCTTCCTCTTTAAGATTAATTTTTGTTTATTGGCGCTACCCTAAAACTTAAACCACTTTTTTGTCGAGTGTAGTTGGACTTAAGTAGTATCACTTGCAGTCTTAGAGAATAGATAGTTCTCGACTGGTCAGCCGGAATGCGTTTGCGCATTTGGTCCCATTGAGCTTCCACTTGGAGGACTCTCTCCCCCTACTCTATCTCTCTCTCTCTCTCTCTCTTTCTCTTGGCTCTTGGTCTGCCATGGCGTGTGTTAGATGCCGTTGCCTGGCTGTTTCATAAATAATGCATATGTTGAAAATGCTACGATATATATATAAATGTTGTTTTTCGTTCATGTCGAAAGTTCCACTTAAACTTCAACATGACACAATTTAGATGGCAACGATTACCTTTTATTTCTATTAATTGAGCTCGAAATAGATGCCAGTTTGAACGCTTTGAGTGCGACTCTTTTAATACTCATCCAGGGTGTGAAAAGAGTGTATTGAATTTGAGCAGTGTCCACCTTGCCGCCCGTTCGTCTGCCCGTTTGAGCTTAAGACACTTGATACTTGGAGTATATACTCGCGTTTACACTCAGATAATGCGTTAGGTTTTTTATTTATTTAATCTGCATATCTATTTCAGTTTTAAAGCTGGATACGTACAATTTATGCAGGCAGATTAGTGGTGACCTCTTCTAAAGATGGCAAAAATTTTTTTAGATATGCCCCTAGGGAATAAAATCTAAAGTTAAAAAAATCGATATTTTTCCAAAATAAAAATCATAATTAATTATTATTTTTTTAGTTTTCGACTGTTTTAAGCTGTGATTATACCGTGAACGAGTATTAGGTAATCGGTTATAGCCGACTGCTACGTTCTTGCTTGTTTTAAATCATGATATTTGGATAATTTATGCGCTATTGATCAACTAACCCACATATAAAACAAACGCGTATGTGCACACATCAGAAACAATTAAATTCAATTTGTTGTTTGGCGAGGTCATTACTCGCATGTTTTTGTAGTTGGACAAACATGCGAGTTGATAAATTTGACTTCTTATCGGCCGTTCGTGGCACGTCATTCGGGCCCATTACATGTGGGTGGCAATTTGTATCCAGTAAATAAAATATCAGCTGCTTAACTATTGAGAGGCCATTCCAGGGCCAATGCGTAGGTCAAATGATTATCAACTGGCTGTTAAGGACTTTGAGTAGCAGCAATTGGATCAATTTGTCTGGTATCTTTTATCAGCACGCCTGAACGGGACTCGGCTTTCGAAAATTAAATAAGCGGGTTTGATTTTCTGAAACGATAAAGTGCATTTTTATTTCTTATCATCATTGTGAAGAAGATAGAGAAAATTGCCAAATTAATGTTTATCTGACAATCAACACAGTTTGTTAGCTGAAAATTACTGACAATTAAACTTTAATTATATACTCATTTTAGGTAATACAAATTTAAATAGAGTGCTTAGCGAATACATATATTATATGGAATTAAAAATATTATCACATATTCGCCTATCGTGATAACATTATAAAATACTCTGATCGTTTAATGCTTGTCTTTATTATTTTTTAATTTTAAGGGCAATCCATATGTTAAATTTATGCATAGGAAAAATGAAGATAGCTGTTATACCCCAGTTTTATCTTCTATATGGCCCAGTTTTTCAATTTATTACTGAAATAACTTTACTAAACGCACGCTTTTGTATTCGAACTCATAAATGAAATCGCAAACTAAATAGCAAAGGTAAGAATAACAAAAAGCAATTTAGGGCTCACAAATTCTCAATTATCGTGTGTTTTCATTGTTGGCTCAATACTGTCGAAAAATGTGTCAATACATTCGCCCGCTGAAATGTTGACAAATTGAGTGCCGTCAGCAACTTTGGTTTTGGCCAGCGCGTACAATATTGAAAATTAAACCTTAATAAAGAGCACATTTAAAATGTCAACAAAACGCTGCCGAATATCCAATATCCTCTGGGGCCACCTCGTCCACATGGTTGTCGGCCGCACTGGTCCCATTGCTTGCAGACCGTTCCGCGGATTCCCAAATCGCCAATCCACTCCCAAGCGCCAATTGCCGTGCCCCGTTCTCCCACTCCCCCGGGCCACCGTTCCCCAGCATTCGACTAGATTGCAATTCCGTGCAAATTTGCACAGAAACACTGCTGGATGCTGCAGAAGGCGGCCATTGTTTGGGCGCCATATTTGTCAGCCGTGGCAGGGCGCATTTACGTAATGGCGTACGCACTCAGTCGCCATCATCCGCGTTCTATGACGTGTTGGCGAAACGTGTCATCGACTCGCCTGCGCTGCGGCGCCGTCAACAGACTCACCTGTCGGGCCGCGGGCCGAGGGCGGGGCTGGGGCTGGAACTGCGGCTGGGGACCTGTTTGTCGATAGCTGACGCTGCTGTTCAAAAAAATGTCATTCAACTTTTTATAAACGCACACGAATGGGAAAGAGTATATTTGATTGCAACTTGGAATACATAAAGTGTTAAGAATTTGTACTAGCTCAAGAGGTGAAAAGAGTATATTGGGGTTTTCGTCCGTCTTTCAAAGTCTTAACATATAAATATAAAATGAATAAATCGCACAAACATTTTTTTAATATACACACACACAGTTGCAAATCAATAAAATCTATAATCTAAATCTAAAATCTGAAGAACTCATCTTAAGATCAAGCCCAGCAATTTCGAAATCGATATTTTGCCAAAATAACAATAATAATAAAGACAGTTTTCAACTCTTATTATACTGTGCGCGAGTATTGCGCAGTCGGCTACACCCGACTGCAAAGTTCGCACCTGTTTTTTGCCTTTGCCATTCGTGTGTGTGAGTGTGTAGTTGAGCGTGTGTGCGAAGCAATGGGGTGATGCCAGAGCGTAATTGGCTCGTAATTGAAAACTTTGCGGATAATTAATTGCGGAAAGTTGTCTCACGACATTTTATGGTATTAGCTGAGGTTTGCCAAGCTAATCGCCAGGATGTTTTCTTTTTTAGCCACATGTAAGTAAGTTAATTAGGAGACAGTCGCAAAGTTGCAAACGGAGTTGCAACCGTGCGAGTTCGTGTGCTACGTGTTTGTGTTCCGACTCATTGCCCCAACTGCGTGTGGGGGCCACACTTGGCACACGTTGCCAGGTGTGTTGACTTGCACAAAGTTGGACACAATTCGAAAAGGGTTCGCCTCAACACCTGCGAATGACGTCAACTGAGGGTCTACAGTTGAACAAACGCATGCCCGACTAGCGGCTACTCTGTAGCGAGATTTTCAAAGTTGATTTAAAATTCGGTTATTTTCTGTGCTTATTTTCGATATTGTTAAAATTTGTATTTATTAAATATGTATAGAAAACCAAAGGATCAATTTGGACCTGAAGAGGGTGTATAGAAACGGAAATATTTTAGATATATTTCTGTCTCTAGTCCTGAGAATCTTGGAGATATAGCTCTAAAGCCTTGGCTTCGATATTCAGCGATGTTGAGCAAATGTGTAGACTAATGAAACAAAGCTTGTTTTAAATAAAATATACTTAAGCCTCTGAACTTTAAGTCTCTAGCTCTTACGCCTCCTTATCATACATACAATGTTTTCATAAGCTCATTAAACTATTTTTTGTTCCCATTTTCAATGATTATCGGGTATACAAATATAAAATTATAAAATTGTTAAATATTCACAGAAAGTAGATAATAGTTCATTGTGAAATAAGTCCCAATCGAAAAAGACTTAAAAAAGCTTACAGCTCATAGTTATTAGTTGTAAATATGATTTATAATTTTAATGCCCCAATTCTAATCAATAAAAAAGATTTTGTGTGTAAATAATTTTCAATTGTTATTAAACTGTACTTTGCTATTTATTTTTGTACAGTCAATAAATAAAAACCTGTAATGTTATTATATTTTTAATTATTAAAATCATCAGTTATGAAGTTAATAAATTGAATATTTGAATTGCAAAGTATTTATGAACTAATCGCGGTTGAAAAGCGAGAGAAATTTAAATGTAAATTATGTTAAATAGAATTTCCATTAGGGAACGCTCTTTGTCTTTTGTCATTGACTAAACGCCACCTGCCATTGTTTTAATTAAAGGCAGAGCATTGACAGGGCATTAGGCTGCCTTCGCAGGTGCACGGGAGGCCAAAGTCCGGCTCATGTTGAGGCCGGGCTGACTAAAATGAATGCAAATTTAATGATGGCCAAGAGTGTCGCCGTTGTTGGCAATAAGCACAACTAATGAATTCTTGATACATTTAATCGGAATGCTGCGCACTGGTCGTTAAGATTGGGGCGTGGCCCAAGTCGTTTGCGCCCGCCCCCCACATCGAAGGCAGTAGGTGGTATTGCTATAAACAAACTTCTTAATTTCCGCGACGCATAAAACTTATCTTCATTCTGTGCCACTCAGCTGGAGCTGGCCCCCGTTCCCTTTCTCGCTGGCCATAAAAATCACAACATAAGCTAAAAACTTTATGTTGCTGCTGGAATGCAAACTGGCAAATGGCAAACGCAAGTTTCCGACTTAGGAGCAATGCATTTGGCAACGGCTTCGCAGCGTTGTTGTAAGCAAAACTTTTGTGGCTGCTCTAAGGTCGAATGCAGAATTATGTAGCCGAGGGACCGGCCAGCTGGCCCCCCGGGGTCGCACTCTCCTCTTGTTGCATTATCTTAATGTTCATTAGGTTAAGTTTTGTGCATTTTCCGTTGCCGCTGCCATTGCCGCTGAGGCTGCTGCTCATTTGTGCCACAATCTCCCGCCGACGTCCTGCGTTGTGTGGCCTCTTTGCAACTTCCACTTCATCTGTGTGAAAAACTTTTGTATTCCGCTTTCCAAATGCCAACTGCGCCTTCTGAGCGCTCGTCACAAGTTTTGTGTCTACGAATCTGGTCGAAAAGTTGCCGCTGCTTATGTTTCTCGTGCTGATCGCAATACTCTGCAGTCGGGCCATAATTTAATTAAAAAATGTTCCATACGCTCTCATTATTCATGCTTCGCCAAGAATTTCAATTTCCATTTGGCCACGCTGGTAAAACAACAATCCAATACCCAATCGGTTTAATAGAACCTCGTCCCGTTCCCAATCGGACACATCCTGGCCGCGGTGACAGTTCATTAGCATCGCATATCCTGTCATATTTGACATTTTTATTATGCAACGTTGGAGCTTAATGAAGCAGACAAAACAGCGAACAGGAAGTGGTCCGAGGAGAAACAACAATAATAACGGCAAATTAATGGGGGAGAAATATGCAGGCATCCTTCTCCTCTTCTTGCTGTAAAACACCGCTCGATTACTTATGCAAATTTTTGCACGATAATAAGGAGTTGATGGAACATTTGTATTTGTATTTTAGTTTATTATTATTTTTTGGATTAACGTGGAGTTAAATTTGTTAAGGAGCTGATTTGAGACATTTTCTAGCTCAACAAAATATTGATAAAACTGGTTGTGAATTCGAAAATCAACTTAAATTGCGAGTCAGGCTCTTGAGGAAATTTAGTTTTAGGGCCAAACATTTCTGCAATTACTTGGCACATATAGTAATAAATCGTAGGAATTTTTAATTCTTAAGTATGGCGCAGTCGGTTACAATTTTTTACAATTAATCCTCTTAACTGCTGCTCGCATCGCTGTGGTTAATATAATTTTTAAGAATATATATTTTACTATACGTATGCATAAAGTGTAGAGAACTCTCTGTCGTAGCTGAAATGTTTAAAATTGTCATAGTTTTTCCCCAATAGGAATAATGTAATGTTAGTAAGGCCTCGACCTTAACATTTGTTGCTAGCACTAAGCGTACCTTTGGCAATATTTGGTGCACATTGTTCTATTATGCTCTATGCTGTCGCCCAGTTCAGTCTTATAATCAGCCAGCAAGTCAGGTTGGGATAAAACAAAGCTTTTGTCTTGACTTGACCAGAGCTGAGCGTCATTTGTATAAAAGTGTGAATGACTTTTATTTGATGGGACACTGGAACTGCAGCGGAGATAATTGAATAGTTCTTGGAGTGTAAGTAGACGTGATGGTTAAGCACTGCAAAGGGACTCGACGCAGTTGTCTGCTCCTGCCCTGGCTCTAATTGGTCTTATCGAGGTGAAGGGAGCTGGCATTGTGGCTTAGGCAAAAGTGAAACAGAACTGCAAAGCTGCCGCGAGCGTCGAAAATGTTCGTCTTTTGAGAGGGGAAACTTGTCCGTTGGACTCAAGACAGCTTTCATAAATACTTTGGTCTGCACAAACAAATCAGAAAAGCTGGCGGCGTCCTACAAATTGTGCTGGGGATCCCATTGCCAATGACTCACCACAGCTCAGTATTGTGGAACAATAAATAACAACTTTGAATTCGAAAAAGGTGAATGTACTTCAATTAGTCACTTCCCAACTGGGCTACACTTAATGAATACTTTTGGAACACAGACGGACCAAGTTTAACACTGCTAATCTTCATTCCAGGATGCATAAAATTCGATGAGAATGAAAGGAGTAAGTAAAAGACGAACTAAAGTGTTGGCTGAGGTAGATAAAAGAGGTAAGAGGTTCCTCGTACCTACGAAAAATAAAACTGACTACATAATATAAAAAGAAATAAATAAAACTTGTTTTATACTTGTTATATTATATCATTAAATTTATTTTGTGGAATTTACATACCAAATTTAGTGTCTAGCTGTAATGTGATAGGACAACCGAGGCTAAGAATCTATAGTTATAAATATAAAATAAATTTGATTTGAGTTAATGTGTGTTCAAAATATAGGGTAAGAAATTTCGAGCTTAGACTATTTTTTTAATAAATTTTATACTTACTGTGCTGTGCTGTAAATTGATAAAATATATTTCCCCCTCAGTTCCAAAAGTTATACAGTTCACTCACTCGTCTCCAAAAATCAAAAAAATATAAAAAAAAAATTAAAACCCTTTTCGTCAGCTTTAAGCTGTTATTATACTTTAAAGAAGTATTGCGCAGTCGGTTACACCCGTCTGCAATATTTTTAAATAGTTTCTATACGTATTAGCATAGTGGATTCCAAAGCATTTATATTAGTTGCCTTGTTTTCAAACTTGACCCCCAGTTTTAAAGCTGAACTATGTTGTAATTAATTGCCATTAAACTTGTTTGGCGTTAAAGATAAAAAAGTGAAAACTAATTAGTGAGAACTAAAATTTTTAGCAATATTTCCACGACAACAAAGTAAAGCCGGCACGTGGCCAGAAAGAATGCGACTTGTAATTTCTGGTGTCGGCTCCAAATAAAGTTTGTCGATTCAAATAAAGGATTCTGGTTAAAGGAGCTGTAAAATTGTAATCAAATTGTGGCCAGCCCGCCCCCGAGCAGATGGCACACAATATCCGAACACATGTTCGACGGCGGCTGGGACACACCTCGACAAGCGGGCAATGAATGGAGCAGTGTCCAATCCGGAGCACCGTCTGGCAAAGGGCGCCTCCACTGGTACCAATCACGAGCCGTGTCAGTAACAGGCCAGAGGACGCAATGGCTGCAGTTGCGGGCGCAAAGGCTAAACGCTGGGCATAAAAAGAAACGCACACAAAAGCAAATCGGAAACGGAAGTTGCATGTGAAAATGGCCGCTCTGTTGTCGTCGTCGTTGTCGTTGTCGCTGTCCTCTCTCCTCTCTTCTCTGTGTGCGGTCGCATTGTTGACTCGCCTTCAATTTTCTTGGCTTGCTTTCGAACAGTTAACTGAAATTGACAGCCTTTGCCTCGTGTTGTGCCAAGCTTCCGGGCTCCGCCTGTCCTCTGCTGACAATGCTAGCCAAATCTTCCACGCTGGGCGCATCGCTGACTTTTGCAAATGAGATTTTCAGTTTTATGACAGGCTGCATTATAGTTCCTCCACATGCACTTCTAAGTCCGTTCACATTTTAATTTGAACTCGATGAATTTACAATGTTTGCTTGGTTGCGCATACGCCACGTTGCGCAATTCCTCGGCTCATCTAATTGCCATTGAATGCTTTAAACGGATTTGCTTGTGGCCAAGAGACTGGCCTGTTTTCGCCCAATAATGTTGCCAGCAATTTGCAGCGGCAACTTGGCAATTAAATGTTTCATGTTTAAGGGGCAACGACAACATCGACGTTGTCGAGGATGTCGCTGCTCCCAATGTGTCTGCCTGTCGTCGCCTATAAATTTTTGATTGCCTTTGTTGTTGGCATTGTACTGAAAAATGGCATTTCATTTGCGTTTTGCGTTTTTGCAGTCCGCGTTCGCTTCGAGCGACGAGTGAATTTTACGGCTCGTTGCTTGGCGTGGCACTGCGGTCGCCCCCCCTATAACTCCCCCTCCCCCAGCCCCTTTCCCACCGCAGCCCATCCTGCGCCTGGTGTGGGCGGCCAACAGACACATTTCAATAATTGTGCAACAACTGGAAGCGATTATGCAATTTCATCAGACCAAAAGACACACTGCCACATCGAGAAATGGCTAAAAAAATAAACGGAAGTGCAGACATGAGAGAAGCCGACTACGTGATGCACTGCAATCGATTGGATGTCTGAGTTTTGGCATTATCCGATGCCTGTAATGATCTGCACTTCAGAATATGCCCTTAGCTGCCAGAAATCGCAATAAGAAATTGAATATATTGTATTTTATTTTTAATTTTGTGTAAAAACTAATTATTGTTATATCCATTGGGTGTTCATTAAAACTTTTTAAAATCAGTTGAGGTTTACGAAAGCTATGTCGAAAAGTAACATAATATTCAACAGTGAAAAGCAATTTCAATATTTTGAAAAATAAAATAAAAATCTTTCAAAACTTTTAAAAATCTATTGCGTTATTAGGGGCTACAAATGTATCAAAAATATAATCAAATATAATCAAATATTAGTTAAAAGAGAATTGGATAGTACTCCTACAAAAGCAATTTTTCCAAACTGCTATTAAGTGCTCAAAAAATAAGTGTGAAAAATTCCTTGAATATGGAAGTAAAAGTTCGATGCAAAAAAATGATGAAATTGAAATATACTCTAAACAAAGAGTATAAACAGCACGTATGCATAAATGTATTTCTGTAGCACGCCACGTCTGAATTTTTATATTGTAATATAGATGCTGTATCTGTAGATTCGGGAATGGGGGCGAATGCTGCAGCAGTATGGTTGTTATATTGTATCTTTGGCTATACATCAGCTGAGCTGATATGGCATTTGGGGAAAACGAGTTTTATTTCATTTCTGCTGCTGCCCATATTCTGTCAGCTTTGTGTATGTGTAACTGTATTTATACAAATGAATGTATATGGTGTGTGAGTGTGTGTGTGTGCGTGTGTCTGTCTTTCATTTTGAGGTTATGCAAATTGTTATGCTGATATCATAATTAATTCGTTGGGGAAACAGGCCGGAAACAAATTGGGTTTTGAATGAGTTATTGTATTTTGCGGTATGTTGCATTTTTGTAGCGTTCCCCTAGCAACAGCTGGGGCCAGGGGGGGGGGAGGTTGGGATGCTCCTCTTATGCATGCTGCGGGGCTTTGCCAGCATGGCATTCCCTGTCCATCCCTTGCCTAGGGCTACGGCAGGCAAAAAATAGCCGGCAGATTTTATTTTGCTTTTCTCATCGCATTTAATGAGTTTTGCAGTATTAGAGTTTTGAGCTTGTTGTCAAACTTTTAAAGGCATGCCATCAAGAATATGGAGATTTCACTTGGTCTTTTGTGTGGAAAGCCAGTCAGCAATAACGGGAGAAAATTATAGTTCGCAACTGGCGAGCCATAAAAAAGCCACAAAACAGAGCGCAAGACAAACAAACGAATGTCCTTCAGCATAGATCAAGTTTCTGACCAAAAACAATGAAAGCTCGTCTGTCCTAAGTTCTACAAATTATCAGCACTTTACTGTCATGGTTTCAGTTTCCGTTTCCGTTTCCTCTTTCTTCCTCCTCTTTTTCCCGAGTGTCCAAGAAAATTTAGATATATGCTGTAGCGAGCGTTCCAAACGGAATGATAAATTAACTGCATATTATAAATTCCTTTGAGTAGAGTTTTCACACATGCACTGGGAGCTGTCTTCCCCAGTCTGCCCCCTCTCCCCGCCTCCCGCCCAACACACATTGTCCGTAAGATCTGTGGCCGTCTGATTAACTTAGATTTGCATATGCGTGGGTAGTTCAGAAAATTGCTCGGCTTATATTACCAACATACAATTTGTAAAGTTTAGCTAAATCCTCTATTTAATTGGGTTTGTTGACTATACAACGAATTCACCATTAATTTTCAGAGGCACATCATTCACATATTTAACAGATAGATCACATTTTATTTTACTAAGTCCAATTGATGTAAAGATATATAAACTAAGGCAAGTTGTTAATAGATTAATGGATAGTTAATAATGGATTCGATTGGATTATTGGTATTATTAAGAAGTTTACTTAACAAACTTGTTAAATGTTGGCTGGCTATTTTTTTCCTGTAGCGGCAAGACGTCTTAGTATATTAATTTTAACATCTAATGGTATTTGTTGTTTTGTATTATTAATTTTTTATTAATTTGTATTATCATTTATATATTTACATTGAAGGTTTGACAAAGTATGATTTTTTGTGCGGCCGTTTAGCAAATATTGTGGACAGAAAACTTATAGAAATTCATTTAAATATTTCACTTACATCTTTTTTTCACTGTTTATTTTGCATGTATTGGTAATGGATTTTTAAAAAGTATTTAATGAACAATATTCCTTGAACAAAAATGTCTACTTCCTTGTTAAATACTTTTTCGTGTTTTAGTTAACCATGTGTTTAATTTTGTATGTTTACAATATAAAGAATATGTAGTTGTAAGAACAGTATGTACATATATATTAATTGTTATGTATATGATAAAATGGTTCATTTAAATATTAACAAATATGCAACATTTTGGGGCAACACCCGTGGCAGTAACTACGTCATAACTGTCTGCTTCCGTGCGTGGGGATGGGCTGTTTGTTTGCCTGTCTTGTGGCTCTGACTGCGTCTCCTATCAGTTCGGCCACAAATGCTACAGGAACAGCAACAACGAGCAGAGGCAAGAACAGCAAGAGAGTGTGTGTGTATGCGTGTGTGTGCCTGTGCCGAGTGTGTCAAAGGGCGTATTTGCTTGTTTTGTGGAGCCGGTGGCGTATACGCAATGTTGCCGCCATTTGCCAACGTGTTTGTGTAAACAAAGTTGCGGGCCGCCTATTTGTTTGCCGTTTGCTCGCCAGCTTGTTTATTGTCACACTGCGGCAGGGGCCGCGGCGAGGTCTAAGTAAGCCAAAGCTTAGGCCGCACCAGTCTTACACGGCATTTAGCGAACGTTACGGCCGGCACTTCCTCTACGGCCATGCCTGGTGCCCACCTTGTCGGGCCAGTTCCGGGGCTGAGTACGAGAGCTGCTCGTTATGCTTCCGCTTCCGCTCGGCGCCGTTTGGCATTGGAATGCCCTTTTGATTGATGGCCAGCGCATTTATTTGCTCCTTTTGTTTGCCCTTCGTTTCGGTTTTCTTTCTTTCGGGGCTCCCCGCCGTAATACTTCATTGGCGCTGGTTTACAGTTCGCCTTATTATGCCCCAAGGCCTGAGCCACATTTATGTAATTGTATTGTTGTCGATAGGAGAGAGGGAGTGAATAAGCTGTTGTGGGTATTTGCCAATTGTTTGTCTATATTTACTGAATGCTTTTCGTTTTATTTGTTTGGAAAGGTGAGCGAAAAAAATGAAATTAAATAAAGAAATAGAAATTAAAAAAATAAAATAAATTGTTTTATATTTGTGCGAACACAAGGCTTGAACTTAAATGTAGCTACCTTTAAAATAAATTTTAATGGTAAGCTTTATATTTATGATAATGTCCGCTGAAACTTTATCATTTATTTAAGTTGAGCGAAAAAAAATTAAGGCTGCCTTTGTGACTTGGGAAACTTACCGGTCTTTACTAAATCCGCGTGAAACATGTTAAATTAAATTTAACGGAGATATTTGATCATTATTTCAATTAAATTAAATTAATTAAGTCAACATTTTTATACACATTTTACAATATTGAAGCTCCGAAGCCTATCGAATAACATAAACAAAAAAAATAAGCTCTTGAGCATGGACCCCCATTAATCAAGCCAGGTGTGAATTTGTTCAAAAGGGAAAAGTTTACATTTATTTATTTTTAAATATTTCTTTCAAAATTCAGCCCAAGGCCTAGTGTCTGTAAAACATAATTTTTAATTTATTTTATAAATATATATATTTTATAAGCTCGCAATAAACCCAGTTCTAAATTTAAAATAATCTATGCTTATGTATGCCTCCTCTCCCAAAGCCCATTTGGACTCTTTTGCTATTGAATCCAAAAATAATTCCTTCATATCTCATCTAATGTGACCTTTGCGCAAAAAACACACACAACACACAACATCTGCAATTTTTCTAGGTCGTGTAATCGTGACTTCTTATTTTTGCTCTTTTGCCAGCATGGGGGTATTTTCGTGTTTCTATTTGTATTTATACTGTTTGTCTGCGTTGCCCGGCCCCATTTTGTTTGCTCGTTTGATTTCTGTTATCCTTGAAATAGGATGTCCACTTGATCAAACACATACAGGGATGTATCGTTGTTGAGATGTTTGTCTGCGCTCGGTTCTAATTCAATTTTTGCCTTTGTCTTTGCTTTGGCCTACATTTCTGACCATCCGGCCTGGGATAGAAAATAGATATTCTCGCATTTCTGTCAACCAACTGAAGGTGAGTGCTTTAAGGGGAAATTGTATAAGAGCGGTTAAATTGTGAATGCTTTAATAATTAGCCCATTTAGTTAGCTGCTCTGTAGTTTTTGCAGCGCTCTCGCTTGTAATTTGAGCTAATTTGCAGGCACTCATAAAACTTGAAGCTGCATCGGCGAGGGGGACCCTGGTCCCGGATATTGGCGCAAACAAAATGCAACACTTGAGTTGAAAAATTGCCGTAATGAGCGCGCTCGCTGCCAGCATCCGGACCCCGGAGGGTTGCGTCAGTGGAAAATTGTTTAATTACTGCAAATTCCTTCAGTCGTCGCTTTTGCACGCTTTGCTGTGGGTTCCCCGGCTCGAGAACGGACGGACGGACGGAGGGCGGGTGGTGGTTTGACACATTTCCAGTTGTTGCTTTTGGCGGTATTTTCGGGTTGCCTGCTCCGCCTCGATACCAATTGCCATTTTCCCCCATCCCTCATCCCCCATCTCTCTCACTCTCTCTCTCTGCAATTTAACATTCCGCTTTTCTATTTCTGCCTGCCGCCATAGATTTCATTAATTCGCCATTAATTTGTATTTTCTTTGCAGTCGCTTGGTCTTGTTGATTTTTCTTTTAGCTGCGAGCAAAAACTGGCGCATTATTTCAACCCATTTGGGGGCTAATGAACTTGCTGAAGGGTTGCTCATCATCCTCTTCTCCCCCGCCTACCTAACTTGTGCCAGACGTTTGTGAACTCGACTGGCTTAGTTTTCGAGTAGCGTTTTTTAGACTGCCTCGAGTGGTAATGATAAATTAATTTGTAGCTCGACTTCGCTTGGCGAACAAAAAATATTTAGACGAGCGAATGCGTCCTCAAAGAGCCAACTAATTTGTTTATCAGCTTACAGCAATGGAGACAGTTGGCCATATGCGTTTGCTAATATCCTTCAAGATTATTTATTTGAGTATGTGTGTGTGTGATAAGAAACAATGACAGCTTTGAATAAAAGGCGTTAGTAAGACAGAGTTTTGGAAATCTCATTATTAAAGATTATTTATTCGAAACAGTGGGAGCTCTGAAGAGGAGTTATTAAGACAGAGTTTTGGAAAATTCAACCGAACAGCGGTAAATAAAATTACGTTCATACTATATATTATATTATAATATAATATAATCGAATATAATATAATAATAATATAATATAATATAATATAATATAATATAATATAATGAAATGTAATATAATAATAATATAATATAATATGCTCTTTTCATTTCGTTCCTTAATTTATAAATTTTCTCGCATTCGCATTGACAGAATAATAAATGCTATTTAATGTAGTAACAGATTTAATACCTTAAAGATTGTCGCACAAATGGGATTCAAGGTATTCGATTTAAGTACTTTCTAATGAATCATTTAGGCAACTTCCACACATGGGGGCAGCTTTGGCATCAGACTTGGGACATCGAGCAGAGTCATTTTGCATTTGACCTCAAAGTGGCAGTGAACTCAATTACGGCCATTGCATGCAATCGCTTTCAGCATGCTAATGAACAGCAAGTGTGGGCCAAGTTAGTAAAGCTGCAGAATTTTGACGTAGTCGAGGAAAGCTGACAACGACGGCAGACGACACGATTAATAATTGTCAGAAAATATTGTGCCATTTTAATGGGAGCACGACAGGACAAGAAACAAACACAGGCTGACGTGTGTAGATATATGTTTATATATATGTTTGGATATCTGTGAGCGAGAGTGAAAACTGTAATTAATGGCTCAGCAACAAGAACAACAACAGCAGCAAAATTGTCCATTTTACTAATCTGCAACACAAATATTTTATGAGCACAGTAAATCGTTGAGCTGCGTGTGTGCCTGTGTGTGTGTGTGTGTGCTCTGTGTGTGTTGACTTGATATTATGAACTGGCAAGCCGGCACCCAAGGGCAATCATATTCAAATTAATATACCCAATGTGTTGTACAGTCATAAATTTTAAGGCCAGGCCCAGTAGCTGCCACAACTGCTGCTGTTGTTGTTGTTGTTGCTGTTGTTGTGGGTCTGTTCTGTTGGCTGGCCAGGTTACCTTCACCTTGTAAACAAGATAATTATGGCAGCAACTATGACAGCGAACTTCCTGTTCCTGGACAGTCCCAGTCGCAGTCCCAGTCCAGGTCCCAGTCCAAGTCCCAGTCCCCAGCCCCGTCTCGGCCGCCCTCGGCTGGTCTCGTGGGTGGCCCAAAGCAAACTCATTTCCTGCCAGACGATTTTGACTGCTGCACGAAATGTTGACAATGCCTAAATGTAGAGCGAAGCGTCTAAGCGTTTTGTGTATTGGACCGCAGGACTACGGGACTACAGCGCCTAATGAGGCTACTGGGCCGACGCTAACCCGGCCCTTGTTCTTCGCTATTGACCTGGCTTGTTAGCAGGCGCGAGCAAACAACTCGACGCGGCAGCCGGCATGCCAAATCCTGTCAACACTTGGCCAAAACTTTACCAAAAGCGTCTAGCAGTTCCGTGCATACTTGTGTACGGCTGGGGAGCGGAAATCACTTCAAAGCCGGAATACTTTGCTATTTAAATAAATGCAGGCTTATTGCCAAGAAGTCAGCAGCTGAGCTCTCGGATCACAAATACCAAGTTAAACAATACTTAAAGCGGAGTTGACAAATATTACTTATAAGTAGGTAGAAAGAATGACATGTCCTGACATTAACTGAATTCTAAAATTAGCGTTTAAAATCCAATTATGCAAAGACAAATTCAAAACTCAGATAAGTATAAAATAATATAAATTTACACACATATATGTTTTTTAACAGCTAGTCTATATACAGAACCTCCTAAGAAAGATTTTATGAAATATGAAAATTTATTTTATAAACCCGAAACACGAATTAACACATTTGCATTTATATTATTTATAATATATAAAATTTGTATTATTTCTAAAGTAGGGGATATTGTGGATGTACAATATAATAAAAAAGAGGTCAACTCCGATATTATAAAGTATATACATATATTCTTGCTCAGTACGAACAGCCGGGTTTATTTAGCTATGTCCGTCTGTCCCTCAGCTCGACTATCTATATGAGCGGGACTATCAATAGGCCGCCTCTTTCCATAATCGATAAATAATAATACTCGTTCATAGAGGCGGGGGTGGGTGTGGCCCACATTTTTTGGCTCGATCTTAAGAGGAGGTCACGCAAACAATGTCTGCGTAATTTGGTGACTATTTCAAGTCTCTATCTTCAACAGCGTCCAAAAAAATTGCGTTCATCCGGACAGACAGACGGACATCATGACTGACATTGCATAAAACTGATATACGTTTTTCACTTGGTAAAGAAAAAAATTTTCCAAAATAAGTAAGTAAGTAAGTAAAGGATATTTTTAGAAAAAAAATCGAAAAAAAATTATTTTCAAATATGATTTAAATTTAAATACAGAATCAATCTAGAGGTTAATCCATGGAGAAAATGGTAAACATGGTGAAAATCGGTTAATTTTTGATAAAGTTATGAGACTTCAAAATGTATCAAGTATGGTTTTGGGAACTTTACATGTCTAAATTTTTGTCAATTTTGGCATGATTTTTGACAGAAAAATCGACCCCCTCAGAATCACTTTTAAAGTTGCGATTTATACTAATTTGAGTACCCGCAATCGATTAAAAATAAAAGTTCGCGATTCTAAATCGAAATAAAAAATTTTTTTCAAAATAAGTAAGGGGGGAGTAAAGGATATTTTTAGAAAAAAATCGAAAAAAATTATTTTCAAATACGAATTAAATTTAAATGCAGAATCAATCTAGAGGTTAATCCATGGAGAAAATGGTAAACATCTTGAAAATCGGTTAGTTTTTGACAAAGTTATGAGACTTTAAAATCCATCAAGTATGGTTTTGGGAACTTTACATGTCTAAATTTTTGTCAATTTTGGCATGATTTTTGACAGAAAAATCGACCCCCTCAGAATCTCTTTTAAAGTTGCGATTTATACTAATTTGAGTACCCGTAATCGATTAAAAATAAAAGTTCGCGATTCTAAATCAAAAAAAAATTTTTTTTTCAAAATAAGTAAGGGGGGAGTAAAGGATATTTTTAGAAAAAAAATCGAAAAAAAATTATTTTCAAATACGAATTAAATTTAAATGCAGAATCAATCTAGAGGTTAATCCATGGAAAAAATGGTAAACATCGTGACAATCGTTTAATTTTTGACAAAGTTATGAGACTTTAAAATCCATCAAGTATGGTTTTGGGAACTTTACATGTCTAAATTTTTGTCAATTTTGGCATGATTTTTGACAGAAAAATCGACCCCCTCAGAATCTTTTTTAAAGTTGCGATTTATACTAATTTGAGTACTCGAAATCGAAATTGTTGTAAATTTCATAAGGGCTGGGGTAGGTGTGTCCAACATTTTTTGGCTCGATCTTAAGAGGAGGCAACCCAAACACTGTCTGCCAAATATGGTGATTCTAGATTAAAAATTGTGGGAGATATAAAATTTCAAGTCTCTATCTTCAATAGCGCCGAAAAAAGTTGCGTTCATCCGGACAGACGGACGAACAGCATGACGGACATTGCACATAACCAATATATTGGTGAACGCGTGAACGAGTATAATAAAAATCAATCAGTGAAATCAATTTCCAGTCGTAGGTTTTGCGATATCTTGTAGTTTGAATAACATACTTAAATCAATAGTATTTCACATCAGGAATACCTTATTGCTCTCTTAAAAATCTAAATGCAATTTTGGAGATTATATTATGGATATGCTTTTTTGTTAAGTTTTACTGCCTAAGACCCTGAGCATTATATAACGATGGCACTGCAACCGGAAAATTAATGAATCCATCTTCAATCATGTGTCGTATTATATAATCCATCTTCATTAACTATCCAAAAATAGTAACAACTTGAAGGGTCAAAGATAACAGAAGTGCTTCTGATTTTCAGTTCTTGTTAGGCCATAATAATGTCGCCAGATAATCAAAGGAATGACATAGGAAGCGATAATATTTGGTTATAGGTAGGCCAAAAAAATATTTGTGGATGGAGGGAGGAGTCTCCTCACTGCTTCTATATATAGATCGTATGCTTATTTTGCTCAAAGAAAAAGGCTTCTGGATAATCATGTAATCATAACAGAAATTGGGGCAACCTTAACCCTTGTTGCTGTCACACCAACACAATTAGGCTTTGATATTAATGTCAGTCCTATTTGGTATAGCCTATTTTTAGCTGCGCGTAGATTGTGCTTGTCATTCTGGTGACTGAATACTTGTCGCTGCATAATTGGCTTTAGCCTGGGGCTCGTTCAGTGATTGGGACTTTAATCAAATTGCCACCGCACGAATTATCTGAGCCACATGTCAAAAAAGTTGGCGGTATCTCTGGCTGGCTGATGGTCTCGGGCCTCTCATATTCATTTGAGCTTATTATTGGAAAAGTTGTGGCAACTTCGCTAAGCTTTTGTTATGACGATGATGACGAGCCGATGGCCGCAGAGGCGTTGCTCGCTTAAGATTTATCGAATTGGCCATTAATAAATATAAGTATGCATCCTATGAGTACAGTTGTTGTTGTTGTTGTTTTCAACTCTCCAGCGTGCGCTACAACGACCAACACGTGCCCACGGCCCATGCCAAAACTTTTGGCCAACAAAATACAAAATACACAAAAAATAGGTATTACTTCCATGCCGAAGTTTGCAAGACCCTGCATAAAAAATAAAATTTGTTTGCATATTTATTTAGTTGGGCAAAAAGAAATCCATAATTATTCAGTAAGTCAACTTTAACTAACTCTCCTGGAAATGTGGAATTCCCGCTGTAAAATGACTAAAAGATATTTTCGAAAAAATGAAAATTTGTTTGTGCCTTGTTGCATTCGAATTTTCGTATGCCCATTGCAAGGGTAGACCAAAATATAAAAATCCTTCACGTTTATGAAGTTATCGACGGCGTTAGCTCAAAGCCACTTCACCAAAACTTTTTGGCAACGCAAAAAAGCCCCAGGCTGAACATACTCGTACCCCGCACTGCGCTCCCCACGGCTCCAATGGAGCCACGGCAAACACAACACGTACGCCAAACTTATTGATTTTCGGTGCGCCATGCAGTTGGCGGCCTCTGCTCCGACTTAGTTAGCGAATTATGAAAATATTTGCGCTGCGCACTTGGCAACCGGAATCTGTCGTGATGAATGACTCGGCCCCAAAAAGCCAGTGTCCCCGCCGCGATGTACGTCAGCCTCCCGGGGCAATTCAAAAATCTTCCGTGCGTGATTCGCGCACACATGTGAACAGGCGGAGCGTGCTGCAATTGGTTGCCGGATTGAGTCCCGTGTTGTTTATTGTGCCTGGCACTACGGCTGCCGCCCACGAATAAATCAAAAACTTGAACAAATGCTTTGATTAACCGAAGCCTAAACACCTTAATGCGTTCAGTAAAGTCGGAATTAAAGTTTTATGTAAAACAATTTGCACAAATATTGAATAAAAATTTATTATATGTAACCTAAGCCATTAAAAAGTTACTCGCTTTTATTGTTTATCCGCACAGCGGTGTTATAAAATCATATAAAGTAATTGAGTGCCGTTTTATATATTTTGTAAAGTTAAAACACAGTTATGTTTATACTCTGCTGAACAAAAGTATTGTGTAATTTAGGTTTAGGTTATTCACATTATATAAAATGTTGGGATGTCAAATTTGTCAATTGCAGAAATTTGTATAGCTAAATGTCATGCAATGAACTTTTCTCTCTCTCTCTCTCTCTCGCCGCTGTTTGCAAATCGGGAACAGAGCATCGCGGAGTCGGGCGCTTTCAGCTGCAACATTTTTTTCGCTTTAGCTGCTGTTGTGACAGGTATAACCAATAGGAAAACACTCGTAAAAGCAGACGCAAACAACGAAGAAAGCCAAAACATAAAACCAACTTGTACTAACATAAAAAGAATTGTTTTTCCACGCCGAAAAAATCAAAACAAAACGTGGCTATTGGCCAGGAGTTGGGCAAAAGCATTCGAGCCCTTTTCGTGTTAAAGTTGAGGCATTAAAAACAGAATTCGATGGGGTTAAGGGCTTAAGGCCGCACGGCGTAGACGGGGTAAGAAAAAGTGCGCCCATAAAATTGTTGCCCGTCTCGTTTCCATATAAAATGATTTTGATGGATGATGTTGCGCAACTTGGGAGCATGTGTTTTGAGATTTACGCCGGGAGCTGAGCAAATGGGAAAGTGCTGGATGCTCTGGATACTGGATGCTGGATGCTGGATGCTGAGATGTGACGTCTGGCGGCAGCTGAGCTTAGTTGATTTAAGTTGAGTAGAGTTGAGTTTAGTTGACTGCTTGGATGCGCTGAGATGGGCGTCTAAGACGCGTGGTTAAATGGGCTGGAAATAATCATCGGAGGGAGTAGGAAACTGATATGAAAGATTGGCCTGAGAAGAGGTGGAGACTAAAGAGCAAGGGTGGAATATACATATATATTTTTTAAAATGTTTTTTCCTTTTTTTCGATACGCTTTTAACTGTTTACTGTTAGTAATAGGAAGAGAGATATCATACAAATAATGTTTATTGCTATAAATAAATTTGTTGTTTTTAAATCGTGAACTTATTTATTATAATAATATAAGTCTACAAGTATATCATCCCGATCAAGAGATAAATATTTATAGTATTTCTCCATTACTTGGCAATTTATTGGCATCAGCAGATCTCTGAGAGAACTCAACTACCTGTGCGAGAAATCTGTAGCGCCAGCAGTGTCTTAGTCCCAGCACATTTTTGGGGCCATCCTGTAAGTACAGGCGATGCTCTCACAGGACACGGCTGTCAAGTTTTACACCGTTGGGTGCTAAAAATCATAAAATCAATGTGTCATAAAAAGTATCAGGCAAGCAGGCGCTGGAGCCGGGCCCAAAGCCAGCATTCCGGCTAGAAGGAAATTGTTTGACTTGCGTATTTTTTATTTTATGCCTTTTCAATGGCTGCGCAATGTGTGTGTGTGTCTTTATGACTGTTTACAGATGGCAAATGTGTACACACACACACACACACACAAATACTGGTGTCGGAAGGAGGAGGCGCCACTTTAATCAGCGCTGCGAAATGTGCCTCTGAGATTTCACACAATTATGCGCTGTTAGTCGTCGAAAACTAATTTCTGCAATTTCCTGTAAACAATGCAATTTGCCGAGTGTATAAGCAAAAATAACAATAAACTAAATTACTGCAGAGCCGAAATGTAGCACACGAAAGGGAATGTGCCGTGAAGTCGCAGAGGGGACGCAGAGGGGGCCCAGGCTCGGAAATAATTAAATAAATGAAGCAGCTGCAGCTACATGCTCGAATTCCGCAGCAGACAGGCAAACAGACAGGCAGACAGACAGACGGACAGACAGACAGACAGATGGATGGATGGATAGTTATCGAGTCTGGCGGTCGGGCGGAGTGTCGCCGAGCCGAAGAACAACATGCAAAACTTTTGTGACTTCTGCGTGGAAAGGTTTGAGCCGTGTCGCCACACTGCGAGAAAATGCCCTTCTTTTAAGGTGCTAGGAAAACATTTTTTTAGATATAAGGTATCATATATAACTAAATAAATATATTCATGCATTAATAGTATTAATTATTCACATAACGTCAGCTAAAAGCGTTAATTCCTGAATAATTAAATTTAAAAAACTAAAAATAATGTATTAATATTGCATAATAAGAAATAAGAATTTTGACATGTTTTTCCCTGCTTAAAGAAAGTAAAAAGTTTCATGAAATTAGTATTTAAGTCCCATATATTTAAATAATTAAGTTATATAAATAATAAATATTACCTTAAATTATTCCCTTGTAAACAGGGTTGCAAACACAGAAGAATATGACGTTGGTTCGGATCAGCTTAGCATTGACATAAAAATTTAAAAATAATAGATGTTTGTAGCTTTGCATATAAATAACTTGACTAATGGAAATTATAATAATAATTATAATAAGTTAAATTGTGCACTTTTAATATTGCCATCTAAGCAGAAAAGGCAATTGAATCTAGCACAATTTTAATTGTTGACTTATAGTAAAATGTCATGCATGTTTTTTACAAAGAGAATAAAAATTACAAATAATATATGAGCATGTTTGAATAATTATAAAAAGGTTCTTAAAATAGAAAATTTGCTCGCAAGTTAAGAAATTTGTAATTTTGGGGATTTTGTAAACACTGGAGCTTTTCTTTGAGTGCATCAGTTTCTTCTACGCCGCTGTCGTCGCCATTTTTGCCGTGTAATTTGATTTCGTGTTCTATGGTGCTATTTTTTTATGCTCCTGCTCTCTCTTTGGTCTCTCGGCACATTTCTTGTACGTTTTGCGTCGTCCTAATGAATGACAGCAACAGCCGACGGCATCAGTTAAGAGGAGGACGACCATCAGCCAGGAGCGAAGAGTCGCCGCATAACTGCCATAATGCTGATGATAATGTTGATGATTTTAAAACGCGCGTGTTTCCCCTGCAATTGCTGTCATTTGATGTCATTTGTGGGCGGCTTAGGCTTAAAGCTGGCCCAAAGTATGGCACAGTTAGTCTCTGCGAACAGAAATTGGAAACAACAGCAAGGATATTCGACAGCTTGTTGGCTGAACTAACGAGCATGCTGTGTGTTCGAGGAATTGCTCGATAATCTGTGAAACAATCAAAGACCAAATAGCTGGTATAAAGATAATTTCAGCGGTCTACAAGTATTATCCTTAAAGTGGCTAGCGGAAGGGCTAACAATCGATGGCAACTAGAAGGGAGATTGAACAATTGAATTAAGTGGAGAAGAGAGAAGTGTACAAAATGGGATTTGATGCGGAATTGCAGCTAAAGAGGAGGCAAAAAGAGCAGTGAGAAGATGAAAGACAGAAAGCGGATGGAAAAAAGATGAGAAGAGTAAAAAAAGTAAATTCCCTGTAGTTGATAATAGAGTACTTCAATTTTTGTATAAATATATGCAGATGAGTTTTAGAAAGCAAAAAAATCAGCGAAATGCGCAAAATGAAAAAGAGCTAATAAAATAATCATGTTGATACGATTTAGTTTATATGTTTGGCTAGACTATCTGAAAAACACAGAAGGTTATTACAAACCAATTTTTATATATTTACTCAAATATATAACATCAATCAATGTCGCTGGTTAATTAAAAGCCTGCCCTTGTCTTTTTAAGTGTCTAAAACAACGGAATAATAAACGTAATTAAATCAAAATGTCTCATTTTCGCAGTACCAGCATATGTACTAAAAAGCACCCATTAACAGTAAGTAATAAATAATAAATATATTAAGCTGAAAAGAAAACCTAAAGTATTGTTTAGCAACATAAACCGAACCAACCACAATTCTTTTGAGCTTTCAGGCACGTGTACTTAGATTTTCTGTAAGATTATAATTTTGTGTAATGTGTTTGATCAAAATTAAAATACCACGCGGAGGGGAAACTACCGCGACATTTTGTTGTCAAGCTCAAGCGACCGCAAACAAAATGGCTGGCAAAAGTGAACGTACTCAGGGACAATCTCATCGTATCCTGCCAACCTGTCACAAGGACCTAATGAACTTTATGTCAGCCACAGATACATACGTATCACATATATTTATATTGCACACATTTGCACATATCTATAAAGTATTTGACTGGAGCTGTCGCTGTCATAAAATCAAAACTATGAAAAACGACTGCGTTGACAAAGACAAAACCAGATATAGGGACAGACAGACAGTCAGACAGACAGACAGACAGATAGAGAGACAGTCAGACAGTCACTGAGAAACACTTAGGAGAAAGCAAATAAAAGCCAACCGAATTAATTGTTCCACATGGCATACAATTTAGATATATAGAGCTAACATGAGATATTGATGATAGTAAAAACATAATGGGCAGCCCACAAATGAACACAGCCAGCGCCAGCCGCTGTCTGTTCGAGGTCTGCAGATGGCCTGGAAGGGGCTCGGGGCTGTGTCATAAACTTAACTTAATTTCAGACAAACGGGGCTAATGACGACAACAAATAAGTCCATTGTAAGTATGTGTGGGCGCTGGAACTGGCAACGGAATTTCCCTTGACCTGAGAAGCTTGCTGCGACAAAGTTGCTTTGCTTCAGACCTCAAGTGAATTTTTGCACAATGGGCTGTGGAAAGTATCACCGAACTAGAGATGCCCTTGCTTGGAAGTTAATAAACATTATATTATTTCATAATAAATATTATTTAAGAACATTTGCAATTTGAATACCTTTTTGAATACTTAAAAGATTTTAATTTTCAAAAAGTTCTGAAAACATAATTTCTTAATTAAATTCTTTTTAATAATTCTAAACTACTAGAGATTTGTAAATATAATGTTTGTAAATATAATGTAATTAGGGATCTACTAACATAACTAATAGATACCATTCTATTATATATTGGTACAGAATTACGAAAGATTTCCAGAATTCATTGCGAGTCACGAGCATCCGTTTAGGGTATCCTCTCTTACAACGAGCAACTGGGATTCAACTCACGCACCAAAAAGCCATTGACTTGGTTTGTTGTATCATCAAAGCACTTCAATCGCAATCAAGCCAAATAACTTTTGCGCTAATTTATCCAAGAAATGTCTTACTGGCGGCGTTCGCATGAATTAAAAGTCGGCAGTGTCCTGAAACATTCTGCTAACAATTCCAAATAATTTACTTTTGCCAGACAAAAAGCACACAGACAAACAACGCCAAAATGCCAAATGCAACTGAAACTTTTGCGGCAAAAAGAACAAACTGCAAACAATACAATAAAAAAATACACAACGAATACAAAACAAACGGCGCAGAACACCACACAAAATATTATTAAAAGGGCACAAACCAGAAGGGGGAAGAGCAGCTGCCTCTGAATGCACATGGGGCAGATAGCAGTTGCAGGAGGAGCGGAGTGGATGAAGAGGAGGAGTTTGCACTTGCGGGCGCAGTTTGAGGCCAATGGCAAAAACGACCCAGGAGAAAAGCTGAAAACGTGTTCTCTTCAATCTGAGATACAGTTAAACTAGATAGCTTTATGAATTATTTTCGATATTTGTTTTAATTGAAATCAACTTGAATTTAATTGGACTTAAATCCAAATATGGAAAAGCGTTTAAATATTATTGCTCGTAGAATATTTGTAAATTGTGGAATATTGTAAAAGCTGTGAGGCGCTTGAACATGAGAAATAGTGTAATGATTGGCATCAAAATCCAAACAAAAACTCAATAAACATACATGATTACTTAAATGTAATCCCTCAAAATAATAACTAACATGAAACAAGAAATTATTGAGCTTCAAAATCCATAATGTGTGCTAGCAAACCCTTTCGATGAAAACATAATCAATATAATTAAATTACTAAAAAAATGCAACTTTATAATGCTAATGAACAAATATAATTACAGATAACTAAGACTAAAAAAAATATTGAATAAAGTTAATCCACCAATAATGTCAATAATATCCATATATGAGATTACTTCCCATAACTGTATTAAAATAATATATAATACTTTTATCCTCTATGAATAATCAAACCCTTATATTCATCTCATTTAAAGACAATATTATAATCGTTAAATTTTATTCCATTGCCATTTAGATGATAATTCTTACTTTAACTTCTTACTTTTTAATATATTTACAACTATGTGAATTAAGGTCAGGTGGCAATAGCAGGTGTCGAGTAGTAGTCGCAGAAGTGAACACTCAACAGCGAAATCGAGTTGATTATCAGAGACGCAAGCCAATAATTGGCACGCCTTTGACAGTGTGCGTTAAGCTACAAATGGCACTGTATTGGTGAACTGACCGCACACTCGTCACAAGTGTGAACGGCATGTAAATCGGTGCGAGATAGCGAGTCACCAATTAATAGCACTATATTAATCGAGTTCACTCGTACATGTGAACACTTGGCTAAATTAAATTTTTATCAGATGTAGTAAAAAGAGCTACCGTTTTTATAGAGAGCTGAGAACAACGTTTTTAAATGTGTGGAAATAAATTCAGTTTTTAATGTCAATTACTGAGTTTCAAAATATAATATAAATGTACAACGAAAGCCAAAAAAATTAATAGTTGCACAAACTTTATTAAAGGCATAGTAGACAAAAACTCATAATTTTTTAACAAAAAGATTTAGTGCACCATATAATAAATCAAGAACCAGTTTTGGTAGTAAATGCGTCAGAGTTCTTTCGCCACATGGCATTATTGCAAAAAATTTATTAAAAGCAGTGAAGGAAAAAATTCACAATTTTTTTTACAAAAAGATTCTCTGTACTATAATTTGGTACATTTACATAGACATAGGACTACCCAAAGTTACAAGGAAAAAACATTTTTGGATTATAATAACAATAAAAATATCAAGCTACATTCGCAAGTTGCTTAAACGACAAAATATACTCATTTATAACAAGTTTTTCGGAAAATATTTGAACTGAAAGTCAAATAGTCGTGGTAAGTATATAATGCGTCTTTTTCGATAATAATTTATTTAAGCATTTCTTAAGTCTCAGATATATGTCTAATGAAAGACCATTTTTGTTCTGTTCCCGAGCTGAGGATATCGCCACTCGACTTTGCAACCGTCATAACCACCTACCTCACATGGTTGCCTTCTGTTCATAACTCGAGGCCCCTTCACCCGCCGTAACTGGGTTCCGTACTCGAGCCTGCGAGCAACACATTTAAATATCTTTACACATATGGCGAGGCCAGGAAGGAGGCGAATGTTCACCAATGTATCTGTTTGGCGCTGCTACGGGAATAAAAACATTTTGTTCTATGCGAGTTTTGTTTTGTGCTCTCGATCTGTGAACCCACTCCCCGTGCACATGTTCATAACTTTTTATGTATGTGGAATACATTGATATGATTGTTGTTGCTGTTTGCTCAATTCATGATTTTTATATTTTATTTGTTTATTTTTTGAGTTTCTTTTATCGGATGTATCTCCTCTTCCTCCGTTCTAGTTGGAGGGCGTAGAATATGGGCTTAAACACGCAGATTGATTGGGCTTTATTCGGCTTAAATCGATGCTGGTTTTTTCCCCCTTGGCAAAATATAGATACAGTCAATATACATTTGTTTTCACTTGCTGATGTGCGATTATTTCTATTCTTGCTTATGCAACACCTCTAGTAATGTTGTTTTGTTTAAATTATTACTTGAAGCCCTTCGGTCTATTTGTGATTTCATTAGCTACTTTAATGAAGAGCCATTAAAAAACTTTATTAAATTTTTTCATTTTCATTTTTTAAAAAGTAAATCATATCAGTTAAAAATCAGTTTGCAGGCAGGTCTAATAATTAAGCAATATTTATAATTATTAACTAAGTAGGTTGTGGTTCTGTGTTTGCTACAGCAAAATGTGATTGAATTTATATTTACATAGAATACCAATTTTTATGCTTACATCTTGAAATGCGAAACCAGCAAAGTTAGCAAAAACTTGTGTCAAGGCTTCGCAAGTTTGCAAAGGCTGTGTACAAAAATTGTCAATATATTTTTGTTGCTTATATGAAAAGCAAGGATATCAACCAAGTTAGTATCAACAGTGAATACCATAAAAACAACAATAATTTTTAAAGCTTTTTCGAAATTGCTAGCTAATAATAAATATTGTTTTAATCGAACGCAAGTGCAATCGCTTGATTGAAACTTGAAGTCCTTAGACAATGGAAATCGATACCACAAATATGTTTAAATTCAATATATAATTCATTTAATTATCACTCTATATTCGATGTTAATAAGGGTATATTTGTTTATCCAACTGTTTTCAGCTTCATTTGTATCTGTAGTTGGTCCCGCTTTCAATTAATTCAGTGCTGGTTTTAACAAGAAATCCAATTTATTTGCAGTTAATTAACGTGTTTGATCAGAACTAACACCTACCGGCTTACCTCGAATTTATTATTATATATTCATTCCGAATCTTTCGTTTGGAGCTGAGTACACAAAACGCTGACAAAGCAAAAAGATATAGACGACAAACTGAGAGCTGGAAACAAGTGGGCGCCACTTTCACTACTTCCCCCAATAAGGAATGGGGAAAACAGAAGCAGAAGCACTACAGAAGCAAGTTGTTGGGCTCCTGCTCGATAAAATATTAGAGAAAAATATGTCAGATGTCACGATTTGCCAGTTGTGTGCCAATAAGAAGATGAAAATCGATGTTGGCATCTGTCTGAGCTGTTGTTTGTATTTATCTCGCTTTCAAAGCTGAGGCGCTGTACAAATGGAAAATAAACAAATTTCTTAATGACAATGCTCGCACTGCTGTGAGAAAGAGTAAATTGATATTGATGCTCATTGAAGCACATTTCGGGCACAATGTCACCAGCTGCAACATGCCACTGGGGCAGCTCAGCGATGTTTTGTGTCTTTGAAAATGCCAGTTGTTTGTGGTTTAAGCTGCATGGCGGGGGTAAAAGACTTGAAAGAAATTTAGAATTACAAAACAAATTTAAAATGGGTTCTAGGTGGAAGAAAACCACGGAAAAGAAAATGTTTCCTTAAATTTTTCACTAAATCAGATACCGTTAAAGATATAATATTCAAGTGAAGATAATAAACAACAATGTATTGACAGTAGTTTTAACATAACCTAATGTTTATAAGGCGGCTAGACCTCGGAAAACAATATAATACAAATTTAAAAAATAAAAAAACAAAGTTTACCTTATTTTTAATAAATTTTCTTTGTGCTACTTATTTGAAGCATATAATTACAATGCGAACTCTAGCACCTGTTTATTGTTTTTTATTTAATTGTTGACTTTGCCCTTGCTGATTTTCAATATTGATATACAAAAAAAAGTTTGCATACTCCTATTAACTGCACATATGTATATATCACTATCAATTATATTATATTATGTATTACTACATTTAAAAGTTTTAATCAACAATAGACCAAATAACAAAGCGAAAGCTTACACATTTTTTATCTTTATGAAATGCATGTTACAATTGTGCTTTGACCAACTGCAGCTGTGTGGGAGTTGAAGCGCTTTTTTTTTTAAAACTTTCGCTATTATATTCGTGCCACAGACAACTCTTTTCTCAGGCTGCTTATATAATTATCTGATCCAGGTGCTGTTGTTCACCCGAAGCTTATTACCACATTCACCTTTTGCGCCCAGAAAAGTATGCTACACAATCGCATTTGCATATTGTGTTCTTTTGCTTTTCGTTGTTTTGGTTTATGTGTTTCCGGGCGCACATGTAGAACAACATTTGCTTTATTTCATTTTAATTTTCTTGTTATTTTCTTATCGCTGCCACACATCGCAGAGCAACTCTTTAAGTGGAATGCGTACAAGCAAATGGGAATGTGTGGAAAATATTGTTTGTTCGTACATTTTGCATAAATCACACAGGCAATTAAATGCGCTCCCTCCTTTCCGTTACATTTCAAATGGCAATTGACAAGGTAGAAAGTTTCTCGCTTTCCCAAAGTTAGTTTCTCAGTTTGAATGACAAGGCCAGGTTGAGGTAACAACACAAGCCGTGGAGACAACATGCGTAAAGTAAGAGTACACAAATTTATATCTAAAGTCACGAAATACCTTTTAAATATTTATTAATAGATTCTTAATTGTATTTTATGCAAATCGCTTAATTGATATAAATTCTCCGAAAAATTATGTTATTTTGAGGTAATGTAAAATTAATTTCACTTCAAGCCAGCTATTTTTGTTAATGATTTCAGCTGAGTAGATTTAAATTTAAATATTCCAATGCACAGAGAACCAAAATAAGGTGTCTGAAAATTGTTTTAAAAAATTACGTCATTGCTATTCTTATCACGCTTTTTCATAAACAATATTTATAACAAACCCTATTTTTAGAAATTTTAATAACACTTCAATAGCATAAAGATATTCCCACAATGTCGAAAGTGGCACGCAACGGTAATTTACATTAGTGTTTTCTTCAAGTGTACAAGGAGACATGTTAAAGTAGAGAAAAATAAGTTGCTGCACACACACATTTACACAAATCACATAAATCTTTTTATTTGTCATTTTTATTGGTTTTTATTATTATACCTTTTTGCGTACGTCGCCGATGTCGTCCTCGTCCGACGACAACGGCGTCGGCAGTTGACACATGCGTGCCCGATAATGCCATGGGCCGGGAGCCAAGTGGGGAGCAAACGGAAAACGCAGCTGTACGTAAAAGCAGCCCAATTGGCGCGGCGTGTGTGTGTTTATATGCGTGTATAACTAAAATTTCATAAAACGCCAAAAATATTAAATAATAATAAAAAGAGGATTTGTGTTGCGTAGATGTAAACGTATTTATGTGTCGCTGTCACTACTTTCGCCATTTCGCTTTTATGTTTATGATGTGCACCTAGCACAAAACATTCGGGGTACTCCCGCTCGTGTGTGCGCCATATGTGTGGGATTTGTGTGCGTGTGCGATTCTAATCAGCAGGCCAAAACTACTTCAATGGCAGGCAAACAGACAAACAGAGAAACAGGGAGGCAGCCAAACCAAACGCACCAAATTGGGAAAGCTTCGGCGTCTGGGTCCGAAACCTCGAACAGGAGTCAAAGGGCCTCCGACAAAGTCGAACCCAGAGCGAGACACATTTTTTTTGTGGGCAACTAGCGACAAAATTGACAAATATTCGTTGTACGTTTTTCAAGTGAGCAGATTCCGCCTGTCTGCCCCGCAAAGCCCTCTGTCCCATCTACGCCACGGCAATTGTTGTTTTTGTATATTTGGCAGGCTTTTGAAGCCGCAGCTGGCGTCGTTTGGTCGTCGTCGTTTTCGAACCATTTTTAATTTGTCTGCCATCCAAATTGAAAACTGTCAAAACTGTTAACGTGGCCTTTTGTGTGCTCTCGCCACGGGCATTAATAGCTATCGAGACGATGCCATTAGTTTGTCCATAGCCTGCGATGAAAAATCTTTGGTTCGTAATTTACGTAAATAACTTTTACGTTATGGCCTTACAAAAGTGTGCAGCACTTGGACACTTGACATAGTTTACAAATGCTAATAAAATAATTTAAATGTAAGTAGTATATTCAATTAAATACCCTGCTCTAAGGTAATATATTTCGCTTCTTCATAAAATCTTAAAAGTTCACTAATCCCTGTTTCCATTGACAGTTTAAAACAGGGTATATTGTAGTTGTGCCAATGAGTGTTATAAGCATAAATTAAGTATTAAGAGTAAATGTAGACATTAGTTAAATATTAAGTTAAGTAAGGCATAAGTTAAGTATTAAGAGTAAATGTAGACATTTCTGTTTTTTCTGTTTAATTTAAAACATCTATCATTATCATATAAAATTGAATTATATTTATTTATTATTTAAAATGTATCTTATACTTTCAAGACACACGCATTTGGAAGCCGTCCTTAACAATATAGAATCCATGAATTTATATATAAAATACAAAGTGTCTCTGGTTCGTCAACATATTAAATTATTCGCAAAGTTTAATTGAACTGCTCGGCTTATTGAATTGATTTGTTATTTTATTTAACACTCTCTTTGAAATTTAAAAATTCGGTTTCATTTTAATCAGCTTCGCACAACAAACAATTTATCGATTGCATTTTCGTATTCAGCATCACTTTTAATTAAATTGCAATTTATTAAATTATTTCTGTATTCAAATAAATTCCGCACAAGGCGCAAAAATATTTTATATAAATTAATCACGGCTTAAAATGTTGCTTAATTTGCCTGCATGCCAAATTCAAGTCAAAGTTTAAAATACAACAAATTGTTAAGCCAAAAGCCAGAGGGAAATTTAATATTGATAAAGCGTTGCTTGGAAAAAATGTATATATAAAATCGACCGGAAAGCAATTTGGCTGAAAGGTGCACGCCATTTCTATCGATAACTGGCTATAGTTGCGTGCGAGTGAGGGTGGTCTTGGGTGTGGGGAGGTGGAGGGGAGCGGGAGGTATGTAAATGTTTGCGTGTGCGTCTAACGGTAACGGTGTGAAATGGCGCATATGTAAGCAGGGCCCAGTGGATTTATGGGTTTTAACACAGGAATTATAGACGGTTGAGCCCTGAAGCCGTTATTGTTGTCTGTCCTTCGCCGGCCCCCGGTTCGCTCCAAACTTGCCATTGGCCAGTGGCCATTCTGTGACTTTTGCCACGACGTGGCTTAAAATCAAATCGACGCCTTCGAACGGGGGCCGAGTTCCAGGCGACTGTTCTGGCATTGGGGCGTGCACGTTATTTACTGACCGGAATTACCACTTTCAGCGGCATAATAGATTACGCACATATAAGTACGTACACCCACGCGGCCAGACAGACGTACTCACTCCGGCCCTGAGGGATACAGTTACGCACAACATTTGTAATTGCTTGCTGTTAACGTGAGGAAGTGGGCGGCACTTTGGGCCCCCACACACTTATGCATATTTAATGAGAGCTGTTTTCCTTGGCTGCTCACCCCTTGCCCCCTCTCCCTCTCTGCGCTTCCGCTCGCAACATATTGGCTACAAATCGTTGGCGAAAGCTTACGGCTTTTGGCTATTATTAGCAAATCGCTTAAGCGGGCTTAGGCCGGGCGCCAGCAGAAGACTTGGCATTCAAATTGATTTTCGGGCCTGGCATTTAAAATGCGAATTCGATTTGGCGGCAAAGATGAGGCGCCCAGCGGGGAATTCGGCTACGTGGTTATGTAACCGGTTGCCCTGGCAGCTGTGTAATTTTCTTTATTCCATTGCTTCTTCTTCCCCAACTGCTGATATTATTCAATTGCATTGCATATTCGGGTCATTGATTTTGCGAGTGCAACAAATTATGAGATAAAGCGAGAAGTCGTTCAGGTCGTGTAGACAGATGTTCGGTTTATTTAACAGGTGATAATTGAGTCGACTTTAAATTGCTTGCACCATTTATTAAATCTCACAGTTGCACATTCAGCAAAATATTATATTTAATTTAAATTTATTGACTTTAAATGGAAATTTGGGTAATTTTTAAATTTTTTATTAGTATTATTATTATTGTTATTATAATTACTAATGTTATTATTTTTATTAATTATAAATTCAAAAGTCGAATTTAGTTTAGCACTCATTTTTGAGGCCTTTACATGAAAAGCTTTTGTTACGTAATTTATTTATTTATTTTTGTTAATTAAAAACATAAATTCTTTAGATGCCTTTCGGTGTCATGAGTTTCAATCTTAAGCCTGAAAATACTTGCCAACTTATGCGATAATCCTTCTATTATCATTAAGTACCATTAATATTCCAACATAGTCCCCAACATCATTCCACTAAAACATCAAAAAATTTGCAGCGCACGGCCGTAAAAAAACAACAACGAGGGATGACAAAGAGCTATTCAAGATATTTTTTAATTACCATAAACAAATAAAAACTTTTATCATTTATCAAATGATTTTTTGTTTTTTTTTCAAGCGATAAATGCAATAAATCAAAGAAAGCGCGTAAACAATCGAGAGCCCAGGATAAGAATGAGAAGAGAACGAAAATTAGGTGAACGGCGGTGATTTCGTCCTTTCGTCGAGACTTTGCTGAATTATAAGGACGAGCTTTGTCTTAAGTATTATTTACTGGGTAGTTATTAGGTTCAACCGCAAGTCTTTGGTTTTGAATTTTAATTATATTATTTAAACAAATTTAAAGTTTTTAGTTTTCTCGTTTTGAGAGCTTTGAGTAGTTGCCAGTTATTAAAGGACTTAACTTCGCTGAGTGCTTTCGAATTTTGTTTTGTATTTCTTCGCTCGAGAAAGTAGTTAGTCCGGATATGAAAACTTAAATTCTGGTCAATCCTTATAGTTAGGCAGAGGATACATTAAATGTGTCATGCAATGTGTAACGCATAGAAATGTGCAGCTTCTTGATCATAATACTTTTCGGACGTTTTTTCTTAATTTTTATTTAAAGATAGCAGGGGTATTAAAAGATATTTTTTAGGTTATATAGTTTTTAAAAACTTGTTAAATTTTTAAATAAATTGAAAATGTGTTTTAAAGCTAGAGACTTCCAACTTTGAAATAAACCCGTGTATAGGCAATTCGAGGCAATTCGATATAATCAATATATATTCCTCAGTTTTAAAGATAATTACATACAATTTTTATGACAGATTACTGATTACAGATTACTGGGGGCGGATAAAACATGATAATTCATACCTCCCACAATTTTAGAGCTAGAATCACAAAATTTGGCAGATAGTTTTCTGATGACCTCCTCTAAGGATCACTCCAGCTCCGTCAAATTCCAAATATCTACCTTTTCCAAAATTGACAATTATTATTACGCCCCTTTTCGAATATTTGATGCTGTTATTAAATCGTGAATGAGTATTGCGCAGTCGGTTACACCCGACCGTTCTTACTTGATTGTGCCATGTATATATGTATATGGCATGTAAAAAAGCACGAAATGTTTAAGCAGGGCAAAAAGCATATTCACAGAGTTTTATACAAATCCGGGGAACAAAGGCGAAACGAAAGCCTGAAGGGGAGGCGAAGGCAGAAAAAATGTAACTAGAAGTGCAGCTGCTGGCAGGAGTCGTTGTCGTCAATGAGTAGTGAGTCTTTAATTACTTGTAATTTGTTTTAATGCCACTTGAGAGCGATGCAAACGCTGGCAGTCGAGCGGATTAGGTACCTGGCGGCAATAGCAAGGACTCGGCGCAGCCCGGAGCTGGTGCCTGGCGCCTGGTACGGGTTCTAGTAATCCTTGTCGCAAGCTGCTCATTTGATTTGATTTACTAAGCAACTTAATTAAACTTTCAGCTGGCGCTGGCTGGCAGGCAGCACGCAGCTTAGTTAACTGAGTTATGAAACAATTTGTGGCGCCCAACGTGGGCTGCATTCCCACATGGCATCGGTATAGGTATATGTATGCCGCATAACTGCGTATGTGACCGAAATTGATCATTAAACATTAAAATCGAACGAGAATGGATTCTTTTTACCCTGCCACAGCGTCAACTGGCATTCAAGAAGATAATTTCGTCAGAAACTCATTTCATTTAATGGCGCGCAGGTTTATGAGTCAAACAGACGCAGCGAATTGGCAGGAAACGGACGCCGATGATGCCGCGCATTCAAATTGCAGATTGACAAACTTTTGTGTGGGTCTGCGATGTCCTTCTGCCATTGGAGTGTAAGTGTCAGACGGCGTGCGTGCGTGTGTGTGTGTGTGTGAGCAGAAGCAATTAAAATGCGGCAAACGACGCAGTAAATGAAGCAAATGTTCCAAATGCGTTTGCCAAAAGCATTGTGGGTAAGCTGCGCTGCATGTGTGTGGGTGATAGTTATATATGTGTGTGTGTGTGTATGTGTGTGGTGAACCAAATTAACAAAGCCAGAACAGCAGACCACCAGTCGACCAATAACCAAAAGCCAGTAACTTCCAGCTTGGACAATGGCGCTGCCCGCCCAATGCGAATGGGGCTGGGTTGATGCTGATGATCCCGATGATGATGATGGCATCGCACACTAACCGCAGTCAAAAGGATTCACTGCAAAATTACTCAAATTGAGTTGGGATTTGAAATTGCGTGAATAGACGCATTGGTGTTCAGCGCAGCGTTCCCGGCCATGCCAAACTTTCCATTTTCATTTGCGCCAGCCAATGCCAGCCAAGCAATCATAAAAGTCAACCAAGTCAACGGCGCGCCCTCCCGCCTGTTGTTTTCCAGCAGCGGAAGTCCTTGAGCAGCAGCAGCTATCACCAGCGGCACTTTCACTTGGCATTGTGCATAGTTTATGTGCCGCACTCTCCTGCCCCCCTTGCCTCCTTGCCGCAGTGCCCGCCCCTGACCTGCCATCGCAGCGCCTTTGTTTCGGCATTTTAATTAAGTTCTCGCACTTGTAATAAACGACGTCGCTTGATTTGTGCGCTGCCTGACATCATTATGGTAATTGCACAAGGGCGCAACTAAAATTTGACAACCAGTTGACTCAGCCAGCCGCGCCGGCAGTCAAGCCTTTCGCAGCGCATTGTATTTTGCTTTACGTTTGTGCTTTTTGTTTTGCGTTAAGGTATTTGGGAATGTTCCCAAATGCGCCGTCTTTTCAAATCGATCAACTTGTCAAGAAAATTCAATGAACTCTTCTCAGAATAATTAGTGCTATCTGTGTTAAGCATGAATCTAAATGCATAATCCTTACATAGTCTCGTTGAGAAATTAGATAAAAAAAATTTTGGCTAAAACGAAAAATACTAAATTAGTTGCAGACCTAAACAAGAAACTTAAAACTGCAATAAACAATGTTAACAAATTCTTGTTAGACTTTAATACATAATAAACTGTACTCACACTTCAATCATTTTTTGGAAGGTATTTATTTATTACTACATATCTCTATTTTCCATTGGTGATAATATAGTAATTTTTCTTAGAACAATATAAAGTTCCATTAATAATTTTATTTCAAAAATATAATGCGAAGTTATTTTTAATAATAAAAGAAATTTGTGAGAGGGTGAGAGTAAAATAAATTCAAAGAAATAAAAAAAATACATTAAAAGAATTGATACAAAATTTCAAATCGTGTTAAATCAAATCAATTGTGTAAAAACAGAAAATTGTTGACTTTAAAGGCGTGTTATTTGAAAACAGGTTAAAAAATTCGTTTAAAACAAGACCTAACTCTCTATATAAGGTTAAGTAAATATTTGATAGTGACGTGGCATTTTATTATTTATTTCAACAGAAAAATTGAAGCACAAACATTTTAAAAAACAATCTTGGGGAAATTGAAACAATTATGATAGATGGAACACACTGCTCATACACACGAACATATGTGTGCGTGTGTGTGTGTATTTAGTCTTTGTGTGTTGGCTTTTGTTTTAAGTTATTAGCTGACAGTTTTGATGGATTTGCTGGGACTTTGACATTCCGCCGACAGTCAAACAAATTGAAACAAATTGTGCTTGCCTTGAATTTGAGCGAATAACAAGTTTATTACGTGCCTTAAGGTAGACATTAATGAGCTCGAATCTTATCTTTTGGGGGCACACTAAATGCATTTCAGAAACAATCAAATATGCCATTAGGCGGTCACTTATCACACTTGGCGAACTTTCTCCAAAATGCCTCGAGTCAAAGGAGCCGGAAAAAAGAGCAGCCGGCCCCAACATCATATTTCCTTATCGAGGCTGGCACACGCGCCATTATGAAATAGCCCCAACACGTGATTTGTGGCCATTAAAAAGCCCGAACACTGAACTAAAAGAGCCAAAAGAGTCGAAAGAGTCGAAAGAGTAAACTGCTTTTGATTTATTTGCAGCGAACTAAGCGCAAAAAGCCCACAAAAAGTTGGCAACGCAAATTGCCAAGCCAAAGCCAAGGCAAGAAGTTTGACATGCAATGTTAAAATTAAAATGAACTTCTTTTGCGTGATGACATGTTTATTTTATGACCCGCCCCTCCCCGTCCTCCGTCCACACCGTCCCTCGTGAGTAGTTGGGTGTAGACCGAAGTTAAATTTGCCAAACATAAAGAAAAAGTTGTATTATGTCAAAGCAAGAGGACGAAGAATCGAATTGGGAGCACTAGACCAGAAATTTTTTTTAATGTGCTAATAGTCACAAATTTATATTGGTGCCAAGGTTGAGGCCACACACAATAGCTTTGTTCTTCTATTAAACAAAAATCAAAATAATAACAAAAACATTATTTATGCAAATATGTGTTTTTCGAGCTTGACATTTTCATTTTGACAAGCACGAATAAAAGCTCGAAATTATTTTAAGGCTTGAGCACTTTGTGACCGGGTCGCATAATTAAATATTAATGAACTGAAAAATCGATGGCGGCCAAAACCACAGGTGCTTGACTACCACCAGGTGAGGTATGAGTTGCCATACAAAAGTCGCCACTTATTATTAAACACGATACACATACATATGTAATTGGTTAAATAATTATATGCCACAGCTTTCATACATATTCATATTGTGGCATATACATTTTAATTCATTAATTTCAATTATTTGCGTGATATGTATTAAAAGATTTCCTTGGATTATTAATTTAAAAATTTAAAAAAATGATTAAATTTAGAATATTTTTAAAAGAAACTTTACACTTCGCACAGGTCTAATGTTTTCTATTTTATATATGCGCTGTTTTTTGCAATTGAATTTTGCATGCAATGCGCCAGGATGTTATTTATTTTGTATAATTTTTTGCGTTCCCTCGCTGATAAGTTTATTAAAATATAATGTATGCATATGGCGCGGCATTTGAAGTCGGCTTGGGGCAATTGGAGTAACCAAAATAAAATGTAATAAAGCGAAGGCAAATAATGTCTGATATGCGCCAAGCAAATAAGTTATAATTTTAATCATTTTCAATTTCAATTTTTTATTGTTGTGTAGAATTTTTGAAGTCCAGTATCAGCACGAAATGAAGTGAATTATATAAAATTTGCCGTCGGTGCTTCAAAATCAGATATAGCTGATGAACTAGTTAATGATACTTGCCCTCTGGTGAGGTATTCTCAATTACTGCTTCATTTTCAATTCAAATTGATGGGCCATTCAATTTCATTGGCAACAGCTGCCTGGACTCTACAACTTAATTGCCGTGTAAAACAGCATTAAAACGAGCACAATGCACGAACTCGGGCGCAAAAATAAAAAAATTGATCAAATGATAATTAAAAATGTACAGCAATAAAAAAGCTCTTAATGACATAATAACAGATGACAAATAATAAATTGTACGATGAACGAACTACGCAAATTATTGTGCCCTATACGCACAGGCGGCAGTTGTTGTTGTTGTTGTCGCTTGTTAATTATTGCAGTAATTAATACGCAGAGCAATGTTCATTATTTCCCAAAAACGCACACACGCACACACACACACACTGCCAGGCAGTCATAAAGTAAGGCGATGTATTTATATCATTAAACATTAAGGTACACAGCATCGCAGAGCAACGCCCTTTTATGCTCGCTCGCAAATCGAGATATGCGCCAGATGTGTATCTCACGGAGCGTCATTAACATTAGTATCAGCATAATCTCATACTATATACCCACTAACAACAACTGCCATTGGGTCACATTGTGTGGCATGCAATGAACTAAAGTCCTTGCCGGTTTTCATGTAGGTCCGTCCGCTCCTCCGTTTGCTGGCCCCGAAGATGTTGCCCATAACTTAATTATGATGAACGCAGCGAAACGAGACTAAATACAAGCTACATACAGGTAGTAGAGCGAAACCTTCATCTAGCCTCAGCTGCCATCCTCTCTCTCTTTCTCTCTCTCGCTCAACTGCAGCTGGTTCGCTCTCTCGGTCCAGGCCCAGCTAGAAAAAGTGTAATAATAACTATTTGCATTTTATGTGACGCTTATTTTAGCATAAATTTTGTAGCTTATGGAAATTATTCGTGTTTTCGCCAACTTGTAGTTTTGCACCACACTCCCACTCGCACTAGGGTAAAGTAATGACCTTTGCGGGCGTACGCTGCGTATGGGTAATTGTGAAAACTGCATGGAATAGCAGGCTAGGTCGGATCGGGTCGGGTCGGGTCGGCCTGGCAAATGGAATTTCACATGCAAATTAGAGCGTTGGCTTAGAAATTGTTTGCTTGCTTCATTTTTACTGAAATTTACATACAGCCAATTTCATTTAGGTTGCCTTCTTAAAATTAACAGTTGATTATGCCGCATTTATTTAACAATTATAAACTAATTATGAATGGAAGAGCAGAGCACAGAACTACAATTAACAATTGTATAATTAAAAAGTAAAGCTAGTAACAGCGAACGAGTTTTCATCGAGCCCTGTGTAAATCTATAAACAAATTCTTTACACAATAAAAATTTAAAATAATATATCATAACAGTGTACAGTATAATATTACGCAGTTGTTAAGTAAGTCTGTAAGTCTGCATAAATTTAGACATGTTCCCGAATCCATACTTGCTAGATTTCCCATATCTCCCATAACTTTGGCAAAACTCAGCTGATTTTCATGATGTTTACCTTTTCTAATTTGGGTTGACCATATTGACCCATATTAGTATTTTTCTGCCAAAATCCATGTCAAAATTGACAAAAATTTTGACAAGTAAAGTTCTTAAATCCATAGCTGCAACATTTCAAAGTCCCATAACTCTGTCAAACCTGATCCGATTTTCAAGATGTTTACCATTTTGAACATTGTTTGACTTATAAATTGATTCTACATTTAAAATTAATTTGTTTTTGAAAATATTTTTTTTTTATTTTTTTTCGAAAAATATCCTTTACTCCCCCTTACTTATTTCGGAAAAAAAATTTTTTTTTTGACTTAAAATCACGAACTTTTATTTTTAATCAATTGCGGGTACCAACATTAGTATAAAACGCAACTTTAAAACTGATTCTGTGTGGATCGATTTTTCTGTCAAAAATCTTGTCAAAATTGACAAAAATTTTGACAAGTAAAGTTCTTAAATCCATACCTGCTCGATTTCTAAGTCCCACATTGGCAAATCTGATCCGATTTTCATGATGTTTACCATTTTGGACACGGTTTCACTTAAACATTGATTCTACATTTAAAGTACATTCGTTTTCGAAAATAATATTTTTTGATTTTTTTTCCAAAAATATCCCCTACTCCCCCCTTAATTATTTCGGAAAAACATTTTTTTTTTGACTTAAAATCGCGAACTTTTATTTTTAATCAATTTGGGGTACCTAAATTAGAATAAAACGCAACTTTAAAAGTGATTCTAAAGGGTTAGATTTTTCTGTCAAAAATCTGCCAAAATTGACAAAAATTTGGATATGTAAAGTTACCGAATCCATACCTGTCACATTTCAAAGCCCCATAACTCTGTCAAAACTGAACTGATTTTGATGATGTTTACCATTTTGAACATGGTTTGGCTAGATTGATACTGAATTTTAATTTAATTCGGTTTAAATGCGTTCGTTTTGGCTTTGGCTTTCCACATCTATGACTTGGACCACGGCTTGCCACAATATTTAAAAAATCCAAAATAGAGGCAAAAAACGCAATTTGGTCTTAACTAGCATTTGTTGGTTGGACGGACCAATAATTTATTTTTCGACTCTTCATTGGTACTTACATTCGCCTTCAGTCTGTGGCAATCGTGTTGCGTTCTCCAATGGTGTGACTTTTTGGTAAAGGGCAAAACTGAAGAAGACAAATAACAATTAACACCTACAACTTCATTCGTAAATGTCATAAAATCAAAATTGATGTTTAATCGTTGTTTGCTTGAAGGTCTTCCCGTAGCGTATTCATCGCATTCATTAATTTGTTGTTATTTCGCTGTTGTTTTGCCTTTGCCATATTTCGCGTTTCCTTTTTCTTTGTCCACGCCCTCGCGTATATTGACATTATTAATTAATTGGTTTTTGCTTGAGTAAGTAACTAAGCGGAGCTCCCATTCCTGTGCTGTCCTGACATTTTCTGGCCGCCTCGGGGCAAATTAAATATTTAAATCTACAAAGCACACGTGCCTCCGACGGGTCGAAGGCAGAAAAAATATTTTTCAATTTTTTATTTGAGCCCCAGGACAAGCAACGTATTTTTTCTTCTTTGATAAGCAGCTGCGTTGCGGCAGCAACAAAGTGGCAAACGTAGAAATATTATTTTACTTATATATGTTTATATTATTATTTTTTTTACGAACAATAATAACAAAATCAATAAATGCGCCGTTGCGGCGACTTGTCCATAAAATAATGCAAAATAGCCGCAATTGCCAACGATTTATCTTGATTGTGTGCCAGATACGGGAATGGTGATAATAAACGTTTTAAAGAAATTGAAAACAAGAAAAAGCATTTCTGATCAGCCGAAGATTAAATACCCTTAAAGGCATTCCCACTAAAATGCGGTTATGTAAAATAGTAGCTAATTAGCCAATTTAGCTTTGGTTCACGGTTCGAACCAATGCCTGTCATTTAGGTTCGCTGCGTGAAAATGGTTTTCCAATTCACTCCACTCCAGGTTTTGGTTTAAACCTAATTTAAATTTATTAGGAGACCCTTTTTATTATGTATATGAATTTATTTAATTAATTCTATTTTTGTTTCGTTTTAATTTACAGGTAAGTATACCAAGCAAGGAAAACGGTTTAGTTCGGGTTAAGAAACTGTTTCGGTTTTTGTTCTTAAAACATTGTAAAATTCAAACCTACAGCTATAGCTTTGATATAAATAGAAATACAAATTTGGTCCACATAATTTGCATTAATATTAATACAAAATAAATACTCATAACTTAATGACATAGATATCTAATCGACTTGTGCAACTTCTGCAAGAAAATAGTGCAAAGCTCTTAGCAAAATTCGCATACCCTCTGCAAGGGTATCAAGCATAAAGGAAAAAGGAAAAAGCTGAAAAATAACAGTGCACAGACAGTCAGAATGCGCCGTAATCTATTGCTTCGAATTGCGCCCAATTCGGGAATTCGCGGCACGGGAAATAAACGTGGGCCTACCAGTGGGTATCGACGTGCCTTTGGGGAGGAACAACATCACCAATTACACCACCACCACCACCAACAGCACCACCAACAGCACCACCATTCAGACCATCCATTTCAGACGCACCACTAAAAGCTTAAAAGGGCCAAGTGGGCTTAGCTTAAAGTTTATTTATATTATTAGTGTTCTGTAAATGCGACTGTAGGCTAATGATTTTTCTGTTGTTGTCCAAATTTGGGGCACTTTGGTTAAATTATTATCGATGACCTTGAAGGGGAGCGCGTGGCATTATCTATTGGTTCAAGGCGATTCACTTGTCACTCAAAAACAGAACTCATTGGTAAACATTCTGACAAATTGATAAACTTGACATGAGCAGCTAACCACAAGGCCAATGCTAACGATTTAGGCAGGTCTGAAATATGTGTATATGGCTAAGTGGCTAACAAAATGGTTTAATTGATAGTTTGATATGTGAACTGGCTACAATTTTCTATATTTTTTTTATAATTGTTAAATTTCTCGTTAATTCTGTCAAATACAAAGCAACTTTTGTTTGTATTTTTACTGTGAAAGCGCCCTGAAATATGTTTATAAATATTTTGGCAAGATAATTTAAATGACCTTAAGGCACCAACTAAACGGAAAAGTATAATTTAGGGCTCCGTATGCCTCGGCTTTTTTCCAGGAACAGGCTAATTTAATGAAAATTGTATAATTAACAAGTTTGAACTGTTAATTCTACATAAATATTATGAAACAAAAAGAAATAAAATGCATAATTTGAAGATAAAGGCAAAGTTAAAGAAAATGGCCTTAGGCTAAGTTTTCCAGGCCCTTGAAAAAGTATAGAAAATACAGAAAACAGCTGGAGAGCCTTTAGCTGTTGGCACATCGCAAAATGTTAATTAAACATAAGTGAAGTGAAAGCAATGAGCCGGACAGCTACATTCATCCTGCTGTTGTTTTACTTGCTATTGTTGTTGTTGTTGTTGCTGAGGCCCACGTAAATGTCAGCAAAATGTTTTCATTTGTCAGCAACAAAAACAGGCCAAAGAGAGCATAAGGTATAAAACCAGTGCTCGTGGCAATAAAAGCAATTCAAATTGTAATTATGTCGTGAAGGCATGAATAATGTGGCCCGGCCTGGCCTGGAAGTGTAAGTGAACTTATTAATGTGCCCCGTGCGACAGTCTGGCACGCGATGCGGGTGCCACATGTGAGAGAGAGAGGAGAGAGAGAGCGAGAGAAAGGGAGCTGATATATGGAAAGCGACATTCTGTCATGTGCAGCGGCGCACTTAAAGGTTTTGGACACTGCTCAAGTATCAAAGGGCCCAAGTGTCCAACGGGTTCAAGCCTCGTCGAGTGGGCTAAGTGCAGATGAGCAGTTCGCCTTGGATCTGGTTGAAGTTAATGACTGACATAAAGCAAAGATGAGCCAGGCCAGAGCCAAGCAAGTCATGGTCAAATTACTTATTAATGCGGCATCGGGCCGTGCGCCTTCGACGTGTCCCCCAGTTTACGATACAAGAATTCACTATACGTACATATATTATATATATATGCCTCCAAGTACTTAACATTAACGTGCTCGACTCTAAAACCAATATAGAAGCTGTAAATTGCCAGAGAAAATACCTTGTTCAGTACAATATAATAAAGATTCTTAATTCTAATCCTAGTGAGGTTTATTTTAAATTGTTCAATTTTCTAATTTTTTGATTTTTTATAACTCTGCATATTTCAGTAAATAAACGTGAATTTGAAAAAGAATTAGTAAATTATCTTAAAAAGTTTTTCAACTCTCTTAAATGATTAAATAATAGTTTTATGGTAATTGTGCCATGATTTATTTACTTGCATTTTTTTTAGCCTGATAAATCCAAATTTATTATAAGAAACTATAGAACCAGAACCCGAATTTTAAATGTGTGTTAATATTTGTTTAAGATGCTCCACCCTAAGAAAGCGTATACAAAAGTAAGCAATAGCAAAAGCTTGAAATGGGGCAATTAAGACGTGTAATGAGGCTGCGAAATGGCCGCAGTTGAACACAAGGCAACCCACCAAAGGAACTGTGTTATCCTTACAGGTGCTCACAGAGCACAAAAATGACAGCAACTACAATAAAAGCAGACCAATTTAAATAAACTTATTTTTGAGAGTTCCCTGAACGGCATTTCCCAACACTCTGCACAAAAACAAGATAAAATCGACTTTGGTTTATTTAGAGTAGAGCTTGAATACGATTCTGATGATGATAATTACGAAGTTTAAATATTAAAAAAAACGAAAGTTTTTTATATACTAAAAATACTTTGAATCAATTGCTTGTCAAAATCAAAACAGCCTCTGCCTGGGTAAATTAAGTATTTTAAGTGAAAATTCATTTAATTTTCATTGTTTGTGTCCGTGTTTGCTTTTGTGGATCGGGAAAGCAGCAAAAATACACTATAGGCAAATATGTACTTATATATTCGTGCAGCAAAAAGAAAATAATTCGTTTCATTTATACAATTTTTGCTGAGAAAATCAACAAAAGCACATACATATAAGAGAAAGTTATATTAAATATTCATTATAATAATCTACATGTCGGAACGGGCCAGTCGAAAGTTGACTTTTGGCTTCTGGCTTCTGGCTTCTGGGGGAAAGCACACAGTTGGCAGTTTTCAAGTTCCAGTTGCTTTTTGGCCACATCGAAGGCATAATTCAATGCGCGTTTACGAGCCGAGTGTCTGAGGCAAGAAAAAGTTTGGCCCCAACTCGCCAAAGTAGAATATTGAAAGAGATACATGTTGAATGTGGGAGCGAGAGAGAGAGAGCGAAATAGAGAGAGGGAGGTGAGGGCGCGAGAAAGTCGCACATTTTATATGCTAGCGAACATATTGAATTCCAATTTTGCGCTTCAAAGTTAACGTGCTGCCATTACATTAAACGTGATGAGAATTAACAGCTTGTCAGGGAGCAGGAAGTGTCCGCAGGAAACACACTTGGCCATAAGCACACACATACGCACACCAGCCGGGACACAAAGGCATGTGTGTGTGTGTGTGATGTGGGCGTGGCTTTTGCAACGCCGAGCTTTTGCCAACACTAAATTCAATTTGATTGCCAACAAATAATGCTGAGTGTCTAATTATTTTCCGTTCCGCCACGGCTGGGCTATAAACCACAGCTAGAGCTTATTGAAATTAAGATTTGGGCGCACGCTGCGTATACGCAATAAACGGAATCCCATAATTGCGGTCGCAACCCTTGCAAATTCTAACATGCAAATTTTGCGCAGTTAGCTGAAAAGCAGTCTTATGGTTAGTTTAGGACCATTCGTGAATATACTCAGGTATACTAAACGAGTGTACAAATTATTTATCAAGTGGCTTTTGGCATTACAGCGAAAGATGCGATTATACAAATCTTCTTGATGGGGCTTCGTTATGCGCAGTTTTCGTTAGTTTATTAAGTAGCTAAGATATTAAGGTATGGTTAAAGATAATGTATTTACTATTATTATTTTTGTATATTTAATGTGGACAGTTATATTTACAAAATTAGCGAGGACTGCAAACTGCCGCCTAGGGAAAACCAAATCAAAACCCCAAAATGCACCTATTACATAAATCATTGTCTTTTGCCCTCGGCTTTTAAGCGTTCCAATGTTTAATTGCATTTTGCGGTCAAGGGGCGAGGGTTGGGAAAACGTGAGCAATTCATTTAAATATTTGTTAAAATTGGGGAATGCAGGCAAACCCAACCGAACAAAACAAATTTGAATCAAAATGTCCAATGCCACATGTCCAATCAAATGATTGTAAAAAGCGAGGCATAATGAGTGCTATTAAATGTACAAAATTGGATAACACACACACACACATACAGACACATACACATGTGCACAGCCAAATTGATGCACTGGCAAGAGTTTTTTATGGCTTAGTTGGCAATTTGTCATATCGTGCGCATTTTGATGGCAATTTAAATTTGAAATTCAGTTGCCGCAAAGTCAATAAAACAAAGTTGCGGGCATATGCAACAAAAAAAAAAAAAAAAAATACGAAGTTAATAGAGCAAAGAAAGTGGAAAGTAAAAGATGGAAATTCAGTTAAATTCGAGTGGCGAGCAGTGGACGTTGCCAGCGAACTGCCAAAGCGGTTTATGACACAAATGCCACAAAGGCCAATAAAAAAAAAGTGGGCCAGCGACACACAAAAGAATCCTCCTGCGATGGCCATGCTAATGTGAAGCGGGACTGGGACAAAAACTGTGGTCAGCAGACAAACTACATATCTGACCACAGCTGCATATATTGAATAAGAAATCGAAGGAGCAAGTACACAAGTCCACAAGTAGCCGGCTAGCTGGCCAGAGGTCCTGGCAATGAAGGATTGTGCAATCAAATGCATTGACGCCGCTACTAACGAGAGTCCTCTGCAAGGATTGGCCAGGGACCCAGTTGCATTGTCTTGCAAATTGATATTGTGGAAAGCCACGAGAGTCAACCAATTGACTAACGGGGTCAACAGTTTTTTGGACAACTTCTCGTTGACTTGGCAACAATACTTATTTCGGGCTACCTCTGATGCTTAAATAATATTACAAATACCTTGGCCTGTCCGTTGCACACAACAATTTATATATTTCAACATTTATTGCAACATATAAATATGTTATGTGTTATTTATAGCAGAGGAATGGAATTGCTCGAAGAAAGCAAATGAAAAATAAACAAAATACTTATTAAGAAATGGGATATCTGCATAAAAACTAATTTTCTTTTGTTGTTTATGAAAGTAATATTAAATTGTTTAGTAGTTGACTTCTTTCTAAGAAACGAAACTAATATTAAATTTGTTTATTAATTGACTTCCTTCTGAGAGAAGAAAATAAAATGCTTTGCACCTTACCTCAACTTTAGACTTAAATAACTTGCTAGGAAATCAATCAGAGAAACTAAGAAAACTTAATAGAAATACATAAATAGTTCTAAAAAAATCATTTTATTGCCATGAAAGTTGCAAAGCACAATTCGGATTTAGTATATATGTTTATATAATGAAAATTCGCAATCGTCGGCTGAGTCGGAAACTTCTGAAACTTCTGTTATTAAAAAGTTGAATTAGCAGTTGGTCTTTTCTTTTATCGGTCTCTTTTTCTTGTCTTGGCCACCTCAAAAATCACCCTCCAGCTGGCCAAGTGAGTGTATGAATCAGTTTACAGTTACAGCTGAGCGAAAGAAACACTTTGTAAAGCGCAGCTTTAAGCTCTTCCCAGTATGATTGTAACTGTGTGCTAATGAGTTTATAACAACACTCAAGAACACACTGAGAGAAACATATACATGCTTACTTTACTCGTTCGCGAAGTGAACAGAGTATATTGGGTTTGTGCAATGTCTGTATGTCCATATGAATATTCGTGTGTATCCGCTTCAGATAACGTGTTGAGATTTATTGAGGCAGTTCGATACAATCTATTTATCTGACTTTGTTTCAACACTAGATATATACAATTCACCAGATAAGTTGGCACCCAACTTTTTTGGAAACTCCCACTGCGGGCGTGGTGAATCGATAAAATACGTTTATCTTGAGGGCGCATAAGCTGCAAAAATTCAAAGGCTGAAGGTTTTCAGCTACGCCCACAAATTACATAAATCAATATCAAATTATATATCTTCTTATATACAAAGAGAACATTTTCGAGAGTTTTAGGCTGTTCTTACTGACAGTAACGAATATTGCGCAGTCGGTTACACCCGCCTTCTTCTTGTTACTTCTTCTTCTTGTTCCTTGTTCCTTCTTACTTGTTATGTATATGCCCTACGCCGAATCGTCATCAAAAAAAATAAGTGGGGAGCCCAGGCGTATGTAATGCACGTAATGCTCTATTGAGTGCGCGTTTTGGACACGCGCGTGATTTTAATGCCTATCAATAATACTTAGCTGCGAGAACAGGTGTACGGATTTCAGTGGATTTGGCCGAGAATTTATGAGCCACCGCCTGCTTCAAGCCGTATCGCTAAGCTGCGAGTCCTGCAGCAGCGTAAGGCATATAAAAATCTATGTACCGTACGTGCTGGCAGCTTAAGAAGCAACCTTGAACTGTGGCTAATGGCACTCTGTGAATACTTCAAGTTGAGCATTATATATTTCGGTCATTTACAATATTCAATAGCTTTTGCAACAACTATTTTTCACACATTAATTGCTTTCTGCCACTTGCCGCATGTGCAAATTGTGCTTCCTCGTAATTTGATTTTTACAGTTTTTCATTTTCAATTAAATCACTTTTTGATTGTTTTGCGGTTTGTCAGCAGGCATTTGACTCCTCCTGCTACTCTAGATTGAGTTTTCCAATCATTTACATGCCGTCAGCACAAAGAATGCTCCTGAAGGCTTTCGCTTTGCAGCCGCTTCCCCTCCAGAGGCGACATTAAATTTTATAGGAACCTATGAAAAGTTTGTGGTAAACATTTTCGTCAATCAACTCAAAAGCTCTTTGTCAAACTTTCACAGTTTATCGTTAATAGTAGATTGCTTTCATAGTGCTGTAAAATGGCTTTTAATTGCATCCCAAAGTCAATGAAGTTTATTGGTCACTAACAGTAAATTTGTTTTCGATGAAGTTAACACTTATCGATTGTGCGGGAAAATGTGCTGTTAAGCGCCAAGTCAGCTAATTAAAGTTACCAAAAAAAAAAGCCATTGCATTTATTTAAACAAACTTATGAAACCCTTTTTTTATGTAAGCCAACTTCGCCTTTAATAAATGCCAAATAAACTAACAAACATATACTTGAAACATATAGCTGGGAAAAATAGTTTATTCTTTGTATACTAATTTTGTGAGAATTCCATATATTTACAGTAAATCACATTTTCAAGGTTCTTTCTTTGTTGTTGTCGAATAGCTTTCTTTCAGTTTCTTAGGAATACATTTAATTAATTTGACCTTCTGCCGCTCTAGCTGTTGTCAGCGCTTAACCCTTGCCAAAATCAGCTTAATATGCAAATGATGATTTCCTAGTGCGCCACATAACTTGACTCGAAGATATCCATTATATCTGAGCCAGTGTCCCTTAGACTCCTACGCTGTCAAATGTCAAAAATAATAACGCGAGATAAACAAGCGCAATTGGCATGCAAATACAATTTTGGTATAGGCCAAGTCCTAGACGGTGCTCAGCGCAAATCCTGCAAGGAATTCCGGCGCCGAGCGCATCAGTTGTTCAGAATGGGAATGCGGATGCCCCTCGCCGTTCCCTTGCCCGACACAATGCCAAATCAAATATTTTGCAATGCCTTTGTTTTTAGCTTGGCTGCCGCTTGGCTTTGGTTTCGAAACAAATATAAAATATTTGCTCGCACGTCTGCTGCTGGTTTTGTTTTAAGCATACCCCTAAAATTGGGCAAATGGGTATAATACATTTTGGGAACGTTTGTAACAGTAAACAAAGGCGATTGTTTAAGTGAAAAGCCCAAATATTTTCAAAATGGGTAATAAATTATTTTAATTTATTATTTTTAATAACCTTTATTACTTTCCAGAAATATGCTTCTGTGCATTATAACTACATTCATATATACGTATGTACATATATAACTGCATTCTAAAGATTGAGAAATAAATTGATAATTTCCTATTTCAAAATCTTTTTATGCAATTTCAGTTTGAGTGTTTGGAATAGTTGATAGAGTATAATTAATTCTTAATACTCTAAAAGGTTTTTTTTACAAATTATCTGAAAATATTTTTTAAATATACTTTTTAAAGTTTAAAACTGGTCAGTTTTGTAATAACCAATAAACTGGATTGATTAAAAGATTTATCAGTTACGGCAAAACCAATTGCTCGTGGCAAGGACACTGTCGATGTTCAACTTCGTATGTTTTTTTCAAATTGCTTTCAGGTGCAGAGTATCTTCCAATCAAGCGCACTCGCCTTAAGCATACTTACATTTATATTATTGTGTTCGGGTTGACACAAGAAATCACAGCACGCACAGAGAGAGATATTCGGCTTGAGCTCGTCCTGCTCTCAGCTCGGGCAACCTGCCGCTGGCGTTGCAGACACAAATAAACAAAATTGAAGACGTCAGCTAAATGTTGGCAATATATGTATACACACACATATACATATGTGTGTGTGTTTATGTGTGTAGACAGAACGAGAGGGAGATAGCGATAGAGCTTGGCTGTATAGATTTAGATTTATGCATGTTAAACCACACGCACTGGTAAACAAGTCCAATTAGCATAAATTTTGGGCATTTCTATGGCCGTTTATTGCCAACGTTTGCGTTTTTATGTTTATGATATTTTGGCGCTTATGTTTGGCCAATTGTCTGCTACCCTTGTTATTATTATTCTTGTCGTTGTCATCGAGCGGAAATAGCAAACTTAATTTACTAATTGTTTTCATTAATTAGTGCGCATAGTTTTGTCGGCTTATGCGCTTAGCCAGATTTTGATTACACGAACGAATATGTTGGCCATCAGCAGGCGAATGTGGTCAAGATTCCTCTCATCCAATTCAACATGATGTGTGCCCAATGACCCACTTTTTGCCACGCCAACTAAAAAATGTGAAAGTCGTCAGTTTGTGTTTAAATACTCTTCGAATGTAAATGTAAAAAATGAATAATAATTAATGGCATAGCAGATGAATTTGTAAGTCAGAATATACAGAAGGAAATCAACGGGTAAATAGTATTTGTATCACTTTCTATTTTCTTAACTATATACTGCCCTGATAAGCATTCCGAAATGTCATCGAAATTATTTAGTACATTTAATTCCCTTTTTTTAATAATAGATTGGTTCCTGACCAACAACAACTTATAAGTACAATAAATAATATTAAAAAACTCTTGCTAGACTTTACTTGAAAATGTATTTACCCTGCTTACACATTTTAATCCATAAAATATATATTTTAAAAAATAAAAAAGGAAATAATGTCTGTAATTCATTAATATAAAAAGTAAAAATGAAAGTAAATAAAAATTTGTAAGAGAATATTTCAAATCGTCTAAAACAAAACACAATTTTAACTCGAATAATTTATGAATGATTTATTATTAATTATTCGTACTAAGAATGAGTTGTATAAATATAGCACTTGTATTGAAAAATACTTTTGTGGGCTGTACACATCCTCATGCTTGCGCTGTGATACCCTGGGAATTGAGTAGCTGGAAAACCTTCAGCTGTTGCCACTGGCATTTGCACAGCCCAGTCGAACCCGAGGGCAGCTTAAGTTTCTACTTCGCTGGCTCTGTAGCTGAAATGCACTTGATCAAAAATGGCGCGTTGAGGAAATTTATAAAAAGGGAAACGGCTTGGACTAAAGTGCCATCAAACAGCAGCAAAGGGGGGCATGGGGGCCAGGGCGGAGTAATGCAGCTGGAGAGTCTGCCATGCCACATGTCGGTTTCCATTGAGTGCAGTTGACCTATTTCAGACGCAAGACGGGCCTCCCGCGCAGACAGTCAGAGAGTCGGCCAAAAACCAGCCAGTTCCATCAGCGCTGCCAGTCTCAAGTTGATGTCTTTTATTGCTGCCATCGATGTGGGGAGTGCTTGTAATTGCAAAAGTTCAATGCTTGCGGCAACACACACAAGTTTATCCGTCTATTACGGGACCTGCTCTCACTCACAGCTAGACTGGGGCTGACTAACTACTGACCACACGCAGAGCCCCAAGCAATATATATATAAGCACATATGTGTACCTACATTCCTATTTACTACATGAGCAGGCCACCTACAATTCTATTATGCCAGTCGTGCTAGTTTTTATTAGCGCTTATGCAGTTGAGTTTCATATTTTTTTTTATTATAATTTTTCAATGTGTTAGCTTATAAAAAAATATAAGCAGTGTATTCCATACATCTTTTTGAACTCGTTCACGAAGTGAAAATACTATATTGGGTTTGTGAAATGTCCGTCCTTCTCTGCTTGGCACCAATTGAAACTTGGAGTATATACTCGTGTATACCCGCTCACAGGTGGCTAGACAAATCTTTTTATGTGCATCACTTTTAAAACTAGATATATAAAAAAAAACAGAACAATAGTCATCTTAGAACTTAGAACTTAAGTCACCAAATTTGGGACAGTTTTCTGATGACTTCTCTCAGGATCACTCCAGCTACCACAAAATACAAAATCGATATTTGCCAAAATTGACAATAATAATTAAGCCGCTTTTCGAATGTTTGAAGCTGTTAGTAAGTCGTGAACGAGTATTGCGCAGTCGGTTACAGCCGACTGCAACGTTTTAACATGTTTTTATTGGGTCTGGCGAGCTTTGCGTTATACCTTGTTGTGTTGTTGGTTCAATAAACCAACGTTTGACCTCGAGCCAGGCAGCTTACTTATAGTACACTTTCTACTAAAAAAGGTCGGCAAAAGAAACAACTTGCATATTTTTTATTTATTTAAGCTCAAATTTGATGGCAAAAATATATCTGTCTTAATATTTTGATACTCCATTTTTATGTAATATTTTTTAAGTGCCGGAAAGTGTACAACTTGGAGATTTCCCATCCTCGTTTCCTTAGCGCGATAACAAAGAAAAGTCTTACTTTACAAGCTTGTAATATGGATTTACATTTACAACTTCAAATTTTTATGACCAATGTTAGTCTCAACTTTGTTTCATTTAACTAATTCAAATAATTTGTTGTTTTTTAATGTTTGTAAGCTCGCATAACTTTAGTTTGTGGGCAAGGCCACTTAAAATCTAGTCTGAGGGTAAATGGAGCGTTAAGAACTTCCAACATTACTCAGACGAAGTAAACGCCCATTCTGGATTGTGTAAAATTCAAGCGCATGCCAGCAAACAGCAGCTTTGCTTTAAATATGCTATTGGGCGCAAAACTTTGGCAAGATTTGAGCCTGGCCAAGTGCGAGTATGTTGTGGCCATAAGTAAATGTGCCTTTGACTTTGCCGTTGCCCGTGCTGCTGGATTACTTATTTAAATGCGCACGTGTCGACGTGCAGCGGGGCCAACTGGCGCATGGAGACACGCTGGCAAACTAGGCATTACTCATACGCAGTGGGTAACGGCGGAAGAAACGGAGCGAGCACCTCGGCGGCAAAAGTTTCGCTTGTACGCACGCGAAAAATCAATTATTAAAATGGAAATATTTTTGTGTGGCCGGGCTGGAAATTAAAATGCATATGTGAAGCGACAACACAAATAGGGCGGCCTCGATGGGCGTGGCCGGCAGCAGTAGCGCGCCATTTAACTAACTGAAATTATTTGTTGGACAGCAGCCGGCGCAGAGCTTTGCCAACATTTTTAATCAATTTGTGCGCATCTCGAAAAAGGGCAGAGAGAGGGACATAGCCGTAAAATAAATATAACGGAAAATGCTTTAATCTTGACGCTTTACTATGCACACAAACAAAAAATAAAAGTAAAAAAATCATAAAGCGTCTGTCACTAAAAAAACGCAATAAAAACTAAAAAACGTAACTATGCTAACATGACACGCAAAGCAAAAAGTTATTGCACTCACACACGCGTATATGCCACAAACAAACACACACACACGCACACACGCGTGCACAACACTTGTTTTTCTGTGTGTATCAAGGCAGCTAATTTAATTGCGAGCGTTAAAAAAGTTTTGTGTCACGCGTGGAATTTGTGAAAAGTTTTAAATATTTTCCGAGTTGTCTTGAGTAAACAATTTCAATTTGTCTCGCAAATGCAAACACAAACATGACTTTGGTAATTCACCTATTAATTAATCATCATTTTATTAGGGCTTAAAACTTTTAAATAAATCTCACGCATAATAAATATTTATGAAAATTAATTTCATTCCCATCTTGCGCATATGCCAAAAAGATACACATAAAATAAGCAGAAAATTGTCAATTAACATTGTGTTGACTTTATAGGTGATATTTGTATGCACTGTGCATATTTACTGTGCAATTTGCTGAATAAGTATTCAATTTACTCTTACGAACTCACAATTACACTACACATCAAAGTTCGGGTTCGTGGAAATCTTCGTATTTTAAAATGTTTTAAGTTCTGATAAAATGTACAATTAGGAAAAACTCTACTACACCTTTATATAAAGGTGTCTTTTCGAAATTCTGTGAAATGTGAAAAATAATTTGTAAGTATTGATATTTGTTAAACACATTTGGGTAAAAATATTCAATGGTTTAGTGTAACAGCTCAAAACTACATATTTAAGCTGAGGTTAATTAATTTTTAGTTTCGGAAGCAAATAAAGACTGTTATTTGATGGAAGGATTAATTTATATAAGTTCTCGTTATTACTATGAGCTAGTATTAAGATTTCCCTGGCTGCTTATTTGCTAAGCAGTTGAATATAAATGAAAATGTGGAAAAGTGAAAAGCATTTGCCAACTTGTTGCAAGCTACCAAAGCAATGCATAAATTATGAATTTATGTAATAACGCCATAAGTTCCTACACATTGCTCTTAGCGGATTTTCACTGCCATGTTCCCAGCCCGCGAACAAGGATGAAAGATATGCATCCATGTAATATATGTGGGCTGGGCTGGCTTTGCTAATTTACTAGCTGAAAGCCAATGGAATTTGTTGACTTAGCGCCCTGCTCTTGGAGGGGATATTTGACTCCATGTCAAGCATTTGCATTCAGTGGCACTTAAGTTGTTGCCGCGCAAAGTCTACAAGTATTATTTATCGTTTGATGTTGTTTATCCGTAATTCAGAAGACTTATTTTTCTGCCAACTTTTAAGTAGCTTACTGACGTTGGTCAGTCGCAGTTTATTTACTTAATAAATGAATACTTTGCGGCATTTGCGATTCATTAAATTCCTTAAGCCATTTTTGCCAGCCTCACTTTAAGCGGTCCATTTTTTCTCTCTTCTTCTTCTTTGATAGCAAACTCAAATAATTTAAATTATGTAGAGCGAAATTACTTTTCGGCTGGAAACAAAGGCAAATGCTCTCTAGTCATTAATCTTCATAATTTCTTTTATTGCTGGCTGCTTTTAAGTTTCTTATTTGCGAATTGTTGCATAAGCAGCAAATACTTTTTATTTTAAAAATCAACGCAAAAAGAAACAAAGTTTAAGATATATAATAATAAATGTGTATCTAACATCTTTAAAGAAAGTATGTAAAGCAAACATGTGAAAATGTAAAAAAGAAAAAAACAAAAGATTTTTTAAAAATATATAAAAATTAACACATTTATGTATTTTATACATTATGAATATTTATGAAAGTAATGTTTATTTTGTATACGAAATAAAACATATAGTTGCCATATATAATAGAATTATATTTGTATTCAACAAAGATAGCTTAAGTGAAAAAAAGAAAAAAGACAGAAGTTTAATGAATAGTAATAATCGAGAAACTTCATATTTATCTTAAATTATAAATATATTAGAATGCACACTGATTTTTAGCCTTGCCGATTAAATAGTGTACATGAATATTTAATATTTGGCATTCGCTTAACAAAATCTTTCTGCTCAGCCCCACCCTAAAAACAAGCATGCCAAATTTATTTGCTGCCTCATTTTGGGAAAGCGAAAACGAACGAAAAAGCGTTTTCCGAAAAGGGAAAACACAACTCCAAACATTAAGCAAAACAAAAACAAAACAATTAGGAGTGTGCTGGTCGGCAGTGCCCGACTTGGAGATACCATATATGAAAACTTATGCAATATTCTTAATCTGCGTAGCTGTTGTGATTACTGAAATATACTTAATTAATCGATTAGAAATAGAACAATATACGATCCGGAGTGAAATTCTCCACCTATAGCCAGACCTGTTACCCATTTTCAATGGCTGCAGGGTATAAAGAACAAAAAAGTGAAACAGCGCCATAATTGACTTATTAAGGCAAATGAGTTTAGCAAACGCAGCTCGGCAAATGAATTGGCTTTGGACTGGCAGCGCTGTTGGCCATTCGAGTTAATTTAAAGTGGCCCGGGGTCCAAAAAGTGCTCAGAGCATTGTCGACAAACAAATAATGGTTTATGTGCTTGTGCTTATGCTGCCTCAGCCGCTGCCTCCGCCTCAGCCGCTGCCTCAGCCGCTGCCTCAGCCGCTGCCTCAGCCGCTGCCAGCAGATGTTTGTGTTTGTGGGGCGGCGCACATGGCGTATGCGTTGTATTTGTCGTCGCTTGCAGTTCGGTAACCAAAGTGCACACAACACAACAACAATAACAGTCGCCTCCCACTCTCGCCCCCCGCTCTTCCACACCTCTCCCGCGTGTTGTGTGCAGCTGTTGTTAGTGCGCTAATTTCGCTAAACATGCAAATCATATGTACGGCGTACAATGCGCGTTCTGCCCGGCCACGCCCACGCGCCGCCCCTCGGCCCATGATATCAGCCTGGTTTGCACTTCAGTTCAAGCTGCTGGCGCGGCCCTGGCACGCGATGTTGGCGCCTTAGGCATTTGCCTCGCAGGTTGTCATTACGACAAAATTGTGCGCTGGAGTACTTAATAACAAGTGCAACACAATGTGGCACACACTCGCACAAACACAAACACACACTCACACGGGCCATGCATAGATGACAACAGTGTTGCCAGCCCTGCGACAACATGGCGTATTAGCAATGTGTTGAATTTTCAATGATTTGTAAGTGCAAGTGGCGCCCACTTCAAAGTAAACTCTGCTCCAAAGAAGTAAGAGCGTTGCGACCGGGTGCAACCGACTGCGCAATACTCGTTCACGGTATAATAACAGCTTCAAACAGTCGAAAATGTTTTTAATTTAAAGCAAGTAATTTCAAAACTGCCTAACAAATTTCGTGACTGTAGCACTAAAATTGTGGGAGAGTCAATTTAGTTTAGCTTAGTCAATTTGGCACGCCCCCAGTGGGCGTATCCAAGATATGTCTGATAAAAAATCTTAATACTTTCCCTGACAGGAGCACATTGCAGCAGGAAAGATATTGCACAAACCCAATATACCCTTTTCATTTTGTGAGTATAATAAGCAGCGGCCATGCAACCTTGTTGCCGACTGTTGCTCATGTTGCAGCCACCCAACGCCGGAGCCCAGATCCCCGCTGAGGCGAATTCAAATGCAGGCCAGCAGCTGTCACAAGCTGCGCAGTCGCTGCTGATTGCAAGCGCATAAATTGTAACGCTCTTCGATGTGTTTTTAACTATTTTGCATAATGTTGTAGTTGTTCGGGCCACAGCTGCTTAGCTGCTGGCTGGAAGCGAGCAAGCCACAAATAATTGGCCAGATGCATTTGAATCCATTCTGGAGAGAAATTCGATACTTGATGCCGAATTATTTGGCATTGTTAAATATATATTGTTCTCTGTTGTTAAAGTGAAGCAGAGTATATTGGTTTTGAATTGAGCAGCCTGTAAAACTACTGTAAAAGTAAAATAATCATGAATGTGAAAATAATAAATAGTATTTAAACTTGGGTATTTACACTCAGGCAGGATTTTTGAAGAGGCGTTGTTGAAATAAAAATGTTTTTAATATGAGAAATTTGCATGTATCATTTTTATTATTGGTACAAACTTCAAAATATATTTAGCTGGGGTTGGGGGACTTAACCTCTAAAGCCCCCTTGGCTAGGCCTCTGACTCAAATAGTAGAATATTCCTCATCTGCGATATATTATAATTTGATAACTATCGACATCAGAAAAACGTAATGGAAAATAAATTTTATCTGCGAATGGTGGCACTAAAATTTTAAACCTACTCTTTTACTCTCAGAGATCGACGCACAGACACAGAGAGAAAGGGATGGACAGACAGGGATTGACTTTAGGAATATGTAAGTATGTATACATAGTGAACTACTGTTCGCTATATGTTATATAGTATGGAATGATTGAACTATTTCCTATCCAAATTTCTTCAATGAAAGTAATTAAAACCTCGAATCAGTGGCACAATTGGCATTAAATTGAATAGTTTCTTTTATTACTCACACTAGTTAGCTATGCTTATGATAAATGCTGGTCCAATGTGCGCCATAAAACATAGATCATGCATGCATATGTGTGTGTGTGTGTATCTAATAGAGTGTCTTTCAAGCATTGACTGCACGTTGTTTGCATTCCCCGGCAATTGCCGAGTGTCCGAGCAGCTGCAGGGTGTCGAAGTGTGTCTGAGAACAGTGCCACATCGCTGTGCAAGGATATTTACCACAAGAAGCAGCAGCAGCAGCAGAGGAAAAACAGGACTCGCACTCCTCTCCGAGTGTGGCATGTGGGAAATGCTGTACATTGCTGCTGTTTTATGACTGGCAGCGATGAAGACGCTGCCAGTGCCCAATTGGACTCCTACGCTCTAGTGGGCTCCCATTCCATGGCCAACGAACATCCTTCTCGTGCTTTGCCAGTGCGTGATTTCGTGTCGTTCGTCTGCTCTTGTTTATGTTGTTGTTTTTGTTGTTGTTGTTCTTGTTGTTTATGGCCATTGCCGGGGCTGCATGCAAAACAAAATTAAACAAAAACAACCACGGGCTACAACGCACATTTGTTGTGGATTGAAAATTTCTTTTATATGCGCCAGTGTTGTCTAGTTTAAGGCACAGCCCGCAGCACATCGGGCGCCAGATAACAAACCCCCCACCCCCTCATTTTCCACCATTTAAATGCGTCTTGTGTTGTAATTTCCAGCACAAATTGAAATCTCTGCCAGGCCTCAAATGCAGCCGCTCAGCGAGTTTCTGGCCCCTTTGGCGACCGAAGTTGGGGCTGCTTTGTGCTCTTTCACTTGCGCCTTTAAACGCAAATTTATATTCAATTTGTTTTACTGTTCTGGATGCGCGATTCGAGTTCGAAAGTGTAGATTGAAGTGTTCTGCCTCGAAGCGTGCCTGACTATTAGATATCCTCCAACTGGACTTGCAATTCAATTAATTTTATTGTATATTAAAGAGTGTCCGACTGATAGATATCATCTAACTGCCTTTACTGTTACAGTTTTTGTTGAATTTTTGTTAAGTGTTGGTAGAAATATGAGTAAAACAGCACCAAACTCTTTTGCCTACTACTTTAAAAAAATAGAAAAAAGTCAAATTCAATTATAATCTTAGGCAGCATGTCTCAATGTTGAGAAATTTATGCCATACATACTCTGCCTATATTTCTAACTATAATGGCGACAATAAAAATATTTATACAAATACAAATCTAATCACATATATATTTTTGAAATTAAATAAAATATATTATAATTATAGTTATGAAAATAAAAAAAATGATCTTCCATTTATTGTCATATTTAGTACATTCGTTTACTTCAGTTTTGGCAAGACTTCTACAAATTTAAACGGACTTCAGTAATATTCGAATACGGAAAGTGCGATCAATTGAACGAACCCTTCTCAATCGCCTCACATGCAGGGTATTGGAATTCGTTGCTCGATATTTGCATGGCATATCGTTGACAGTTTCCTTGTCACTTTCCGTTTTCCGCTTGTCCTCGAAGCACGCCTTCTATTCAATTATAGTCATCGTCAACTTTTGCCATGAATGATAATTGAGTTTGCCGCGGCTGCAGTTGTTGTTGTCCTAGTTGTTGCTGTTGTTGTTGTTGCTGTTGTTCGGCTATTAGAGCTTGCTTTGTGTGGATGGTCATTGTTTGTTTTCGCCGACCCTGCCCCAAGAAAAAAACTGCGCTGCGGCCGCCATGTTTGATGTTGCCCCATTGTTGCAGTTGCCCTACTGTTTATTGTTTATTGTTGTGGCATGCAGGAGCGCAAAAAAGGGAAACGCATGACCAATGAAAAAGCAAAACATGAAGGCTTAATAAATTAGTTTTTACCACAAAGTGCGGCTAAAGCTTTAAAATCTACAAAGCAAATTGGAGATAAGCGCACCGGGGGGCCACCTGTCTGTGTGTGTGCGTGTGTGTGTGTGTCGTGTGTGTGTGTGTGTGTGTGTGTGTGTGTGTGTGTGTGTGTGTGTGTGTGTGTGTGTGTGTGTGTGTGTGTGTGTGTGTGTGTGTGTGTGTGTGTGTGTGTGTGTGTGTGTGTGTGTGTGTGTGAGTGTGCGTGTGTGTGTGTGTGTTGACCCAATTTGTGTTAGTTTTATATTGAAGCCATAATTTAGATTGGGATGTGAATCCTTGGTTTGCCTGGTCAGAGGCGTTGCTAAAGACTTACAAATAAAACAAGTGAGAATATTATAGTCGGGTGTAACCGACTGGGCAATACTCGTTCTCAGTATAATAACGGCTTAAAACAGTCGAAAACTATCTAACTTAATTATTATAGTTATTTTTATTTTTGTAATTTATTGAGGTGCGAGTAGTTGGCTTCTGTTTGCATCATCTTTAGAGGATGTTTTTAGAAATATTTCGACTAAATTTGGTGATTCCAACTCTGAAATTGTTGGAGGTATGAAAGTTTCGTGGTATATATTTCAATATATTTCAAATTTATTATACGGACTGACGGACATTGTATAAGTCCAATATAATCTTTTTACTTTGTGAACGAGTTTAAAATGCGCAGGTTTAAGTTGCTAGCAGACGTTAATTCTCATAATTGTTAAATTAATTGAATTTGGTATTAAATAACAATTTATTAAATTTGATATTATTCAGAAAAAGTTAGTTTTACTTATTCTTTACTTTGCTCTTAATTTCAATGTCTTTAAACATATGGTAATAATTTCTTTCAATACTTTTACAAATTTTGATTCCTTAAATTCCCTTTTATATATGCTATAGAAATATTGCTAACAGGCGAAAAGTCATTGCCATAGTCGAACCCCGACAAGCTTATTTAAATTCATAGATTTTGGGCTCATTTATCATTGGTTTTAAATTTATGTGCTGGTAAATTTAGTGATCAATTATTCCGACTCATAAAACTTTGCCATATATTATAAATTGATTTCTTGCACGTTTTTATTTTTAAATAAATGTATTTTATTATTCGTATTCAATTGAATGGCGAATATACGGGCGATATCTTCAGGAATGTGTTTGGAATTTATTTGTATTCATTTTTATTTTTGTGGGCTGCGTCACAAATTGTAAATAATACCAAATTTATACAAATTTAACATATGCAGGCAGGATATATAGAGTAAACATTCAACCCGTTTGTGCAGCCGGGCGTGCATATTTGACAAGAGTATTCTTAACTGAAAGAAGACTTCTAAATACAACAGGAATGAATTATTTTTGTTTTAGCAGTGTTTTTACGCAAATTGTAGTTGGTTTTTCCTATAAGATCTATTTTATATGGTAGTCCAAAGTTTTGTTGGGATATCTTGTAAAACATAAAAGTTATTTTTCAATCGATCGATGTGATAGAGTGTTAGGGACTACCTCTAATAAAAAGTGGACCTATGTAAACTTTTATGATCATAGAGATACAAGGATATCGACATGTCTCGACGTTGTGCTGGTGAAGATTATATATGCTTCCCTTTTGAGGTCTAAAAGGTCTTCTTGAATGTGCTATAAATTTTGTAAAAAACGTTTAGTCTCTTCACCAAGTTTATTCAAATATAAAAAAAATGTTTTTGTAATCCTCCTTTTTTTTTTAATATATTATTGCAACTTAGTCACAAGTACGCCAATATTAGTTAACTGGCTCACTAAAAAAGTGAAAATAGGTTGCGATTTTCTGTGATTTTTTTCACCGTAATCGAATATATGGAATATTCCAAATATTGTATTCATATAAAAGTTTTTAAGCATTTTTTCGCAGTTTCAAATTGAAAGTTTTTCTCTCAAAATGAGAAAATTCTATGTTCCACGCTTGCGAAAAGAACCTTGGCTTTTATCTAAGTTGAAATTTGTGTACAAAAAGTGTTGTTGCCACAAGCGAATTTGGAATAGAAATTTGCAAAAATTTCTATATTCAATGTGGAAGTTTTGGCGAGTTTTTATGGTTAGACCGCAAGCGTGTTTAGCAGAATATTTCCATTATTTTAATTACAGCTGCCAAGCGTAAAACACACACATATGTGCATATATGGGAAAAACAAATAAAATTATTTCCCAATTGCGGTTAGCACACATCTCAACCAGTTTCGCATCACAATCACAATTGACGGCGACACAGCCATCAATTTGTGTCTAAATTAATTTTCCATAATTTTATGATGTTTTTCCTGCGGTTGCACTAAACTCAGTGGCCTGTCACTCGATGCACCACTCTGCCGCACTTGCCAGTAGCCGGTTGCCAGTTGCCAGGGTCCAGTTGCCACAAGCGAGCAGCCGCAAAACGTGGCCAAAGTTGACTAGCTTCATGTGCAATTAAAATCACTTAAATTGCTGCATAAAGCACTCGGGAGCAATGGGCGGGGGCAAGGGGGGCAAAGTTTAAATTGGCAGTGCGCGTGTAATGAATTCGTGAATAATTTATCACCTTACTTTGCACACATACAAGAGGTTATGCGAAGGACATAAAGGCAAACAAAACACTTGAAGCATCAATCCGCACGTGTGCGGCATTCATGGGGTTGGCTTTCAGCCCAGACATGCCAAACATAAAGCCAATATACTGGAAATAGCTCGGGCCGATGCAATGGCTTTCAAAGAATATTTAAATTGCTCGGCTGCTTGATGAACAGCGAGGAAAATTCAGCTTAAATACAATTTACAGCTTCTTGGTATTTTATTCGGTACTTCTCTTTCTCTTTCTCTCGCCCTATATTTTCCAAGAACTCAAGGTTTTTAAAATTATTTGAAAATATAATTTTATATATAGTTATATATTATATATTAAAATTAATTATTAGTCCCATTTACGCGATGGTTGAATTTAACTGATTAATGAATTAAAATAAAAAATAATTTTTGGCATTGATCTTTAATTATTTTCATTTATTTTTTTCATAGTATTGCTCGAAAACGTAAAAAGTGATTTTAAGTTTTTAAGTTATAACTTAATTTTATTATCATAGATATTGGAATTCTAAATTATTAAATTAGTAAATTTTAAAATAAATTAAAATTAAAATTTAATATTTACTAAACTATTATGTGTAAAGGATATTGTTGTAACAGTTGATATATGATTATTAAATATTATTATCGATTGAGGTTCACATTTTGAAAATTAGAAACTTTAAAACGAAATATTCCCTACGAAAAATGTTTAAAACCCCATTTCTTATTAGGGGCTCCAAATCAATCAACAAATATTGTGATTAGTTTAGAGTTATTTTGCATAGCTTTTGTATTCTGATGAATAAAGAAAGAACTCACACACAAACATTCTCAGCTCTGTATTTGTCATCGACAAGTCTGACAGTCATAAAGATGTTTTTCGATATTCAGATTGCGAAAGCACAGACTATTGAAATGCATTCACGGTGTTAAATACGCAACTTTTGTTTTGCCCAGGACTGCCAGAGGTGGCAATTCCATCCAAGAGCCGTAAAAGTACACATTTGATGTCTTTCTGTGCTAATGGCGGTGCTGCAGGCTGCCTTTAAAAGCAGCCACAACTCCTGTTTTTTTAGCTGCTGTGCCATGCATCAATGTAAAGTTGAGGTGTGGAGTTTCGCGAGAACGCATCAAATGCATTAGACCTACTTAATAATGCAGTAGCGAGTTTTACGCTGCATCTTGCAGCCAGTCAGAGTTGCAGTCAGAGCCTGCGCCACAGCCCGAGTTCTACTAATTTGGGGGCTTTAGAAGGCGTCAGCTCTGCAAAGTGAAGTGCTGGGGCGTCAGCGGCTGTCTGTCCGCCTCTTCGTCCCCCTGTCAGTTAGTGGAAGAATGCGAGGAGCTGTTTCGCTAAAGGCAAAGAGCCGCTTAGCTTAACGCAAAGTGTTTGGGCGGCTACTTCACCCGCCATTGCCAGTATTTACACGTACTTTTTCAAATTTGGGTGGCTCTTTACTGACTTGGGGTTGAACGGAGACTGAGTGAAGCTCGGACAAACAAATGCCGTTATGGTAGGCGAGTACTAGACGAAGGGTCAATGCATTATATCCCAGGCATTGCAGCAAAGTATCCCCTGCAATGGAAGAGTCTAGTAAATTAAAATCATTCCATGACTCGTGTGCTGACAGCTTTAAACTACTTAACAACATAAATGTACACTTATTTATTTTTATTATTTATTAAAATATTTATTTAATTAAGCTGGGTACTCATCTGGTATCGGAAATATTTCTCAATGTAAAAACTTATTAATAATCTTAATTCTTTTTAAAAAAATCGTAGTTTGATTGCTTAAAATTATATATTATTTGTTTCAGATATTATAAAATTGTGAACTGAGTATTGTGTAGTCGTAAAATTCCGGTAATATTGCTTTTCTATTGCTTCAGAGCATAATATGTCCCAAGCTCTTTTATATGTGATTGTAATGCTCAATAACTTTATATAATAATAATAATAATAATAATAATAATAATACAACTTTTCATTAGTAAAGGAATAATAGTAATTCAGACATCTCTTGCTAAAAACTGTGGATAACAAAGTATCTTACGGCAACTATTCAAAGTAGTTCAAATTTTTAAAAAGGGCTTGGTTCTTCTTTCCATTTGGCCAGCTTCTTGGCGCTTTTCATTAGTAAATGGCGAAAGTTCTCTAGGCAAATAGTAAGTAGTATCAAACTTTGACTTGGGCCTTGCTTACACAGATGGGAAAAAATGATTGTCAGCATCTTGCCGGCAACGCTTTTTGACCCAAACAGACATTTTTCCGTTTCGTTTTTGTTGGTCCGTGTTGGCAAAAAGAAACGGCAAGCGCCGTAATTACAATTCACTGGCCGGCACTTCAACTCAACGCTCGCTGATTCCTTTTAATGAGCTGCTGCCTGCCACGCCTACTGCCAAATCTTGCTCATGGATTGCGTTACTAATTATTTGTAATTTGCTTTGATTTTTGTTCTTCGGGTGGAGCTGCGGAAAATGCTTTTTAAAGTGCGGCTCAAGCGCATTTAGCTGCTGCATGTTAATAGACATTTTTATACAGCGGGGGCGGAATTGGGAGCTGCATCAATTAGTCGCTCTTTTATTTTTTGGGAGCATCTTTCTGTAGGGCTGCAAAACTCATTAAATCATTTATGCTCGACCAATTAAACTTCTAATTATAATGCGCGGATCACACACACACACCCTCACTCGGGAAACTGACCTGCGGCTGTGTGTGGCACGGTTCGTGGTGTGCAAGCAATTTGGCGCACGCTGCGTATGAGTAATGCGGCCACAACAGCAGTGGCGCCCTCTACCGGCCTTCGATAGTGAAACAATTTTCGCGTGTAAAATGCAAATTAAATAGATACCTTGCCCTGCATTGCAAACGCATTAGAGTCCGGTATCGTTTTTTTTCTTTTTTTTTGTCAGCTTTCGGTGGTTTTCCATTTTATTTTTGGGGGCACACGAAAATTACATACCTGTAAAATGGCGCAAGGTTCGAATAGCTAACCAGCAATGCGTGACGTTGATTGGCGTACTGGAAAGCCGCAAGGGCCGCCCTTTAGGTACACATTAGGCATTTTTGGAAACCCGCTTAATTATCCTTGCTGGCAGAGGGCAGGATTTAGCGCCGAGCAAAGGGTATACGTGCTTACCAAAAACTTAAACACCGAAATGAATTTGATATGCCGAAGACCCAATACACTTGCAGATATCGCAATAAGTCAAATAATAATATTAATAATAATACAAATATATTTAATTAAATTAAAAACAAATAATAAGCATGACGTCAAGCTTAAAAATTAAAATATTTATCTATAAATTTATGTATGCAAATTTCTTAAATATCACAACGCATATAATTAATTTCTGTTTATTTTAATATATGAATTTAAATTAGAATCAATATTAGGTTTCATTAAAATTACCTTGATCATAAGCTTTGGATTTGAATATGCAAGTACAAAGTTAAAAGCGTTCGCAATCGTCAATTGGGCTGTGTGGTGTAATAAATCTAATTGTTTTGTCCATTGTTTGTTCCATTTGCAGCTGTCTATTCGTCGCTTGTGTTGTGCCCCGCAGCCACTAAGCCGAGCACATACATACATGTATTCGAATGTTCGTGTCTGTGTGCAATACTAACACAAGAGAACAACAACGTGCAAGGCAACACAGCACGCTGGAAATCCAACAAAATGGGATTAAAACTTATTTAGCTCTTGGAGTTTGTTTTCCTATTCTTTTTTTTGCCCGCTTCCGTTGGCCGTGCCATAAATTCATGCAGCTACCTCTGTTCGCGGCTACCTCAATATACGAAATATGAAATACGCAAATAAACTGAGCGCCATTGCACAGCTGCCTGTTTGCATTTTTGCTTTATGCGACTCTTTATCTACGGCTTGCTGCAAGGTGTTCCCTGCTTGCGCCGCTCCTCCCCCTCCCCTTTCCCTTCCCCTCTGCTCCGGCCTGGACAATGCCAGCAAATGCTAAAGATAAATGTGATAAATGCGCGCAAGTGGGCAAATAGCGTTATAAGCTGACCACAAGCTCGGTGATGTTGCGAAGGCTGCATTTTAAGTGTGTACGTTGGTGTGTGTGCGTGTGTGTGCATCTGTTAGCATAGCTAATATGACGCTTTATGTTGCGGTATTCACCTGCACACACACACATGTGCATGTGCAACTATACACGCGGCTTATGGTAAGCAGCAACTGCACTTGCCAGCTAGATAAGGTTTTTTTGGATGCCGCGAAAAGTATTTGCTTTACTAAAATTTATTTTAAAAATATTTTTTTCTTTCTTATACTATAACATATCAAATATTATTTATAGCGTAGTTCAAGATTAATCTGAAAAATGTTCAAAAGCATAACCAAAATATAATTATAAAAATATTTGGTTAGTTGGATGAAAATATTTATATTAAATTGGTTTAGGAACTCAGTGGGGGAATTGCCCAAATTGGCAGACGTGTAGAAAAAACTTAACAGTATATATTTTTTGATTGGGTTTCTGTTCTTTTTGCAAACAGTATGAAAAGTATTTCAGATAGTGCTAATAGTATGAAAGTTTTCATTTATATTGAGCTTAAGTTTATTAATAGTTTTTAAAAGCATATTTCATAATTAAAAAAATTATTTTAACCCAAAACATATTTATAAGTTTTACACAAATTTAAAAAAAACATTAAAAGAAAATTAATATAAAAAATCTATAAAATATGTTGTTTGCTACACATTCTCGTACGTATGAAGATAAGTAGCTTAACATTTGCTGCTAAAATTGGAGGATTGAAAATAAAATCATTTCTATTGTTGGTGCCGCCTCACAGCAGCTACTTTGTTTTCAATGGGTATTAAATGGGCCCCCCCTTGGTAAAGCCCTGTTACAGAATTTACATGACTTTCATCAAGCCCGGCAACAAAATCAGCGCCAAAACACGGCAGAACAACAGCAACAAGAGCGACAAGCGCTCTTCACAATGTTGCACAACACACTCACCAATACTCACACAAACCAACACACACACACACACACACACACACACACACACACACAAGAGGGCGGCCAAGTAGCTGCTTACATTCTCGTACATGTGACACTGCGCCCCAGATAAGTAGGCAACGAAAACTGTAGTCTATGCCATTGCTGCTAGCGAGTGTATGTGTGTGTGTGTGTGTGTCTGTGTGTTGGTGTTCCAACATACTCGAAAAATGTCATTTGGCCAAAGTTGTTGTTGCCTGTTCATCGCTGGCAACGACAGCGATGCAAGCGCTAATTATGGAAATTAAAAACTTGGCAAAAATGTAAAAATGTGCATTTTTTAATTAAATAGAACAGAGCGTGCTGTGACATACGTTGTTAAAGCATTGCATTGCGGTGGCCATTCCCCCAGCCCCCCGCTGCGGCTCCTCATATTGGTAACAAAAGCTAGCCACATGCCCCAGAGCCAACCACGTGTGAAGCAAACCCGAAATGCTTACTTTATTGTTCCATTTTTTGCGCTATTTGTTATTTTTTCTTTCTTGTTTTTTTTGCGGCAGTGAAGCCTCGCTGCGCTCATTTGCTAACCAGACTAAGCGTGCTGTGTGTGTGTGTGTGTGTAGGTAATTTGCATTTGTGCTTTGACTGCGGCCGGCGCTGCTGCACAGATGCCACACTCAACACACACACACATACACATGGAATGTGCTGTAAGATAAGGTCAGAATTGAAACTATGTAGAAAGTAAAACCTGCCTCTGTCTAGCAGTTGATCTTTGTGTGTGTGTGCGTGTTTGTGTGTAGGGCAAAGTCAAACATAATGTGGACTTAGCCGCAACTTTGTTGCAGCATTCTTTACAGCGCGCGATTATTTCATTCAGCATTTGTTGCAACAATTAGCAATTGCCTATGGCAATTGTTTATCCCCTAGCAGAGGGTATTATTTATATATATGTAGAAAATAATGCAAATCAGCCCATTGTACAGCAGTCAAAGTAAAACAGTTAAAGTAAAATTCAAGTTAAATTAACTTGTCAGCCCGATGATTAGCCGTATACCAAAAGTAAGTACCAACTATGAAACTCTTTTCCTTGTTGCCTTAGTTAACAATTTATATAAAGTTGAAGATTAAATTTAAGAGCCATTTATTGTTGTAAACTCGCTAAGTTGGTTTTTGCTTAAGATGTGGCTAAAGTTTTTTATAATTTATAATTGGTTTTGACTCACTAATTGGTTTGTAATAAATAATAATTTGTAAATAAAACCAAGTAAACATTTATGTGCACTTCACTTGTGCCATATGTAGTTGAATGTTTTCTGACTCAATTTTCTCCCACTTTGAGCTTGTTTCCAGAAACCCTCACCCTTCACATATTGTCGTTTATATAGATTAAGTGCAAATTCTGTTGGACGGCTTCCAATATTAATTTCTATTAAATTTGAAATTTTCTTTCTTAGCCACATGAATGAGGGATTTGGCTATAAATTCCCTGAAATGCTTTCAACTGTGAAGTACATGCATACCTGTTTATTGTTTTATTCTGGTGCTGTGATTCCGAGCATTAACACCCGGCTTAACTTGGCTTAAGTCCATACCTTTTGTGACTTGCGAACATGCATGTTCAGAAATTGACTTTTGTTTGCTTCTCCGCCTTGGGCAATTTACGTACACACTAATTACACGTAATTTCCATTGAAACACACACACACACATACACACATGGTACACGAAATGACCATGTCAAGTGAATTCTGAGTAGAGGCCAAGGAATGAAATTAAATGAAACAAATGGTTTTCCATTTGAAACGTGCACAAACGTCCACTGGACTGAAAATTGTGCAATTTTATATTAAATTAAATACAATAGCCAGGTAATATTCGGTCAGGTGGACTCGAACTTACAGGCAACTGCACTTCTGCCACCCGCTGAAGTACGGCAATTAAAATTATAATCTAATTTGATTGCAAAACAATTTTCGAACTTTAAAGGACATGCACAGCCCCTACGAGTGCATCCTTATGCGGGTGTATGCATTCCAACTTAACAACGAGCATATCCGCTCATTGTGGTTCAAAGGTTCACAACTCCAACAACGACTCTTGGGGGCGATAAGTGCGGGTGGTGATGGTGGGGGGCGGTGCGGTTGCGGTAGATACCTGCTAATACGAATTGGCTAAAGAACCACAAGATGATCGCTGCAACTATAGTTGTAGTCGGTCATGTGCTGGCCACAAAAGCCGGAAATAACAACATGACCCAGATATGCAAACATACACACACCCATCCACCCACACACATGTTAAAGAGTGCGCACATACGTGCTCCACCCACGCACTCACACATGGTGGTGTTTTATAAACACCCTTTTGGGTTCAGCTCAGCTGCTTGACTGGCCACAAAATGTAGCGCACTGCAAATTGCATTAGATTTGGACGTGAAATTGGTTTTGAGCTGAAGGCCATGTTATCTGATGCCGAATGGGGCACAAACCTGGGGCAGCTAAGTATTTAAAAATAATATGAGATTACGAATTAAAATAAAATTATTCATAATTGCTCAATTATTTCCAATAGCAATTTCTAAATTAATGATTTTGATTTTTTTGCTTTCAAAAATAAGTAAGCCGGAATTTTTTAAACAATGCAAACATTGCTTTTTATAATTTGTAATTTTGTTTTCTAATTTTTAAGCTCGTGTTTTTATTATATTAGGTATATTACGTGCGTTGGTTCCCCGTTCGAGTCTATAGCTCACCTTAGCAGTCAGTTTGAGACTGTTGTTCTACGCTGCAATAAACCCAGTTTTTGATTTGAACCCCTATATTAAATATTTATTAAAAATGTATTGGACAATATTTAATTTTTGTTTACTTTTAAGTTTTTCTTCTAGCGAAGTTACATTTATGCAGTCTCTGATAAATAAATAATAATCCAAATAAATGATAGTGATAAATTTGGATATACATTTTCAATAAAATTTTTTGTTCTACTGCAAATGAACCAAAGCTTAAAAAAAACGTTCGGGTCCTGATTGGTTTTAGCTGAATTTTGTGGCAATTGATTCGGAGGTTCGGTTTATGATTTATTTTAATTCCGGTTCGGTTTGAAACCGGCTTGCAGCCTGGTTGTTGCCTGCATTTGTTTGCCGACACACATATACGTAATTAAATTATACAAAAACGACCGAGATGATATCGTCAACATCTCCTTTAGGAAACATTGCGAACACATGTGAAATACACGCGTATATGTGCATCTAAATTCTGTGGCATTTCATATGCCACAATCTCTGTTCGCTTCGGTCATATTAAAAACATACCACCATTAGAGACTTGCCAAAAGAGTCCGAACACACACAGGCACGAGCACCATGTGTTGTTGATTAAATGGCAAAAGTTGCGTAATCAAAAATTATTTCATAAACGGGCTCAGCGAGCTCAAATGGACGGCACAATGCTCGTATATAGTGGCAGCCACAATGCCGCTGCCGTTGCCGCTGCCGCTTGCCCCTGCCCCTGCCCCAGCCCCGCCCCGCCCCACGGCCGCTCTGCATCCTTGCATACTTAATTAGTTTTGAGCGCTAAGTTAATAATAAAAAGTTTTTGCCGCTGGTAGTTTATCTTGCATAGCAACCACCAACACAAAATGTTAAGCATACGCAATGTGGAGCTTTGGGGGCCATTATCCAGCTGTATGCGTACACTCACACACACATGTATTATGTATTTACAATCATGTGTGTGTGTGTGTGTGTGCGTGGCCATACAAGCATGTGGCAATGGGTCAAGCTGATTATTAAAAAACAAAAGCAATTATAAACGAGAATGTGGTTGAATATTACTTTGGCTGCAAACTGAGCGCAGTTAGAAATTTTTCTGCATGCTTAAATTACACACACACATATTCAAATTGCCCACGCGCTTGCGTGTGTGTGAGTAAAACTGATATGAAACTGAAATGTGTATGAAAGTTTTGGGAAAAGCGGGCTGTGTTGAAACTGTCATGCCTACAATTTACAAGCGCCACGCCGAGCATAAATCAAACACAAATTGGTTTCAGTTTCTGCAGGCACAAATAGAGTTTATTTTTCAGATGCTGTCGCTTTGCTTGCTGACTTTTGTGACAAGATTCCAGTGCCAGCTATGCTGGGTCCTTAAAGTCGTTACCAAATGCAAATCCTAATTACACGCAAAGTGTACGAAACATATCCTTTTAAAAACGTATTGTGGCGGGTTTTCGACTCCAGCCCAACAAACTTGTTTAATTGGAGCTATTTTCAAAAATGTTTCGTTTTTCTTAAAACGGACTACAAAGTGCGTGCATAAAAATTATGTAATAGTTTTAACTGCAAGAATTATAATTTTGTTAAATTATAATAAAATTTTTGAGACCAGTTCAAACATTCTTTATTTCATATTTGAAGTGGTCTCAAGAATTTTATTTAAATTTGAAAATACAATAAATGCAATAGTGATCAAGTTTAAATTGCAAAGTAGTGAAAGTCAACTTCAAATATAGAAAATACCCCTTGCACATTATTCTAGAAATAGTTGACGTTACAATTTGTCTGGTTAATGGTTTTGTTAATACTCCTTAACTTTAAACTAACATACAATTGTAATTAAATAATTTAAAATTTGTCAGACAATTTATAGGCATGCAATATAATATCATAACATATATAAAATATATATTTTATATTCCATTGTCGACAGATAAGCTGCCAGAATAATGAGAGTCTGGGCTTAACCAAACCAGACCAGACCATATAATACGATTGTGTTGATTGTTTGTTACGTTAAAAGCGATAATATTTATAATATTAATGCAAAATTAATTAATAACATTTTTGCAGCGGCAATTGCTTTGCTGAGTGTATTAAATGCATCAGTTAATCTTGGAATATTTTTCGTTTTGCCAGAAATTATTTAAGTGTGTTTGGCAAATATATATGCACAAGTCCAACACGATTTGCCAGACAAAGCGTTATTTTTGTTTGACTTTTTGTGTAAACTAGGAGACGCGACGGGTCGACGGCCAGTTTGTGACCCCGACGCAAATTAAATAATTAAAATGCAACTGAAAATGTTGCCTGAAACGGCGCCTGTTGGAGGATTTTAAATTATTAATTAGAATGCAGGGTCAGCCAAGTGGCAGGGGCAGGGGCAGGGGCAGCGACAGGAAATGCCTTGAGCTGTGCGACAGTTTGCAAATGGGGGCGTGCTCCGAGGGCGTGGCAATATCAAGCCCGACTCGGCGACAGCGCTGTTGTAATTATGTTGTTTTGTCCGGCCACGCCCCGAGCCGCCCTTTTCTCTAACCATGCCTGATAACTGTAGCTTCTTCCACTTGCATACAAATATATAAAGTATGAGCAACGCGAAAATGAAAAGAAAGCGAATAGCGTTAAAGAATGGTTCCTGTCTTAAGGCTTAAATGACACAGATTCCACTCCGCTGCTCTGCTTGTTGTTGTTGTTGCTAATGGACGATGTCTGAGTCGCAGCTATATAATTGCTTTCATTTATTCCAGTTTCTTGTTAGTGTTGTAGTGGATTTAATTAACCGTCGCTGGTTCACGGCCCTTTCGTTTGTTGTTATTGTTGTCTTTTGAAACGGATTTTGGTATATCATAATTAATAATAGTTTCCAATTGCTGCTCTGAACGCCAATGCATCGTATATTTATTGTATTTTAAATATAAGATTACACAGGTTGGTTTTTAATTTTTGCTTTTTCAAAAAGTGGAAGCTCGGCATTAAGTGCAGGAATATGGAAATGCAATTAAGAAAATAAAGATTTATATATTCATATTAATAAATTTATTTATCTAGTAATTTGTTTTACTGATGACGAGTATTTCTGCACAGCTTTTTATAATGTCCCTTTTTAAGAAAATATTAATAATATATACAGTTTTTGGAAGGCACAATCGTGTACAATTTTTGAGCGTGCCTGTTTACAATTTCGACTTCGTCTTTGGGCCGACACGCGAGCCTTTGAGATTAATTTTAAGCAAACAATAACTAGGTCATTCGAAATCATTAAAGAAATCCGATATCGTGTAATGTATGTGAAGCTCTTTGCAACTGAAACTTTACATATTTTTTACTAAAAATAATCTCTTTCTCAAGAACTTACGGGACATTGAAGCAAGCACAAAAATTTTTGGCTATTTCTAACTGTTTGTGAGAACAGTGTATTAATAATTACAGCGTAATATATTTATTGCACTAAGTACCGCTAAAGCTGTTTGCCAATATTGCGGCTAAATTTCCATTTACGCTCAATCGAAGGTCCACAAGCATTCAGCTAGCCACGTCAATTACATGTTTGAACGGTTATTTTATTAAGCAAATCATTTAAATTAATTTTAAAATTGCACACAGTAAAGTAGGGGGTGGGGGGTTCTTTTTAGTTGCAAACTCTCTGATTTATGCCAACATTTTTTATGTGCGCCCCTTGCATACATATATATTTATATTTGAATGGGTGTTTGTGTGTGTGCGGCATTAACTTTCATTTATTGTGTGCAATGCGGCGTATGCGCAATATGTGCAGTAGACACAATTTGTTGCAGTTATTTACAGTTGTCCGTGGCATATTTAAAAAAACGATGATATAGAAATCGACGAGGGACTTTATGAAATGTATTAAATTTTTGGTCAAAATTTATGCGCCAGTTGAACAATTTTTTAACCCATTGCTGCCCATAAAAGTGCATAAATTTGCAATTTTTATTTCCTTTATATTTTTGGCACACATCTTTTTTATTTACTTATTTGTACATTTGCTTTATTTTTGACTGCAGTGAAATATTTGTATAAAATAAGCAACAACAGGCAAAACGCGGCGCTGCTGTGCCGATGATTAATGAGCGAACATTTTAATAGGTAGTCTCCGTCCCCGTCCCCGTCTCCGTCTCCCAACTGCCGTCTCCGGGCTGCCATTTCCCGCGCATTTCCACATGATTGCACTTAATACTTATATGTATGTGTGTACCATGTGCAGTCCTACGTACACACGTTTTGGGACAGCCAGCAATTTTTTCGCCGTCAGAGACATAAAAAATCTTCGTCGCTTTGGCCGCATTGCCCATGCAACTGCCCCCCATCCCCACTCCACGTTCCCCTTCCGCGGCACAGTTGCCTCCAGGCGTGATTTATTACTTCAATTGTGTAGTCGCGGGAAATGCATTTTGCGCATTGCATTTCATTGCTGCCTGCGTTTGTTTTTGCCAGCCCCCTATCCCCCTCGCTCCTCTCCCCGCCCACTTATGAACAGCACCCTCCTTACTCATTCGGCCGGCGAGGTGTGAAGTTGGTTCCACACAGACACACGCATGTTTGCGGCCAGTTTTTTTTTGCTTTTTTTTGGTTGGTAACAAAAAGCCAAGTGAAGCCAGAAAAGGGTATATTCGACACTTGGCTTTAGATGTGTAAATACAGCAAGTGTTGGGAATAATTATAAATGTATATATTTTTATGAATTTTGTATAATATTTGTGGTCTACATGCATAAGAAACTGGAAAAGAATAAATATATCATCCATTATTTTAATAAGGAAGTGTTGGTCTTGGCTATATTTCCGTTTTATTATTATAATATCTATACTCATAAATATTGGAATAAAGTGTGCTTTCACTACATTTTAAAAGGAATATCTATTGTTCAATTAAAAAATTCTTTTGAGCTAAATAAATGTGTTAGGGTATTACTCAGTCAACTCAATCTGTCTCCCTTTGCTGCAATTTTTTTATTTATTTTTTTTTTTGGTTTCTTTGGGTGTGAATTTTTGCGAGATCGCGCGTAAATCACAGAAATGTCGGAGCGGCTTTGCCACAAAATCGTGTCGCATACTTTGCATGCAATCAAGCAATAGAGGCGACTTTTATTTGGCCTGGCTGTGGACGCATTCTAGCGCCAATGGGAATACGAATATGGTATATAATTTGTAGGCGCTTGCATTTTCGGCATTCCATTTCTTGAGCCCCCGGTGCTCGTCGTGCCTTTAATTACGTGGCCCGGTCCTGCTCGGCTCGGACTGCGTAGAGCGCCGGCATTTGCGAGTGCTGGCCCTAGAGTGACATATATTGCAGTCATTGCACTTGCCAGCCAGGGTTGGGCAGTGAAAGGGGGTGGGGGTGGGGGCCTCCTTGCATGTGCAAGATGCGAGTATTTGCCGGCCTCTGCAGTCGCATGTTCATTGCTTCCGTCCGCATGTCTGCCAAATTATTTTAATTATGCATTTGCATTTTGGGCAGACAGTCGCCGCCGGGGCACCGACTTGACTTGGAGAGCTTTACTTCTCTGACAGCATATGTAACTAATCGCCGCAATCAGGGCCGACACTCTGCGGCCCCCCGCTCCAGCGCTGGACGGTTGCGAATCATGAATTTTGATGATTATGTTGATCGCTCGGATTATGCAGTGTGCAACGTGTGAACTCAATTTGTGCGTCCTTCTGCGGGGCCTGGACGCTGCCATTCTATCACCAGCATTGGCATCTGCTGCATCAGTCGGCCATTTAGTCATTTGGTCAATCCCAGCTCCAGCCTCAAGCAAAATTAGTTTTTCATGTAAATTTTTAAGCCAGCCTGACCCCCAAAATAGATCTGTATGCATGTCCTGAGCACATGTGTGTGTTTATTATAATTTATGTATCAATTCATCATGTTGTATGCTTAGAATCTGCATGAGTGCCCCTGCCCGGCTCGCTTACCGATTCCGGCTGGAACAAAATGTTCGCTTTTAATACTAAAATGCCAAAATTTTCAATTACAAAGTGTGCACATGATTGGAATGATGATAGCACGGCGGAAAATACGCCCCTAAATATTTAATAATATCAGCTCGAAAAAGAGCAGCGACTACGGTGAAACGCTATAGCCGAAAATGATCAGCTTGTAGATACCCTGTGGTAGGCCTAAAGTCTGCCTTGTAGTAGACCTATTTTCTATATACATAAAACAGTTTCTCCTGACTGATTGCTGATCAGTGCACAGCGATAAGTTTAAGCGTAAGAAAGCTTTATCTTTATTGTTGTTACTTTAAGTAATATGTAATGTAAAGAGAATTTTCGGACTGATATTTAAAAATTTGACTTCCAAGTGTGATAAATTAGGCAACTTACAAGTACAATAAAAATATATACCAAAATTCTTGATAGACTTAACATAAAAATGTATTCTCTGTTATTCTTAAATATATAATAAACAAATTAAATAAAAAATAAAATAAACACAACAATATATTAAACGCAAAAATTCATATAACATAAAAAAATTCAAAAAAATAATTCATAGAATATTTAAAAGCGTTTTATTTCAAAAACGTGTAAAAAAGGAATTATGATCTTTGTAAAAACATATTAAAATCAAAATAAAAATCAAAATTTGCCAATCGGGGAACAGCAGTGAGAATGACCCTCAAACTGCGGTAAAAGTTCCAGGCTTAAACTTTATTTATTTTTATGTATTCACTTGTGCAGCCGGAAAACAGAAAATTATAGTGTAAAATAATGGCTCGCTTACAGTTGCACTTATGTTAACCCTCTAAATAGCGTGCCCCCAAGAGCGGGAAATGAAATGTAAAAATTTCAAAGAAAAAACCTTGCCAGCTAACCCTAGTATTTGCATTAATTTTCAGAATATATTCAATATTCATTATGTTATAAATGCAGTCTTTAAAAATTGCCAGTAATTAATTTACTTGGATTGCTTCGGCGGTTCGCTGGCAATGCTGGCAAATCGTGCCACAGCGAGTGTCTGTGGCAGCTTTGATTTTCACTTGGCCACTTGCAGTGCAAGGCTGCAGTGGGTGGTGGGTGGTGGGTGGTGGATGGTGGGTGCTCGGTGATGTGGCCGGCCATATGTTGCGGTTCCGGCGGGAGTCGCTTGCCACGCCCTTATGTGCTCAGTGGCGCGTGCATGTGGCACTGATCCCCACATGGCCACGTCCACTGTGCATTGTGTACACGCGGTTAGGCAAACATTTTCTCAACTATTGAACCATTGCGAGCTGGTATTGACACAGCACGTGGCTGCTTGAGCCCAACTGTCGGAAACGGGAACGGGGACAGGAACGGGGACTGAGACAGCGACTGTCGCCAACGAGCAGGCAAATCCCTCTAAATTGCCGCAAGTCGAAGCCAAGCGTTTTATATACTAAACTGTCAAAGGAGCCCTCGCCAACGTCTGCACAGTTGCTCTATAAATCTAAAGCCAAAGCCGGTTGCGATTGCATTGATATGCGGCGTTGTCCCCACTACGCCTGCACTTATTTATTTGTTTCGCCTGTCGACCAGTCGCCAGTCACCAATTGTCAGTGCCGCGCCCCCTCCTCTCACGCCCCCATTGCAGTCGCACAATCTGTGCAAAATCTGGGCACTCGGCGCCGTGTTCAAGTGCTTTACAAAGTGGCATTAGAGGCACTGCTACCTTTCACTTAGCCTTTCAATTGTGCCCGTAAGTCGTGAGTTATGTCCTCTCAGGCTGACAATGAATTGCTAACGGCCCAAGTTTACTTTGCAATGTTCCTAATATTTTTCACTTTAAATACATTAAAAATTGTAGTTCATGCATATATTTATTTATTCATATACATATATTTTAAATATATTTAAAAATATATATGTACATAAATACATTAATTAAATAAATAAAAAAAAGAAAAATAGAAAAATTAAATATTACTACATATTATGATAAATTCGGAAAAATAAAGAAAACGTAAAAAATTTTGTATTTAAATTAAGCAAGCGTTCTCTGGCCAAGGTGGAAACTTCTTACCTTGAAAGCAGAATTTTGTATTTTAAGAACGATATTTATAAACATTTTGTATTTATATGCAAATATATCAAATATAATAATTGTTTTAAGAAATGTTTTTTTCCGGATATGAAATTTTTTTATGCATCTGTTGTACTCTATTTACTCACACTTGATTTTTAAGTATTCAATAACCAATGTGCTTAAATTATTACGAACAGATTTCGAATAAGAACAGTATTAAATATTCTTTAATTAAAGATTTTAATTGCTGTTTCCTTACAATTCAAAATTCATGCACGAAACAGGGCTTAAGCTTATGGAATAACCAAGTGGTATTTGAATAATACCAGTGAATCATAAAATACCAAGAACCTTGAACGCTGAAAATTAAATAAATAGGTTTATGCATTTCGTCATCAATTGGATATCTGAAGTGTTTAAAATCTCTCATTTTATTTGGTGTGAAAGAGGTTAGAATCAACAAAAAAGAGTTCGAAAATTAACGACAGGCCGGTGCATCTTTTTAGGTCAATTTAACTTTAAGAAACCTGAAGATTACCGTGAGGCGCATTTGACGTCAGATGATAATGCGTTTTGTCTCCTTCGGAGATAGCCATGTTGGCCATATTTATTTTAAGCACAGCCAGCATCAAAGTTTCCAAATTAATTTTGTTTTTGTTTCGTCAATTACTTTTCAGTCGACGTAATCTCGACCAGAACTGAGCACATTCGCATATGGAATTGGAATTTGAATCACCTTGTAACGCCTGTCAACGGTCTCGCAGAGTCGCACACGCGAGCCTCAGAATTGTTTATATTTCTTGTGTTATTTTTTCGTTACGGCATCACAAATATTTTTATATGAGTAGGAGTGCAGTGGTAGGCTGGGGGCTGCCAGGTTGGCAGCTTGGCAGCTTGGTTTGTACTCGTAGTTATTTGGGTTGGTCGCTTGCTTCGAGCAGAACACGGTCCACATCATCGCAGGCCACAGAAGAAAAGAATTTAATTAAAATCTGAAATTACAGCCGACGGCGAGCAACCGCCGTTGCCAGGCTCGCAATTTTAGATGCGCAGCTTTGCAGGTTATTAAATGCATATTGCGGGCATCATTTTTTATTTGTTCACTTAAATGCTGAACAAGCTGCCACGCCCAGATGTTCGCGCCCTATTGACAAAGACAAGCATTTCATCGGGTGGTCCGATGAAAATTGCAGGCGAAAAAATACCAGAAAAAAAACCAGAGCCCAAAAATGCATTTCACGCTATGGCTGCATTCACAATAAATAATTTAATATGCCAGACGGCGTGCTCAATATAATTATTTGATGTCCACAGGCTGTATTAAAACTTACACGCATATATACATATATATATACAGAACTATGGCATACAGCATTAACGGATAACGGATATGCTGAATGCCGCCTTGTTGTTGCAGACGAATTAAAAATAATGCCATTTTATACTATCCGCTGAAAGAAGTGTGAAACAAAAACAAAAAATTACTCAATCGAACAAGTGTTCAATACGCTCTTTTTTAATCAATTTTAATAGGATACAGCACAAGTGAGAGACATCTCTCCTGTGTGTGTGTGGGTGTGCGTGTGTGCTGGAGTGTGACGCGGATTGAATTACGGCAAAATATTGCAATCAGCAAGGCTATAAACATTTACCTCAAAGGCGACACGACTTTTAAGTCTTCCCAATTAAATTGAACGCGGCATAGCACATTTATTATCACGTTTGCTTGATAAATGAGTTATGATAATAAATCATTTTATTTAGACATAAAAATGATGCATGTCAAATCAAAATCATGCATATCAAATCAAAAATATTTATTATTTAATTTTCAATTTTGTTTATAATCAAACTTATTTGGCCTAGATATAATAAATTATTAGATTAAGGTATTATACTTTTGAAATTCGCAAAATTACTTAAGTTGAGTAAAATCTTTCATTTTGAGCAAGTATATAATAACTTAAAAATTCAAAGCTTAGTTCTATTACCTTAAAATATAACCCCATTATGTTTAACTGCACGGAACTCCAATATTCTTCCTTGGGGATCTTAAGCTTAGCTAGAGAAAAATCGTTAATATCCTTGTACCTCTTTTTAAGTGCAAGGCTAGAATTTAAAATTCAATAAAAAGGAAAAAAATTTCGTTGCTCTTCAAAATAGTTTTTTTTTTGAAAAAGTATTTTCGAATTAAATATGTATCAATTCATATATTATTAATTTTTAAAAAATGTTCTTGAACAAATGAAGTCTATAAAAGTGTATTTTTTTATCGACTTTCTGAAAATATTTATTGTCGAGTTGAAAGTTTAAATAGGTTTAAATATTGCATAATAAAAATATGAAGTGACATCTGTTGTTATTTTGACCCCTTTTGAAGCCATTAATGCTGTTAAGGACAGTTGTGACAGGCCCGTTTAACATTTCCTTATTGGCATTTTATGCGGCCGTACACACACACACCCACAGGCATATATATATAGCACACAGATACACACATACTGCCATAGCGGAAAACAATTGAAAATTTAATTGTAAATTTAAAGCACATTTGTGGGTGTTGCGTTTATTTAGCACAACATTGTTTGGGCGTCAACATGAGCCTTATTTTACACACTGCAAGCACACTCACACACACACACACACACACACACAGTTGCAAATATAGTTAGACGTGCAAACTTGGCGCAATTTACACGATAAATTCATTAAAAAGGTACACAAAATGTTGCAAATGGTTCGGTGCTTGTTGTAAGTAGTTTTACATTCTAGAGGATCCCATTGTTGTTGTTGATGTTGCTGTTAGAATTGCATGTTTGCTTCATTCAAATAAATTGTTAAGCAACATGCACACAAAATGTGCGAAAAAAGGAATATAATATTAAAACATTTTGAATGAAGTCGCTTCATTTAGAAATTATATTAATTTGTTCGAATGTTAACGTATTTGTTGGAATTGCAAATTTTATTATTCTTTTTGCTGCAAAATATTTAGCTGAAACTGTGGCGTGCGCATAATTAATTACTGCCTTGCTGATTTCGAGAGCCCTCCCGTTTTGCTCATTTTAATTAAAATGTTTTTGCCTCTCGCTCTCTAAACACGACAACAAACTGCCGCAAAAATAAATTATAAAACCCACCATCATACACACATATGTGAATATATTTGTATTTATATATGCACGCTTTTTGCATCCGAAATTGATTGCAGCCACTGTTGTTTGTACATTGGCAAATTGGCGACATTGTGAAAATTATAAAATCGCAAATATGTACATTAAAGTGCTTAGTGTGTAGCACTAAAAATTGGGACAAAACTCGTCAACAAAATACCCCTTTATTTCAACCTGAACTAACGAAGTCTGATGACTCGATATTTCATAAAAAAAAACTCTGTGTTTGGATCTATATAAAAAAGCGATAAACAAATAAAATGTATATTTAATGTTATATAATGTAGTTACTGAAATCTGAAGGGTATCTTATCCCTCTGTAAGTTATGCCGCTAAGCAGGCGAAATTATCAATTGTTGAATGCGAATGAAAATGAATAATTTAAAATTGCCGGGCATAGAGCAAATATTTTTCGATGCGAAAATACATGTTTCTAACGGTAAATACATGTGTTCAGTACATATGACGGCAACTAAAATTATGTTTCAAATACCGTAAAATTTAATTAAACAAAATGTTGTGCGCTTTTTGATTTTACCACAAACATTAAACTCTCAAATGATCAATGATGCTTAGATACAATTTTGTTATTCAAAGAGGAATTCTGACCAAACAAACCTGAAAAATTATTCACAATTCGTGCTTCTAAATTCTCTAATTTCTATAATTTCAAATTTGTCATGAAATAAAAAACAAATTATTATTATATATATATAACAAATGGAGTGCCATTTGATTTTTACCAAATGACGACAAATTAGGCTATTTAAAAATACATTTTATTGTTAAATTTTTTATTTACACACGAATAGTAGAAATGAGAATTCGTTGCTAAGTAGATTTATCCATTTTATCAAAATGCATTTAACCGACATTTGATAAATTTGTGACGTAAAATCAAAGTTAGATTTTCATGTGACAGCATCAAATTGTGTTGCAAAACTAGAAAGCAGTTCTATATTTAGTTTTTGTTTTAGTTTTAAACAATTATTTAAAATATTACCATTGCCTACATTTCACAGCAACTGTCATGCGATTGGACATGAACAAAAGTACTAGCATGTATATGGGCCAGATTAAACCCAGTTCTGTGGTATGTTTTGAAGTTTCTCCAATTTTCAATTTTCAGTCCGTGCATATGTTTCGTTTGATTCGACACAAATAAACACTTGAGACTTTCAAACAAATCGTGGCTTAGGTCAACTCGATTTACAATCGAAGACCTCATAAATTCAGGGCTTTGCACACTCCCAGAAAGCACTTAGGGCCAGCAAACATTTCAATAGCAAAGGGGACGGGGGGAAGGCAGAGTGTTTGTGTGTGACATTCTCATTCCAAAGGACGCACAACATTTATGAGTGCAAGTCGGAAGATTGGCGTGATTTGTAGCAATTTACTCATAATTTCATACTCCGATATAACGCTATACGTGGCATGGAGGCCGAAGGAGAAGGCCTGGTAGAACAGCGCTCCATTACTGTAAATATTTCATTAAGTTTTAAGTGCCTACACAGCAGAACAATAAAAATGGCGCACAAGAGGAGCCTGAGATCGGCGACGACTGCGGTGCGAGGTGAGAGGCGAACCGATTTGGCGACATTACTCATACGCAGCGTGAATTCTTTAAAGGCGACGTTGACGCTGTTCGGGCCTCCGCTGTTAACCGAATAGCTTTAATTGACGATTTGAGCGCTGCCTTTCATTTCTGTTAGCCATAGGTCTTTTTTCCACAATATAAATTAATTTATACGGCCACAAGACGCCGGAACCCCTGCGGATGTTGAGTGTTTTTATTGGCTGCTCGGGCTTTTAGCATAATTGAGTCCATGGAATTTATATTATTGACAATTAGAAGTGTCAATAAATCTCAGGCCAGCTATTCTTTTTGTGCATTGTATTATGTTTTGACAGCGCAAATGTGACCGCAATGACTTGTTAATTTGGCTGCCACAATGCGACATGGATTTCTATTGACATGTTTTTATTTTATTCTTTAGCTTGGAGTTCTTGGGGTTTTTCATTCGTCAAACTGTTTGGGGCAGAGCCAGAATTTCTCCGCAATCTTGAACGTGGCGCCTGGCCCGCAGTCATGACAAACATTTCACTTGCTTGTGTTGTTCTTTTGTTGCTGTTTTGTTTTGGTTTGTTGTTTCTACATTTTTTAATTAAACTTTGCTTGTTTTTCGGCAGCAGTAAACAAAACGACCGCACCGACAGGTAGCCCACACGTGCGAGATAATTCCTCAAGAGATTTCACTGACAAATAATTCATTAATTAAATCTGTCACTTGTATAAGCTTTAAATGGGTCTGCCCTGCAATCACTTGACAGTTGCGGACTTAACAGCGCCCAAAGCAGTGCGAAAAATCCTTTCGCATCTGCGGCCAGTAGCGAAGTCTACAAGTTAAGTTTAATGCTGCAAATGGAAACAGCTAAATTGTGCCAATTAAAGCTAAATCATTTTAGAAACAGTGCTCTCAGCCTTGGTCTAAACTAAGGAGCCTTTGGGCCAAATCCAGTCATTCACCTGGCGATGAATTCCAGCCATTGATCAACGTCAAATATTTATTTTAGCTGCGATGCAGCTTTGAGCGTTCCTCGCAGCAATAATTTGGTTAATTATTGAAATTTCATTTGGAATTTTTATGGAGCTCAATTCGCTTGGAATATGAGTTTATTTTCTTTTTGTTTCAACAGGAAGCGGCAACAGCAATAGGAAGCGAGAGAAACATTCATGCACATCTCATCAGGTTTCTTTTGATTTCTCTGCCACGCACTTCAGTACGCCCTCGTGGTAGCGCACAACAAAAACAAAGAACAAACATGTAAGAGCGTTGCAGGCGGGTGTAACCGACTGCGCAATACTCGCTCACAGTATGATAACAACTGAAAACAATTAAAAGTAATCTTAAATACTATTTATAATATTTATAATATTTATAATATATAAATAATTCTTATTTTGGAAAAAAATCGACTTTTGTAATTTGTGGGGGCGGGAGTGGACGTTTTATCAATTTGCCACGCCCCCACTAGATATACCAGAAAATGTTCCTGCTATCTTTAGAAAAGATTTTCAATAATTTGTCTGAAAAAATTGATGTGCCTCGCTTTTATCAGAGGGAAATATATAGATGAAATCGAAGGCGCGCCCCCAGTGGGTGTAACGAAAAATCTTAATATTTAATTTGTATATATACACGAATATACATTTCAACTTTCAAGTCCGTAGCTTCACTAGCAGCGATTATAAACCTAATATACTCTCTTCATTTCGTGCAGGAGTATATTAAAAAAAAACACGGAAAAAGTGGAAAATTCTGGGCAAAAAAGCAAACGAATGACGAATGAATAAACGCATGACGGCTCTGACACACTGCCATTTCCGCTCCCGTCTCCGTTCCGCTTCATTTCTATCCTGTTGCCTTTATGTAATTTAATGTATGCATGTGCCTCGTTCGCCGCCCCTCCGTTCGTCCGTCCGTCCGTCTGTCTGTCTGGCTGTTTGTCTAACTGTCGTTCCGCAGCCCCGTCATGTTTGACTGGCATGAATGACAAGAAAATCGTTACGCGCACACGCTGACATTAATTGAAGCTGATACATAAAGGATAATACATAATAATAATAAAACCAAAGCTGCCACAGCCATCACAGAATGTGTGCCACACACACACACACAGGCACACACAAACATACATTACTTGACGGCAGCATAGAAGCCCCAACGGATAAACTAGCGGCATTCGGCTTTCTTTGAAAATAAAGCGAAAATATTTGCAGAAATACCAACTGGATTCATCCACACATTGCAATCCTTTTCAGGTGTTGCCTAGGTGAAAGTTTGTTCTGTGAGATGAAAATGCAACCGAAGCTGGCAAAAGCTCAAAGAAATTGGCAGTTGGCTTGCAGTTAACATTTCAATGAGAAGAGTGCAACATAATGCTTTGAATGTAGAAAGTTTTCTTATGCCCCTGAAATACAAGACACATAAACATTTGCATCAAAATATAAAAGACATTATATAATATAATATAATATAATATAATATAATATAATATAATATAATATAATATAATATAATATAATATAATATAATATAATATAATATAATATATATTCAATATAAAAAAATAACTATTACTATTTCACAATATCTGCGAAGAGAGGCAATGATAATTTAAAACCACACCATATTGGTATATAATATAAAATAATAATTGTGAATTACACCAGTAAAATAAAGTAAAGACGTTTCCTAATTGCCATTGTGACTAGATCAGTCGATCGAAATTCATATACACCTAAAGATACCTTCATTTTTCCCCCTACACTTTGTGTTTTAATGTGAACTTTTAAAAGATATTAAAAAAGCCACACTGCGTTAAATATGACCGAAGAGCAAACAGAAATAAAAACCCATCGATGCTTCCATGGCCATTTTGAGAACGTAATTTCGGCTTGAAATTAAAATTGGTGCCCACGCACGTGCATAAGCCACATACTCACAGACACACGCACACACACGCACAATTATTCCCACATGCACTTTCACATACACGATAAGGGAACGAAAGCAAACGTCAAAAGGCTTTTAAACCCTATATCCTGTACTGAAAGCACGCAAGAGGTATATCAGGCAAACACTCAATCTTTAATATACTGAATTCAAACACATTATTATCGCTGTTGAGCTCTCTTGGCGGCAAGTCAACAAATATTCCGAATTTCTAAAGCGATTTAGCCGTAAAGAGAATCGCAGTCGACTGAAAATACGAGTATCTTGAAGTCGGCGCTCGTTAGCTGCACTTCTGACTTGGGCCAGTGGCCTACTGTGGACTCCTCACGGTTCACTTAAAATCAATATAAATTTTTGTAAAGTATAAATATATGTTCTCAATTGGCAGGCGGTGGAAAAACAACATCGGGCAGCAGCACAAGCAAAAGGAAAACGGGAAGCCTAACGAAATTAAAAAATTCAATATCCTGTATAAACAAAATTATAAATAAATATTTATGGTACGAATAATTATTGCATTTCATGTCTCGCTGGCCAGGCAACTGTCGCAGCTGTGTCCTGCTTTCATATATATATATACATATATATATGTATGTCCTGGCTCCACCTTATTCCTTTGTATGCCTACTTAAGTTTCCTTTTATTCATGGCAATGCCTCTCCCCTCGCTAGTGGCACATTTTTTATGTTTATTGTTTGAGATTTTCGCCACTTGCCCGGCTCCGCAGTCACATCTGCAGCCGGCTCAATTGCACTTGAAATTAATTTTTAACTTCCGCAAATATTTTGCTCAGGCTGTTGTCAGCCCCCTTGATCGACCCATTTTCCAGGGCAATTTTCACGGACCTAATGAGGGGCATGCATCAAATGTAGCAGCAGGCTCCATAAAAATGGGCGACCATTTCGGAAGGCAACTAAAATAAATAAATAATTATGATAAGTCATGTTCATTTTGGCAGAGGCCATTATAAAAATGTTTATGAAAAAATAAACAAATCCGATGTGAGGCCGGGCCTTGCATACAATTTAATATTCTTTTACGAGCAATAAAAATAAATAATAAGCTAATACAATTAAATTGAGTTAATTTACTTACTCTGGACTTACACTTAAAATGATTTAGTTCCTTATGATGCCTTCTTCTGCCATCCAATCTCTATTATGAAGGATACAATGCGCGGGTTATTTTAAAAATAGTCTGGACAGCTCGCTTTATTATTGGAGGATATTATCAGAATTAAAGCAAATATTTTTGTTTAATAACACTTATAAAAACAGTTAGATTAAATGTGAACGAGTGTAATTGAAGCACAATAAAACTATTATTTTTTCGCTGCTTAAATCCACTTTTTACGGTTCGCATATCAGATTCTGCTTGCTGCTCTTGTTGTGGGCAAATTGTGAGCTGGGCCACAGTTATGAGAGCCATTGTTGTTGTTGTTTTTATTGGCGGGCATGACCAACGCAACTGTAAAACTCTACAATGCGTGAAAACTACCATACAACTGCCACGCCCCCGCCCACGTCCACGCCCACGCACACTATTGCCTTTCCGCGCGAGCTGCTTTTGGACCGTCCTGACAGAAAGGCACGAAAATTTTTAATCCTTTTGCCGGTGCAATAATATATTTACTTGTGTTTGTGTGTGTGTGGGCATACTTTTTGTTGTGAATGTATAAATTAAACAGCGGGCACACACGCAAACACAGACATAACTCGCATATGCATGCACCGAAAAAGTTTTTTGGCTAAATCCTTTATGAAAAGTTTGCCATTTATGGGTTTTTCGTGGCAAAGGCCAGCTAGGAGTGTGTGCGTGTGTGTGTGTGTGTGTGTAAAAAGGGTTGTGTGCGAGTTTGGTCTTGGTCGATTATTGTAAACCTAATTAAGTTATTATCAATTGAAGGACTGCGGATAAGGCAATTGCTTTTAGAATTTTGGTGCATGATTTCTGTTGGCCAATTTAACATATGAAGCGTAATTTGTGTTTGCAGCCAGGTGAATTAATCAATTAGTGACCTTCACTAATTCCTAGCGTACTTTTTGGCGCCTGCCAAAAGGTTAAAATGCCACACAGCATTCTCGTATATTTGCCACATTTCACGAGAGCAAGACAGAGAGAGCGAGAGAGAGAGAGAGAGAGAGGAGAGAGCAACGAGGTCTTCGAAAGCTCTTTTCGACAAACACCCGTTGGAAGTTCGAAACGTAAGAGCGCGGAGTGGCTAAGAGAGCTTTCGAGCGCTCTCTCTTGCCAGGCTCGGCCCACGCTCTCGTACCTCAAACGTCAGAATTAGAAATTATAATTGTGGCATGATATTCAAAACGTGGGAGTATACATGACCTACACCTATACAGGCACCTGTAAGCACCAGCAGGCACACACACTCCCACACACGCACACATACACACACACACCCACACGGCCACGCACTTGAATCGAATTGAATTTTAAGTTTCTTTGCCTTCCGCTGTCGATTTGTTGTTGCTGCATTGATTTTGGCAACGTTGCGTATCCGCTTTCGGCCCATGGACACTGCTCGCCTGCATTTGACAAGAACCACATTTGACCTTTGGCAAACAGAAGTGTTGTCACAGTTTGTCTTTTGTAATATGTGCTGCTGATACGGCTTGAAGAGTATTTAGTTTTTTAATCTTTAAGCGCTGTGTGCTGACTGGGCCAATAGACAGCTGCCAGTCAGTTAGACAGACAGACAGACAAACAGACAGGTAGACAGACACAGCGCAAGTCGGCGGGCTCGAGGCCCACGTCCACTTAGCAGTCGTGTTAGGCGTGTCAATGCTCAGGAGAGCCCAGGCAGGTAAACACTTTCCATGTCATTTTCACGTGTTGTTGGCCAAAACGTCTAGATAAATACTTGAGCTGCATGATAAATAAAGGCCGCTGAACTTTTTGCTGGCTTCCAACTTTTACTTTGATATCGAAAGCAACACGCGAAACTGGTTTATGGGATGTTCACAAAAATTTGAATAATATCTCGAATAAGTTAATATTGAAGTTCGCAAACTATAAATGCAGAGTTCGCGTGCTCAAAATACTTGAGTATATTTGGTTTGATAAGCTCGTTGTTAAATTATAAAAACAACAATTTATGCTAGGTAAACGAAATAAATATGTGCATAATTAAACACTATTGTAGCTGAAAAGTAAACCATATAAAGTGCATTAACCTCAGACAATTGTGTTTTCAGGGTAGAGGTTAAAATAGAGGTTAAATATATTCAAATAATAATTTGACTACTCTTCAGTTTTATGTTCTATTTGGCATTTGGCTTGTGGTAATTTCCGCATTTGAATTTAATCAAGTGTTTATTTTTGGCTGAGTGCTTTGATATGAACTGAATTGTAATTGACCCTATTACGCCCAGCCAGAGGGTACAATAATATAGTCAGCCTCTATATGCTCTATATATAGTGCTGAGTAGTATCAATTGTGAGTAGTAAAAATTGTAATATTTATCGTTTTAGCGAAACGGATAATAGCCACCAGAATATAGGATACAAGAATTGAAATCTCCTATTCCTATAGTGTCTTAAATCTATGCGCATATATATATATATATATATATATATATATATATATATATATATATATATATATATATATATATATATATATATATATATATATATATATAAATGAATTACATTTATCCCTTAATTAGACCCTTTTTTAACTATTTTTAAAAGATGTACTTAAAACAAATTTTCCTGCACAATGTTCATATCTGTTTTTTCGTCTCAGACTCCAGTTAAATTCAACCCCAACTCACATATTTTGCGACTATCCTGAAATGTAAATAAATTGATAGCAGTGATAATAGAACATATGAGAGGCGTAATGTCCCCAACTTTTTTCCCAAGTGGCCTCCTTAACTGGGCTGAGTAATGTTTAGCCCACCCACACACACACAAGTTTATGCCCAACCCTCAAAAAGGCGGACTCCAGTTGGTCTGGAGTAAAAATCTCTGTGGCTTTATTTACCGCCCATATTGCCACCCATAATCAAAACTTTTTAAGCTATTCTCATTAAAGTTTGAGGAGCTGCGCACATATTAAATCATGCATGACTAAAGGAGGATTCGTATTCCCTGGCCAATATGCCAGCTCATAATAAGTAAACCGCACAACCTTGAGATACTCGGATACAGAGGCACAACACACGAAACACACTCATGTGGAAACTAATCAACGCTGTGGAAGTCGGATCGGAGCCGAGCCCTTATACGCAAGATGCCACTAAAACTCTCAAGTGAGAGTTGAAAACTTTATGTTTTATAGTGACGAAAGCCTGCACCGCCGACACCGCCGACACCGCCGACACCACCGACACCACCGACTCTACCTCCCCGGCCAGCTGAGGCAACCGCATCATTCTGTTGCGTAAAAGTCATTAGGAAACGTTGAGTAGGAAAATTCTCGACATATTTGAGGCACAGGCGCCGCCGCTCACATATGCCAGCAAAAATGAACTTTCGACCGCAAATGCTACGCCGGCATGCAAATTATGCGGAGTTAATGCGCCACGCCCCCAGCCCCGGTCCCCACCCCAACCAAGTGGAAGCTGCTGTTGCATGTGTCGGTTAATTTTCATCTTTAAGACACTCAATGCTGCGGTCAGCACCGGTTGGCAGCCCCTTTGAGCGCCAGGACGAGTGGATAGCAAAAGCATTTCCTGTGGCTGCACCGCAATAACCACAAAATGCCTTTTGCCAGTGCATCTGTGAGCCGAGCCGGCTGCTTTTGAAATACTTCCACGCACAGATGTAAGATACAGATACATTTACACACTGCCAATCGCCGTGTGTGCGCATATCTGCGTGTCGATGGCTATTTTACGCCAGCCAGATTCGGTCAATGCTAAAAGCCAAGCAAACGCCGAGTTCAGCACTTGTTGGGTATGCCTGACTGGGAAATACTCTGCTTTGGCTATACACATTTTTTCAAATTTATAATTATATTTTACACATTCACTTTTTATATTCATTTTCAAAATTATTAGTAGTGTACTGCTATTTTTATTTATTAAGTATACTTTGTCAAAATGCAAGCCTGCAATTGATTGAATCGGAAAACGCAGGAAAAAGAATTTCCATCATAGCTTCAACTTAAACACGGTACTAAAGAAACCAGAATAGATTTAAAGATTTTCAATTAGGAATTTATTTAGGGCTTCTTGAGAAATAATTCCACTATAGGGAAAAATATTTTTTTTGCCCAATAAATAGTTATTATTATTCACCTTTTATTTAAAAGTAAGTAAGTAAAATATTTTAAATCACACATATTTGTAATGAAATGTTTATATAAATACAAAGTTGGTACTGATTTCAGATGGAAATGGGTATCCTAATGTCTATCAGTTGCCTTCACCCATAACATTTGCACATATGTACGAATGCATTTATGGTTAGTTAGCAGATTATGGCTTAATAGGTCAAATAAAGTAAAGTGATATGCGTTCCATCATAGAAATTAAGAGACTCGCATTTATGGATAATATTTCGCAGCTGTTAAAAAAATAAATATTATTTTGATCTGCAACGTTGAAGGAAGAGTTCTACGAAAACTCTGTTGCAGTCTATTAACGAACTCAGTTATTTACTTGCATTTGCTTGCACATATTTAAGCAACATTATTAAGGATTTTTGCCACTGTTGTAACATTTTGAATATAAATTAATTTGATTTGGATAGAGTGGAAATTTGAAATGTGAAACGCAAATTACATTTAACGAAAGTGCTTGCCAAGTATGTGTGAGTGAGTGTGTGTGTGTGTGGATGCATCGTGTGCAAATATTAAATTACATACGAAAAGAACGCAACTTCCACTGGTTCAGTTATACGCACGTTCAAGCACCTTGTCTTGGCCCTGGCCACCAGTTTTTGATACCAATCCGAAAGCTCGCCTCGAAGCGCTCGCAAAACGTTTTGCCAATAAACTTCACACAAAATCAAATTAAATTTGTCAAACGTAAAACAACTTGATATGTTTCACTTACCCTATCTCCCCCTCTCCCGCCCACTCCCTGAGTCCTCATCTTGCTGAGTGGCTGTGCACCCTTTTGCTGCCCTCAAAGTGGCCCTGACAGGGTTGCCAGCTCTGCCGAGGGCTTCAACAGTTATTGACTGGCGTGCGGTGGGACTGTGCGTGTGTCTGCCCCATAACAATGAAAATAGATGGCCCATTGATAAAGGGCAGCAGCAAAGGAATGATATATATATAAAGATAGATATAAATATATATATATATATATATATATAGAAAGAGAGCGAGACTGAGTTCCAGTGTGGCAAGTTTTAAATGTTTATTGTTTTAATTAACAATAAAAAATATGAAAATGTTCACTTTTGATTATCATGTTACAGTTCCACGGTTCCAATTGGGCAGCTCCAACAAAACCAACTGCCTCGTTTTCATTTCATTCCAAATAGACTTTAATGTTATTCAAATTGATGTCGTATCCGACTAGGAAATCATTACGTGAACATATCGAAGGACCTCGGGTGATTCGCCCTACAACAAGTTAATTGGCCAACACAAGTTTGAGTCTGGCTTCATTGAAATTGTAGCCGAGTTGTGTAAAACAAGTAAATGGCAACAAATAAATTCAAAACATTAAAAATCGACCTTAAGCTGCCTGTATGCACCTGTAATAATATAACATATTTCGAAATGCAAAAGTTTTTTTAATATTATTATTTAAAGTATACCTAACTATTTAAAATTAACACTGGCTGCTATATATCTAATATACTTAAACTCTAAGAGAAACTTGATGATTTTTGATGAAGGCGTCGATTGCATTGAAAGCCAAAATTTGTATTCGTCGACTTTTCTAATATTCAAAGTATTTATTTCCTAACAACTACAAGAACAAATATTTGAATACACAAAACAACCCCCATAGCACTTAACACAGGTCCAACAAACAAAAATTTAAAAAAACCAAAATATTACACAAGATATAAAAACAAATCAAACCAAAAAAAAAAAATGCAAATACCTACTTTGCCAGCTTAGATCCTGGCAACCATTGCTTGCCTACACAACAGTTAAATTTAAGAATTATTTTTTGCTAACTTTATGTAAATAACCTGAATAAAATTTGTAAATATGCACAAATTGACATAATTCTTATTACTTTACTGTATTCGGCCAATTTAATCAACAAGTTATGGCATCTGAACGATCTGGATATTAGGTTGTTCTGTGACATATTGTCGCAACTTGACTGCACTCGACGTATTCCTAAAAGGTCAGCACTCATATCCGCATCAGCCGCGAAAATATCGCGCCGGCCTGTGAACGCTGGATCAACTATCAGATGTCAAAATGATAAATGCCAGCATTTTAATATTTTGACAAAAGCGTGTCCAACACTCTGTCAGATAACGTCGAAATACAAGTATATAAAAGTGCGCATATATATACATATATTTTATGTTTTAAATATATTTTAAAACAAAAAAGTTTATGAAATTGTGAGCCCACTGTGCAATACTCTGTTCAAAGTGTCGTAACCTGATCTGTAGAAGAGTGCGTCAGTAGTCTGCCTGCCAAAAACACTGTATTTCTGCTCTGTTGCGCTGTTATAATTGGGGTATAAATAAAATAAACGGGGATATAGAGGTGGGCTCAAATGATGGCGAAATGCTGTACAACCTGTCGTATGCTTGATTTTAATTAATATTTACAGCGCATTGAAAAACGTGATTGGACTTATGAAGCAAACCACCTGGCAAATATCACAAAGCGTGGACAACAGGACGAATCGGGACGAAATGCGACGCGAACAGGACAATAAGTCGTCCTGATTGGCTTCATTAATTGATGCGGCTCAATTGAACTGCCTATGAGTCATGAGCCAATTAAAGTCTTAAGTTTAAAGTTCTTGACGGCCACTCGCTCATTGAATTTATTGGCGAAAGTCGGACCACGAGATAAACGCCATAAAATGTACAAAAGCACATCGCAAATAAAACGCAACAAACGCTCGAAATTTTATTTATTTCTTTTCAGTAATTTTGGTCCCCCACTCGAATACCGCCGCGTGTGTGAGGGCGCTCTGGCAACAAATTAAAAATTTGTCGTTCCAAGCAGTTCTTGGCCTCTGCTTGCCCTTGTAGCTGCAAATACAACAAAAACAACAACTGTGGGTATTAAAGCAGAGCCAGCCCATTCATCCGAACGTATCTACAAATATAAGAAACAAAAAAGTTCATGTTGACAATGCTCGACTAGCAGTTACCCTCTGGATTCCAGCTGACTAGGTCAGTATATCAAGTTTATCCAAATTGCGATGTAACTTGCGAAAATATATTTCTAAATTTCTAAATAAAATGTTCAGAATATAAAGACGACATCTACAAATCAAAGTTTTAACTTGTTGCGACTTCAATTCGCTTTATTGCTAGGATAATTTAACCTTGAACTGAGAAACCTGCATCTGTCGTATAAACAGTTTGAAGCTCCTGCCAGAACTTAATTGTTCTATTCTATTTATTGTTGCTATTAATTTTTTTTCTTATTTAAAGCAGGGGTATTGAAACGTCGGCATTCAAAATCTATCTGCTTGTTTGCTTTTATTTATTTGTTTCCTTCTCTAGCTTCAACTCTAAAGGCCTGGCTATTTTTAACGCTTTTTGTTTGTAGAGTGTGTCATATGCATATATGTACATATTAATATCCAAATACTTGCATTGTTATATGCTAAATATTAATATAAATATTTATGTACGTATATTAAAAACTCAGAACATACAAAAAAACAGTCAAAACCTTGGTATATCAGACATTTGATACATTGAATTTAATTAAAAATGCAAAGGATTAAATCTTTTCAGGAATGTTTATATTAATACATCCTGTCTGAAACCTTGGTATATTTTTTGTATATTAATTATTGATTGATATTGTAAATGAATTCATTAAAACTTTTGTTCCATGAATTATTATTTTTTCTTGGTTTGACAGTTTCTCGTTTATCGACTAAATTGCTGCGTGCTTTAAATACCCATTCGCGGAAGCATCAACAGAAGCAAGAACAACAACAGGCACCAAAATGACAACAACAACATCATCAACAAGAGCCGAAAGCAGCTGCGTCCGCTGTCGTCGCTCCTGCTGCTGACGACAAGGACTGACCAGGCAGGACCTCAAAAAGGAGCATATTAAGCGCGACAATGGCGCCGACCGGATGTAAAAATTATGTTGAAAGCTGCGTTTTGTGTATGTGTGTGTGCGTGTGTGTGTGTTCGGTAACCGTATGAATGTGTTTGTGGTGTGTCAGAGTTATGTTGGCGCGGTGCGAGAGCTTTGTTTTGGCCGCTTGTCGGTTTGTGGTTCATAAAAAGTCAATAAACTGACTTTATTGTCGAGCATGTCAACATAATTTTTGTTGAAAAGCCATTAAATCAGCAGGCAGCTCTGCATCAAAAATAAAGAACCAAGGCATTATGTTTAAAGCGCTAAAAACTGGCTGAGAAACAGTTGTTGCCCCGTGGGCGCTGCTAATCGATGCCTGTCTTAGTTCTGTAAACTGTCGGAAAATTAAATAGTTCTTGTAATACAGTTATAAACTAGCAACGTAACTATTTTGATTAAGCACTGTCTGCTGTGGCCTTCTGCTAATCCATACACTAAAGGCAAAGTATACTATTATTATATATTAGGTACAGATTTGCATATTTATATTTCTACCTGCTTGCAAAATCACGCCTTATAATTTGAATAAACTCTGATTTGTCAGAGTTAGCAACAATCAGAGCCACGGCACTGGAAATAGTCCTATCCTATTTCCTACCACAACTTTCTACGGCGAAGTTGCATGTCACAGAAAAAATGTCACTTCGAATAGAAGACTTAACTCAGAACAAGAAAACTATTGTTGTGCCCGCTAGGACGATTGCCAAGCAGCAACAAAACACCTGCCCAAATTTAGAATTCCTTAGGCTGAAACACGCCATCTAACCCCATCAACCCAAGCTACTGCCAGGACCCGCTGGAACTATAAGCATTTACTATAGCTATTACAACCCGGAGATCTTACATTTTCAAATATTACATTACATTGCATTTAGGGGGCTGGGATAATATTTTTATTCACATTTTATGCACCATAATAATGTTTAATTTAATTGTATTCAATTTGAAGTCATAGCAGCCAACTAAAAACTTTTTGGCAGTGCAGAGTGGAACAATTAGGTAATAAAAGTTTCTATCTGATGTGTGCGAAACAGCGCGAACTCAACTCACATGCAATTAGATTAGATGTTGTGCCAAATTGTTGCTGCTGATTTAAGGCGATTGCCAAGTTGTATTCGCAAATTAATTTGAATGCAATGTGAACATCGATTCGCTTGGCTGCTGAATCGCCGAGTTTAGGGATGCAGAATAGATGCGAGTTGATGCGAGTGCGGGTCGTAAATCCCGTGCATAAATATATAACGAGGGACTGTGCCAACTGCCAAAAGACGAAGACATTCACGCAATTTGGCAATTTTGCCATTTGGCAATTTAAAAGTGAAATAAATCGTTTCGAACTGCAGCAGGCGGCGGCTTATGCAACGCCCGACTCTTGATGTATGGTGTAAGCTGCAGCACAGTGTTGCCGCTGCCGACTTGCCTGACAAATGTTGGCGCATTATTAAAGCGCTGCCAACTGAACTTGAATGCCATCCACGGCCAAATAGCAAACAACTCCAAGCTCTGGCCATTAGCAATTTTGAATTGTATTGCGCGCACCTGCGCACCTGCAACTACGAATTTTTGGCCAAGCTCGAAATGTGCTGAATATTTTAACCCTGGCGCTGCCTACGGCTAACTGAGTTAACGTGGTTCCAGCGGCAACCGGAGCCAAGTGGTGAAGGCCGCTCTGCACCACACGACGCGCTTGCACAAATCCGTGTTTGCGCAAACCTGTTTGTCGGCTGCAATTTATTCTGGAAAAAGTCAACAACTAATATATTTAAAATATTTTGATTATTTGGTATTATAGCTGCTTTGTGCATGATAAATTGGTTCTATAATTAACATGTATATCTTATTTCATTTTATCTATCATTGATTGCAACATTTTAATCGTTTTTATACCTTTTAAAGTACATACATCGGACTAGCCCGATCTGATGAATATATCATTGGAAACAAACGGCCAACAAATGCATTTTAGTACAAAATACTCTTTTGTTCTTCAAGATATGCCACACTTGACTATTTAGAGTGTTATTATGTTATATCTGCCATAGCAATAAACAGACGAAAAACTGAATTTTTTTATACTACAATAATACAAAAGAAATTGAGAGCAAAATATCAAAAATATCAAAAATCAATAATGAATCAAAATTGAGTAGTGTACACTGCAATAATTAAAAGGGATTCGCAGTCTGTGATTGTTTCTAATACAGGCAAGCCAGTTGTGTAGTCTAAGAAGCCCCTAAAGCGGCTAGCAGTTACCCTCCCTCTCCCTCACGCCCTCCCACCTTCTCGCTCGCACTCGTTGCATGCAAATATTTATGCACAAAGTTGGCTCCGTGCTCATTTTTTTGCGACTGCTTTGGCGGAGGTGCAGCCAAGCGCAGGTTTGCCACAGCCCACCGATTGCCCCACCCCTGCACCACCCCCGCACCACGCAGCACCACTCGCATTCGGCTGGCTGCTGCTACTGCTGCTGCTTCTGCTGTTGTGGTGGGGCAAGTGCATGCCGCTGGAGCCGCAGCCTTCTCGTCTGGCCGTGTTGCGGCTTTGCCATTGTTTGCCAGCTGACAACAGTCAGCAAAAGTTTATGCCGAGAGGCGCCTGCCTCGGGCCCGGCTTCCACATAAATCATATCCCACACCCCAGCTCCATGTCCTGCTCTCGCAGCCAAGTCAACAGGCCGCCAACTGCAGCTTAGACAGGCATCCCAACGGCTGCGTAGGCCGCCCGACAGCCCGCAAGCCCGGAGGCAGACCCGGACCCCTGTCCGATTGTGGCCCCCGGCAAAATGCAATGCATGCAAATGTAAAACTGATTTGTTGTGACGCAGCTACAACTGGAACAGAGCTCTAAGCACTGAGATATATACGAGTTCAGCACTCCACGCCGAGCACTTCATCAACCGGCTCTGCCGCCTGTGGGCAGCTGTCCACGTCTCGGCTCCTCCCGATGTCCCTCTGCCAGTCTGCAGGCTCGCTCGACATTTGCAAAACCTTGTCAATTTGTTGTGACAGACTTTAACCCTTTCGGGATATACCATGGGCACATGTCATGCCAAATTTAGTCCGCTCCAACTTGCAGCCATTTGGCAGGGCCCAAATGCACTCTAATTTCAGCCTGGGTTCCTAGGGGCCAGCTTTAAAGGATAGTGATTATCCTATATCCTGTTTTCTTAATTTGACAGAACCATATAGTTCTTAGGCAAATGCTTAGGTTAGGTAACGAATCTCTTCAAAATCTTTACTTTAAACTTTGTTCACGCAGAACAATTTTATTAACTCCACAATCAACAATATAAAAAATTTTATTAAAATATTCCACTCAAAATAGGAATTCACTATTTAAAAAAAAGAATTCCACGAAAATAAATAAAGCTAATATTATAATATATGGTGCATAGTATAAATATTTGATTGGGCTATTCGATGCTGAGTACAGGGTATCGCTGGAGCAATGCAAAAATTGTGTGCCTAAATCAAAATTCAGCCACAATTTTTCCTTTAACATTTTACGCATATTTCAGTTACGTTAATTCGTGTTTTAATTTATTTTTACATAATGCAACAATTGTGTTCTTATTTATGCAGCATTGCTGGTCACTAACAAAATCAAGAATGATTCATATTTAATTTAAGCATGTAAGAACAACAACATTTGATTTTTCTTTGAATGTACTTTACTTTACCTTTTTTGTATGCAAATAAGACAAATGTAGATTGAACATATTTAAAGCATTACAAACTGGTCTCAACGACTTTTAGTTTGCAAATGTTTGTGCAAATCTGCATTCAATATTTTTGCTGCAGCTTCAAGGGGACCGTCTAGGGTCCGAGAGCCGTCCATGCGATATTCGGGCACGTAGCTGCTTTGGCATTCATTCCAGCCACAGTTCGGCGTGACAAAGGCTCCTCTTGCCGGCAACCAGCTGGAGCTGGAGCCTGCAGCTCACATTTGACAGCTCCGACTTGGCATGGGATGCCTCAGCATAATTCACGCATTATGATAGCTGCAGTTCCGATGACCAGTTGCTCTGGGAACGGCCAGCAACCATTTGCGAAAAGGGGCCTTTGTTTTTGAAACAGCATTTCGAGTTTCATCAGAAATTTAAATTTAAAATACTCTTGCAAAATCTTTGCGAAAAGTCATAGAAACCATTTTACCAAAAATGACTGCAGCAGGGAAATTCCCTCCTGACCAGTCCAAAAAAATAAAATTTCGCAACATATTTTTAACCAGTGAGACCAGACAAAACAAACCAATCTGCAATATCCTCGCATGCGCTATTCCCGTTCAAATAAATTAAATCGGAAAAATTTTGATCACGGGTTAAAAATGATTTGGAAATGCCTGAAAACCGTTGAACGTTCGATTTTTGTATATTGAAAGTTCAAGTTTAAATCATGTAACGAACTGGATCTGCGACGTGTTCGAGAATTTTCAGAATTAATTTCTGGCGTGAATATAGGCAAATATATATTTGAGATGAGCTTGATTTTAATCCCAACTTACCTATGTAGTACCCCTGGTTTGGCTGCTCGCAACCTTTTCAAATTCGCATTAACGTGTTGCTAAAAAGTTTGACAAGAATGTGGAGAGCGAAATTCAATCAGCCCTTGAAGCTGACAGTTTTGCATTACTTCTATTAAGGAGACCCAGCAATTTGACTAGCCTGTGCCGGGTGCTCGTTCTACAAAAGGCCGCAGACGTTGTCAGCAAATTACGCAGTCCAAATATTTGCTCAAGGCACGGCAAAACTTTCCTGACCACGGCCCGAGCAAGTTGACACCCGGCCAAAGCCAAAGCCAAAGCCAGGCCGAAGCTGAAGCTGAAGCCGAGGCCAAAACTGGAGCCAAAGTCAAAGTGCAGTGCAGAAACTTTGCGTTGCAATTTGCGGCACAGTTGTGGGGGGTGTCTGCCCACGCCCCCCCCCCCCACCCCACCCTCGTGAGTGCGCTGTTTGGTTTTAACCGAATTTCAGTTAAATAAATACAGAGCTGTTGGCCTTATGACCGCAGCCAGAGTCAAAGTCGGAATGATGAAGTTTTTGCCATGTTTTGATTGACTTGACAGTTTTACCAAATTCCCCAGCAGCCAATTGCCAGACCTGGCCGTATCCCTCCAAGTCCAGCCCCCAATCCCAATACCAACCCCATGCCGAAGAATTTTTGCGTGACTTAAAAGCAACAAGCGAGAAATGCTGATAAAAATATTTTACTTTATCGTATAATAAAAATTTCATTACGATTTTTGCGGTGTGCGGCGCTGGCGTTTTTTTTGGTGAGTTTCCTGCCCGCTGCCTCCCCCTCCCCCCGCACCGCCCTTCGTGGCTGGCCCCGCTCGCCATTAAGCAGAAATGTAAAATGTGCAATGCATAATAAGCTCGACGTCGCAGCAGAAATAAAAAGAAAAACGACATGGGTGGAAAACATGGCGCAGCGGAAGCAAAACAAAGCCAAAGGATGCGATGCGATGGGCGAGCGAAGAGGAAGAGCGAACGAAAACAGAGCCAAAGTAAAAGCTGCAGGGAATTTGCATATTAGCTGCACGAAAGCAGGAGCAACTAGAAATGCGGGCGCCAACTGGGTGGCCGTCAAGTTGTCGTTAAAGCTGCGCAGGACGTCTCGATGGCCATCGATGGGCTGCAATGGACGGGCTCTGGGGTGTGGGGTCTGGGCTCCGGGATACGGACTACGGGCTCCGCGCTGCGGTCTCCAGTCCCGGCAAACGCTGGCTCTTTTCTGCCTGGCAGCGTTTTTTGCATGGCAAAAGAAAAACTAAACTTTTGCCCGCTAGCTGCCTGCCAATTAGATGCAAATATATGGCAATTCTTTTCCTTATCGCACAGCTGACAAACGACGCACTTTAAGAGCAACACTCGCAAAAATGAGCAATATATGTGCAATCTATATGCATATATAGTTACCGAGTTGGGCTGAAAAGTTCCTGAGACAAAGGCAGCCAAGCACCAGGTGAAGAAGTAAACTAAGTACGTGCCCTATCTGATCGTTATAAAAAGGTGAATAACAAGTTGGACAAATTTCAAAAAATTTATTAGCTCTCGTCCAAACATTTCTAGGACGATATATATACTTGATATATATACTTGATCAAATTATTCAGTTGTTGGGATTAATGGAATTATCAGCAATTTTTGAGGAAGTCATCTGTTTGTAAAATTTGTTGTATCTAGCTTTCTCACTCAAACAGATATCAAATTGAATTGCCACGCCCACTGTGGAAGTATCCGAAAATTTGGTTAGCAATTTTTAGTTGTGGTTATCAGTAAAATTTTACTACTGCATGTATAATTTTAAGTATCTAGCATTACAACTGAGGGAGATATATAGATTCAATCGATTTGCCACGTGCCTAGTGGGGAGCTGTTGTTTTATACGAACAGACATTTAAATCAAGACTAAGACTTGCGCAAATGATTGAGCACCTGGACAACTCATCTGCCGAGGACTGCAAACAAGAAAGATTATTATTTACATTGCGGAGCTTTTGAGATTCAGTATGAGATACTCTGTTGTTCGCCTAAGTCTAAACACGATGATAACGTGACATCAATAAATTCATCACTGTCTCTAATTGCAGTTAATCGGTACACGACAATCAACCCGTAATTATTCCCAACTGTCCCAGCTGACACCCGTGAACTTGACTCGCGCCATTCGGAACTAACCTGCTTTCATTCCCGCTCTCGCTTGTCCCGTCTCTGTTGCGCCATTCATACGTAATGGAGACATCCCATTAAGCAAGGAGACGAGGTCGAGACCCAAAGGTGTACTCAACCGTGTGCACCGAGCACCCCACAGCCACTTTGACAGTTGTGCTGCGCTTTGAGCATAATTTGTTTCCAATTGCGACGCCGTTCTCCTGTCAAGTTGCAGCGCTCAAAAGTGTGCTATCATTTTTTGCCACCGTTGCGCCAACTGCAAGCGCATAAACAAATCAACACAGCGTGCTGTGGCCAGAGCCGGGCAGGCAAGTAACCAGCAGAGAGTGCAAAAAGAAGCGGTGAACGCGACTCGAACAGAGCACAACACAACACAACACAACACTGCACAACACAACACTGCACTCCACACACATCAGGACGCGTCGTCCTCATTCATCATTATGCAAAACGTGCGCCTCGGTTGGCATCCTTTTAGCTCCTCCCTCCCCCCATTGTGCTTATCATCGTTCTTAGTCTGCTGTTGCTGTTGCTGCTGCTGGTCCCATGCAGAAACCTGAATTGTCGCAACATTTGGTTTTTATTGTTGTGCCGCTGTCCCTCGACCCCGGTCTGCGTCTGCGTCTGCGGGCACTGCGGTTGCAAACTTTACGCCCGACATTATTTTACTTAGTTGATAAACTTTTATGCGCGCCCTCCTCTCCCTGTTGCCCGATACGGCTGGTGGCCTGCTCGGGGAGTTCTGCATATAGTTTTTCTATACTGCGTCCCCATGTTTTCCAATTTGTCACTTTGGCTCGCATTCCTTTGGCCTCGCAGCAGCTTTGGATTTTGTTTATATTTTAGCAACAATTTTGCGACTTTCACTTGCGGGCGCAATTTGAAGTTCTCCTTGTTTCGTTTATTTTCTTATTTTGTTTATTTTGTTCGCCTCTGTGTAATGCATTTATCATGGGCCTCCAACAGCAGCTCCAAAAGTCTCTCGCCTGAAATCATATTTTTTAATTGAGCACACGCCGAAACTGAAATAAATGCACTTTTCAGTTTTTTACGGCTCGCTCGTTGGGATTGATAAATGGCAGGGCCTGACAGTCCCTCCAGGCGAGGCAACTTCAGCCTATAAAAATGGGCAGTTATAATAAATGTTATTCAATTTAAGTTTATGTGTGCAAAATTGTTGTACATATTTACATACGATTTTACTTTTGCGATGCAAGCAGTACGAACGGAGGAAAAATTTAACATGGTGATAAACTATATATGAACCTTGCATAAGTAAAGCTAACTAGCTGGTGCTAGTCGGCTCTTCTCGGTTCAAATTAATAATATTTAAACAAAAATCCCATCTGGAGAGAAATTAAAAATGATTGAAAAATGGATTCAAATTGAATATTATTGAAAACAATTTTTATCGATTGATTAAAATTAAATTAACAAAACCATTTTTTATCGATTGTGGATTATCGTTGATTGAAATTTTTTGTTTTTCATCTGATCACAAACCTTTTTTTAATGATCTATATAAAGTATGCGTGTGAAAAGTCTTAGTTTTTTAAAAAATAATTATTGACCAGGAAGAAGTCATGTGTATAAATAAAATAAATATAAGGTAAATCGGTTTCAATTTTGCCGACAAAGCTAAAACAGTCAAAAATATAAAACAAAACATACATTTTCTTTAAATAATATTAGCATATGATATAGTTATCAAACAAGTTTGCTTGCTTCAGCTGGATTAAATGATGTCTTTTATTTTCCATCTACAGAGAACGAAAATTCAAGCATAAAGGTGTTTTTTGTTCGTATTTATTGTTTCGTTTAATAGTTTATTGTGTTTATTATTTGATATCGTACTATCATACTCAAAATACGCAAATGATTCGTACAAAAAGCCGCAGTAAGAAAGTTTGCATAAAAACAGAGCTCAGACAGAGTGGAGTCTGTATGTCAGAAGGTGAGTCTGTATGTCAGTGGGTGAGTCTCAATGTCTATGAGGCATTTGGATTGTCATTGGATGTTGCGGAAGGAGAGAAAGCCAGCGTCAGTTGGTTTGGCAAAAAGTTTCCTTTGCTAAAAAGCTGACTACGATTGCCGGCTTCGTGGCTGGCTGTTGTTGGCTTTCTTGTTGGGTGTTGCCTTTGCTTTTTGCATCCTGCGGCAAATAAATTGAAATTCGTAATTATTCCCAACAGCATGGAAATTTATTCAATTTTAATTGACTTTTCTTTTGTGTGTGTTTGGGGTTCGTGCGAAAGTGGAGCCCAATGCGAGCAAAGCGAACAGCAAGCAATTGAAATGAAATCTGCATTATAATTAAATAAAGGTTCCTGTAAAAAATGGAAACTAGTTACGATTGCCGCAGGAAACAACAACAGCAAGTGAACCTAAGCCCGGTTCGGTTTGTTGCTATTTGTGAATTGCAAATTTCAGCAATGAAGGAGTTCAAAAACGGCATTAACAAGAATTTGATAAAGGAGCGTTCATGACTAGGCAATACCCTCAATCTCAAATTATCTACCGTAATATAAGAAAGTGCTTTACCTCAGGCTACAAATCGTATTTGCAAGAAATTTATATTTGTCAGCTGAATTTTACTGTAACCTTCGTCTCACTTCGTCCTTCTTTGTACTTTCCGAAGCCAGTTTAAAAAATAAGAGCAGCAGCCAGTCGACTATGTAAAGTCGAAAAATGTAAAATATAAGAAGTGTTTTTGGGTTTGAAGATTAAATACTTTTGCGCACAATCGACAGATGTACAATACACAAATTGTCGATGATTGCATTAAAAAATAATAATAATATAATAGTACCAAAGTTGTTTGAGTTGGGCATAAAAGAGCTCAATGTTCATAGCTAAAGATGGAGCTTTACCGTGTTCTACATTTACAAAGTTGATAAAATCGTAATATCCTCAGCATGGGTATTTGAAATTAAATATTCCGTTTTGATATTGACGTTTAACCTTTACAATTGTGCACTTGCATTTGAGTATTTAAAACTAACAACAAATGCACATCTTCGAAATGTTAAAGCATCTCCAGTAGCTCTCTAATAATATTTCCAAGGATTTTCCCATACCCCGAAGCAAATGTTAAATGGTTTCAATTGTTGCTCTTGTCGTTTTGTGCATTTGACCCATAAGCTCGTCAGACTCGACATACAGCCCCCTCCCCCCAGTCCCCTTCTCCATGTTATCAATGGTGAGTCTCTATTTTGCCTTGTGCTCGTCTTAATTTACCATTCTGACGGGGCATTCGTAGTTTTGGTTTGTAGTTTGTTGCATTATTTGCATAGCTTTCCGGCAGCACATATCATCAATCAGCAGACAAGCCAGAGGTCCGCCCGGCCCCCTCCAGTTGCTAGAATGTAATCCCAGAACACACAGCACAACACACGTTGTGCACATTTATGTTTTTATCTGTAAATACCAAGCCCAGCCTCTGCTCGATTTCAATGTGCCCTCATCTATCTTGTTGATTGCTCTTCCCACACCCTGCACCCGACACCCTACACCCGACACCCTACACCCTGCACCCTACCTGGCTGCAGAAATATTTATGATGCTTTTTCGTTGAGTTTTGTGGTATTCTATATGGAGTTGTAGCGTTTGGTTTAACATTTGAATTACAAAAATAAAGAAACACTGAAAACTTAATAAGAGTAGGTTAAGATTTAATATGACGACATTCTTTTGTTGTGTTGTTGTGTAGTGCTCACAAATCCTTTGAATACATAAACAACTTCTGCCTAATTGATCAATACGCTTTCAACTGTCGCTTCAGTGCGCGATTTGCATAACTCAAGCATAACAGATTCAGCGAAAGGGTTTTCCGCGCCATAAAAGACGTAAAGAGCAAGAAAACAAGTATACGCGAGGTTGGACACAAAAGTGCCATCTGCAATTGACAAACGAAACCCCCGAAAGAAAATGAAAAAATCGATTAATCTCAACATTCCTGACGGGGTCTTGTATATAAGAATACACTGATTCAAATTGTGCTCCACTTAAACCAAAACTGGACTTTTTCACATGAGTAATATATTATATAGTATTTGTTCAGCTATCTCGACACTCTTTGCCAGTCTCCTAAATTCCGCGAGAGATCTACAATATTAATTCCCGCACAATCATCACATCGTATCCTCCCCCTCTTGCAGCATTGCAATTTGCTCACTTCTTATGCGATTCCGATTTCGATTGACCAAGAAAGGAACTTCGAGCTCACAGCCCATTCAGAGCTGAATGCCGCACGTCAGAGAGCGCCACTTATTTTTATTTACTCACCGGATTATGCTAATTTTTAAAGTGATTTAGTGTAGCCAATACAAAACCAAAGCCAAAATAAAGAAAAACAACCGGGAAAATCGCAACACACAGCGAAAAAAAGTGAAGCAAAAAAACTTGCTTGACTTTCGACGTTTTGTTTTTATACCCTGCAAAACTCTTTCTAAGACATTTTAGACTTGTTAAAAATCACTGCTTATGATTAGCAGACTAATTCGTCCAGACACATACTAAATAGATAATTAATTTAAATAAAGATCATTATCATTACTGATTTCTGCCAAATGCTTTTCGAGCTAAAAAAGCTTCTATTAATCTTTTTTTTTTTGATTGTACTCAGAGATTGTTGCAACAAACGACGTCTTCAAGGAAAATTCAAATGGCTTGAAGGTAAAATTCGCTACAGGGTATCTTCAAGCATTCTGCGCTAGACCAATCTTAGTTGATTTTCTTTTTTTTCGCCTAGCACATAAAAATAAAACGAAAATGAAATAAAATAAAATAAAATAAAATAAAATGTAACTGGCAGGCATTAAAGAGGTCCCATTTCCTCACCATTCCCTGTGTTTTCCTTTGTCATGCATTGCGTGTGCTGCAAAATTTCCGTTGACGCACTTTTTTGGTTTTTTCCTCTTTTTCGGTATTTTCGTTGTGCCCTTGTGCGCTCCTGCTACCCCGGTCCTGGGTGCGTGGTCCTGGCCTTTGGTGTTGCATACTTTAAGGCAAATCAACGTAATTCTTCAAGTTTGATTTCGTGTGTTTAGCTGCGTGTTTGAGTTGGCTTACTTAACCCAAAGCCGGCGCTGATGCCACTCGTCGCAGGCATCTACTAAGAAGAAATATAAAAAAACACACAAACACCCAGGCGAAAAAACAATAACAATGAATGTGCGATAATTTTACATTTTATCAAGTTTGGGACTTTGCCTCGCACTCGACATTCGTCGCCGTTGCCATTTTTTATGCGCGCATTAAGCGGATTTCGGTCTAAAGCCCCACCACTTCATATGCCCCTGCGAAACCTCCCCGCCCCTCCTTTCTGCATTCAGCGCCCGCTCCACCTCTGCGCCAGCACATACAGCACATATAAAAAGAAAGTATAAAAGAAACAAAATGTTACGTATACGTCTGGCGTACCAAGGGCAGATGTCACACACCCACACACACACGTTCACTCAGCGAAGCAAACTTCTTTCGTCTGTTAACTGTAAGCGGCTTAGTGGTGTCGGTGGTATCTCTGGCAGCACTTGTCTTCTGCTGCCGATGCTGCGGTTAGAAAGTAATTCGATTATAAGAAATTTTCACAAAAAAAAGTTCACAAGGCAAAAATTAAAATGCACCCAAGCCGTTCATTTATAATTAATTAGTAGCAAAAAATTCCCTAATGGGCATTAAAATTATATAAATTGGTTTTCAAATTAAGCAAAAGGCTGCGACCCAGCCCGAGTAGCTGTGCAGAAAATGGCACATTTATAAAAATGTTAAAGGGCAAACATAAAAATTGTCTTATTTAAATCCGCATCGAATAAACGTCATTTTGGGCAAAACCAGAGTAAGATCTAAATTTGTAAACAATTTTAATTAAGCAACAGGAAGCACTGAGGCGTGAGTTTTCAAGTTAAATAAGTAGAAAACAATAGTTGCGTGCAAGTTTATTGAGTTGTGTGAGTTTTTACTGAGGGCTTTCACACTTGGTTTTTCCAGGCATAGCTGAAGAAACGCAAGAGTGTGAAAAACAGTTTATATTTTGATTTCATATAAATATAAACGTAGCTATAAACGTTGGTGTGTTAATTGTTAGAGGTGTATTCTTTACTTTTAAGTATTATAAAGATAGCTGATCACTCTAAAAAATTATAGTTTGAAAAATGACAGTATTAGCTAACCACAAGCTGTAATCAAAAATTGCAAAGTTTTTAATTATTTAAATATTAAAAACATTTCCAACTTTATCAGCTAAGACCATTATAAGTTGGAATTAGATATGTTTTCAAACAAGTGCCATCAGACGACATTAAAACGATAATAAACTAAATTTAGAAATAGCACGAGAGCTGCGCAAATAATACCCAAGAAGTTGTTCGAGAACAACTGTAATGAAAAGTGCTCATATGAAAAAGGACACTCTGCAGGCTCTCATGCATTTAGTATTTTCAGTAAATTGTTTTTAGTATTTTAATTTGTCACATTCCGCTAGAAGAGTCGAGCAACAAAAAAAGCACGACAAAACAAGTGAAAGCTGAGAGACGCAAAATTCATTTTGAGTTGCCTGTCGTGTTCTCTATGGTAATTTCGTGTTGTTCTTTTTGGGTGTGCACCAGACACCTAAACACACACACACACACACACTTCCACACGGGAATGGCATGTAGAGGGTAGCTAAGGCTAGAATGTCAGCATGCCATTGCCACCATAAAACTGTTAAAGTTTTAATGACGAGCAGCTGAGACAAAAAAAGTAATTGGTGCAGCTTCCAGTGGCAGGGGAGGCGTGGCTTAAAGGCGGCAGCAGTTAGAACGACATTAACAATAGTTGGCAATGCGGTAAAAGCAATTTTGAGCAATGAAATAAAAGTACAACCTGGAGCAACACAAAGAGGCAGAGATGGCAGATAGAAAGGAATGTGTGTGTGTGTGAGTGTGTGTAAGTGTGTTCTATGTGCGCGCTTTGTCAGCTGGTAAATGTCATGTGGTTGACTGATATTATGTGCCCGCCATTGTGCAGAACATTGCCTTTGTCAGCGCTGTCGTTGTTGACGTTGTCTTCTAATTGCTGGCGACCGTTGTCCTGGCGACTGCAATTAAGCAGCGACACGTTCCGCGAGTGCAGCGCACGCGGCCGTAATAAACATGTGGAGGGCTGCATATAAATTGTTGCATACTTGGCGGCGTTGCCAGACCGCGGCCTTTGAAGGCGCAGCGCGGGGCTCGAGTGCGAAATCAACTGCAATGCCAAAACGATTTGTTCTAATTTGCTGATGTGCATACAGATTAGAGAGCGAGGCAGTGAAAAGAGAGCGAAAGAGGGAGAGCGAGAGAGAGGGCTAACAGTTAAATGGAAGCTTAATGCGGAATAATGACGGGCGAGCAGCTTACGAGAGCTGCACAGACTTTAGAATGCGGTTTGTCTGGCTCTGCTTCTTGCTCTTGCTCGCACTCTTTCTCGTCTTTGTGCTTTGTCGTTGGCTTTTGTGAAAAGCGCTTATGGTAAATCAATTTAAAACCAATTTTCGTGTGCCTTACTTCTACAACAACAAGATGAGCAAAGTAATGCAAACCAGAGTCCTTGTGGCTACAGCAAATGAGTGGAACAGGACTCTGGCAACGCTGCGTATTAAATATTCATTACTCAGAGCTACTTCTTCGCTCAGACTAGATTCATTTTCGAGCTGGCGATGTCGCTCCACCTGCTGCACTTGTTGTTCTTGTTACTGGTTTTGTTGTTGCTGCAGCTTAAGCCACAGCTAACCAATTTTTTTCTGGGGGCAGTTGTGTGTGTGAGCGCGGGTGACGCTATTTCAAAAGCGTTTTTTAAAGACATCGTCTTTATACTTGCTTTTACCGACCTTTACGTTTTACCATTTTGGCGAACGTGATACGAATTCGCAGACAAACAAATATATAGCATATGCTTGAGAGATGCCTTGGCACACACAGGCCTGCCATTTGCCCATAACTGCACACACACACAAACACACTACAAATTGCGCCCAATGCAGCGTCTCAAAGCTTTGTCAGTCAATTTTTAAGCGAATGCCGATATTAACTATTTAATATAATAAACGATAAACCTTTTCTGCATACATTTTTTATTTTATCCTTTTAACAGCCCATCTATCTTCGTGCAATCCTTTAGAATTCACTTTTTCGCTTCACTTAAGCCATCTGAATAATTAACAACAAATAAAAACCGTGCGGAAAAATCCAACGCAAGTCCTTTTCCATTTCTGCAGAGATTCACTTAATAAAGGTTTGCATTTTTCAGCGAATTGAATTAGTTCTTCCCTATTTATTACATGGAATTAAATGCTGTTTTTTAAATTAAGGTAAACAAATTTTAAATATTTAAAAAAAATATACCAGTATTCCAAGGAGTTTATTTTTAAGCACAAGAAAAAATTAGTTTTACTCTTAATGATAATATATATATAAAATTATTCCATATTAAATAAATTAATATAATGACGACGAATATGTATTCGTATTTACGTTATAGGAATATTCTGCTAAAGACGATTCAATTCAATAAAGGAAAAAAATTTTTTTGACTTAAAATCACGAATTTTGATTTTTATTCAATTGGGGGTACCAAAATTAGTATAAAACGCAACTTTAAAAGTGATCATGTCAAAATTGACAAAAATTTTGACAAGTAAAGTTCTTGAATCCATACCTGTTCGATTTCAAAGTTCCATAACTTTGGCAAATCTGATCCAATTTTCATGATGTTTACCATTTTGAACATGGTTTGACTTCTAGATTGATTCTACATTAAAAAATTGATTCGTTTTTGAAAATAATTTTTTTTTTATTTTTTTTTCCAAAAAAATATCCTTTGACAAGTAAAGTTCTTGAATTCATACCTGCTCGATTTCAAAGTCCCATAACTCTGTCAAATCTGATCCGATTTCCATGGTGCTTACCCATTTTGAACATTGTTTGACTTCTAAATTGATTCTACATTTAAAATTAATCTGTTTTTGAAAATAATTTTTTTTTTCGATTTATTTTTTGCAAAAAAATATCGTTTACCCTAACTGAAGGAATTACCAAAACATATAAGCCTTACTTGAACTTTTGAAAATCGAATAGAAAGGCGTTTTTGCATTTGACCATTAAATCTTCTATAGGCTCAGAAATAAGAACTTATATGAGGAAATTTTAAGACTTCCGAGAGAAAAATAGAGAGGAAAGAGAAATTTGCAGAGAGCGGGAGAGACCGACAGAAGGCGAGAGAGAGAAAGGGTGGGAAAGAGAGAGAGGAAAGGGTGGGAAAGAGAGAGAGAAAAGGGTGGGAAAGAGAGAGAGAGAAAGGGTGGGAAAGAGAGAGAGACAGAGAGAGAGACAGAGAGAGAGAGAGAGAGAGAGAGAGACAGAGAGAGCGAGAGAGAGACAGAGAGAGAGAGACACAGAGAGAGACAGAGAGAGAGAGACAGAGAGAGACAGAGAGAGACAGACAGAGAGAGAGAAAGGGAGGGAAAAAGAGAGAGTGTGATAGAGAAAGAAAAAGGAATGCCAAAAACAATAAGGGAAAGATAATACACTTTATACACACATACCACACACACTTAACTGGAAAAATTACCAAAATATATAAGGCTTACCTGAACTCTTGAGAATTGCAGAGAAGGGCGTTTTTGCATTTGACCAGTAAATCTTCTATAGGCTCAGAAATAAGAACTTATATGAGGAAATTTTAAGACTTCCGAGAGAAAAATAGAGAGTGAAAGAGAAATTTGCAGAGAGCGGGAGAGAGCGACAGAAGGCGAGAGAGAGAAAGGGTGGGAAAGAGAGAGAGAGAGAGGGTGGAAAAGAGAGAGAGAGGGACAGAGAGAAAGATAGACAGAGCGACGGTGAGTGGAACACAGTGAGAGAAAAAGAGTGAGAGAGAGTGAGAGTGAGAGAGAGAGAGAGAGAGAGAGAGAGAGAGAGAGAGAAAGGGAGGGAAAGAGAGAGTGTGAGAGAGAGCAAGAAAAAGAAATGTAAAACAATAAGGGCGAGATAATACACTTTATACACACACAAACACTTAACTGGAAAAATTACCAAAATATATAAGCCTTACCTGAACTCTTGAGAATGCAGAGAAGGCGTTTTTGCATTTGACCAGTCAATCTTCTATAAGCTCAGAAATAAGAACCTTATGAGGAAATTTTAAGACTTCCAAAATATATAACACGCAACTTTAAAAGTGATTCTGAGGGGGTCGATTTTTCTGTCAAAAATCACCCCAAAATTGACAAAAATTTTGACAAGTAAAGTTCTTGATTCCATACCTTCTCGATTTCAAAGTCCCATAACTCTGTCAAATCTGATCCGATTTTCAAGATGTTTACCATTTTTGACATGATTTAACTTCTAGATTAATTCTACATTTAAAATGAATTCGTTTTTGAAAATAATTTTTTTTCGATTTTTTTCCAAAAATATCCTTTACTCCCCCTACTTATTTCGGAAAAAAAATTTTTTTTTGACTTAAAAACACGAACTTTTATTTTTAATCAGTTTCGGGTACCAAAATTAGTATAAAACGCAACTTTAAAAGTGATTCTGAGGGGGTCGATTTTTCTGTCAAAAATCACCCCAAAAATTGACAAAAATTTTGACAAGTAAAGGAAAGTTCTTGAATCCATACCTTCTCGATTTCAAAGTCCCATAACTCTGTCAAATCTGATCCGATTTTCAAGATGTTTACCATTTTTGACATGATTTGACTTCTAGATTGATTCTACATTTAAAATTAATTCGTTTTTGAAAATAATTTTTTTTCGATTTTTTTTCCAAAAATATCCTTTACTCCCCTTACTTATTTCGAAAAAAAAATTTTTTTTGACTTAAAAACACGAACTTTTATTTTTAATCAGTTTCTGGCACCTTAAAATTAGTATAAAACGCAACTTTAAAAGTGATTCTGAGGGGGTTGATTTTTCTGTCAAAAATCACCCCAAAATTGACAAAATTTTGACAAGTAAAGTTCTTGAATTCATACCTGCTCGATTTCAAAGTCCCATAACTTTGGCAAATCTGATCCGATTTTCAAGATGTTTACCATTTTGGACATGGGTTGACTTCTAGATTGATTCTACATTTAACATTAATTCGTTTTTGAAAATAAATTTTTTGGATTTTTTCTTCGAATGTTTATCATCATTCATTATCATTTATTTTGATCATGGATCTGTAGATTGGTTAAAATTGAGTTTATCGACAGAAATAACATGCGAACTAGCAGACAGATAAACAGAGAGACAGACATGGCTACATCGAGTTGGGGTATAAAGAGCATAAGATACATCGTCAACCTCCGGCACAGTTTCATATCCTACCCATGCCTTTGTTCTGGGTACCGGGACGTATACGTAATATTGATTGACGGTTGATTCATTCGCTTATTGGTGGAGATGTAATCAATAACTGCAAACAAATCGATTTTCAATCCGATCCGAGCACTGTGATAATTATTTTAAAAGTTTTGTTCGCACAGTTTGTCCGCCTGAGGGTTTATGTAAATGCCAAGACGTAATTTTGCAGATGGCCAGCATTATTTATGTAATTTCACTTGAAATACTTGACTGAGAGGCAGCCACGTATGTTGACTGACGTAGATACTTTTAAAACACACTTAATCCGATGGGGATTATATTCGTGTTATTCTTGTGTCCCTACTCGGGATCATAAATGATTATTTTTAGCACCTCGAAAACAAGGCAAGTGAAATTTGCATAAGCTGAAAGAGTTATAAGGCCGGTCGATATAATTAAATACAATTCGCTGTCAAACGAAACTAATTAATATGGAAAGCAGGCAGTTGTCCATGGTTCAAGCAACAAGCCGATAAGATCCATTGCTCTCTGCTGAAAACTGAAACAGAATCGAAGACAAATAAGTGATTAAATTGAAACAGCTTGCCACAGGTAAGAGGTTTACTATTTAATATTGTCTTTGGGTTAGCCAAGCTTGAATTGATGGCAACAATTGCGTCTGCCTGCGTGTCTGCGTGTCTGTGTGTAATAAATGACAGACTGTTAACGATTATTTCAAGTGTATTTAATTGCTGCTTTGCAAGTGACTTTAAATAAACAAAACAATGGGTGAGCACGCTGCCTATGTATGAAAGTCTGCCATACATCGAAGAGCAGACATTCGACGGGCGGACAGATGGTTAAGACGGTTGTGTACATATGAACAATGGCACACCACAGGGCGTATACTAAATGGTTGGTATTTTGCTCAGCTCTTATCTGGGCAAAGGTAAAACATACGCTTCGCTGCATCGACAACAATAAACAACATTTTCAAGGAAAATGAAGCTGCACAATTTGCAGAGCGATAAACATTGTCCAACCAAAAATTACGCATACGCAATATGAATAATATACTTATATTTTGCTCATTCTATGCATATCCAGCATTTCAAAGACTAATTGAAAATTATAATTTGGGAAAAATATTTAGAATTTACTAAAATATGCAAATCAATGTAAAATAAGTTAATATAGACATTTGATTTAGATAATTAAATTTATTCGCTGTTAGAAATAAAATCGAACAGTGTTCAATTTGAAAGCAGCATTGTGTTAATATATGGCAGATGCAGCAAGCTGCAGAGATCAACCCTATTATGTACGTTCTTGAAAACACGAATTATTAGAGGCATAACACAATTGGACATTAAATACTGAAGTTGTATAATAATCAGTTTATTAATTCCAAAGCTGACCAAATTATGCAACAGAGCGGATTTAAGTGTAGGTTATATACGCATCGGGCACACTTGATTACAGCATTTATATTTATTTAAGTTAATATTCTATGCATAAAATTAACTTACTTAAACTGTAAATTTTCTGAATTGGATGTTGGGTTTTTTTAGAAATGTAAAAGCTCTTAGATACAGCTCTTGTACATATTTAAGTTGAAATTTCATACCTTAATTTCATGTACCTTTGATATATATACACAAAAAAAGATCTTTTGCCAATTTTCAAATATCTATCAAATTTTTTGAGCTACATTTCTTATTGGCACGTTGAGATTTAAAGCACATGTTGTAAACCCAGGTACTGTCATCTCTGCTAAATTTGAACCATAATCGGCCGCAAATGAATCTTTAATCACACGAACTTAAATACTGTTAATTTTAGATGAATATTAGTTGAGATAAACACATTAAGCTCTAATAAAATATCCGCAAAACCTTTCAAGGCTTCATTAGCAGTCGAGTCCGCACTTGCACATGTCGCACAAGCACCTGGCAATAGGAGCGCTTCATCTTGGCCTTCAATCGCCCGCCCCGCGTTCCCTTGGCGGGGCAGCTCATTAACTTTGCAACGTCAACACTTGGCGTGGAACGCTGGTGCGCTGTCGAGGGTGCTACAGAAAACTTGAGCTATTTAACTACATCTATCGCAGTTTCTGTTTGCTGTTTGCTGTGTGTTTGTTTGTTTGTTTGTCATTCAGCGCGTCTGTTGGTCCATGTGCGTTGCATAAATATTTATTCGGCGACGCAGATGCAGATGCAGATGCAGCCCCTGCAAAAAGTAGCTTATGCAGCAACTATTTGCTTGTGTTATTATATCGTAGATTCTCAGATATGCGCTTTAAGTGCGGCTCAAACTCGAGTAGTTGAGCGGCAAATGCGAAATGCGGATGTCAGTTGTCTCAGATGCCACATTGCCACATTACCACGCTTCGAATGTAATTTGCTTGCCTCTTGTACTCTGGGGTCTGATTTGGCGTAGCATACTTTTCAGCGCTCTGCCTGATTGTTTGTTTCCCACTTTGAGTTGTAACTGCTGCTGCTGCTGCTGCTTTTGTCAGGGCACCAGTCCCAAAGTCTCCTGCTTATTACATCAAGTAAACACACGTGCACTCGCCTGAAGGGCCGCGAACTCGGAAGAGGCGTGACTGTATGTAAATCTGCACACACTATTGTCTGCAGCAAGTACGATTATATAAGCACATAACTACACACTATGGTGGCCTGCACTCTCTGGGGCACGCTTAAAGCCAGCTTAATTTTTCATGTGCCCGCCCGAATTACTGAGAGGGTTCCCAGTTTGACTATTCTTGTTTTTGCTATCATTGCTGCACCGCCTTCATCTGTTTTATTGTGATCCCGACGCCTGTGCTGCCACAATTTTCACTTGGAAAGTTGATTGTCTGCGCTGCTGCTGATGTTGCTGCTGCTGCTGCTGATGTTGCTGCTGCATGTCGTGCATTTATTATACTGGTGCACGAAGTTCAAAGAGTATATTGGGTTTCTGCAATATTCCTCTTCCTGTCTGCCTGAAGACTTCAAACTTTGACTATAAACTATATAACTTCAGTTTTATTGACAAATTAAAATTGACCAACTTTTTTAAATGTGAAGCTCTCGGCTCCATATATGGAAGATATAACAAACTGAACCAATTTTCATAGGTGATGGTATTGCGGAAGAATAAATGATGTTCCAAACGGTTGAATAATAAGTCTACGCAAGACGTCTTCTTTATTCACTGGCCCGATCAAGACTGACTCGACGTTTTTTTTCTGCTTACCGACTAATGTATAATTGTAACAGTGTGTGTTTATGTGTGTTTGTACTAGTCCAGCTTTTCTCGTAAAGAGAAAGAACGAGAGCATTTCCTAAACTTAGGTTAGCTGTTGTTATATATGTGTATGTGTTTATGTATTTGTCCTACTACAGTATTTTGGTCATGATTTTAATATGCACAAGTAATTATAGGATACATGCGCTGGCTGTTATTACACTGTTTTTTTTATATTATAAAAATCTTTATTATATTAACAGATAATATGATAATATAGTTTTAAACATGTACATGCTTCAAAGTTTGCATTTAACAATGTTTGTTTCTTATTTTATTTTCTCCTGCTCTACTTAAGGTTAAGGCTAAGCTGTCGTCTTAAGAATTGTTTTTAGTTGTTTTGTAAAAGACCGAAGTGTCTTTTCTTCAGTCTATTTATAGGAATAGATCCGACAAGGGCTTGTGCAGATCAGTTTTGGTGATTTATCAGTCTTTCGTTATAGCGACTGGAGTAGAAAGAGATCTGATCTGCTATTAGAGTAATATTCAGATCTCTGTGAAATTATTACACTGTGAACGAGTATTGCACTATCGGTTACGCCCGACTGCAACGCGCTTACTTGTTTTGATTTATGCGGTTGCCAGTGCAAACAGATTAACGCCAACAAATGACGATGGTCTCCCAAGACTACAGAACAGGGCTAAGGAATATTCCAGTAGTTTTATTGAAAATGCATTTTGAGAAAGAATATAATTTTTATAATCCAGGAGGTGCCCTTAAACACACACACGCACACGCACATATACCGGCTGGTATACTCCATGTGTGTGTGTCAACTCAGCACGTCTGGGACATTACTCATACGCCACGTGGCCGGCGCTGGCTGCAACGCAGCCTGACGTGCAATTTCAATGGTCAATCAAAACGCTCGCAGCAGCTTCCTTTATGCTTTTTTATCGTCAGCCACATGACAATGCCAAGTAAAATTGCACGAGCTCTAACAAAATTGCCAGCATCGCAGCCGGCTATGGGTTAGGGGGAGTTATGTCACGCGCAGATGCCCAGAAGGGGGCAGCAGCAGCAGCAGCAGCAACAGCGTGCAACAGCAGCGGCAGCGGCAGCGAAGCGCGGAATCCGCTGCAGTCGATTGACTGGGATTGAGGTGGAGCGGCGCCACATTTGGAATGTTTCAATTGCCAGCTGAAATTGTCCGCCCGCCACACTAAGTTTGAGCCAGCTGCAGCCCGTGGCCAAAAGCAACTATCTGTTTCTTGCACCTGCAAATAACGTGGATGCGTCTCGTTTTTGTGGCATTTCATGCTCTACTTGCAAGTCGCGCAACTTGAATAATTTTCAAATTTGACAGCGGACATATGAAGCACTTCCACCCGGTTGGTGGCCGGTGCCACGCCCCCTGCAGTATCAGTAACTACTGCCAACCTATGCCGAACGGAAGCTCCGCCGGAAACAGTCAACGTTCGTTGCGAGGCAACGTATCAGGAATTCCATGTATTGAATGACGAACAGCTCAGTCTCTCTCTCTCTCTCTCTCTCCCTGTCTCTCTCCCTGTCTCTCTGGATTTCCTTCTCGCTCTGCTGCATTATGTATAAACTTGCATGGCATAAGGATATCGTGAAACGTATCGCCCGAGTTTCCGTATCCTATTAAGTGTGGAAATTACTTTCATATGCACATTTTGATTTCCTAGTTGCAGCATTTTTCAATGCTCCAACTTTGCCATTGCCCCGCGGGGCAGACAGACAGACAATTGTGCAACGAGCATACGAGCATGAAGCATGCAGCATGCAGCATGCAGCACGGACCTGGACGCGGGTGCAGCCGGGACGCCGGAGCAGCAACAGGCGCACAGGAAACCAGAGTACAGGTGCAATCGCTTGGAATTCAATCAGCCATTGTGGGGTTCGGCAACTTGTCTGACTGAACCTTGGGCTAAGCAAACTACATGAGATGGCTAACACGAAAAAACACAAGTAAGAGCGCTGCAGTCGGGTGTCGCCGACTGCGCAACACTCTTTTACAGCATTCGAAAACTGTCTTAATTATTATTGTTATTTGGGAAAAATTTCTCTAACTCTAACTTTAAAATTGTAGGGGATATGGATTTTCGCAGCTTACCCCTCCCAAACATTATTGTTAAATCTTTAGAAGAGGTCTTCAGTTATCTGTCTGATGTACCATGTTATAGCTAGCATTAAAATGAGAAAGATATATTAATTTTGCCGAATGGACACTTTATCTGACACGGGTATATACAAATATATATTCCAAATTTCATGCCTCTAGCTTCAATTCAAAGCAGAAAAAAATGGTGTTTATGCGGACAAACATTGCACAAGCCCAATATACTCTTTTCACTTCGCAAGCGAGTATAAAAATTATATACCTTAAGGCCCGGAACTGTGAAAAAAAAATGATTTGTATTAAAATTCATATGCTCACATGTATGTTTCACATATCTATATTTAAACGAAGCTTATAAAGGAAATGGGGGAGGTCTGCGACAGACCAAGGAATATCCTGTACAGTGTCACATTGCCGGGGAATATTATACACATGAAGCAAATAAATATTACTGTGCAACAGTAAAATTAAAATGACAAAATATTTATTATACTCTGATATATAAACAATTTTAAAATATTTAGTAATATTAAAATTTTTTATACCCACTTTAAATATGTGCTGGGTATATCAAACAGAAAAACAAATTCTCATTTAGGATGAACGCTGTCTCTCATTAATACGCTTGCTTGCATTAGCTTTTGCATTTAAATGAATTTTAACAATAAATAAATTTATATGCAGTGCTTGTCAGGCCTTTGTTTTCAGAGCCACAAAAGAATAAAAAAAACATAAATTCAATGAAACATGTGGAAAAACTTCGGACAATTTCAATTGTTTACATGAAACTCATGCAAAATGCAAATTATGCATTGCATTAAAACTTACACAATGAACAACATGTTTACAAACAAAACGAGCATGAAAAACATAGACAAACGAGTGTATCGAATTTGTCATTATTATATTTCTCACACTATATGTGCACAACTAAATAGAGGAAAAAGAAGGGTGGCAAATTAATTAACTTATCAATTTTGAACAAGCTTCGTTGACAACTGCGTTTATTATCAAACACGCAGAGGAGCCTTAATTAAGAGACCCCCACTTGGGAATACCCTGTTCCTGACATTCTCTCAGCCCCGAATTAAAAGAAACTTCTGTGCCTATTATTCGAGCCTTATGCAAATCTTAAGGACTAAAGTGTTTCATCCATATCCAAAACATTCAGTAGAAAGAAGTACTCACAAACTGAAATATTTTTGATATACGAGAACAGACTCCAAATTTTTTTTTGCTCTAGTTCCTAAAATCTCCGTGATATGCTATAAAAAATGGAGAGAGTTATACAAAGTAAGAGAATTTTTAAATTGAAGTAAGTCGACTCAAAGAAATGATTGCTGTTGGCGACATATATTTAGATTTTATTTGCTTGTGCTAAGTTTGCCAAAAAGATGGCAAGTTAATTAACAATGATTAAAGCGAAACTTTAAGCTAAACCAGCTGATATGTTCAATGTCCAAGCGTTTATTCAAAATTTAAATAACAGCTCCAATTCGGTCGAACATTCCAATAAATCATGAAAATCAATGAAGTCTAAAATTAGCAACAAAACGGAGAACGAAAAGGGAAACAAATAATAATAAACTGTGGAAGCGTAACAAAGCCCAACATCATATAGGCCACTGAAATATGGCATGAAATGAAAGCAAAAGCTAAATAATACGCAGCTCAAAACAATAATAATAAAACAGAGCAGAGAGCACAGAAAAAAATCGAGCACATCAGGAGCTGGCAGCGATAACAACAAGACCCTAACTTGGGGTAACAACGGCAACAACAAGAACAACAAGAAGAAATGCTTTCCTCAAACGATAAACCTTTACACTTCATTAGCCGTGGAAAATTTCATGCTCCAACAGCTTGACGCTGTGTTGATGCCACCAAAGGGTTAAAGCCGATCCTAGGTCCGCAGCCGTGTTTAATCAGTGAATCAGATGATTCAGTTTCACTCGATTCACAACGTTCGTTTGTCATTCCGCATTTGACATGCAAAGCGAAGCTCGAAAATTGATACCAAAAAATGCTCCAGTTTCAAATGGTTGACACCAAGAGACCCTAGAAAAGAAATACGCCTTCAAATTGGCATCACACACTCGACACTCGACCCATACAGCAAAAGCAAATAGTCAAATTCCACAAGAAACTGCAAATCAGATATGGCTCTAAATATATTACTTCAGTCTGGAAGAGTTGAAACTGCTTATTTAGCTCGCAAATGTAAAATTGGCACAGGGTATGAAAATCGGAGCAATTGCAATAAAGTAGAATTTGCCTTTTGGCTGATTCTTTTGCTGCTGTCATTCTCTCGAGCTGTTTCGAGTGTTTGGCTGTTAGCGAAAGTTGTTTTGTGCACTCTTCACTTACAGCCAATTTTGCTAGCGAAAACATTAATAAGAAGCTAGCAACAGCAGCACAAGCGACAACAACAATAGCAGCGTCAGTGGCATTTGTGACATTGTGCTGACATTCAAGGCGTCGAAGCCAGCCTGGCGTATACGCGATATTGTAACTTATTCGCTTATAAAATAAATTAAAAGAAATTGCAAAAGTAAAACATAAACGTTTTGCAACAGAAAACTTTTGCCCAGGTTACAGCTGAAATATGTGCTGTAAAAAAATTGTATTGCAGTTCAATGGAAAACGTCGGCGTGTGTGTGTGTGTGTGTGTGTGTGAGTGTGCCAAAGAAATAATTGCACGTACAAGTTTTTTAATTAAAACTACGCGTGACTTGTGTCAAATGTGCGTGAAAGGTGACAAAAAAATGGATTGAAAATGTGTGGAAGAGTGTACGGCCGGTTGTGAGAAGCGCATGGAAAGGCTGTTATCGAAAAATGTTGTCGAATCGGGCGGCCTTTGTTTGCCTTTGATTCAATAAAATTCATTTAAAATTCGTTCGAACAATTTAAGAAAAAAAACTAGAAACCATTGAAATTTGTGGGATTTCCACTTATGTGCTTGTTGTCTGTTAGGGTCTTATGCTGCCTGTCAAATAATACAATTAAAGCTGCCATTTTGGACTTTCGCAAACAGACGAAAAGTTACGTAAAGTGCCTCTACGAAGCTCGTGCGCTGTCAGTTTAAATATGCTTTTGCTGACAGGCAACTAATCAAGCACACAAATATCCGCCGCAGACGGCGCTCTATTCTTCTCCTGGCAGTCATGACAACTCGGCAGGGCAAAGCCGTGCAGCCCATGCATAGAAATTTTGAGCTTTGCGATAACGCAAGGAGCACGCTCGACATTATTAATTTTAAACGCCTGCTGTGAGTGGAACGCGCAGACAGCAGGTGGCCCAGTGCCCGGAAGCGGGAGAGAGAGGCAGCGAGAGAGAGAGAGAGAGAGAGATGGCGAGTAAAACAGGTCCCTTTATATTCTAGTACTCATTCATAAATTTCATGTCCTAAGCGTGCGAAAATTGTACAAGTATTTGAATTTAATTATGAACTGTGTCCCTGGCGCAGAGACAAAGCCGAGAAGGCGATTGTGGCCGCGACGACTCTGAATGCGATTCTCTCGTGCCACTAAAGTCGCCGTGATAAATGGCATATTCTGTGGCACCAGTGAGGGAGAGAGAGAAGGGGGCGCGAAGAGTTGGTAACATTAGTTTTGGTCGCATGGAAAATACTTGAGCTCAACTCCACTTTTATCTTGCCTTTCTCTGGCTCACAGTGCACATACACGTCTACTCATGCACACACGCACACATATCTCACATAAAGAATTTCACCTGCACGCCATTACTCAAAGCACACACACACACACACACACACACAGCCTAAAAGGGTTGAGTTCTGCGCTCTCTGCCCTTCTTTCCCACATTCGCAGCGCGTGCTGCGCTCAAAGGAAACGCCTCGCTGCATGCAACAATGTGCAAGTCAAGCTGCCCCATCGTGCGACCGACCGCCGACTCGGAGCTGCAGCTGTGACTGCAGCAACAACAGCAGCAGCAGCAGCAGCAGCAGCAACCAGTAGACCAACAGCTTGACTTTACACCTCGATGCAATTTACTGTAAAATTGCAGCCGGGCGTTTATTTTGCTCAGCTTTCTTCAGCTTTCACGCAGCTGCCCCATTTGAAGCTCTTGATTGGCACAGACGGCGTTAGTTAGCAGCCGGTGCTGGGCAAATCGGCAAATCGGCAAATCGGCACGTAATGCGTAGAACGATATAACATAATGCGCAAAGTGATGCAAATGTGTGCTAAATTTCAATAAGAAATTGACATTCAAATTTTCGAATAATTATATGGCACATGGTATATTGTAAATTGGTGCATGGTATATGGTATAAAAAAAGGATTCAAATTGAAAAAATAAAACAAATGTTAAACTTTTTTTCCAACTTGAAAAGTTCTATATAAATATTATAGCATTGGGAAAAGGCCATCAGTAATCTGTTGGTAAATGTAATACTTCTAGCTCAAAAACTGAGGGAGGCAAAGATTTACTCGATTTGCCACGCCCCAAAAAAATACTTAAACGTTATTTGACGCAAGTATTCATGAGTATTGCTGCCAAGGTTTACGTCTCTAAACATGATAAACTTTTTCTGCGTATGGGAGAGAATCTAGAGTCGAAGGCTCTATCTTTCTGTCTTTCCTAGATAGCTGTGTTCACACAGACGGACAACTTCCCCCCGTTTTAAATATATATATGCAGTGCACCACTTTAATTAACAAGGTATTGTGGCATAGAACATCCTGGCGAACTTTCATAAATCACAGAGAGATGATTAAAGCGAATACGAATGCCTGGCAATGAGGGGTCTTTAATGGCTTCTAAGCGCTATCACATGACACAGCATTGATAAAATGATATCGAATAACATATGTGTGCAGCCCAATTACGTACTCCAGCCAGGTGGGTGCGCAGCGGCACAAGGAGAGAGAGAGAGAGACTCGCAGAGATTGGCAGCACTGGCACGGGTTATGCCATTAAATTGCAATTCCTTTCGATTTGCGCAACGTTGCTCGCCCATTTATCTTGCAGCTCCGCAGCCGTCCTGCTCTATTCTCGATCTCGCTCTCACTCATCCTCCATGTGTGTGCTCTATGCAATCTTCCAGCTTTGTGCCCTTTAATCTGCGTCGTGTACTTGACACAAATACTGTAGAAAAACAACAACAGGCAGCAGCAGAGCTTTACGCACACACACACGCGCACGCAAACTTAACTGCATTTTGCATAAAAGTAAAAAGCAGGCGAAAGCAGGAGCGCCAACGTAATGCATATGCCCAAGTCGCCTGCTGCATAAATCTAGCGCTGAAATGTATGCAACACATTTATTTGTGCGCGCGCTGAAACAATGCCAGGTGGCAGCCAGTGGCAGCGGAGTCGAGTCAACTGCAGGCGCGGCGACACAACTTGCAGCACACACAGACGCCAAAGGAAGATGCACACGGAATGGAAACAAAAGGGCGCCCTTTATTAATTCTAAATCACGGCTGCATGCCAGCCGGAAAGCGAAAAAGTGCGCAGCGAATGTTGCATTTAAGCGCACCAGATTTCAATGCCCCCAACGAGCTCAGCGGAAATAATTCAAATGCTGCAAAGTGTTGCAAGTGCTGCTGCCTCTTCACTGGCGGAGTGTCCACTTAAAGGTGCCTCTCGCCACTCCATATTAGTGTTGTGATCGGCCCGGAGTTCAACGTGCCACTGACAACAAGTTAGAACTTTAGTCGGGTGTAGCCGCCTGCGCAATACTCGTCACAGTAAAATTGTATATAATATATAATTATATTTATTATTATTAATTTAGAAAATTTTCTATTTTTGTAATTCTTTGTGGGAGATATGTATTTTATTATTATTTTACCCGCCAATACAATACAAAATATTCAAAATTTCCAACCTCTAACTGAGCTCAATATGCTCTATTCATCTAGTGAACGAGTATAATAAGCCGGAAGCATTAAGTTGCAGCAAGTCAAAGCGCATTGCCCAGATATGCATTTGTGGTCGCCCCCCCCCCCCCACACACACACACACACACACACTCAGGCCGGCACTGCAGTTTTGCGCTATCACGTACGCAGGGCAACAACTGTGCGACAGCTTAAAACAAAATGTATTCATACAAACACACTGAGCCCTGCGCTGGCATTAATGGCGAAAAAAGCAAAATGGTTGGACGTGTCTCTGGGCAGGCCGCAGGAGCAGAATAGAACGGAGGAGCGAAAAACAGGGCAAAGTGGCAACAAGCAAGCGACTAGCCACAATTGAAGCGACAACAACAACAACGACAACAAGAGCAACAACACACAAGAAATCCCTTTGCTGATGCCCGTAGCGTACGCTGCGTATGAGTAATGTGCGGCTTGCTTAGCTGCTTTGTTGCTGCCAGTTTGTAGTTGCTGGCCAAAGCCGTGTGTTGCCAAGTAGTTTTCAATTAGCTCAGCCTTGACGGCGCACACACACACACACGCACACACTCACTGAGTGCACAGTTGAGTGCTTTTCTCACACACTCTCTGTGCCTGCTCTCTAGCTCTCTCACGCTCTTTACCTTTATTCAGTTGGCTGCATTGCTTTTGGCCAAGTTACTTAGCACACCAAAGAAACAACAACAACTGAAAAACAAAAAACACAAATTGTAGCACATCTGCTAAAAAAAAGAAGGGAATGAGAGAATTATCTACAGCATCGACGAGCGGGGGCTGGTCAGTGTTGGGCGGGGCAGGGAGACGTCAGTCAAAGCCGTAGTCTGCGCATTTGTTTTCATCGCCAATTGCCAAGTGAAAGCTTTTAACGGGAATTGTGCACGGCAATCACTTCGAATACAGCAGCAGCATCAGCATCAGCAGCAGCAGCAGCAAAACGCGAACTCGAAATCTCGTTGTCCGCCTCCCCGTCCGGCTGTCTGTCCGGCAATGCCTTTTAAGCCGCTGCAGCTGAAATTTTTTGCGCTTTTCGGAGTTTATTAAAGGTAACATGGACTAGCCAAACCAACTAGTGGAAAGCTACTTCTATTTTCTATGTTAAGAAGAAAGAGAGATATAGAGAAATAGAGGAATATTTTTTATCATTAAAATTCATTACTTATAGGATATACAAAAAAAAATCAAAAATAATATAAAAATTACTTTAACTTTCACTTTTTTAAATATATAAATATAAACATAAATAAATAATACATTTTAGGCGAGTTCTTTAAAAATGTAGAGAATTACAAAAATTATTATAATTATGATAACAAAGCTCGTGCTCTTTTATGTGTATTTAAATTTTTTATTTTATTTTTTGTGGGGATTAAAAATTAAGGCATTAAAATAAAATTAGAAATGTTTTTAATGGTTTATTTTTTTGGCAATTTAACACGAACAGTTTTGTATGTGTAAATTTATTTGTATATGTCCGATTCAATAAGGAGCTTTAGGAAAAAAAAACAGATTTAAGTCGTTCAGCATAAATGTTTATTATAATTAATTCTCGCAAAATTAAAAAATACAAATTGAACAACGCCTAATTGTTTTTAGTTGAAATGTTAATGCACACAAACAAAATTTGTTAAAATAAATTAAAATAAACAAGTTTTATGTTGATGAAATAAATTACTGAAAAAATTAAAATAAATTTTTTTTTTTGATATTTTTAAAAATTCCATTAGGAGAGGGTATTTCGCCTGCAACGCAATGATTGTGCTCACCTGTTTCCGGTAGGTCAAATAATTGCCAAATTGTTAGCCAGATTACTTTTGGCGCTTCAGGCGTAACGACTGCGGCACTTAAATTTTGAATTACTCGAATGTGTGTTACCGTGTTTGTGGCCCTCATTGGCCACATGCATATATTGATGCCCCGCTGTAAAATTGTAATGTGCTGCAGAGCTGATTGCGCTGAGGTCTTGCGGAGCTGGCCAAATTAAATTTCAGTTAACTCAATCAGTGGAACGACAAGCAAACGAACTGCACATCAATTTTTGCGATTATTTACCCAGCGCGAATGGGGTTCAATTGAGTCGAGGCTCTCGGGGAGCGGCCCACAGTGATGGCGCTTTATTAATAAAGCCGCAGGACTGCGCTGCTGCCCGTTCGCCGGGGTCCGGGCGCCCGTCTCCCGTCGCCACTCGCAAGTCAATGGCAATTTTTTTCATAAATTTATAACGAAAAGCCGTAACGAATGGCAACCGTTGGCTGCGTCCTTGACGCCAGTTTGGCAAATGTTTTATTGCGTACATAAATTGCAATTAGCCCCAGTGCCAGCCGGGATAAATGCGCGCCAGCACACGCCAGGACACGCCGGGACACGCCACCACCCGCCAGGACACGCATGTGTGCGTCCTGGCAGAGCCGCAATATGACGAACTGCCTTCGCCGCGCCGCCTCTCGTTTTTGGTGGGTTAACAAAACATCAATTGGCTTATTAATGTTTGCGGTCGCCGCCGATGCCGCAGCTGCAGTGGAGACAACAACATAATCACCGCCAACTCGCCGGGCAGCGCGTGCGTCCAATTGGCGCCCAAGGCAGGCGGGCGGCCGGACTTGGCTCCTTGGGACACGGTCACGCCTGTGTTTAATGTGAAATTATGGCTTTAATGCGCTGCCAAATGTCAAGCATCATTTTTATAAAACATGAGCCCATCGGTGTCAGGGAGTGTGCGTGTGTGCGAGTGTGTGTATACAAATTAGCCGCTTTTCGCGCATTTTAATTATCTTTGCTCAAAGACTTTACCACCTCCCACGAAGAAGACGCATCTTAACTCATTACGCCAAATACAAATTTGTCTGCATTTCAGTATCCATCAACAATTAGCTACTGATGTCCACATAAATCGTTACATAAGATATAAACTAATTAGCGCCTTTTTAAAAGGATGGAAGAACCAACCAACATTTACAAATCAATTTAATAGCATTATAAATACAATATAGTTATTATAAATAAAAATTGAAAATAAAAATATTATTATTAAATATATATATTTAATTATCAGAAATCCGAGTTTATATAAAATTCTTCCAATATTTGTTGAATAATAACAAATATGAATTACCCTCGCTATTATTTTACAATTTATTGTATTATACAATTAATTTAACTTTAAAAATTTGTTTACCATAAACCAATTTTAATTATTTTTTGACATTTTTTATGAGTCAGAAATGATAAGAAATGAAAATTAGTAAACATTCGACTTAGCAGAGTTGTGCAGTAGATAAATAACATTAATTCTGTTAAATTATTTTCAATTTTATGTTCAAAAGTATTCTAATTGACCAGACACCAATATAAAGAGCCCACCCGTACCAGACATTAAAATGCTTGGGCAACTAGCTCAAGCGGAATGCCAATGTGATTGATTGACCATGCATGTGTGTGTGTGTGTGTCTGCAATATGCACGTGTGTGGCAGCTGTTCAAGGAGCGCAAAGAAATATGCAACATTTTTTGCTAGTGGCCATCCTCCATTTCGCTGGGAATGTGTTCGTTGTGTTTTCTTTCATGCTAAAAGACGAACGCTATGTAAAAACATTTAAGGTTTCAATTAAGCGAAATCCCAAAAAATAAAAAAATAGGAAAAATAAAAAAGAAACCCCAAAGGCCGCCACACAATGAGCCTGGAGCACAAAAAAGGAGAATGGCAACTAAAGAGAAGCCAAGAGGCAGGGGTAGTCAACCCAAAGTAGTCGCTAGAAATATTTTGAGTAATCAATTTGGGTCTGCGTAAATGTGTATATATATAAATATACATATACAACTAAACACTGGGCGTTGGCCAAGCTCGGACCTTCAGCTTTTATGCGGCCGCCTCATTTTTAAGCTAGAAGAAAAAAATTTATTGAGCTTACGTGCAGCATGACAAACGATGGCTGCAGACTTTTTGCGGGCAGTATGTGTGAGTGAGTGTGTGGGTGAGTGTGTGTGGACGAGTGGGGCAACAGGCAAATCCTTCCATCAAATGTCAAAGTTTAGAGTGTAACGTCCACTTGAGTTATATTGAGATTTATTGTGCTCCTCGAAAGTAAACGAAAATCAAAGGTCTGGGAAAGGTTCTCGTCGTCCTGCGTTAGAGCACACGTATCATTAATTATGATCAGTGGACATTGTCGTAGTTTATTTGTTTTCGAAGCCGCCTTCTGCAAATTATGCGACAAGTTTTCGTAGGCGTCAGCTGGCCTTTCAATTTCACTTGCAGTTTTTCATGAAGTGCATCCAAGTTTCGTCCTGTCCCGAACGCTGCCTGGCCGCCAGCCAATTCCAACCTACTTCGTACTTAAGGAATCAACAACTTACACTTTCTTGCGAGCCTCGACTTGGACACCCACTGCATCTGCACAGCCCCACCCACAATCACTGCAACTGAGGCTGAAGCTCCAAGTTGTTTTGACACTTTTGGCCCAAACAAAAAGTTGCAAAACTAGGCTCAAGGGTGCAACTCGAAAATGTTAATTTATTTAGAGAGAATGGAACACCCTACCGGTTATAAGAAAAACAATGAAAATCTTACATTTTATGTAGGTTTAATAATATTAAACATTAATTTATAAAATTGTAATTTATTTGTAATCAAAAGCAAATTTAATGTTTTGGCTGCTTTTGTTACCAACACCTATCGAAAGTTATCCGATATATGTTCATAGTAATGCAGGTGCTTAAACATAAAAACAGATAAATTCAAAATGGAAAAATTAAATAATAATAGGAATATTTTTAACATCTTTATATATTTCTATCCGTCTAATAAAATAGATATTGGCGAAATCAGAGAGAAACTGATTGCGAGAACAGGGACTTGGCATGTTGAAATGGCTTTCTGATAAAGGGCCTCCACAAGTTTCGCTGCTTTATTCTCAAGCTGACTTTTATTTTTTTCATTTTCCATCTTAGGCTTTTTATCTTATCGATGTTTTCCGTTGTCCTCTGGCTTCGCCTTCTTGTTTGTCGCTGCCATAGCCGCTATTTTGCTATCCACTTTTGCTTAACCCAGTTCCAGTTTCAGTTCAGTTTCAGTTTCGGTTCCAGTTCTCTGCGTTTTATTATCTGGATACTCTCGCAAAACGAAACGAAAAGAAACTTTGCAAATGTAAATTAAATGCCGATGCCGCCAACTTTTTGTTGGCAGCTTATTTTCTTTTTGTCGCTGGCCCCGGTGGCTAACCTACAAAAATGTACTTGTATAAAATAATATACAACGTTTTTTATTGTTGCCGTGGAGCCAGCAAATAAATGTGGTTTAAGCATGACAAGCCGCTGTGGGCCGACGGCTCGTTATCACCAAATATTTTTGCACACGAAATGAGCGAATAAATAAACGGCGGCCCAAAACGTGAAAAGCGTTAGCTCCGCCGAGTGGCCGAGCGCACAGATGTTGACGTATGCGTCGGGTGGGGGCACCAAGGGGGTAGGGGGAGGGTGTGCAAATAACGTAGCCTACCTGGCGGCACGAGGCAAATAAGCGAGCGGCTTGGCATTTGGTCGTCCGGCTGACCGTTTATGGTCGTCACTTTTTTGGCCTCCTGTTTGACAAATAAAACGTGAAATGTCAGGGCGCAAAAAAGAGAGTAACCAATAAAAGCTTAATTAACTGTTTATGGCCATGGCATGTTAACAGTCCCCAAAAACGCCCCAACGAGCACACACACTCCACAGTCATTAATTTGCAGTTGGTGCGCTCGAGAACTGAAGCAATCCTCGGATTGACTGGGATACGTGATTAAGGACGCTCGGGGGAAATTAGCTGAGCTTGCGATACAATAAAAACTAAAAACCCATCTAAAACACACAAACTACTCGCACACATAGAATTTGAATAAAAGTTCCAGCAAATAGAAAAGCTCTTATCGAACATGCTCGACATACTATAACCGGACCTAATGTACCCCACGTGTATGGAACACAAAGTATAAACATTTGAACATAATGCAAATTAAATATTCAAATGTCCCTTCATTAGGCTGGACAAATAATGTGCCTTTTATATGGTATACAAATGTTAATATGCATGTATGTATGTGCACGCTTATTCCAAACCATAATCAGAAATATATTTTAGAGCTTGAAAATAATATACTTGAGCATTCTTTTTTTATACACAAGAATATTTTTATCTAACAAAGGAATCTTTAGCTCGCTATATAGATGTGTTCTGTAATCCCAAATATATTAAGTTCTAAGACTTTATTCAATTATGTAAATAAATAAAATTCATTTCAATTCAATTCATACAACAATTTTTAATTTTAATACAACATTTAACAACTAAACCTAAAAAACTTCAAAAGCATTTTTTGAAGATAAGTATGTGAGATGCAAAAAAGTAAAAAATAGATAACTCCATAATATGTATACCAAGCTTATACTTTATGGAAACAAAAAAAAAGTATATATTTGTAAATACCACATGATAATCATGATAAAAATAAAAAGCATAATTTAACATTTAAATTATGATATATATAAATTATGATACATATAAAAATATGTGCACTCTTTATGAATAAAAATACCACTTTGAATGCGAATTTGGATACTTTAAATGGCTTGTCTGGGGCTTTATCCGATTTGTACTTGAGAACAAACAAAACAGGCCAAAATGGCTTTGAGATATTGAACATGCTTACGTCAAATAATTTTTCCTTTGCAATACTGTCATAACTTTATACAGAACAGAACAAAACTTGTAGTCATTTTGGTAGAAATATTTTAATCCTTTTGATAATATAACTATAGTCATTAAATTTTCTGTTAAGAAATACTGAGATATAGACGATGTCGACTGAAATCGACGACGAAGCCGCAAGTAAGCCCCCTCCGAGCATCGTGCTAAACATCATGCCGCCAACTGAAACATATGGAATCGGTGATAGCTTCAGGGAGAAGCCGCTTAGTCCGTGCAATTCGCTAGAGAATTTATCGGATATATCCACCGTCTCATCGTTCGCCTCGTGCGAATCGTTCAAAACCATATGTCAGGCATGGAAGAATCGCGTGAAGAGTGCGTCGACCATGAGCTTGGACAGGGGCGTGGCAGAGATTGAAGCTAAGTTGGAGGACCTTACTTCGAAGCTGGACATGAACAAGAGCGTCAGCGCCGACGAATCCCAGGAGCTGGCCAAGCGTCTGTCGCTCTGCGTCGTACTGGAGACCCGGAACCTGAATCTCACCGACAGCAGCGACGAGGACTCCGCTAACGTGGCCAACAAGCATTCGCAGCGTTTCTTTGAGCCCGAGGAGATTCGGGAGGCGTTCGAAGCCTTCAAGCTGTGCGATGGCAATGGCGATAACTTCATTGAGCTGGCCGAGCTGAAGCTGGCACTGGAGAAGCTGTCGGTGCCACAGACGCATCTGGCCGCCAAGAAGCTCATGGCGGAGATTGTCGGCCGGCGGGCAAAGCGATTGAACTTCTGCCAGTTTCTGCTCACCTACGCGGCCATCCTGCAGAACAATAATGCCAAAAAGGGCGGCGTGTCAATGGACGCGGAAATGAAGCTAGACGCTACGGACGCGTCCGTAAATGTCTCCAAGGTGGGCGTGAAAGGTGCGAAACGTTTCTTCGAGGCGAAGATCGCACAGCAGGTGCCAGAGCAAAATGCGCCCTTGGGCGAGGCAGAGAAGAGCTGCACGAGCTGCATGAGTTGCACGACTCCAGATGGATAAGTATCCGTAAGATACAAGCGACGCCAGTGCCAGTTCATTTTAAATTGAGCTTCCGACAACTGCGACCTCTGCTCCCTCCGTTTCGTTACAAATTTTAAGTGCTATTTTTACCGGACTAAACTTGCGTCGAGCCAACACACTCATAAATCACGTTTCAATAAAACAAAACGAAAAACTTAAGTGTCCAATCAAATGTAATTGCTGCGTCGCCATCGCCCTTTTCGGGCCGCGAACAGAACGCAAATGCTTTGCGTCCACGGGAGCTGCTCACCTCTCGACCTGCCCCTTTCGGCACTCGTTCTGGAAGTGAAAAGGGTATTTTGGGTTTGTGCCATGTCCGTGTGTCTGTCCCGCTAGTAAAGCCAGAGACTTTGAAAACTTTACCCCACTGGGGGCCAATTCGATAGAATCATATATATATTATATATAAATATTAATCATATATATATATATATATTTCCCTTACTTTCAAATCTATATCTACATCTAAAAACCGAGCCACAAATTTCACAAAAAAAAAATTGCTATTTTCGCAAATTAATAATAATAATATAGATAGTTTTCGACTGATTTGAGCTGTTATTCTGTGAAAGAGTATGGCGCAGTCGGTTACACCCGACTGCTCAGCTCTTTCGTGTTTCTCTAGCCCGTGTAGCGCCTCCAGGCAATTGGCCCCTAAAGCGAAATGGGCGCCACACACGCCAAGTGCCAACTGCCAACTGCCAACAGGCAACGGCCAACGGCCAACTGCCAATCGGCGGCCCGCGACGGCCAACTGCCAAGGTGTAGGCCGGAAGTTGCCTAGCCCGAAGCCAAAAATATTTTCGTGCAAATAATTTGCCAGCTTAACGACGTTAAGTATTTAGATATGTATTTTAATACACTATTTTCCCTTTGCATGCAGGATATTGTGGGTACTTTACTACTCGCTCTAAGTCCCAGGAGTGGGCTATAAACTACAGCGCTCACTGTACACATGCTTATAAAAGCCAAGAAATATCCCTATAAAGCAAAAATAAAATCACGCTTCTGCATAATACATAACACAAAATGCACGACTGCAATAGGAATAAGCACGTTTGCTTTTACTTAAAGGAGAATGTTTTACCTAGGCAAGTATCTTAATAGTTTATAAGTACATAGACCAGTCAAGAATATGTATTTTAAAGGGCAGAAGACAACAATTTAAAATCCTGCATATTAGAAAAAGTATAATATGCAATAAAAGCGAGGATTCGGCCACAGTTCAGCAAACAAAAAAAACAAAACGAATTTAAAACAGTTTTCTAACTATCCCAAATATATATTCCAGCGAAAGCTCTTGTTATCTTTCAAGTGAAATGAGGTTATGTTTGCCAGTCTTGGAACTATGTGTCAGAAGGTAATTGCAACATTTTTGTTTATATAAATGCCAAGAACTCTCAGCAATAAAAATATCAATTGAAGTGAAAAAAATTCCCAATGTAATATGCTCATTAAAAAATCAATTTTTATGAGTGTGCAGGGTATTAGGGAACTGCATATTAGTGCGACTTTTCGAAATGTCCGAGTGGTTTAATAGCCTGCCCTACAATTATGTTGCCATTAAGCACCGAGGGCTGTGCTAATATTTATAACAGATTTTCGCTGCTCCAACTCTTCCGATAAATCCGCAGCGGGCAATGTGGCACGCCATATACAAATTATAACGAAACTGGTGGCAGCTGTACAAGGCTGCGTATACGCAATGCGGCCGACTTATGTAATAAAAATCCAACTAAAGTCATGCGAAAATAATGAGCATAAGCATGGGCACACAAAACGGAGACGACCAAGGGGAAGGGGAGGGGAGGGGGAGGGGGAAAGTGAGGCGTAGACGGGGCGTGGAAATAGTTTTCAAATTAAAATAAATGCGGCAGCTGAAGCTGAACTTTTATGTATCCAGGCGGGGAGGCTTGTGCTGGGCAGCCTGCCCCCGGCCGCTCTCAGCTAACCGAAATGCCATGAAAGTAAATTCACTAGAAAATTAATTATGAACGACGACGACGACGGCGACGGCGACGCAGCTGAAACCAATGCAGCGGGCCGAGAGGGGGTGTGCGTGGCTGGGACATACCTTTTAATAGCATTGCCATCAATTTCGCTCAATTGCGCACACAATCGCATCTAATCACGTCGGAACGACCCCAACTAGCGAGCGGCGACAACAACAACAACAACAACAGCGGAGCCAACTCACGAAGCTCGCTGCGATGCTCCGGCTAAATGTTTATGGTTATGGTTATATGGTTGCCTTCGCTGGCGCTGCGTTTGTTGTGTGTGTGTGTGTGTTAAAAAGGGTCACGTGTCAAATGTCATTGACATGGTTTGTCTTCCCTTTAAGTATTTGCAAACACACAGACTCACACACACACACAAACAGAGCAGCTTATGCCAACAAACCAGCGGCGAGCGCCGAAAAGTATGCCACGATTTCGCCTCATTTGCGCCGTGTTCTGCCCGCTGCGCGCTGTGTTGCCTGAGATTCATCTCCGTCGGATTTTGCTTGTTGCTTCCTGCTAATTGCTGAGTAAAAGTAAGATCAGAGTAAAAAACGAGATACAAAACTAGCCAAAAAATGTTTTATAACTCACATTTTCCATCTGAAACTTAAATAAATAGTTAGCGTTAAATTTCAAATATTTGTATGCAGCTGGCAACCTACGTGAAACATTTTTAATAACCGTTTAAGCCACAAACTGGGTAACGGTTGATATATATATATATATATATGTTATATGAATTATTGCAGAGTTGTTTTTTACCTTCTAGTAAGCCCAATAAAACAGTTAACGTTAACATGGCTCATAGCCAGATTGCAAAAAAAAGTAACATAACTAAGTTACCATTTTTACAAAAAATAATAATGTTTAAATCCGAAGCAAAGTCTGCAGTTTAACTGAATCATATTGTAGCGTCAACTTTTTGTATTTAACAGCATCAACTGCTAAGACCAAAGAAATGACATTTATTTCAATGAAATAAAATGCAGACAATAGTTACAAAAATGTTCGCCCATAAAATATGGATTTTATATATGTAGAAGGCAAGCTGCGAACTGTAAACTAAAATCGAAATTCATTTACAAATGAAATATTTGCAAAGAAAATGAAAAAAAAAAATGAAAAGGCAGACATGTCAAACTGTCAATGTGCCTTAATTTCTATGTCCATTTAGGCGCCTTCACAGGCCGGCCTGACTGACCGGCCCGGCCCGGCCGGGTCCTCTCCCGTCCGGCCCGAGGCAACGGCAACTGTCATCGGAGTAAGGTGAAGGTACACAGGCACGTAGCCTTGAAAGTGACCAACAATAAGTTGGTAAATATGCGCACAGTTCTCCGAGGCTTAACCCTTTTCACTTAATTCGAAGCCTTGGAGACATTTCGAAGATTAGACAAACCATTTTCATATCATATTCCCAAAGTGCCAGAAACGTGCACGAGTTATGAATGCCGTGGCCCACTCCCAATAGTGTCTCATCAGAATGCGAACGAGAACTTTAATCGTAGGTCAAGAAATGGCCATTCTGTAAAGCAGTTTGAAGGAGGCACTGAAATCAAATTAGGGATTGCTTTTAGCCGTATGTCAGGTGGTGCCACGTGCCAAGGCCAAGACTTGCCACTGGCACGGGTCTAATTAAAAGCTGATCAAGTCTAACTGGGAATTCGAACAGATGCCTGTCCAATAATAATTAAATTTGACTTTCAAACATGCCACAGCCAGGAACAGTTTACAGATATATAATATAAATATATATGTATCAAGTAATCAACCATCTGAAATTTGTTTAATATAATAGCTGTCTTAGGATATGCAGATGCATTTGAATTTGCTAGGGTAACCAATGAAAATAATGTGGCACATTTTCTCATTCGAAGAGGGTCCATAATTTTGGTTAGAACAATTATTCATTTCAAACACAATAATATTAGAGTATATATCCAATAACTTACTTGTAAAAGATAATTATGTTTTAATTTGAATTTCAATCAAGTATTAAAAATATAGATATATTTGTAAAATGTAAACCTCATCCTAAATACAATATTACAATTATTACGAAATTGTTGCCATACCCTTCTCAATTGTAGTGCAATTCATAATTTATAAATCAAAAATAAACAAAAGCGGATTTTGCTGTTCATTTCTTTTTCACCCCGCATCCAAAACATAAATACATAAAGGTTATTATAAGTCTTGCAAAAATATGTAACATGCAAATACAATACAATTGATAAATAAATAAAATAGAATAAAAAGAGTCGTGATATAATATAAATTTGTGCTTTCCCTAGTTGGGTACAGGTCAGAGATTGTTCCATGTTTACTTTAGTCTTGGTGGCAGGACCAAAAGATGAAACAGCCATGTTGCAGTTGCAAGGATGCAAAATAAAACGTGCGAATACGAGGAACGGGAAAGCTTTGAGGGAGCACTGAAAGCGTTAGTTGCGATAGCGGTAAACAAAGTTTTTGGCAAATACTAGAAAACAAATAAGCCGAGCATTGCGAAGCAAGGCGCGATATTCAAATAGAGCTGTGGCGTTTTTTAGAGCTGTGCAAATATTAATATTAAATAATTGCAAGTTTCGAAACAAGATCACAATGTGGTGGCCCGATTTTGCTATAGCAGCACACAAGGCGAGGCAGGCGCGCCACATGCCCCAGAGGCGGCACTAAAAATCAATCGCTTTGCAACACGCCCCCAAAAGTCTTGGTGGCAACTTTCGCCGAGCACTTGGCTCCGGCGTTTTTACATTTGCCTCGCCGATGTTTTTCGCTAGTTTATTGCCAGCGTATTTTTGTTAGCAGCCAGGCAAATACGTACAACAAGGGCGAAACAGCTTTTAGATTCAATTTCCGCATTCGCAGCTCGCTTGTTGCCATTTTGCGTGGCTCGGGAGCGAGAATGTGGCTTCCAGATTGGGCTCATGTCGGCTGGGTGCCTGGTGGATGGTGGATGGTGGGTGGTGCGGTTTAGTGCGCCTTGCCGCGTGTTTTTGCCACTTTGAGGCTGCGAATATTGGCAACATTGGCAGTTTCTGGCATAGGCGTAACTTTTCAACTTGTTCGCGAAAGTTTTCTTTGCCTGTTTTTGCACTAAGTAATTCGCGCGCATTCAAAGATTTATACACTCGGCAAGAAAGAAAAAATTGCATTTGCAGTTGCAGTTACTCGTAGTTGAAATACGTCAGGGGATTAAGTGGAAGAAAGTTTCTTCAGTCGAGTTTTTGCAATCGGCTTTCGATGAAATATGTGTAGAATAGTTGGAGGGGAAATGCTGTAACAACTGAGAACCTCAGAATTGATTGTGACTTATAGGATACCCACATTGAGTAATAGGAATACAAACTTATAATTCAATGGGATGCCCCAAAGGAAGCACAGCGATGTCATCTACCCGGTACGAAGCTAATATTATTGCGCCATACTTTAAAAACACAAAAGCTCTCTATTGGAATGTAAGAAAATATTCCAAATAATTATTAATCACATAAAAATACTTATACAGTTAGCACTTATCATTTATAAATGAGTTGAATGTGCTTTCAAAGCTCGATTCAAAGATTTCTCAATGGGATATGTTAAATTTGAATAAAATGTTCCAATTAATTATTAAACTCATTTTAATAATTTTAAAGAGCGAGATCAGCACTAAAAATATGTACACAGTTGCCACTTATCATATATAAATTCAACTCGCCTAAAGCTTTAATGTGCTTTCAAAGCTCTATTCAAATATTTTGCAGTACTGCCCATTGCGGGAATACCCCCATTGGTTCTCTCTCCCTCCTCTCTGTGTGTAAACTAGAAAGCAATTAGCACTTTGTAATCTGCAAACACAAACAGTTTACACTCGATGTGGAGAGCTATTAGCCGGGCACGTTAACTAAATCTTCCGGCTGCATATCAATATCGCAGCTCGGTCCGTTTATTCAGCGCAGCGTTAAGCAAAAGAGAAGCAGCTCGGACAGCCAGAAAGACAGTCGTGTCCCAAATTCAGCCCGAAAACAAATTGACTTGTGCAATAAGTCAAATGTTTGGCTGTGGCATTGCTCCCAAGCAGGAGCAGCAAGGACACAGGCACAAACGCAGACAACTCAAATGAAATTAAGTGTAAAATTATCAAAGTTCACAGCGCGATGCAAGGAAGTAAAAAAAAAGGGGGAAATCAAAATATGAAAGGGCAAGTAAATCTGTGCGTTTCTAAATCTATGCAACATTCATTTTTCTTTTGTTGCCAACGCCGCCGCCCTGCCTGGATTTGATGAAGAAAAATTGAAAAATGAAAGTCAACGTCAAGGCGTGTGGAAGAGGGGGAGGAGGTTGCCGGGGAAGAAAGCATCTTTGGTTGACGCGCTTAACCCTTCTGGGCGCTGGCAGGCGGCAGCCACGTTGGCACCCGCTTTGATGATACTGAAAGGCAACTTTCATAATGATAATAATTTTGTGCATGATTTATGAATGAACAAGTTTTATAGCTCCCAGCCGAAGTCCGTGCCGTGCCCGTTGCCCGTTACCCGTGCCCGTTACCCGTGCCCGTTGCCGTACCCGTAGCTGTTTCTACAAACCTTGTGCAAATGTTAATTTTTGCACACCAAAGAAAAGCGAATACAGAGTAAAATTGCACGACCACGAGCTATGCAGGGCTGGCCACGCCCCACTCCATTAGCATCCGCTTGCCTGAGGCCGACACACACACACACACACACCGAGAGAGGCTCCCAAGTTTTTCACTTTAATATTTATTTCAACTGTCGGACCATTTTCGAGTGTAGTAAATTTGCATCTTTCAGCGTTCAAATACACAGATGGGCTGGCCGGGTCAGCGGATAGCTGGGAGACCTGAGAAACCTGGGACCCCTTTTCAAAATCATTTCGCTGTGAAATTGTGTCCGCAATGGCGCTGGCTTCAGCGTCGGCGTTGCCCGACCAAGGAGCACGTGAGCTCATTCTGGATGCGCATCCAGCTAGTAAAACTTTGCCAGACGAAAGCCCAGCAAAACTTGGTCAGACTGTTGGGCCAACGCCTAGTGCTGTTGCAGCTTTAGTTGCGCGCAGTGCCATTAAAACGAATACCCCAAAAGTATGCTATGTTGTACAACAGGCCGTTAGTTGCGGCCAGCTTTGGCGCTGGCCTTTGGTCGCGCTTTATAGACACCGAGCAGCAGCCAGCGGGCCGCTGATAATATGAAATTAATGCCAGGTTACTTTATGTTGCCCAGCGACTTGTGCGGATTTACGAGGCGTGCAATCGAAGTCCAGTTGCATGGTTGCAATTAGGCGCAACAAGAACAGGGACTTACGCAAGGCAAAGCGCCGAAGAAAGGTTCCAATTCGCGGTATACAAATGTGTGTCTGTGTGAGGAAGAGTCACAGCGGGAATCTTTGCTTTTATGCGAGTTGCTTCCCTGCGTCTAACAAGCTTAGCTGACGGATACTGTTCGCTTTCATCCAAGATACAGAGATTTATGCTGATTCCGAAAAACGTTTTCTCATAAGTACAGCCAAGTTGATGTGTGAAGTATAATAAGTATTAGGAGTAATTGATAAAATTAATAGTTTGTTCAGTTATTCCAAACGTTTATTTATATGTCCAGATACTACTTATGTTTATGCTTTTAAAATAAAATAAATCTGTTATTTATTATTAATTATTAGTATTATTTAATATTTATATATAAATATTCTGGTATATTCCAATTTTAATATTTTCTTAATTACTACAATTTTCAATATTATTAGCAGGCAAATACTTAATATTATCTTTGAAATAAACGAATTAAATGGAATAATTATCATTCAATAAGTATCTGCTCTGCTAAATACTAAATTGCCCATCTTGTACTATTCTTCCAGCTCAGCTGAATTAATTAAAATACTTTTTAAAATTTGATACTTTGTGAAATTATGAAGATAAAGATGTTAGAAACATGGCAGGCACATTATTCACCCATATTTTCGGCAGCGGATTATTTGTTTCACGAAAGGGGTTGGGCGTCAGTCACAGTCACATTCAAACACACACACACACACACACACGTACACAACGCACATGAAAAAGTACTTGTGGACGCATTGCCGTGCGAGCCGTGTGCATAGGCAAATTTACAAATAAATTTCCCAAATGTGACAAGGACATTTGCATTGAAATTCTAATACCAAAACACGCAAACACATGCCTGCATAGAGCGGTATTTGTATGCGTGTGTGTGTGTGGGAGGCAACAACATTTTGTTGGCGCTGTTATACAAAAGCAAAGCCAGCGTTGAGGCCACATGTGGCAGGCTCCCGCTTTGAGAGTGGGGAGCGGTAAGTTCTCAGCAAATGTTTGTTGCAGTTTATTTGCGCATGTAATTGAGGTCGTAAGCAACAAGCCAGAGACACACACACACACACACAAACACTCACACATACGCAGACAGAGAGACAGACAGTTGGCACAACACGGCGCTCTTGCAATTGATATGGGGACTGCGGTCGGTTCCCCCTGTGTGGTAACTGTAATGGAAAGGTCCCTAAGTGCGTACAGTTGTAATCCTGGACGGGGACTCGACCGTTACAAGGAACTAGGCACATTTCAATTTAGTGCGCAATATCGGATATGGTTCTCTGAACTTTCAATAATAAATAACCAAGGCAAACATGTACACATTAATTTCACTTTAACATTCATTAAATGCTTCAAAATTTAACCAATTGCCCAAAATTAATTTGGCAAAGCACGTGTAGAAATTGGCTTTTTCTCGTAGTTCAAACAATCAATTGGTAACCATTATCTAAACCACTCTAAACTCTATCATTGTTGCTTTCTTCTTGGCTTCTTTGTTTTCGGTACTAACTTATTTCTTTTAAATTTTCTAAAGTAATATTCATAAATATATATATCAATTTAATAAACTATAATTTTTATATTACTTAAAGACTGGAAATAAATAGCCACTAGATCTATCTCAGCTTGATAGCTTCTTATATTCCAAAAAGACATCACAATGGGTCATCAGCCTAGGCTAACTCGATCTTCATCAATATAGCATCAAAGTGAGTTATCATAAATACCAACACTCAGACAAGTAGACAAAATTTTGACAGAGTTAGTCTACTTGTTTAATGGAGAGATAGAAAAGTCAGTCATGATTATCCCGATTGTGCACTTCATAGAATTTCAGTTAGCCCCTATTAATGTGTAACATTCCGTTCACTTTTTAACGTGAATAATATACAAATATTTATCATACAAAAAAAATGCACACCTCAGTCAAACTCATGCATATTTCAATCTAGCAAAATAAGCTAATTACTAGGCAGCGAAAAATTGCTTTAGGCATGCTGATTTATGCGCGAAATAATTGCAAATACAGTTATTTATTTTAAGTATAATATATGAACATAATAAACAAATACAGTTGACGGGTTTTAAAGTTGGCCACATCACGAGCTTGTGTACACACATTGAAAATTGAAAAACTGCCCAAAAAAAAAATATGAATATTTTTTAGTTGACATAAAAAGTGTATTCAAACTAAAATGATGGTACTGTTATTAATCAACTCAACTAGGCTATACTGAACATAATATATGTATGTATTTAATATCAAAAAGGTTTTTTAGCTTGCCATTTTAATTGAAAAATTAATGAAAAATTATTCGGTTTGTTACATGTTTTTTTGTCAATCATTTAATTAGAGAACGGAAATGAGCAATTTAATTAATTTTTTGGCCATATGGCAAACATTATTTATTTATTTGACAGAAAGATAGTATTAATAATTAAAATAGCAACACCCAACTTCCTCGAGCGACTAAACTAAACGCTTCTCTCATAGTCAAGTCCCGAGTAACAAACAGGCGGCAATTTTGTCTAGTATTTAATGGCTCAGCTGGGACCGGGCGATATTCGGATTAGTATCACACCTGGCAATTGTTGCTAATCACATGCAACACGCGAGCGTATTACAACGGTTTTTGTTGCCTACCCGCAGGCGCTTCAGCCGAGCCGGACAAACATTGCGACAATGGCAACATCAAATATGTATGCACAAATATCAATCGAAGGAGCGCGCGGTGTAAACAACTAATTTATTATAATGAAAAGCAAACGTTCTATTTGTACGCGTCGAGGGAAAATCGCCGCAAATAAACCAATACAAACATCGAGCAACAGGCGACGCACGGCGATAAGAAAAATTCTCATCACATATACATTAATAAAGTGCCGCAACCAAAAATTAATTGAATTTAAATATTTAAAGCACTTGTAATGAAATGCTTTTGTCTTGCAGTCTACACCGATTTTCTTTAAATTTATTTCAACCCCTTTTCTCCGAGTGTATGCAAATAAGTTGGAGCCATTAAATTGTCGCGTGCTCTGGTTAAAGGTGAATGCGATGGTGCCAAATAGATATTAAAAACGAAACATCACAAGTGCAGAAATTTTAAATAAAATTAAAGATCATATCTGGCTTTTATATAAAAGGAAATTTTACTGTTTTTAGTAATATTTTCTTTTCTGCATTGTTTCTTCTCTTCTTTAGTTTAGAGCAGATTTTGTCAAGCTGAATTGCTTTCCTTTTTCAAATGCTGCAATCAAAGCAACACAAATAAATAAGTAAATAAGCAACATCCCATCGAGAATTTCGCAGAGCACATTTTGTTAACAATTTTTGTATGTCACAAATTCCAACATAAAGTAGCGATATTTTACAGGACACCATGTTAAATTAAAATGTAACGTTTTTTATTTTTCAATTTTTTTTATTTATTTTTACTTCTTGTGCAAGTTAATATTACAGTATATAGCTATGCAGTTGCATGTTTTGAATGTTAACTTTAATTGAGTAGAGAATAGAAAAAAGGTTGTGTACAAAAACATAAAGTAATTAATTAGTTTCAAATATTTATATTACATGTAATTGTAATGTAATGTTTTTTGCTAGTAAAAAATATGTTTTCTACCAAATCTTGGGATTATGCAAAATTAAAGCAAATTTAATTTTTTATCTAGTATACCATTACGTTTATAACTGTAATAGGAATTTTTGGGCTATATGAGGGGAACCTTGAATACGTGCAATGTGTGTAGCTGACACCTTGCACATGAAGCGCATGAATTTGAAGATATTTATAGCACACTTTTTGGCGCACGCTTCCTATTGTGGTCGGGACTGAGGCATGCAGCTTGACAGACACTGGCAATAGACTACTCTAAGTGTAGTTTAATTAAAGCTGGCTGGCATTGTTATGCCATGCACGGCACAAGCGTCGACCTCACCGTCGATGTCAACGCTGGCGTTGATTTATGTAACGCGCGCGTTTTGCGCGCTGGCAAAGACGCGCAGAAGCCGCGTGATAATCAAATGTCATTCCTGGCATGCCAGTACGGGCCAGTCAAGCAGCCGAGCTGGGCGGAGTGAGGACGGGCGCCCATTGGTGCCACATAATACACACGACAAGTGCTTAATTTATTTTACATTAAAGCCTCATTTATCTTGCCTTATCGCTTGTGCAACAACGTTGAAGATTTACTTGGCCCACCACACGAGGCAGTAAAACCAAAACAAAAAAATAAGCCAAAACAAAAAATAACACAGGCCACAAAACGCTTTCAAGCATTGTGTGTTGCTCCGTGCGACACGCCCCTAATTTATGTGCCTTCACTTGCAAGCGATTGTTACGCCCTTTTTTGTGGTTGCCCTTAAACGAGTGCTGTTGTTCGTTGTTGCTGCCTTTGCCGTTGCCGTGTCAATGTCCTGCGCCTGCATCATCGTATGTGGCCTTTATTAATTGCAACGCCTCAACCGAAATTGTTTGCCATTTTTGTTTTGTGTTTTGTGCCTTTGCGAGGCGTTTTTTTTTTTTTGTGTGTGTTTCACTTACTTCTGTTGTCCATACAAGCAAATTTTTTGCTGACCGCTGACCACTGCGAAAAAACGGCGCCTGCGGTTAGGCTTTAAATTGCTGCCAATTTTTCCCCTTTTTTTACTCTTTTGCTTTTTGCTTTTTGTTGTTATCGCTCTTCGTCACACATTATTGAATTAGAGTCTATTGAAATAAAAGCAAACAATAATTGATGGCAATATATTTTTTAACTTTACTTACAAAAAACACTTTTATATATCTGTTCCCATATTGATTTTAAATAAAATGTTGGTACACTATATAGATTCACACTTTATATTTTATTTGGAAACTGTCTTATTTGTAGACAATAACTAAATTTTAAGATTTAAATTTGAATATAATTTATATATAATATAATAACATCCTGCCCTGCCCAATTAAAAGTATAAAAAAATTGCACTGAATATGAATATGAATATTAATATGACCATAGATAGAATCAATTGCCAGAGTTTAAATATAAATAAAATCAAAAATAAATTAACACACGTATACAAAAGACACAGTCTTAAATTAAATGAGCTTAAATATGTTTTCTGTCAATATATGTTAAAAGCAATGGATGACTTAAAGGTCATACATATAAACTCTCTCAAGGATCAAAGAAGGTAAAGCAACAAAAATAAATAAAATAAGCTTCTATCTAAATTTTATAGTTCTGTTTAATTGGAGAGCTTATTAAAAGTTAAACGCCAAGGTCGGAAAATAACAGACAACCCGATAAAAAGATGTTTCTTGTTTTTTATGGGCTTCATACATTGTTAAGCTTCTAAACTTTTATAAATCCACCTTTAATTAATATATGTTTTAACTAACGACAAAAGATTATGTTTGTTGTCATAAATAGATTTAAAATTACTAATACATTTTTCTGTCATGTCTTTCGGCATTCAAATTTTATCCGCAATAATTGTTGATTTTTGAAAATATACAGAGCATAAGCAAATATTTGGCCCTGTCCCTGAAAGCGGTTGCCCGCAAAGCGTTCAAGCTTATCCATTAATTTTTTAACGATGCTGTTGGCCATAAAAATATTGAAAACCAGCAGCAACATAAACTTAATCATAAATCAAAAAATAATAATAATTTTTAATACTGCGCCTGCTCTTGATTACCCAGGTGAAGTTCATTCTGGCAGCAAATAAAAAATGAATTATTCACAACAAGGAGACCCGAGCAAGCAACAACTGCCACATGTGCCATGTTCCATGTACGCCGAACGGAGGCGCCACCAGTCGAGTTGTCCTTGCCCAGGAGAGCCAGCCAAGCGACTGCCTAGAAGGAGCATTGAACAGGAAGTTTCAGGACAAGTTTGGCAAGCCATATGGCCAACATTTGAATTTCACTTACAGCGCTTGCCTCTGATTTACGACTCGGCATAAAAAGGCGAAAGGGAACCCTTGTTTAAATTATAAAAAAAAAACAAATGCTGGGTGAAATATTATAAAATATATATAACAAGTGCAAGTTAATTGCTTTGCTGCCTGCTGCCGCCTTGGGCAATTAATTTCGCCTGCTTTTTGTCGTTTTAGAAGCGAGTATAGGTAAGGCTCTTACTTTTTGTAACTACTTGCAAATATAAAGCACGAAAAACTCACAAAGTTCTCGAGCCAAACACATGATGCGTTTCTGTTTTAGTGGGTCAATGTAATAATTTGCACAACAGCGGAACAAATGGTAACTACACAAACGTGCCAACGGTAAAGCGAAAGTGCAAAAAACAACTGAGTGCAATAACAACACACAACACACACACACAACTTACACACAACTCACACGCAGAGCCAACTCGCAACTGGCAATCGACAGGCAACTTTTTTAGTGCTTCTCTCCTTTGCTAAACGGAAATCGATTGAAGCGAGCCAACTGGACTTGCACTTCAGTACGGTAATGTCAGCAGATATACATATATAGATAGACATATACACAAACAGTTGTGTGTGTTCCCGGAATTGTTCTCTTTATTTTTATTCAGGAAACTTTTGTACAAACATATACACAGATTGAATATGATAAAAGTAAGTTGTATAATAGAAAACTTCACACGAGCCAAGCAGAAAGAAGAAAAGTACAACAGACAAAAGACTAAAGACACTGAACTTTGAACATGGAGTCAAGTACTTTTAGGCAAATGCTATTGAAACTGAGCAGCGATCAATTTCTTGAATAAAAAGTTTATTCTGTGAGCATATACAAGGTTTTTTCAAAGTAAATATACATTTTTATATTTATTTATTGACTTGATTTGAAAGGTCTCGCTGCCTTACGAACAATTGGTTGCATGAGCTTATTTTCGCCAGGCTATTTAAACTTTAAATAAAAACTTGGCAAAGTTAATACTAATATTAGAATATTTTGTCAATGCAAAATGAATACAGTAGTATAAATAAATAAATAATAATAAATAATTTATAAAAATAATATCTAAATAGTTATAAAAGAAATAAATGAGTTCTAAGTAGAAAGTTATCTAATTAAATTAATTCAAACCAATATCTAAAAAGAAAACAAATAACATTAAGTTGATTAAAAGTGTTTCGTAATTTATTTGTAATTATAGGAGACATAAAAATGTGAATTTAGGTTGTTTTGCGTTGTTGGAACGGGTTCCCATTTAAGAGCTGCATCCTGTGCACGACTGATGTTATTTTTATGCATTAGCATTTAGCCGGGCTACAAAGTGTGGACGTTAGTGGCTAGCCTTGGCCATTGTTGCTGTTGTTGTTAGTGCCTCGGCTGCATTAAGTGTAACACGCATAATAACATGCCAAGCAACAGTTTTTAGAGGCGGGGCATTAAAAATTAACTGCGAACGCAGTAAAAACTCTGATCCAAGCACCCGCATATACACACTTGCAGCAACAGGCAGCCAGCGTAAATGAAAACTAATTTCGAGTTTCTCAATCTGGGTTAAAAGGGGTTTTCTGCTGCAACAGCGGCAGCAGCAGCAGGCTGCTGTTGTCGCCTTTGACAGTTTTAATCAGGCAAACGCTTTGAGCAGCAGCCAAGGACCAAAGGAGCAGTCAGCCAGCGAGTGGCTTTGTCCTTTCAAACTCTTCGCTGGCGTTTTCACAAATGATTTGCAATTCATTTCGCAGGCACTTATGAAACGTTTAAATGCCAGCCTTTAATTGCGCCTCCCCGCCGTTAAATCTCCATTCGAGCATTGACTCCACTCTTAAAGAGTACTCTGCGACTGCTCTGACAGTGTATTTGTTTCCTATTAACTAAATCAAGCGCATTCAAGCGGCTGTCGCTGCGCCCCGCCCACTGCCCACCACCCAGCCCTTAACTTCATTCCGTATAAGCCCTACTCTTACGGCTTTTATTGCCAGACGCAGCCTCGAGTGTTGACTGCTTGAGTGGATAGTGGGTGTAGCTGACACAGGTAGATGCCTCCCGGTGGCAAGTCAATGATAATCTTCCTGGGCTCCCTTTTCCATAGATACTTTTGTAATCAGCAATCGAGAGCAGTTGTTAGCCAACCAGGGCTGCATCTACTCGCATTAGCATTTGCTAGTTGCATTTCAGTTGGGCATCTACGAAACTCAACTCAACTAATACCCAAAATGGGTCGCACTTTGCGCAGGGGTTGCGAGTGGAAAATGGTCAGCACTTTTCGAAAGTTCGACATCTGAATATGAATGATGCTACTCTTTTCGTTTCATAAACTGGCTCGATAAGGCTGCTACAACTAATGAGACCCTTTTACTAATTTAAAATATCTGTAAAACATTCGTAAATCTTAACAAGTTATTAACTTTTGAAGCGAAATCTTTTTAGAAAATCGTTGCCTTCGTATTTTTTAAAGAAATTTTTGTGACTGCGATTACCTATGGGTAATATGTATCAGAGACTGTAAACGCTCGATTATCCATTAGCCGTTATTTATTTTCCTATGACATTTCAAACTTCGAACCACATTTACCAACTCGGTGTTAAGTACTTACAAGGTGGATTACCTGCCCTGTAATTTACAACCTGGATGCAACTCAAATTAACATACGAAAATAAAATTTCTCTTATCTGCAAGTTTATCTAGACTGTAAGATTGTAAGCAAGATGTGAAAACGCTCCTAAGAGCATTAAATATGAGAAATAAATATTCTGCTCATGTAAATAGTTAAAAAATTGTAACTTTAAAAATCATATTAAGAATTTTGTGAGGGGATTTTGAAACACAAACTGTAAAGCAAACTTAGTTACAATAAAAAGATACAGTTTGCAGCCCTGCGATGCAGCTCACATTTGCGCCCAGATACTTTTGCAATCAGCGGCAATTGTAACGGCAGCAACAACAATTTCAACTGCAGCAACAGCAACATTTAAAGCACATAAAAAAGGCTAAGACTGAGCAGCGGCAACTGCAAGTGCCACGTTGCAGCGGGGCAAGCACAGATGCAGATGCAACTTGGCGCTGCCACAGTCGATAGCTCAACTCGACGGCGACTCCGAGCGGTGGCTGCCACTCAACGGCAACTGCTGACTGCATGCATGATGCATGTGCCCCGGCGACGACAGGCCCAGTTTCAGACTCCGGCATTTGTATGGACGTTGCGTTTGTTTGTTTGCCTGGGCATGTGCCAAAGCCTCGTCCTGAGCCTCGTTGTGGGCCGCCTCCCTCGTCTTGTGCCCCAGCCGGGCAGACAGCTTGCTGTTTGCATTGTTGCTGCCTGCGCCCACCCACCCGGCGGGTGGGCTGTAGTTGTGCTGTTTGTTTGCTTTTTAAAGTTGCAATCATTCTACACATTACACCATGGCAAACATGACCCATATTTTTGGCAGCCCACTGCCTGCTGCTGTCTTTCACTCGGCCGACTCTCGACTCTCGGTTTCCCTCTGCTCGGCCCCTTGTCCCGCCCCTGCTGGTAGGTGTTGGCATCTGTTGGCTTAAAAAATAATTTGGCTAGAGTATTTTTTTTCATTAATTGTGAAATAGGCACTCGCCGAGCTGACTGCCTCACTGAATGGCAGCCAGGCACATTCTATTCAATATTTGATGCATTGTTTTCCATGTCAGCAATTTGTTTTTCAATTTTTGCAACAGCCACCAACAGCTGCGAGAATAGCTGCACCAGAAACAGAGCACAAACCCGACTCGAACATTGCCTTGTCAGGCGTTTTCACTGCCAAAAATATATATTCTTCTGTGCCACACATCACTGGGATACCCATTAACAAAACAATAAAATAGTAGCATGAGCGTTGCAGTCGGGTGTAACCGACTGCCGAATACGCGTGAACAGCTTAAAGCAGTCGAAAATGGTCTTCAATATTTTCTTTTGGGTAAATCAAGATTTTCAAATTAGTAACGTGACCGAAATTATTAACTGATCTTTAGAGGAGGTCATCCGAAAACTGTCTGCCAAATTTGGTGACTCTACCTCTCAAATTGTGGTTATTAGGAGGTTATTAGTAATCTGTTTGAAAAATGTTATGTATTTCTTAGCTTTAAAAATTAGATTAAATCGATTTGCTGCGCCCCCAGTGGGCATAGCCATAAAATGTAATCACCTTGGCTGACGCGGGAATAGATAAGTATGTATTCCACGTTTCAAGTCTCTATATATATAGTTCTAGTCCTATAGTCCTGCACAAGCTCAATATACTCTTTTCACCTCGAGAGCGATAAAATATAAAAAAAGATAAAAAAATAGGTATAAAAATCAGATTTCTAAAAAAATTAAATTTATGAAAATATAAAACATTTTTGGGATATTTTATTTCTTTTATTTATTAAAGAAAATATAACACATTTTATATCTGTTAGACTGATCGTTCTCACTGGTTGGTGATACAAGCACAAAAGAAGCCAGCTAATAAGCTGATTTTTTTTTTTATTACCTTTTGTTAGTAAGAGAATAAGGCTGGAACACAAAGAACAAGGATGCATCTGTACAAAATATCATCATAGATTATTGTAACTATTTTTTCAAATATCAACTTGCCAACAAGATGACTTTTAAATATGTACAAATAATTTACACTTAGTTTCGACTAGAATTGCACTAATTATTGCTGACTTTAACACCGTTTCTTAAATACCCTTTACCGCTTTCAGCACAGAGTACAATTTCGAAAGGCACACACAAGTTATATTCGAGCGTTCAATGTGCTTAGTTTGTCTGCAGTTTTTTGCTCGGTTCTCTGTCGGCTTTTGGCAACCATTCTTCTTATTCGCCGTCTGCATTTCCTTTAGCTGCAGTTTAGCGCCGTGTTTTTGTTGCTGCTGCAGCAGCCTCAATTGGCGGCTGAGCTGGATTTATACACATGCGATTCGCCAGACGACGTCTTCGTCCATCGGCGACCTCGTCATCGCCCTGCGTCAACAGTGAATTTTATGGCTCGCCAGCCTGCCAGGATATTGCGTGTGTGCGTGTGTATAGTGTGTTGTGTGTGTGTGTGTGAGACGAAATCGCCTTACTGGCATTTTTATGTAGATTGCAGTTAGTGGCGAGCACTTGAAATTGATTGGACAACTATTGGCTTAAAAAATTAGAGCACGACGCATAAAACTCACCAAACGCTGAGCGGAAACGCAGACATAAAAGTCAAGGCAGGAAACGGCAAATGGCCCCAGCTAACCGGATGCTTATATTTCAGTGTGTGTGTGTGTGTGTGTGACTGTTTGAGTGAGCCAATTGTAAAGTGAGTTGTTACAAAATAAACACTTTGTGGCCAATGTGCAGCTGTGTTCTGAGTGGAATCCCCGCAACAACAAAGCCAGCTAGCCAGCTGGGACATATTAGGAAGCTGGGGAGAAGGAAACGTCAAATGGTGTATCAAACGTCAAAAGGAAATACAAATATCAGATCAAAAACAAAAGAGATTAATGCTTTGTCTTCAAAAGTCAGACATTTATTTGAGCTGAATTTGTGCGTTGTATTCGTAATTAATATTTAAATAACTAATAAATGTATGTTTTGAGAATCCAGCTACTTTATACATTTATATATATATATTTAAATCCTTAGCATAACTCACATCAATAGCTTTTAATCAGAAATTATACTTAAATTTATTCAGGTTCATTTATATCATTAAGTATAGTAAAATCACTTCTTTAATAATAAGCTTATAAGTTGAAAGTATCGATTAAATTGATAGCTTCAAATATTATTTTATTTTTATGATTAATTTATTTCTTTATATTATTATTTAAATGACTTTCCGGTCCGTCAAAAACAACCAAATTTTAAAATAAAACTGTGAAAACAACCAGACGATGACCAGTTTTCACATTGTTAACCAATATATTACAAATAAAAATAAATCATAGTACATATATAAAGTGCCTGCGCTTAACAAGTTTCGCAATTGATAAAATACTTTTTCCTTCCATCACCAATGAGTACTGTGTATTATTTAAGATAATTCAACACTATTATTTTTAGCAATATTAAATTTATCCATAATTTAGCCCCCCTTCGATTTGCCAAACCAATTTAAAATACACGTTAAATGAACCAGAAATTTAATGTAACGAGCGCTATTCGCAGTTCCCCTTTGGACCAGATTGAACTGGAATCGAGCACAAAAGTCAGCCCGTCCAGTGAAATTGTGTTCGCCACAATTATTTGAATTCTTCAAGTGAAGCCAAAGAGTGTGCAGCACAATTCATTTTCTCGCTGCATTTGACATAATTCTCTGGCGTTTTCCACTTTTCAGCTGCACAAATTTGTTTCGATCTTTACGTTTTGCACGCTTGACTTTTCCATTGTCAGGCCGAACTTTGGCCGAGGTCAGTGCGAACTTTCAGCTGAACCTTCTTATTTGCAGCACAGTTCACAATTGACAGCAGCTGGCAATTCACAATAGTTGCGTCAAATGTTTAATTACCTTAATATATGCAGCTAACATAATGCATAAGGTATTGAGAAACTGAAACCAAAACTTAAACTGGGCTAATAAACTTAAAATCGCCATGAACCCAACAACACTGTGGAGCACAACAACAACAGCAGGCCACGAAAAATGCCAGTGAATTTTCCTGGAAAATTTGTTAAATAAAAAGCCGCAAGTCGGCAATCATAAAATGCGATAATAGAAATTGAAATAATTTGCCCACTTTGGCGGCTAGCATAAGAAAAAGAAATAATAAAAATAAATTCAGGTCTGGCTCACAGTAAGCTATGCAAAAAAAAAGAGTACTTGCCTCTCTTTCTGCTTACACCCTTGCCGTCTCTGTCGCGCATCGGCTGCGCTGTGCCGCCACATAAATCAGAAATGTACGGCAAAGTTGACAGCGCCGCTGCCTGGATGTGGAAGTGGAAGTTCTATGCAGCCAAAGGACTTGCCAACTCTTAACCTTAACACACAACAGCCACGCAAGCTGAAAAGTATGCTACAGAGTTTGTAAATATACCCACACACACACACACACGGATGCACACACGCACACACTGACGCTCGCGTGGCAAGTAAGTATAATAATAGCAAACAACAAAGAATGTTGCCTACTTGCAGGCGCAGGAGGCAAACAAGAAAAGTTTTTGCACTCCCCACTCTGCTCTCCGTTCGCTGATTATTTTCACAAAAGCAGCTAATGTTAAATTTACTGAAAACGTTTGTTTCAAGTGCTTTATTATTATTTTGCTCCCTCTTGTTTTTCATTCGCTGTATGTTCATTGTGCAGTTGTTTTTTATGGCCAAGTTTTAAGCACAAAGGGCCAACGCCAGACAGCAAATAAAAAGCAGCCCGAATAATGCGAATAGCGGCAAGGACAAGGTGCGGCCGTCCAATGCATGTTCAACTGATGGCGCATGCTTTCAAAACGAACGATTATGCGACAACTGCAGAAGGCAAATGAGCAAAGGATGCGCCCAGTGCCAGCACCAGGGCCAGGGCAGGTGCACAAAGCTCTGTAAATCATCTTGAATGGCAAGCGAAACCAAAGCGTCGAGCACTGGGTGGTGCCGTGTGGCGTGGACGCGGCGCATACTGTTTATTTTTCATCATCCCGAGCAGGCCAATTGGCTGGGGGCCGACTGCAATGTGCCAGCGTCATGTTCACCTTTCAACCACAACGGACACTTGTGCAAACACAAAGGCAAAGAGCCCGGCAAGAAGCAGGCAGCCAGGCGAGCTCTGATCCAGCACAGGTCCGAGTCCAAAGTCTCGAGCATGAAAACATTTACATGCATAGACATGCAATCGCCGGCCACCAGGGGGGAGGGGGGCGTGGTGTTGTTGCGGAATGTGCTGCAATCCTGGGTATGCCAGCAACCACATTTCTCAATACCCACATTACTCAAACTTGGCCGAGTTGGCCAAATCAACGCGAGTCGCGCACAATTACGAGCTGGAACAGCCGCTCGGGGATCAAAAATGGCGCACACACACACATACACACACACAAACATCAGCAGCGACGCGACAATCGACAAGTAATGCAGGGAGGGGGTGGGGGAGGCAGGGGGCAGCAGAGCGGAAGGGGGCATGCATTTAATTTGTATTTTATGCGATTCATGTTTGGCTTTGCTTGCGCTCGCAATACTCTTGCCGAGGGTATTATCGCTTGCTCGCTAAATGTCAAACGCCTAGAGAAAATTTCTTTGACCCTATGTTTATATATTCCTGTTCAGTTTGGATAGCCGTTTCAATACAGCCATGCCCATGTTTTATGCAAGAAAAAACTCTTAGTTTTAGAGCTTTCTGCTTAAGACATTTATAGTTATTTCGGCAAAATACTGGTAATCAAACATATAGCTTAAACAGGTTAAAAATTTAACGTAAAATTAAAATATTTTATTATTATTAGCCAATAAAATTATTTTATTAAGCTAAGCTCTACGAGAATTTGAGTTCACGAACTTACAATTTATTCTTTGAATCTTACTAAAGTTTGTTGCGCTTTTATTTATAAAGAAAAAAAACCAATTCTCTTTTTATTGTTTTTAAGTAATATTGTCTTACCAGTTGCAGATACAACTATATAAAAATGACAGTCACTATGAATATGCACTATATAAGATAATGCTTCTGATTTCCATTTTTAAACTAAAGTAAAGTCTTATTTACACATATTTAATTAATTGCAACTTTTCGCATTTCTCATAGCCAAGTCGCTGAGGGCTTTTATATTTTCTGAGGGATTTTATTTATTCATTTCATACAAATAAATGCAAAAATTCAGGTTGCCGCTCGTCTTGCTTTAATTTTTTTTTTTGTTTAACTATACGTTAACTCGAGTTCGCGAGCTTCCAATGCACATAGATAAATTTATTCAAGCTTGAATTTTACTAAAATATGTTGTGCTTTTTTATTGATTATTATTGATTTAAAAAGAAAAAATGTTTTGAATTTTAATTTACTAAATATAATATTTCCACATCCTTGTATTTTTATTTAAAAAAAAACTAAACATAAATTTAAAATAAATATACTTAAATTAATATAGAATTTAATGAATTAAAATGTATTAAATAAAAATGGGAAAATATTGAAAATAGTTAATTTTAGTAAAATTCGGAATAGATGAGTTTCGTCATTGAGCTTTATTACCCACTCTGTGGCTAATATGAATATTAAATCGTGAATTTTCATATGTCTACAAGGGTATACTATCCTCGGCACTCTCAAACACTTTGGTTTGATATTTCACATTTCTATTGGCTTAGTAAAATCGCTTGAGAGAAATGGTCTAGGCAGGGGCAGGGTCAACGATAACTGCAGTGGCTTGTTGTTTGCTTGCAACAATTGTTGCCCTTATGCTACAAGCTAATTTCTAAGAATGTTGCCACATCAATGCGAAAACTGCTTAATGACCCAGCCAACCATAAAAAGTCATTGAAAACTACACTCGCCCATCAAAAGCAACTTCAAGTTAATGAGCTACTGTTACGGCTCAATAAACAACTGCCTGGACTTGGGATTTTAAGTCCCCTTGCAACAAGATATCTAAATTTGACTGCAAACCGAAATGATTACAACAGTCGACAAGAATACTGAATACCAATTATTAGGCAAAGTATTGCATATTTGAATTAATTATTTAACGAGATAGGTTTGGCAAATACAGTTAAATTAATTAATTGACTAGTTAAGTTGAATTATCTTGTTTTATAAAAAAAGCAGTCTCCAGATACTTTTAAGTAGTATAATAGAATAGAATAATAAATAAATCTTTTATATTGCGGTGTTACCTATTTTTCTAAAAGTATAAATGTTAGTAACTAAAAAAGGAACATTTTATAAAAGTTCCTTCCATAAATAGAAAAAAAACGTTTACAAAAAACTTATCTCTTAGTTTTAATACTCTTCGAATACAATATTTAAATAGGCTTTTTTGTTGTGTTTATTATCGAAGCGGTTGACAAAAGACATTTTATGAGAAGAACTTTTTGTTGCTCACTAATGAATAGAAACAAGCCTCGTATATATTTTCAATTTGTTTTAACTTAAGCTAAGTAAAACTTAAAATTATTTCTTAAGTATGCCATTTCAAACTAAGTAACAAAATGGAGAAAATTTAATTTTTCTTTGAACAAATTTAAATTATAATTTAAGACTCTTTTATTTTATATACTATACCTGCACTAAAGATGCAGCATTTTTTCGCAATCCAAGACCATTTTGGGTTTTTCTTGAGATGCTTCGTTCACTCCGCAAGGCCCAATTACAATTTGGCTAACAATTGCGCTCTTTATGTGATGGACCATGATAAATTTGCGTTGCAAGTTGAAGTGCAGGCGATTTGACCACGAGCCTGGACGCAAATGCCGCGCATTCAATGCTTTCAGTTATCATTTTCACAACTTTCGAGCACTTCGAACAGAGGCAGAAGCAGCCCTTGCATCAGCACAAAACCCATTAAGAACACCAGCCGCATGTACAAGCAAAAAATAAATTGGAAGCAGGAATGCTATAGACAAGCCAGCTTGACTTGGATATACCCTGCACTAAGCACACTCGACTACCTACTGATATCACTCTGATTCTGAGTTGACTTCCGACAATTAAGAAAATGAAATAAATTAAAGAAAATTTAAATAACGACTATAGTTAATATAATAATAATAAGAAAAATATACCTTAAAGTTCCAAATACAGAAATGCGCATAATGCATAGAGCCGTTTTCAGCCATCTGCTTTTGCACAGGGTATAAATGTGGTATACAAAAAGAACTTTATCCGAGCAGTAAAACGAACATACTTAGTATAAACAGGCTGCTGTCAAGAATGTTGAATCGCTCGTCTCAAATGCTTCGAAAATATTTGTATTACATTTTTTTATGAAATCAAGCAACAAGCAGTCAACGGCGGACGATGAGGATGACGCAGGCATTCGTGGCAGCGTGGCATATTGATAAGCAGAAGCTTGGGGTCGAGTTCTAGGGCAATTACGAAGCAATTGCCGTTGGCCAACTTTGACTCCCCCAGCCAGAAATCCGCTTACCACTTGCCACTTGCGGCATTAATTGGCGGCAGGAGGCGAGCAGGCGTCATGATCATCAGCAGCCAGGGCCATATTGAAGACACAAGTGTTGGCAGGCCCCAAAAAGTATGCTACTCGAATTATTTGTTTAGGCTGGCAATTAAAATGGCCGCCGCAATACACGTCGAGTGTGTGTGTGTGTGTGTGCGTGGCTGAAAGTTGACTTCAATGATTGTTAAATTGTTAGCAAATTGGATTCTGCAGGCAACTGCACAGGTTTTGCTGTGGCTGCCGCTTCTAGCTACTTTCCACAGGTCACTCCCGGTGGCGACTCTGATAATGGGCCAGTGGATACAAAATAGGCGTAAAATGAAACTTTTAAGTACTTTATGGCCAACACTATAAAACTGCCAAAACAGCTACCATGTGGCGGCATCAACTTTTTGCCCGCCAGCAACTAAAACAACAATAACGCAAAAACAACACCAACAACGACAACATTTAAGAGCGCAGCTGAAATGTTTGCTGTGGCAGGCAACATGGCAACACAAACTTTGGCAACTTGCGGTAACATTCTAAATATCACACCGGCTGTAAAGTGATTATAAAATATAATGTAAGCGCCGCATTCGAGTCTCTGCAATGAAGCTATTTGTAGTTGACGGCAAACACAACAGATGCCATGCCCAAAAGGGGACCGGCACATTGTAATTATTCGTAATCCAACAACTTGTAAGCATTGCAAGCATTTCGCGACGCGCCTACTTTGCTGTACTTATTTTGGTATTTACAAATCACCCCCGAAAGTGTTTGTACTCTGTTCACCAAGTGACATGGAGTATATTGGATTTGTGAAATATTCGCAATTCTGTAAGCATATATGCAAAATATTCGACTCTTGCAATACGGTCTTATGTACATCTGCCTCACATTAAGTGTTTCAATTTTATTTTATCTTCGTTATAGGTCGAGCCTATTATATTCACATCAGAATTAAATAAATTGCATATTAATTTCTTTGAAAATGTTGGTTATTCGGCTTACAATTCAAAATAATTTTCCTACATTCCTATAATTTCGGTTTGTGAACCGAATTTGGCTTATTACCTCCTTTTAAATTTTAATGGATTGAAATAAAACAAAATATTGGAATTCTAGGATCGACTTAACTTGGAAATTGTAGTAAAAATTTGTTATTGTGCTGGGTACAGTTAAGACATTGATAATTTATTTATGATAAGTAAACAGTTATTTATTATTTACTGCGACAATTTATATTATGTATGACAGCTGACAAACAAAAGATTGCAATAATTTCGAATCTCGTATTACGTAAATCATTATTTATTTATTTATTTTGTTTTTTGGTCCGGCTCATTCTTTTGCATTTATTATTAAAAATATCACATATATCAAACATCAGGACATTCACAGTGATAATTTTACAGACAGACCCTTGCTCTTATATAAATAACGCAATTTATCACATTTGTTTAAGAAGTATTAAAGTTGAGGCAAAAATACATAAGGAATAATTAAACTAAACACTTTTCTTCGTTCAAAAGATATAGAAATCTTAACTGGACCCTTGGCTTAGATTTAGTATTAAACATCTTAGGAGGACCCACTGAACAACCCTCGCATAACTTCTATTAGTGTTAGACAAGAGTCATAATACTCAATACTTCTGGGCTGAGTAAGCCAGTACCATTAAAATTCGCCCGAAATTCGACATTATTTAGCAGCTGTGTGGCATTCAAGTGGCCGAAAAAGTATGCAACGACTTCGCACAGGCATCTCTATGGGAATGCGGGAGGAAGGGTGGGGGCTCGCTGGTGTAAAAAGGATGCGATGCCATTTCATGCACGTGCGTTTCACTTATGTGCGCAATTTGCACAGAGCACAGTGCTGCGAGCTGTAAAATGCTTTGCATGCTTCTAGGCGCGGGACAGGATCAAAGGCTGTCCTGTTTGTCCGTCTGTCCAACCGACTGTTTGTCTGTCAGTGTCAAGTGACAATAAAATGACAGCGCAATAACAGAAGAGCAGCAACAACAGGCGGATGACAATTGAAGTTTGTGCCTGCCACTCGCATTACACGTGGCGTATGCGCAATTTGAGAGACACCACGGACAGCAGTCGATCGGCGATAGTCGATGGCCGATAGGCGAAAAGTCGCCAGTCACGAGGCTAGCTGACAGACTGCAAAAGCAATAAAAGTCGTGTAGCTCTCAACATCGCGCTGGGCAACAATTTATGGAGAAGTAACTTTGCAGTTGCCCCAACAAAAAAAAAACCAACAAAAAATGAAAAAAATTTATTGAAATGTGTTTGAAAATGGCAATTTACGCACTGTTCGGGACGGGCCAAATATGCTCCGGGCGAGGCAGCCACACGCCAGCCGCGTCCTTTTTCTCATTTCGGACTGGGCAAATATTTGAGGCTGCGCCCGGCCACGCCGTGTCCTGTCGTGGACCAACCCTTCGGGCACATTGATGTGCACACATATCTTTTACTGATTGTCGATTTGATTACGTCAGTGGTCAGTGTCCCCTGGCAAGGAAGCTGAAATTTGGTCAGCGCTTGTCGCCGGATCCCGACGGCTGCTGCTAACTTCGGATCTGGTCCTTAGCCAAATTATGCCAACTATTTGCTTATTACTTTTTGCCTTGGCCGTTGCCGCTGCCCCATACCGATAAATTGCCATGCGTTATTAGAAAAAGGTTTGGCAACTGCAGAAAAGTCTGTAAATGGCATTTACCATTGATATGATATGAGCAGCAGCACGAACTGGCATTTCACCATCAACCTCCTGAAACAGTTGGGGGCGTTCTCGTATTTAGCTTTCGTATTTGCAGCACATTCAAATGCCAATTGAACACTTATCACAGAGGAATTGACAGAGCCAAATGAGAGCCATGACGAGAACTATTTAATAATCTATTATGGACTTTCAGCTCAAAGAGTATTCGTTGTAGTTCACCAAAATTGCATTTATTCTTGCCATCAAACTAGAAATTAACTTTAAAATTAGTATTTATAAATAATTCTTAAGCTAGATTCTTCAAAAGAATTTAAAGGCTCTAGCGTAATTAAGAAAACTCTTTTTAATGTTTTTAAACTTGAGATAGCGTATTTCGTAGTTGGGAGTATTCGATTTAAATGTTGCTGACTGCCTTTTAATTTTCAAATTGATCACACAAAAATTACAGATATTTGTTGAAAATATTGAAATGTCTGCAGTTGATACTTTAAGCATTAGACATCCTTTGATGCCAACTTTAAACTAAGGCCAACAACAGATAATTATCCAATTGTAATTGGATTATTTCAACAATTACCCCAAATTGTCCATTGACATTACACCCAAATTGCAAATTAAGTTTTGCTAAAATGGAAAAATATTTTATTTGAAAATAGAAAACATTACTTTGATTATTTTGGTGCTAAAATAAACCCAATTAAATCGCATTCTCATAACTTCTAACTAAACTACAAATTTCGACAGTACAAATTTTACCTTTTGCACATTTGAAACTAAAACTGTTTCTGCCATTTACGTGTTATCTGCACACTGGTCAGCATACCCATTAAAGAGGAATAAACAGGAGAAAGGGTTGGTTAGTTAAGACAGGTTGACTTTGTTGATACACAATTAATGTCACTAAATTTATTTATTATTGGTATAAGCTGCATTTTCTTTATTTTATTTTAATGATATATTATATATTACCAAATATTACCCCTAGCTTTCTTCGAATATATTAAAACAAAAAGAGCTACATCGATTAACGAGCTCTGATCAAATAATTAACACTTAGCAAGAAGGGTCTGGTATCAAATCCTAGGCTTTGATTACGTATACCATTATGTCTTTTTCCAAATCCTTACACTCTTATAAGTTAGGTTAATATCTTGTACATGTAGTAGTAATAAAAAAAGCAATAATAGTAATAATAAAAGTTATGATAAAACTCATCTTTGACCACATTTCGCTGGTGGCTTTCACATGGGCTTTGTATCCCAATGAACTAAGGTGCTTACCAAAGTCATGCGGCACTTTGTTCTTGAAATGTGTTACTAATTTTGGTATCTCATTTATATTTCTGTGCCATCTTTAGAAGAGGTCATCAGTATCCTGTCTAAAAAATCAAAAATATCCAGCTTTTAGGCTGAGGAAGTTATATAGGTTAAATCGAATTACCACGCCCACAGTGGGTGTAGCCTAAAAATGTTACCTTTTTATCTGACGTGGGTATGTATAAAATTGTATATATTCAAGCCTCTAGCTTCAGACAGAAGGACTGAAAATCTTAAAAAATCTTAAATAAAGATACTTTAATGTTATTTATATCACTGAATTTAACTTACTTATTATTTAACAAACAACTTTTTGTTAAAAATAATATCAGATTAAAATGCTTCTCAATATTTCAACTTTATACTTTAATTTTATTTTTATTTAACAAACTACTTTTTGTAAACAATAATATCAGAATGGAATGTCTTTCAATATGGAAATCAATGTACGCCAGTTGGCTGACTTCTGCCTAATGAATATTTCGACTGACACAAATTAGCCATGGGGCTGACGGCTGGATATTACGAATTGCCACATGCCCCGTGACGGGGCATGCAGCAACACAGACACAGCCACGGACACGGGGACGCATTCGAAATGGCTGCTGCCAGTGTACTTTGAGCTAATTAGGTAAGTGTCGCCTGCAGGTGGGCACTTTTTGCTGGATTTACAGAAACTGCAGCTGCAAACTGTGCTGCAACTTGAGTTTTGCCTTTGCTGTCAATGTAATTATAAACGAAATTATAAGCTGCGGCCGTTGACAAGAGCAGCGGGCGTTATGGGATGTTGCGATGGGGCGTGGCCTGGTTTTGGGCCCGAGCCACAGCACGGCGGAGATTAAAGTGGAAATTGCAATTTGCCATGAAATATATGAATACAGGTCGACCAGCGACATGGCGACGGCTGACAGTCGACAGTCGACAGTTGACAAGCGAAACCACGAGGTGAGTGTCAGTCATTGCCAGGCCCAGGGCTCGGCCTTGTTTCGGGCCCAGGATGAGGCTGCCAGGCCCAGTTGCATCAAGTGCTAATTTACACATTTTGATTGCGGCTTTCGCTTTACCAACTGTTTATGTTGTGTCATCCAGCAAGAGCAGCCAAAGACACAGGAAATCACCTTAGCCGCCATTTACCTCCGCCCCAAACTGGTGCTCGGATGGGCGAGCGGTGTCAGGTCCTGTTTCGCCTTGACTTCTTGGCTTGCCTGATAACATTATGCGGCATTTTTCTACAGCTTAATGCATAATTTGCGTCCTGGGAATAACGACAGCTCCAGCTCCAGCTCCAAGGTGCCGGCTCGTAAGTCTCCGCTCGCTCCCTCTGCCAGCACTCTAAGTGCTTGGGAGTACTTACCGACTCACTGCCATTAGATTACTTTACGTTGAGCCTCTTGGGCCGCTTGGCCGGAGGTTTTGGGCCTCGTCTGTTGGCCACATTTGCGGGCGGCTGACTGACAATCAAGATGTTGATGCCATCGCGTAGACAATGCGACTTCTATTGAACAGTGGCTACGGCAAAGCAGAACAGATGAAGGAATACGAGATGCTTGCACTTAAGTCGCTGAGCGACCACTTGCCTTGGCATGACAGGGAAGCAGGATAACAGAGGTAAAACATAATAATTTGCATAATCTTTCGGTACGAGTAGATTATTATTATCCATAATTAAACCAAAAATAAACAGGAATCCAATAAATACAATGCAAAAACTAAGTTAAACGTTTTAAAAACAATTTGAGCAGAAACTTACAAACTTTCTTTTTAAAAGCTTATTGTTATAAAGATAAGTAATATGTAATATAACGTAATATAATGAAATTTGAAATCACTTCCTAGATTTTAAAGTCTAAACAGAACCGATTTTCATTATTATAAAAATCAAACATTTTTATCGTTTTAATCATGGTCATGGTTTAATCAAGGAGTTACCTTGATTGATTTGGTATTTAAATTTAATTTGTGTTTGAAAATTATTTTTTCTCCATTTTTTAAAAAAATCCCAGTTACTTATTTTGCAACTGCGAATGCAGGTACTAAAATTAGTATGAAATGCAGTTTTAAAAGTGATTCTGAAAAATCATGTCAAAATTGACAAAAATTTTGACAAGTAAAGTTCTTGAATCCATACCTGCTCGATTTCAAAGTCCCATAACTCTGTCAAATCTGATCCGATTTTCAAGATGTTTACCATTTTGGACATGGGTTGACTTCTAGATTGATTCTACATTTAAAATTAATTCGTTTTTGAAAATAATTTTTTTTCGATTTTTTTTCCAAAAATATCCTTTACTCCCCCCTTACTTATTTCGAAAAAAAATTTTTTTTTTGTCTTAAAATTGCGAACTTTTATTTTTAATCAATTGCGGGTACCAAAATTAGTATAAAACGCAACTTTAAAAGTGATTCTGAGGGAGTCGATTTTTCTTTCAAAAATCATGTCAAAATTGACAAAAATGTTGACAAGTAAAGTTCTTGAATCCATACCTGCTCGATTTCAAAGTCGCATAACTCTGTCAAATCTGATCCGATTTTCAACATGTTTACCATTTTGAACATGGTTTGACTTCTAGATTGATTCCACATTTAAAATTAATTTGTTTTTGAAAATATTTCTTTTTTGATTTTTTTTTTGCAAAAATATCCTTTACTCCCTAACTGAAGGAATTGCCAAAATATATAAGCCTTACTTGAACTTTTGAAAATCGCATAGAAGGGCGATTTTGCATTTGACCATTAAATCTTCTATAGGCTCAGAAATAAGAATTTATATGAGGAAATTTTTAGACTTCCGAGGAAAAAATAGAGAGTGAAAGAGAAATTTGCAGAGAGCGGGAGAGAGCGACAGAAGGCGAGAGAGAGAAAGGGTGGGAAAGAGAGAGAGAAAGGGAGGGAAAAAGAGAGAGAGACAGAGAGAAAGATAGATAGAGCGACGGTGAGTGGGACACAGTGAGAGAAAAAGAGTGAGAGACAGAGAAAAGGAGGGAAAGAGAGAGAGTGTGAGAGAGAGCAAGAAAAAAGGAATGCCAAAAGCAATAAGGGAGAGATATTGCACTTTATACACACACAAACACTTAACTGAAAAAATTACCAAAATAAATAAGCCTTACCTGAACTCTTGAGAATTGCAGAGAAGGGCGTTTTTGCATTTGACCAGTAAATCTTCTATAAACTCAGAAATAAGAACTTATATGAGGAAATTTTAAGACTTCCAAAATATATAACACGCAACTTTAAAAGTGATTCTGAGGGGGTCGATTTTTCTGTCAAAAGTCATGCTAAAATTTACTAAAATGTTGACAAATAAAGTTCTCGAATTTATGCTTGATCAATTTTAAAGTCCCATATCTTTGTCAAAACTTATTTGATTTTCTTGATGGTTACCGTTTATTCATGGCTTGACCCCTTAATTGATTCTGCATATAAATTCAATTTGAATTTATAAATTATATTTTTGTGAAGCTTTTTGCAAAAATATCTATCAATTCTACCCCTCGAAAATCATGCCGAAACTGACAAAAATGTATAACATTTCAGGCAAAATAAATAAAAAATGGTTCAATAATATATCTTATCACAATTACTTCAATTTGGTATTCCACGTAAAGACTTGACTATCAGCCCTTGGGGACATTAGCAAAGCGTGGAGGAGGCACATCCAATCTGGCAAAAACTTTCTGGCGCACAAGCTCAAAAAAGAGACAGCAACAAGACAGTAACAAGGAACGGGAATAGTCAGGAGTGGCTGCCTAGGAGATATCCTGTACCTAACTGAGAGCTGTTGTAATAAATTATAGGGAAAATGGGTCAGCTGGCCAAAAAAATAACTTTATCCGATCATTGGCACGTAAAATTATAAACTGATCGAAAAAAATATGGACTCCCTTTCCTATACATTTGCATCAAGCCATTATACCCTTGCTTACCCAATTTCCGGGTGCAGGGTATAACAACGGATACAGCAGCAAAGCAGTGACATAATTTGTATTTTTTGGCCCATAGCTACAGTTGGCTTAAATGGAGTAGCGGCAATCCTCGTTTACCCGCTAGAATAAAGGCATTTTACAAATTTGTTGTGTTTGAGCTGATAAGGAAACTGCACGGCAGGCGTGGCACATGCTGAGCGTGTGTTCCTCGGAGCTCGTTAATCAGCAAATGATTTTATTGGCGTTGAGGGGGATTGGACGAAAACTGAGCAAGAGCTAGGCTACAAATGTGCTGTGCTCGGCTTATTTTCAATAATTATGGCCTTTTTATCCCAAAAATGATGAGAATGTTGAAATAATTACGGCAGAGCCGAGCCGAGCATAATATATGCAAAGAATGTAACAACATGTTGTACACATACATATGTATATATGTTAATAAAGCTGCTAATATTTAATGGGAATCGGGTAAGAATTATAATGCGAACGAGAAGAATCAGCTGTTGCCATGAAATGAAATGAAATGAGATGAGATGAGATGAAACGGGCAGCAGAGTGCAAAACTCAATTACGAATTCATTTCGGCTGTCAACTTCTGGCAGACAGACAAACAGACCATGGAAACCGGATGGCAAAGAGATGCCACTGAGCCGGAGACTAATTTGAGCATGTAAACATATTTTAACAAAGTTGTCAACAACGTGTGACAAAAAGACGATGGCCGGGCCGAGCCGAGCCAGATATATGAGAGGGCGCCTTTCATATAGGAATGCCATAAACAATGTCATTTGACATGCAAATTTATTTATGAAAATAACAGGCGAAAAACAAAGCAGGCAGAAAACGAGCAGGGCGGGGCAAGCCAACAAAAAAGAAGCCAGATAGATAGAAAAATCACAGAGCCAACGCACATGCTCGATTGAAAATGAGCTGCTTAGCTCAGCAATGCTCTGGCAGAGGGCAAAAAGCAAAGAGCGAAAAGCAAAAAGCAGAAATCAAAAGGCAAGAGGCAAGAGGCAAACGGCAAACGCAAAGCAAACGAAGTTAGAATAAGGCAAAGAAATTCAAGCGAAAGGCAAAAGTAACTTAACCAGCAATGGGGCAAATAAAGTGCGGATAGGGTAGCGATAGGGATAGGAACAGACAACAAAGTGAAAGTTACGGCATATTCAGGAAAAAATACAAATACTGACACGCACACACACCCACACACACACACACACACATGCATGCTGCAAAAATTCAAGAACGAATGGCGCGTTTCAAGATAATTTTTGTTTCATTTTTTCCTTAAGCTCGCCCACGAATTAAAAAAGGCATATTGGCTTTTTGTCTTGAAGCCCTCTAACTGTCCTTTATTGAACCTGAGGACTTGAAATTTTGCATATATTCTCGTGTATACCCACGTCAGATGAAAAATTTTATAATTGATTTCGATTTAATCCACATATCAACTGACCTCCTCTAAAGAAAGAACAAAAATCTTTTTTTAAGGGCCTGGCAATTAAATTAAATCTATATATATATCCCCTACTTTTAAAAATAGCGACAAACAACACATTTTTTGGCTACGCCCACTGATTAAACTTTGAACTAGCATTGCGCTGTCGGTTACACCCGACTGCAACTTTCTTCCTTGTTTTTTTTTTGTTTGGCATTGTTTTTGGCGGGAGCCCGATATCTTTATGGCTCATGAAGACAACGCAAAACAATATGTGTATCGTCAATATTTTGATAAGTGTAAGCAAAAATAAACAAGCCGTGAAAACAAAAACCAAGAACTTGCACAACAATCCGCACAGCAAACCAAAACTCGAGCCCCAATTCGGGTGGGAGGTGGGGACCAGTGGCGGATGGAGCTCTGCTTCTTGCCATGTTTGGTTGGCTGGTCCGAGATTTGGACTGGACCGAGCTGGGGGCAGAATCAGGGACAGTGTCCAGTTTTGGCAATGAGTTTCAGGTTGTGCCTTTTTTCCAAGACGCGAGCACACAGAATTTGAGATGTATGGGCGCGGCTGTGTGTGAGTTTGTGTGTGTGTGTGTGTGTAAGGTGTATGGGTTTTTGAGTGGGCTACTTTGGTTTTATAGCACGCTTGCAGGAACTAATGGGACAGGGGACAAATGAAACAGACGAGCAATGGAGAAACTGTAGAAAATGAAAGTGGAAAAGTAGAAACATAGGCAAAGTCAAACAACAAATCAAAGTGTCAAGAGGGAAGGCAGCTGCAAAGATAAACAACAACAGAAACGAAAACAAAATGTGGAAAAGCCTCGCCGAAGAAAATGGAAAACAAACAAAATGTGAAAAGATCGTAGATATAACAAAAAGTATGCCACTAAACAATATCCAGATACCTCGATAAGGACGAGAATATATTAAATATATTAATAGATATTATCACATATAGTATTTATTATCACTTATACCAACACATATTATTGTACTAAACTTAGAAAGAACCAATAACATTTTATCGAAGTGTATATATTTCTAAACTAAAAAAGTATTTACAAGATTTTAGATATTTACATTTAAAATCGCCTAATAAAAATTAAGCCATATAAAATGTAAATAATTTGCAATTAAAAACCATATTTAATATTTGAAAAAGTTACTTCTGAAAATGTTTTATTACTAAAAAATATTGGTTAATAATTTAAATACAAAATGTGTTAGAAAACAATTTTAACATAGAAAGATATTTAAGTGATTTAATTGAAAAATAAGAAAAAGTATTTAGTAGACATTACATTTGTAAATGTTTTTCAATTTGCTTAGTATTAATTTACTAATAAATCACAAGACTAAGGGTCCTTATACGTACATTTCCTTCCAACCCAAAAAAGAAAAAATAAATAAAACATCAGTTATTTTACGGGTGAAGAAATGTTAATACCCTTCCTGAATAAAAGCAGATGTATGTTGTATTTTAAAACTTAAAACACTTATTTAAAAAAAAAACGTAATTATTTTAGGGTTGATCTATATTAGGGTATATTATTTAGTAGTCCACTTTCACAAATCTTACAAGTAGAGCCTTTCCAAATAAAACTATAATACCCTCAGCAAGGGTATAAAAGCCAATTTATATGCGACTCTTTCGCTCTGCTTATTGCGTGCTTTCTTTTTTGGGCTGCCTTCTGCGTCATCGACGGCCAACAATATAATTAAGCATTTGCTCTATGTAAGTATTTCAATCTTGAGCATAAAGTGGCTATGTGCGGCTATGAGGGAGAAAGCCAAGAAGCACGGGCAGAGGCAGAGGGCCTGCTGCCAAGCAAGTGGCCTTGGCCATAATCAAAGCTAATTTATTTAAGTCGCCAACTACAGGCCACAATATTTGTTTAGGCCCAGAGAGACGTTTATGCTAAATTATTACTTGTTCAGCTATATTCCTATATTTCGTTCTGTTTGCCCATATGTAGGAGTATTCATTACGCTGGGTCTCCCCAATCGCAATTGAGGCATAAACCGAAATTCAGAAGGCGAATGTCTCAAATTACAACAACGGGGAGTGCAACAATAATAACAACAACAACAACAACAAAAACAGCAGAAATCGTGCAATCAAAAATACATTTTCCCTAAATTAGTCGAAGAAATCCAACCCTCTGTAAAGCAAGAGCAAAACATTTACACATCATTAGATCGTCAGCTTACAGACGCATTTAAATTCCCCAGAAATGTGAGTACATATACCCATGATATTCTGAGTGAATTGAAGGGCGTGCACTCAAACAAAAAATGGGGCGTGCCCATGTCAAGTATTTGCTTTCTTCTTCTCCACCCGACGACGCTCCCAACAATTGCAAACTTGTCATTTTTATACCCTTCCCAAAAAGGAAGCATCAAAAGAATAAACATGAGTTGAACAAAATAACATTAACAACAATCAATTTTCTTTAAATTTTATGGGAAAGTGTAAGAAAAAATTCTAGCAAATTGTGTGTATGCTATGCAAAAGTTATTTATATAATAATGTAAATATAAAATAAATATAAATAATGTAAATATAATGTAAATATAAATTTGAATAGATAATGTGCTACTTGAAATATTAACAAACTTCATCTTAAGTCTATATTATTTTTCTTCCAAATCCCAAATTTCTGGATACGGTTTATTATGCACTATTAAGAATAGATCAGCATTAAAATTATTGTAACTAAATAATTTTTTTTATTGATTTTAATGCCCAGGCATTTTAAGAATCGACGATAAGATATTTTATTGACAATGCTTTGCAATTTAATAAGTCAAATCCTACCCAAAAATAATCATACCAAAGAATAAAACAGTACTGCTGAGATTTGTGAGAGTATTCATGTTGCGGTGCTGAAAATATCACATGTTCTGACTCGGTTTTATTAAAAAAGAAAAGCGAAATAACGAGAGACGCCATGTGCGCAATATTTGCATAAAACGATGACGATGACAATGTCTCAATGCCTCGCGCTCATTCCAAGTGAATGCGCAGCGGACCCGGGCCAAAGGGTTTGTGGTTCAAGGGCTTAGCCAAGGCGAGGGTAACGGCAAACAAAGTCAGAACAATAGAGACTTGTTGATGGGGTTGACCAACGAGCAGTCACGCTTGGCATTAGCTTCTCTGCTCGCCAAATCGATTCCCATTTAAATGTATATTTTCAATAGATAAGCTGAGAGCGGCGGGCGGGCGGTGTTGAGCTGAGCTTGGCTGAGCCAAACAGCCAGCAGCTCGTTGAGTGGCCATAAAAACACACGCAAATGCAAGCAAATACACACTAGCACACACACACGCTCACACACATAATGCACTTAAGCATGGCCGTCTCTGTGCGGTTGTATCTGATGGATGTATCTCAATGAAGCGCACGCAAACAATTTCAGTTCACTTCAATCGCCAATTGGCAATCGGGCAATCGGGCAATCGCCCAAAATCGCATCAGCAAACGTTGCCGGCACCATAAAAAGTTTTGCAAATCGCCGAGCATCGTGCGTGTTGTGGTCAGAGCACAAATTGTATAGCATAAATTGCGGCGCAATTGTTTGAAGTGCCGCCAGTATCGCTCGGATTGGCATTCAAATGCGCCGGATTGCGTTGCGAATGTATCTGCAGCCGATTATGGCAATATCAGCTGCATTCATGAGCCGCAACGAGGTATGAATAATGCGAGTATCGCGATTTTTGACATTTTCGGCTCTTTGAATATTTACCACAAATTTACACTAGCTCGGAATTAGCGAAAGCGATAGTACCTATAGATATCGATTATAGTCAGAGTCGTAGTTGTATATATTTGAAAGACAAAGTCTTTCTCTCTCTGCAAATACGATACAAATATCCAAATATTTCTAGGGTGTTTCCCCCTAACCAAGGCAGGATGTTCCCATCATATCCTGTGACAATGATTGAACGTCACTTGCGCTCCGATTGGTTGGTTAGCTGCCATCTGATGAAGACATTTGCCACCACATGTGATTATTCTGTCAGGGGTAAAAATCGCATGAAATTGAAACTGTTGTCGATGAGCATGTAGGTGTGTGTGTGAGTGTGCGAGTGTGAATGACTCTTGTGACTCTCACGATAAATATGAGTGACTTGGGGATAAAAAAGTGGGGGTTAAACGGCAAGTTAATGAGGCAAACATATTTAAGGATGACCAGCAGCAAATTTGAAGCTAGCAGAAAGGAAGCAGAGATATATTTGGTTCCATTGCGGCATATTCAGCTTTCAGCTTTAGAGCGTGTTATGTTTAGGTGATAAACTAAGAAAGAGATAAAAACATGTGTGAGCATAAGTGGATGAGATAAAAGTTCATAAAATCAGTATAGACTCCGAATAATTCAAGTCAGTTGATTGACATTAGTAAAAAAAGTAAATAAAGAGATGAAGATGACACCAACAAAAAGTTAACTAAAAATTAATTAACTTATAAATATTTAAATTTTAAGTTCTTAGACACATATGAAGAGTAATTATATTGACTATAAATAACGGGATGAAAATAGTTTAGAGTTTAATATGGTATGGTAAAGAGAATGGAAAATTTTATAATTTAAGATATATAATAAATAATACATTTCAATTGTATAAAACAATTTTAAATTTGTATGTTTGCATTTAATAAAACAAAATAGTCACAACTATTCCCATTTGTTAATAATTCCCAAGCTTACAAGTGCAATATAACCCATAAATATTGAATTATACGAGAAATTAAAGCGTTGCTAATGGACTCGATACGGGCACAATTTGATCTCTAATTATAATATACAATACAAATTCTCATCGAAAGTGTCAGTTTTGTATCAATTTAATGTGTTTTAGCTTAAATATTTATGGTTTCTGTGCTTTTTATAGACCAGTGCCCTCATCTTTCACCATATTATAATCGGCTTTTTGTGCTTTAATGTCAATCCCATAGCTGCCCTTAACCAGAACCCCTAATCATCCATATAATTATAGCACACTTTTCCGCTCTCGCTCACCCAACGGGTTTTGGCTTAGCATTTATAATGATTAGAATTTATGAACTGGCCAGTTAACCAACTTTGCTGCGAGTATCCCCGCCGACCCCTCAACCAACCTCAATCCCCCCCCCTCCCCTTACCTCTTTTCACAACTTCCAGTTTTAGCCTCAACTATTTCACGCTACATACAAAGTTAAACCGAAATGCACATAAATCAAATGCAAAACTTTTGTTTTGAGCACGAATATTCGAGTTTTTATCGCTGGCCCAACAGACACTATATAGCCACATGCAACCGTTGTTATTGTACGCTCACACATATATGTGTGGAGGTGTGTGTGTGTGTGCTTGTGTTGAAAACTGTTAGTTGATGTTGCTTTCTAAGCATTTTGGCAAGCAAACAAAACAAACGTAAATCAACAACAGCAGCAGCAGCAGCAGCTCATCATAAAACTCATTTGGTTCAACACCCCACCTCCGTAATGTCAGAATACCCTACCCCAGGACGCGGGGGAGGAGTATTCCGCACTTGACCGAGACAGAAGACAATGCCAAATGCGCATTTCGTTGCCCTTTTTTCAACTGTTTCCATTCCATGAGCACACACGGCCTCCCGTTCGCACACATCGCCAGCGAAGGGGTGAGTGAGAGAGAGAATCGCTGAAAGCGAGACCGCGACAGAGAGAACCCAAATTAAGTACAACAAATGAGTTTGTAGGCGGCTTTTGGGCGTTTGCGGGCTCTGAGACGACTGCAGTGCAAACAAAGCGGCAAAATAAATTTGTGTAATTGATGTGGCTAATTTGTCACTGGCCATGGCCACATCTCAGTCACTTTTACAGGTGGCCCTGGCCCGTTGAGTGATATATCAAAGGCGAGTCATCTATGCCTGCGCCTCCAAGTAGGCGCCTCGAATTTGTTACGCCCGTTGAAGTTTTGATTTAAAGCCGCAGCACGCGCAACGTCGAGCAGAAAAAATTAATCGTATGCGCCGAATTAAACAGCACGAAAGAATCTAAAAACAAATTATTATAAGTATCTACTTTTTACCGCTACAAGTCGAAGTGTGCACACCCTTCAAACAATTATTACATATAATTACCAATTAATTATTATATTCTTGTAAAACTAATATTTAGAGCTATTCACTAAAAGCCATTGTACTTAATCGAAGGAAACTAGCCTTGAATTGGTTTTTTAAATATATATAAATACATTTATCGGCTGATTTCTTATCTTTGTTCAAGAAAACAAATTAGATTAAAAATAACTACAGTTAAATAATATACATTTACTTAATAGAATAAAGTATATTTTTATATAGATTGCAAGACCATTGCAAAAGTTATTGTCGTAACTTTCCTAAAAAAGAGATAGTCACCAAAAACCTGCTAAAATAACGAAAATTAGCCAAAAACAAAATTCAAAATTTAAAAAAATTTAAAATAACAAAAAATGTTCTCTTGACTTATTGAATATTGTATATTTTCTAATAATTTATAAATTAATTTTATTTCATTAATATTATATATGTATAATAAAAAGTATGGTTTCCAAATATTATTAAGTTGCCTAACATTTGGATTAACACTATAAGATAAACACAAATAGACATCAAAAATGTAAAATCAATTTGTTTATATTTTGTAATACAAAATTTGTATAATATTATTATAATATTATAATATATTGTCCAATGCATAATTTGTCATGTATTGTGCTCGGGCCAAGTGAGTGGGTAAATATTGTATAATCATGACTTTATTAAATGCTCCACTTGTTTACTGCTAGCATAATGCTGAAAGCTCCCATATGCCCTATTAAAGGGCATAACAAAGAATAAAAGTTAACAGCGAGCTGTATGAAAATGTCTTGAGTAAATATTCGTGGCAACTTTTTCGACGTTGGCAGTCTGTCGGCCAGAACTCAGACAGCCGGAAATGGGGCGGCACATTAAGAAAGAAACTCGTTTCTCAGCCTCCACAGTTAAATGCAATTCAATGGGGGGAAAAAAAGGGTTCGGGCTTCCTCTTTGCATGGCCGTTGACTGTAATTAATTCCTTTTTGGGTTTCGCAAACATTTTACGCACTGTTTGCTTGTCTTTTATGTTTGGTCTAAGCCACTTGCAAAGATCGCCGCTGACAACTTAAAGCCAAAGTCGCGGAAAGGCAACTCAATCAGCAAAACTTGGCGTAAAGCAAGCCGCAGCTAAGCTTTGCGTGTAGATAGCTCAGCGGAACACACAGAAACTTTACCCAAACTTATCAGCCAGGACAAATTATTAAAAGAAATTACCAAAAGTCCACGCCAAACAAAGCATAAATAAACTAATTTAAGTTGCTTCGCCCAACAGACATTGCATTGGCAGCGCTGCTTTTGAGACACAGGGGGACGGGGGGGCACAACTAACTGGCCAAGGACGCGTTGCTGCAGCCGTCTGGCATAAGTTGGCTATATCAAAAAAAAAAGCTAAACAAAACTTAAAAGCAAGGGAACACAAAAAACAAAAGAACCTCTCATTTGGCGCCCAATAGCCAAGTATCTTCTCAGCCAATTTGGCAAGCACTACGCAAAAAGATTTAAATACCCTATAAGTCTATGATAAAGCGTTTAATTTTTAAAAATCGTTTGAATTTTAAATCAATTTTTTCTTAATGACTTCAGTTCGATAAATCCTAAAATTCACTAAAAATAAAAAAATTAAAAGGGGGGGGGGAATTCAAAATAAATTTTTGGAGCGAGGTTAGCTCCCAAAACCCCCTGCCTTCGCCACGGTTCCTACGTATATATAAAGCAACTAATACCTTTTTGCAAAACAATTTTAATTAATTAACTTGATTTAGATTGATTATTTTTTAGGTGAAAAATTAAAAACGCGACGTTCATATTAATTACTGTTAAATACCAAAAACATTTGTAATATTATTTAAAGTATAGGGTATAGCGCAGACAGACAACTCATCTGCACCAAAAACATATAATTAAGTTTAGATATTACAGCTCACAGTTTACTTTTCATGAAACTTGTTATAGGGCATCTCGTAGTCAAGCACTGTCTGCTACTTCTCTGCCAGCTCCCTCTTAATATGTTCGTCCTCATCTTGATCACAATCAGCAGCAACAGCCAAAAGGAAAAGAGCGCCGAAAAAACACGCAGCTTCCAACGGTCGCGTCTTGGTCATAATTTTAAAGAAAAGCCCACAGAAGGCAGAAGAAAAAAGAAGAAAAATCTAGTTTTTTGTTGGCCAACTCCGTAGAGTTGTTTTTGCTGATGCCAGCTCTATACGCAAGCCAACGCATTAGGGACCAAGTCAGGACCCGGTTCAAAGTTCAACATTCCATCTCAGCCAGGACTCTGTCTCTCCGGCTGTTGCCTTCCTGTCAAGAATTTGCATATTTGCGGTTTTTCAGCCATTGCGTGTCCATCGCATGTGGGATTCGGAATACTTTTTACGTTTTTCTGCTCTTTTTTTATATATACTTTTTTTCGGTTTTTTCTTCTTTTTTGTTTTCCTGTTTAGTAGTGTGAAATTTAACGCCCGTTTTTGTCGCATTTTTGGCTCGGCTACGTTTTGGGGCTATAATAGACTCTGCATAGAAAATGAGACCGGTAATTTGATGGCACCACATTGTAACCAAAAATAGCCAGCCTGCGGTCCAGGCGCCTGCTTCCCAGGCAGCAAACTGGAGCACCGGCTAACATCGTCTGGCGTGTGTGTGGGCTGGTGAGAATCCTGCATTTTGTGGCTCTTCTATGCATAATTTAAGCAACAACATAAATAAAGTCTTTATTTTTGGCACACAAAACTGAAGAGACAAAAAAATTATGAATTTTCAATGTTGTATTGCAGAAGTATTTAATATAAATTTAATATTTTCATTTAATTTGTTGTTTGTATAACTGCCAGCCACTTGATTGATTAACAAAACAGCAAAATTAAATCTATTCAAATTGAATGCATATAAGAAAGGAACCAACAATATATTTTTGATTGTAAGACAGCTGACAGAATGTTATAAAATTAGTATGCATAAAATTGCATAGTTCCTGCTTTACAATTTACAAAATGCAAATTAATTATATTTAATTTTGCAATGCCATCATTTTAGTTATTCTTCAGGGGTTTGAAGCAGTTTCATGCTCTATATAGTATCTATTTAATAATTTGTATTCACCTCTCTTTGAATTAAATCTCTGCTGTATTTATATTTTAGAGAATTAAAGATGCCGCAGGCCAAACCAAAGTTTTCGCTGACTTGACGAGCCCACTCTTCAGTTTGTTTGCCCCCACGTGGCAGTTCTGTTCGCGCCCAATCAACCTTGTCTTGAGCCCACTTAACACGGCCGCACTCCGACTTTGGCATCGCTTAGATTTATTTGACATTCGATGGCCCCGCACGCCTCGGACGCTTTCAACAATTGGCTTTGCGGCTACTTTGGGTCTGCCACGGACTCTGTGTAATGTGCGCCATGTACACATGTGTCAACAATCCGCCGTTCTCTTCCTTTCTCGTTGCCCAGTTTCCGTTCGCCGTTTCCAATGTCCACCATGGCGTATACGCAACGCAGCTTGAGCTCGTTTGTATTTAAGCCTAAATTATTAACCGAATAGCAGCGGCAGGCGCACAAACATTATTGCTTTGCCATAAGCGCACACAGTGCGCACTTGAAACTAATACACACGCACGCAGCCACACACACACACACACACATGCACGCTGTACAAACAAATGGGTCGCAGCAGCAATTTCATGAGTCATTTAACCCAGTTGTGTGAGCAGCAGAAAAAAAGATCGATGAATTCAGCGTGAATGTGTGTGTGTGTGTGAGTTGTTGTTCTTGCTTTCACATAGCACATGATTATGTTTATGAAACTCCAACACACATACACACATTGGACATTCATGTTGTCGAAGTGCGCACAAAAACATAAACACAAAATCGAAAAAATAAAATAAAACTTGCCACGTTTGCGACGGGGGGCGGTCAACTTCTTTCACATGATGAAAATGAGCAGAGCTGTGTGTGCACACACAACACACACACAAACACACGCACACAGCAAAAGAAGTTCGGAGAATAACCGGAAGCTTGCCAACGTCACATCCGATGTTCGCCTTTAATCTGGCCCCCATTTTCGGGGGCGTTGGGTTGTCTATGGTCTGACCCAAAAGTGCGGAAATTAAAACATATGTATTTATGGCCAGCACATGCACATCGTGTTGTAACTAACTGCACCAGAAGCAACGGCAACAACAGCAACAACAACAACAACAGCAGCAGCCACAACCAAGTTGGCCCCAAGCTTAAAACTGACCCCCATTTACCAAACAACCTCCATACAATAACAACAGATATGCATCTGTGTCGAGCATTTGCCACACACATGTATATAGGTGTGCATGTGTGTGTGCGTGTGTTGGAAATCTGTAGCATAAGCATTTGTATGGCTCTTCCTCCGTTTGATTCGCTTTACGTTCAACTTTTATCTCTGCATTTAAAAGTTTTTGTGCGCCGAAAAACGCTTGCACTTCGGCCAGGCCGCAGTCGCTGGCCGGCTGAAGCCCCAAGTGTTGGTCAAGTAGCGTCCGTGTTCAAGTCTATGGTTAGCTGCTGTTGCAGCAAAGCCCGTCCGTGCCGTAATCCGCTTTGCCACGCCCAACACGGCCCGATTCAAAGCGGTGCCGAATCCGTATTCGAAGCCAAAGCCGATGCCCAGCGGCAGCTGCTGCTTGCCCGAGTTAAGTGTTTGTAAAATTACTGTTTGTGGATTTTCAAATGGAAATTAATTTGCACTAAGAGATGGTCGACTTCAGATATAATAAAAAAAAAGCAAAAAAAATAATGCAAAAGACAAAAAACCATTGAAGTGTTTGTGGTTCTTGCGGCTAACCAGTCTATATGATTCTCTGAATGCCCTACATTTACGTTCCGCATAACGATTTTATTACTGCAAAACAATAGGCTCATTTCTCATATTTTATATATGTATCTAGCTTTAAAATTAAATTAAATCGAATTGCGAATTTAAAGTTTCATTATGCGCCATTTAAAGAAATAAAAAATAATCTAATAAAGCTTATAATTATAAGCGCTAAGCTAACTATAAAATTAATTATTTACCAATTAAAAAAAAAGAAAATGAATTATTTTAAAAAAGTTTGAAACTAGTCTCAAAACGAACTCTTGGCTAAAACATAAGGTAATTTTATAAACTTTGAATAACCTCTCAGCACCATGCTTGGGTCTCTATTAACCATGCTCCGGTTCTTTCACATTTTTTCATTCTTTGATACTTTGCAACGTGCACAAGCTTGGCCAGCCACTTAAGCCATATTACGCTTAATCTCTAACAGTTTATCGCATCAAGTATACGCCTTGTAGTGCGATTGCCGCCTGCTGTCAGCTCGTTCGTGTTTCACTATCTTAAGGTCTTGAGCTCTCTCCAGACAACTCATTCTCATGCATTTCAGTTTAAATTGCTGCGGATGGGAATTTCATTTCTGTTGTTTTCACTCTGATCCAAATACTGTGTGGCAAATGGTAAAAGTTTTAATTTAATTATAGCTCCATTTGCTGGCCAGCAGGGCTGTGCTGGCCGGGTTAGATCGGAACGGGGCGTGGCACATTGCACACATATCTTTTGACCACGGCCCCCGCATGCAGACACGCATAAGACCTGCGGATTATGGCCATATAAATGTTGCTCGAAATGTAAGCATGTGTGCAGTATGCCTTTGTGTTTGTTTAACACACACACACACACACATGCACACACATTTGCAGTTAAAACAACAAGACTGGAATATTGCACATTTCTCTACGCAAAATTATTCGAGTATGAAACAAAGTCCAACTAACTTTTTAATGCTGATTATCCGGCCGGCCGGATCTCACTCATTCTCTCGAGAATCTAATCAAATATTTCGTCTTTACAGCAAAATTGGTGTGGGCAGATTGTGTTGAAATAAAAGCCAGTTTCGGGCTCAACTCTGTTTCGAGATTGGAATCTGAGTAGAAGCCCACAGCCTGGCCTTAATTAAGCATTGCCTGTTTAAATCAATATGCACAGAGCAACAACATGTATTATCATAAATTCTGAAATATTTATGGTACATTAAATAAACCACACACACACACACACTTAAGCGGACTTCTTCTTCTGCCCTCTGCCCGCTCCATTTGTCAACGTGGATTTCGCATCGTGGCTTGTCATTGATTTATCACAAGTGGCTGCTATAACAATTCAATAACTTTAGCCAGCAAGCGTCAAGCTGCCAAAAAGCCGCAAATAACAACTGGCCAAGGGCGGGCCACTGAAGGGGCAGTACGCAAAAATGTATAACAGTCATAAACTGCAGCACACACTCAAAACACCAAGTGGGACAGGATTTCAACTTTACATGCATATGTGGCAGCTATTTTGGACTCCCTCACTGACTGACTGAGAGAATGGCTGACTGACCGGCGAAATGTTTGAAGTATGTTTCGACCAGGTGTCATGCCTGTTGGTCGGTTGTGCACACAACATGTGTTATAAACACATCATCTGCGGGTAGTCAAGCCTTTTAAATTAGTGCAAAATCAAGAAAACGTAAAGCATTTACCCGTATAACAACTACGTCTAACTAATTTATATTTATAAGATATTCCTTTATTCAATTTTAAACAAAATTATAATTTAATAAGCTTCAGTTTTTTTATATATATTAAATTAAATAAATAAATAGCAATTTGAGAAGAATGGAAATATTTAATTAATTGTGCAGCCCTATTACTCTTAGTTATTTCAACGAAATTTAAAATAAATACATAATTATAAAATACTTAAAAAATATTTTAAGCTCTAAACAAATTTTAAAGTTAATACCTATTTTGAAATATTTTTAAATTTTAGTGAACATTAAATACATTGATAAATATGAAGCCAAATTTAGTTTTAGTTTTTGATTGCAACTGCATAAGGCTATCAATAATTAATAAAATTAAAATAAATAATAAAATGGTAAAATAGCAATAGTTTACTTATGTTCTGACCGTTTATACAGTGATAAAAGTGTTTTCCCTGAGCAATGGAAACTATCATTTAAATTTTTTACTATTTTAATAGATCATAATGGGGATTTTAATTTTAAAAGTTTTAGATCTTTTTTCTTTAAACAATTTATTTAAAACAAATTTTCCGCAAGAAGAATGCTATCTGAAATATGTTAGCTATTTTAACTATTTTAATGCAGAAAAAATTTATATTTTATTAGTTGCAATATTATTATTAAATATTAATAATTTTCTTACTTGCCTGATGTACATACACAACAAAATTCAACCAATTTCTGAAATCAAAGTTTGATAAGCTTTTATCAGATTCAAAGGACTTTTACCTGACAAGCCCGTGAGCCCGCATTTTAATTTACTATAGATTGCAGAATAAAATCAGCTTAGCAGCGAGAAAACTAGGCGCTATTGCGGGTTTCCATCAAAAGCTGATTACGTATTGAATGCACAGAGGAACAACTAGTTGATTGAATGCCATCCGATATCAGTTGATAACTGTTGAGCTGCCAATGGAAACAAATCAGGTTTTGGCCAACTGGGGGACCATGGCCAATTTACACATTGCGCAGCACGGCACCATAAGCAGGTCATAATTTACACCCACGTTACAACACACAACTGCAGCTGCCATTGAGTATTATGGCCAGGCCCCTTATGTCTTTCCCCCTGCTGCGGTACATTACTGCGGAGCAGCGATTGCATTTTGTGCAGTACTTGAAAGCGGTAAATGACCGAAGCATGGCGAGATTGTGATCCCATGCATATAGGATGGCGCATTATATGGCCTCTGGCCATAATATATATGGCACATTATGCGGCGCTGATGGCGATGGCGAGAACGTCGCCGCTGCTGGGCAGCACTTGACACAAAACAATAACAACAGCGACCAGCACACGGACATATAGAAAACTTTTCGACATAAAACAATAAAAGTTTTTCGCTTATTGCCCACTTGTCCTTGAGTGGTTTTGCATGAAGTCGCCAGGTCGCCCCCGCAACTGGGGGGCATGGCGGTGATGATGATGATGTGGATAATGGTCGTGGAAGCGTGCATTCCGCGAACGGACGCGCTACATTTCATCAATAAAATATACATATACATATATATATATATATATACATATACATATATTATATGTGGCACACTTTGCAGCGTCCATTAAGCGATGCTCCACATCGCTGGCTCGCTTGGCGTATTTATTGATTTTCCATCAGCGTGCGTTCAAGTGTTTAACTATGTGCTAATATTTATTAAAAACCGTAAAGACACATTACGTAACGATAAAGCGCAGATTTTGCTCTCTAAATTATGAGCCTGACAGGACTCGGGCCCTGGCCGGAGTGAGTAAAACATGTTGTTAACAGAATGTAATGTAAGCGATTGCTTTTGCTGCGCATTCGTTATGCTTTCACGGGGCGTATGATTAATCTTGCTTTCATTATGCTATCGCCTATGCCAGATCTTTGGCTCTCGCCCACAGCTGTGCGGCTTTTGTTCGGCTGTCCAGCCATGAAAAATGATTTGCTTTTGTTTGCTTAACATTTACCTCATAGTCGGACGCCGTAGCAGAAACTCTTTCACAATTCCATAATTTATGACCCATTTGTGCTAGCCCACTGCCATTAAAACAACTTAATTAACAGTTGACATAATATGCTTTAGTTATTTCATTTTTTTTTTTTGCTCAGTTTTTTATTTTTTGCTTACTCGTCCACACGTTCACAAATTTTTGCATTTTAAATTCTTACATTCTTAAAAGATTTAGTTTTTCTTCTTTATCGTACTTTGCTTTGTTTTTTATTGGGGGTTTTCTCGTATTTAATTGAAAGTTACTTTCAAATTCTGTTTAGCTTTAATAACATCATTAATTCAATTTAGTTTTCGTATTTTCGTTTTTTGTTTTGTAATAAATAGACTATACTGTATGTATACATATATATAGCATTTTTTATGTAATAATAATATAATTATAAATACACATTTACATATACAATATTTACGTCAGTTTTCTGCAGTTTCCTTTCGGTTTCGATTTAATTAGCTTAGATCTCAAATACTTAAGAATTTGTCACTTTTTTTTAGCTAGTTTGCTGTACTTAACGCTGCGTCTTATTGTAGTGTTGAAAATGTTTTGGTATAGTTTTTTAGAAAGCTTGAGAAAATGTTTAAAAATTTTTAGAACTTTTACAGCTTCAAAAATTATATGAAATAAAAAAATAGAATGTAAATTAAAATGGTGAAAAAATGTCGTTATGAATATACATAAAATATGAATTTTCATTTGATAGCTCCTAGTATTTGACAACCTTTGCTCATATTATTAAAACGCATTAAATGCTTTAAAAACAAAAACAAGGAAAAGGTCATCAAAATTTCCAACTTTCATGTTTTTTGTATCTAACGTAAACATTGCAAACATAGTATTTGTTGTATCTGTTGGCTTTGTTGTACTTTTTGTTGTACTTGTTGAAAAGCTAATGAAAACTATTGTGAGCACGGGTCGCAGTTGGGGTTGAATAGTTGTTGCCTTTAAGCATGCTTAATGAAACTTTTTTAGTTTTCAGTTTTTTTCTTTTTTCCCCTTTTGTATTTATTTCTATCGATAGCATTATAAACTTTTTCAATGCTTATTATTTTCATTATTTTTGTTTTATTGTATATACCATTATATAAACACTGAATTAAATTGGTTTTTCTTTTTTTTATTTAATTTTTTTTTTGTTTTTGTTTTTTATTGCAAACTCTTTTGCTCACGTTTGTTTGCATGCTTATTTTTCTATATACTTACTATGACAAAGGTGATGTGATTGTTGAAAATAATAAAAGTTTACATTTAATTAAAGAGCCAGCTTTTAGAACTTCCCACAAACTCAATACAAAAATCTCCTGTTTGCACAAGCGAGAATTAGCACCTAAATTGCACAAGGTACTTGAAATATTATTGAATTTGAAATAGTAATAATCTTATTCAAATAACTACAAAATCTTTCAGGAAACCAAATATTTCAAACAACCTGAAAATAACACACAAATTAAATAGTTTTGAAAGCGGCAAGTAAACTTTAAATGTTGAAGAGAAACAATCAAATCAATGTTTGAAGTGAGCAAAATTAAATTTAGTTTCAATAGAGAGAGATTAGAAGGATACGAACGACATCAAATTAAAAATTGTATTGATAATTGAATAAAAATAATAAAATGGTTTCAACTTATCGATTCTAAGTAAAATACAATTTTTCTTCAATTTTAAAAAATGTCTTATATAATCGATTAGAAAACCAAATCAAATTAAAAAAAATGATTATTTTTCAGTTCATAAATATATAGCTACCAACTTTGTTCAGTTTAAATTTAAAAACTGCAAGAAAATAAGTTAATTTGCCTATTTGGAAACAATTTAAAATTCTTTACTTCCAATTTGAAAAGGGTAATGAAGAAATATAATAAACTGTTTATTTTAGTTGGTTTTAAACTAATTGAAGAAATCGCATTAAGTTTAATACGAGTATTTTTCCAACAGATTGTCCAGCAAACCACTTTTAAGTTTTCAAAACTTAAACTGAAACTTGTGTTGACTTAGCTGCTGCATACTTTTGCATATGTATTTTATAATTGTTTTTGTTTTCGTAATATTTGTCTAATTTTTGCCTTATTGATTTCTTATATATTTTTCATCAATTAACAACATATAAATTTTGAAATGTGCAACATGATCTCGTCCATATTTAATCTATCCTCAGTTCTTCAGCGCCCTCTGCCACTCCAATCGCACATTATTTAAGCTTAACTATAATTTATTTATGCAATTTGTACACACATTAAAGAAACAATTTCAAAAAAAAATACAACTTAAAATAGGAGTATTTAAATATTTCCTTTTAATTTTTAATGCCTATGATGTTCAGAAAAACTTTTATTTATCCATAATTTCGGCTTCCGCACCTGAATTTAACATCTAGACAAAGTTTTACCTAGGTACGCCCAGGCTTAGGTTTAACTTCTGCATCCGTTGTGAAATCATTTTTACAGTGTTTTCATTGTATTTTATATGTGTATATATATATAAGTTGTTTTATATGGTTTAGTCAGTACTTGAAATTTGCTGCGCAGTTGAAAGTTAACATTTAGAAATTTTCTCAGTTGCTTATTTTATATAATGTTTTAATGCTTAATGTGTCTTGAGTTTCTTTGCGTCAAACATTTATTTTTACGCCTATTTGAATTTACAAAACCAGTTTCTGCCTTGGGAATAGTCACAGTATGGCATCTAGAAAAGCGCTAAAGGCCCGTAGCTTTTATTTAAACGTTAAGCTTGTTCTCCCATTCTTTTTCATTATTGTTTTGAAAATGTTTTGCAGGTTTGAGCAGTGTTCGTTTCGGGACAAGTCTCTACACAAAATTCTAGCGAAAGTTATTTTGTTATTTCATGTCTCATACCCAATATGTTTTTTTTCGTTTTTTATTTTGATTTTGTATCAAAAACTTATGAAGTATATTTTTGAGGGGGAGTGCCTTGAAAGTTAAATCAAATATTTGTTCACACAAAGGGCGCGATGCTGCGTATTTACAAGATTGAAACAGAACCGATTGACAATATGATACAGAGTTGTACTTAAAAAGGCGACAACTTGGCTCTGAATTGTGTGTTGGGCTAATTATTACGTATACGTCACGGAGTCATAGAAAAACACAATAGCCATTAGATTAGATTAGATACATATTAGTTACTATTATATAGTTACAGCTTATGTATGTAGTCGTGTTTGTGTGTGTTTTGAGAGAGTTAAGCTAAGTCGTTATGTATATGTATGTGTATGTATATATACTCTATATTTGTCTAGAGTCTAAGAGTGTTTTCTTTTTTCTTTTTCATATATATATTTATTTTGTTTTATTTTTGAGGGACTGCTCACCTTATGTCCGCTTCATATACTTGCCTAAACGTCGCCGTTGTTGTTGCACATTCCTGAAGCTGTTGTTGTTGCTGTTGTTGGCGTAGGCCACGCCCTCGCCAAGGCCAACGCCAACGCCATGTGATGCTCAGCAGCGAGGACAGCAGGCTTAAAATACACTCGAGGATGTGTCCCACTCCAGATGCCGACAAAGTCGCTTCGACGCCGGCACTGCGACTGCCTCGGCTGGCGTGTTGGTTGCTGCCGCAGCTGCCCCTGCTGGTGGCACGTCGGAGATGCAGCGTCGACGTCGCACCCGAGAGGGCCGCATGGAGCGCCCGACAAATGCCAAACTGCAGCAGCACACAAACAGGTACACTAACAGATAGCGACTTGGAGACATGGGAGGATGTGCTGGTGCCGCGTGCTGCATTGCTGCTGGGAACTCCCCTGGAAACGGAATGAGAAACACCTGTTTAATTTACATCTTTATTGCTGTTCTCATACTCAGTTATTGGTTCAAACGAAAACAGTTCAAATAAGTGTAAATGTGTGTATTAATATACATGTGTATTTATGTGTTCATGTATGTGGAACTCTGTGTAATGTATTCCGTGCGTCTGCCTGGCGAATTATGAGACTCGTTCACGAAGTGGAGCGGGTATATTGGGTTCTGTGTCCGTATGAATGTAATTATTACCGTCGTTATTGAAGCTATAAATTTAAAACTTCAAATATATAATAGTGTGTACCTGCGCCAGAGAACGTGGGAAGATTCTTCAGCTACGCCTACTGGGGGCGTGGCAACTCGATTTAATCCATATATTTCTATCAGTTTTAAAGCTATATCCTTTAGAGCACAGGCATCTGATTACCTCCTCTAAAGACAGCACAAACATTTTTAAGGGTACGCCCAGGGGGGCGTGGCAAATCGATAAAATCCATATTCCCCACACAAATTTCACAGACTGTACAGATAGTCTATAATTTTCAGCCACGGCCACTCCCGCCCCAAAAGAAATACATTTTCCCATAATAAAAATAATAATTAAGACCGTTTTCGTCGGATTTAAACCCGTTATTATGCTGTGAACGAGTATTGCGCAGTCGGTTATACCAGACTGCAAGGTTCCCACTTGTTTTTCTATGGCTTAGACAGTTGGTAAGTCAATGCAGTACGGCGACATGCTCAACGCCGGTGATTATCATAGCGACATAATGCCACATAATCCGACTAGAACACTAACTGGATTACCCGCTCACTCAAAGGTGCAAATACAAAGGACGACTTGTTTGACAACCCAAAAAAGACAGCAAACAATAAAACTGCTTCGAAAAGGAAAGCAAGTAACTCGTCAAATATGCTGCAAAAGCCAAACGGGCAGCACGAACCATAAAAACAAAATACATATATACGGAAAAAGAAAAAAAATTCCCCCAGTTCCTAGAAGTTCCCCCTAGCACAGGAAGCACTGAACTCACAACCAGTTACAAGTTGCACCCGTGAAAGCAAAACCGATGACAGATACAATTTAGTCAACGCAAGGGATATATAACAGCAACAATTGCATCTGGGGGAATACGGTGCTGAAAATCTGTAGCTAGAGCTGTAATGCTAAAAATATATTATACACTCTGTGTGGTGATTACTTACTAGTAGACAGGCAAAGGATACGCAAATAGTCCATAGACTATTTCTTCTTGCCTTGAACTGTGTTTGCACACAAAAACTTGATTTTTGAACAGATATTTTCTATATAAAAAAGTCGTGTAATGCGGATAATTTCTCTTTAAAGAGCATGATTTTGATAAGGATTTTTTAAAAAACTGTCGGCTGTCGATACTAATAAAAAATATAGTTTCCTTCAATGTTTTACATACTGGGTGACACACCTATAATACCCTCCGCCAAGGTATATCAGTAATCACAAGCAAAACTTATCTTAGAATTATATGTATATATAATAAATAATAAAGATAGATTTTTGTAATTTGTGGGTAATCTTTGGGTAAGATCATCAGTAATCTGTGTGCCAAAATGTTGTGAATCGAGATTTAATTTCGAGTGAGATAACTATATTTTAGCCCAAGAGTCTTCCTACACAATATACTCTATACACATCGGGAAGGAGTGTAAAAAGCCAAATATATTTATTTGTGTGACAGTTGTATTAAGAGAAGTTTCAACCGGTTTTGTGGAAACCAAATGCGACCCGCTTGCGACGCAGTTGACGTTGATGGGACAAGGCAAACAAACAAGCAAACAGATAAATAAACAAACACGTAATGCCGGGAATTCATATTGTCTTTCGGTGTCGGACGTGCGCTCTCGCTCGCACTCGCAGGGCTGGCAGGAGGCGGCAGCGAACAATAAGAGCCAAGCAATGCAAAAAAGTGAAGCAAAGGCAAGGAGGAGAAGGGAGAAGCGAAAGGCGAGCGAAACTGTTGGCGATGCGACACGGCGAAAACAAAAGCAAAACTACAACAACAACAGCAGCAGGCCAATGTTGACGGGCATATAATAATAAAAATAACAACAAAACAAAATGTAACGGCAGCAGCAGCAGCAACAACAATGCAAACTAGCAGAACAAGAGACGAAACATAATAATAATCAGAAACAAGTGTGCCAAAGCAGTTAACGGAAACAACGCGCATTGCATGCACAATATGGCGCCAGGGAGGGGCGTATGTGGGTGTGTGTGTGTGTGTGTGCGTGTCTCTGTTGTCGTGGTGGCAACTCTGTGGCATTATCTAGCAGACACCGTTGCGACAACAACGACGACAACTTGACATTAGTGAAAGTCGCAAAGGAAGTGGCATGCAGCATAAAGTCAAGCGACGACTGGGGGCGTGGTGAGGCAAGGGCGGGGGGCGGGGGCAGACCAAGCGTAACATAAACATAATTTTCATGTGCCACGCGCTCGCTCGCTCGCTGCAAGCCAACATTCCCATTCTCACATGCGGCAAAATGTCGCAGCGTTAACTAAAACGAAAAGAAAAACAAAGAAACCAAGCGGGGGAACTCTAGCCGACTAACCGACTAGGTGATACCCTCAGCGCAGCCGCTTGGCCCCCTTGGAAACTAAATTCGTGAGTAAACTAAATGTATGATCTTTATAAATATTTCAGAACTTAACAGGACCATTCAAATCTATTTTATTTGAATGGCGATTTTTTGATATTTGGGGCGAGTGGACGAAGGTAGCCAAAACACAAAATATACCTTACGTGCGTATGCTTCACGAGAATATATTGCAAATTTGGTGGCTCTAGCTCAAATAGTTCCTGAGCTATACTAAGAAAACCAAGTCTATAAATCGATATTTATCGATATATAGCTTCCGACATTCCAGACAGATTTATGGCTAAATCGACCCAGCTCGTCGTCCTGATCAAGAATGCGTGCTCTTTATGGAGTCGGATATACCTCCTTCTGCCTGTTACTTACATTTGCGCAAAACTAGTATACCCATTTTGAAGGGGTTCAAAGGGTATAAAAGAGTATTTCCTCCGCCGCATGAGAAGTGAGCGGTTGATGGGTTAGCGGGAGGTGGGGGTAAGTGCTGTGAGTGGGGTTTCCGTTAGCTGTGCGCACATAATGATTACTGTGCACAATTCCGCGCCGTGTTGAGGCTTGGGGGCGGGGGAAAAGTGTATTTCCTTTTGCTGTCGCATTCTTTTTAATTTTCATGTAGCACTCTCGCAGAATATTGAATATTGCAACTATTGTGGCAATCAAAGCCCGCCCCCCAATTAGCATATTGGCGCACGCCCCTGGCCGCCAAGACTAACCCCAGTCGAAGCCACTTTCTAATCAATATTTGCGCGACGCTTTCACACGTCTCGATACTATTTTGAGGCACTTTGCTGCGTGAAACTTCACTTGTTGGGCCCTCACTTTGCACTCTTTAAACGCAATCTGCAGTCGAGTTAGTGCCACTACAGCAGGCACGCCCTAATGCTGCCGCCCCCTGCCCCCAGCCGCGCCCCGCGCCGGGCACCTTTTGGCCTGGTTTATTTAGTGTCACTGCTTGTGTTACCTGCGGCTGCATTTATGTGGCTGCCCAAAGACGGTTTCAGCTCTGCATTGGCAAACAGCTCGGTGCAATTTTTCACCTTAAAGCAATTCGGTTAAAGCTCGCAGCCAAACATTTTTTACTTAAAAACTTATACAAAAGATTGAGCTGTTCAATGTTCGTCTTGGAAAATAAACTCAGATAAAGTGTTAAGATTTATTAATCTATATATCTCCCTCAGTTTTAAAGTCTCCCTCACTTTTCTGATGAAATATCTAGTTTTATGTGCCTATTAAACATTTTTATTTCGAATGTTTTTTTATCATTTTTTTTTAAATTTATTAATTTATTTAATCTATATATCTCCCTCAGTTTTAAAGTCTCCCTTACTTTTCTGATGAAATATCTAGTTTTATGTGCCTATTAAACATTTTTATTTCGAATGTTTTTTATCATTTATTTTTTTAAGATTTATTGATTTATTTAATCTATATATCTCCCTCAGTTTTAAAGTCTACCTCACTTTTCTGATGAAATATCTAGTTTTATGTGCCTATTAAACATTTTGATTTTGAATGTTTTTTATCATTTATTTACATTAAATGTTGAAACTCGCTTAAGTAAATATCGTAGACATAAACTCAACTATTTAGCTGCACTTGTTGGCGCAGCTTGAATTCAATTCTTTCTCGCACTTGTTAACAACTATCCCGAGTTGGCTCAAAGGGATTCCATAACAAGCATTTTAGCTCTCTGCTTTCAGTTGAGCGCATTCCTCGCACAATTATTAAGTGAAGTTTTAACTAATCCTTGCAGCTCTTCAAGCGACTGAGAATCACTTTCAATGCCCTCCGAGCACCTCTTGATTCATAGCGTGCCATTCAGGCATTCAGATTTCAGCCACAAAGCATTCATAAACCCGCATTCGCCACAATGGTGGCCGTGGCGTTGCCGAACCCTTTTGTCTTCTTCATTAGCGTGCTTTACTTCTGCACTTTCGGTAGGTCTTTGTGCAGTCTTCTTCTCGGACTGCGGGACTTCCCACAACGCAGCCAGACAGTCTCTTGCCATTTATGTATATTTCTGTCCATCACGCCAAAGTTTCGCCTTGGTCCATTATACTTTTCGGTTTGCCTTTTTCACCATTAAAATTTATTATCAGAGTAGTTCAACTTAATCACAATGTTTGCCCAGCATGGTTAGTATAGGGAATGGAATGTTTTTGAGCGGGCAAACTAAAAAAGTAATTATAATCAAATACACCTAATTCTCTTCTTACGGGATGGATACAATAAATTCGTGTTAAACATGATATTGGCTAAATGCAAAAATATTAGATTGGTTCCAGATCTAAAAAAAGCAACTTAAAAGAACAATAAATGAAATTTTTTTCCTTGCTTACACATTTTAATTCATTAAATATGTTATAATAAATAAATTATGATTCGTCAAAAGAAAAAATCAGAAATTCATTTATAAAGAAAGTAAAGCTAACATAAAATTAATTTGTTTATTATTTCCTAATTCAGTAAAATAAAAGATTCATAAAATATTTTCTATCATGTTAAAACAAAAATGGAATTACGTGTACTATTTTATTAAAGTTCTTAACAATAATTTTTGATAGTTAATTTTAGTTAATTTAATTTAATAGTTAATTTTTTAATATATAAAGCAATTGCGTGCAAAAAGGGTATGCTCTCTTCGGTGTGGCAATAAATGCTGATTACATATATATAAACATTTTTTTTATTCCGTTTTCATGTTTATTGTCTTTTGTGTTGGCTTGTCGTTGATTTTACTTACCATTCAGCACATGTACCGTTACGCTTTTGGGCTTTGCATTTGATGGATTACATTGATAATGCCCGGAGTCCGAAGGACGCGCCGACTTAATCAGAAGGAACGAAGTCGTCGTCTCACCTTTGTTGGTGACTACCGAGACGCCGCCCCGAGGCGAATCATAGTTGATTATCTGCAAAGAGAAAGCCCCGAGAGTTGCTGAGTGAACTGAAGTACTCGAACGTTTATGTGCACACATAAAAGAAGGAGAGACAAAATAAGAGAGGGCGGGAGAGCGAGAGCGAGAAACAATCGCAATTTGTATGCGAATTACATTTACAATGCCGCATGGACGCAGTCGCATCAAATTAGATTTTATGCGACATTCATTTTCTAAGCCATAAAACTGTTTGTGCCCAGATTACGCATACGCACTGTTGCACGCAGCTGGAAAATTAAAAACATCGGCCGTGCCGCAGCCCGATAAAGAAGAAAAGAAAAAATGAAAGCAAAAATAATATGCATGGCAAAAGAAGAAAGATTGCGAATAAAAGCAAAACAATAAAATTAAATCTGTTCATGGCCAAACTCGCACTAATGGCAACTTCCTCCCACTGCCACTCCAACCCACTCCAACTCAACCCTTCTTAAAAGCCCGCTATGCTCTATAGAAAATACATAACAATAGAAGGACTGTGCGCAGCAGGAACCCTTACGAATTCCCAATACAATGAGCTAAAACACGGCCGTGACTAAAGTCCCAAAGCATGAAGAAAAACACCTAAAATGGAAAACTAAAACGTGGCTTTAACAGCCACAGGGATGCCACTGACAACAACATCAGGCGGCGACGCAGCAGCGGGCAGAGCCAAACCAAAATCCATTTAAAACCCTTGCCTCAACGGGTTTTTCGAGGTCCCTCGCCTGGCATAGTGCTTAAATGGCATTTCCTTGCAGTCAACAAAATAGAAACACAAAATAAAAAGGGGGTGCCAAAAAAAAAAAAAAGGAAACAAAAAAAAATGAAAAGAAAAAGTTAAACAGTTTTTGGCATTGCAAAGCTAATTTAAAAGTTACTAAATTGAAGCAGCGCTTCAGATCCCTCATCATTTATAGGCAGGGCAATAATGATACCCCAAAGTAATTGCCTGTCGAAATTGACAAAAAAGAGCCAAAACAAAGCGAATACTTACAGCGTTGTTGTGGTTCCAGAAGATATAGGCTGGCGGCTCCGGTGAATTGAGTATGACACAGGTGAGATTTATAGTCGAGCCGCTTTCTATATACAAATCGGGTGCACCGATAATTTCCGTTGAGGGCTCTGCAACAAAAATAAACAGGAGAAAAGCAAAGCTCTCGTTAAATACAATACGCAACAACAACTTCTGTAGACTCTTTCAATTAAATAGAACTGGTCTAAGGCTCAAATGAAATGGCAATTAGCTAAATACAAATTTTTTAGCTCGTTCGGGCCTCATTAGAAATACAAGTGTAATTTAAATGCGCAACAATTTCAAAAGATTTTCATTGAAATTTCCATGAAACTGAAGTGCTCGCTTTGCCCTTTGACCCCCCTCACTGCGACCGCTGACCAACGAGCACTTGAATGAGGCACCTGCCATGGCAACAAGTGCAAAAGTTTACCTTCAATTTTTGGGCCAGGTATTTAATTTTATGGCTCATCATCATTGAAATATAAGCCCAGGAAATTGTTTTCCTATATTTAGACGAAAACTTTGCTAATGGAAAAAACCAAGGGGTTGCATGCAATTAGAATGCTAATATGCACTGGGCACACTGTCAATCTTGTTAGGCCTAAGAGGTTTGCACAGGTCGAATTAATATACAAAGTTGGACTACATTCAAAATATGCTTACAAGTCAAACATTTGTGGCCAACTATCATTATCATTAACTATGGATAGTGTTATGCAAGCCCATAAAATAGAAATTCATTAATGGTCAAAAAACTCATTATATTTGAACTCAATGCCATCTAATTACGTTTACTCTTTCAACATAATTATTATTTATAATTTTATTTGATTTATTTTATTGTATCTCCGATAGACATGCTTTACTACAAATTCGCTTTCCAGATTACGGCTTAACTTTTTTACAAATATCATCTTGTACCATTATTTAATTAAACTTAATTAACCTTTCACCAAGCTAAGTTTACTTCAGCTTTTGTGTAAATATCGCCTTAAGCTGATTTTTGATATTTAAGATAAAAAATATATATATTTTTAAGAAATCTTTGTAATAAAAACAACTTATTTAGTTGATTTGTCTATCTAAACCTATTATAAATTTACAATTAATCAAAGAATTTATATATAAAGTATGTATATGTATCGATTGTGAAAACTATCGACTATCAAATAAAATTTTTAACTAATCCTCTTCTTCTCACAGTAATTCCATGTTTTTGATGTTTCGTGTTTCATTCGTTATGACAAGGCAAAACGTGCCAATAAAAGTTTGTTAAAGAAAAAACCAGGGGAAATAAATAACTGTAACCAACAACCAACAACAACTAAGCAGCTTTGTTAATGTAAAAAATGTTACTTAGTAACGGAAGTATTATGGCATTAAATATTGACTAACAATGATATATATTTAATGATATTGCAGAGCTCTTTTTGTGTACGTGTTTCAGTGATTTAAAATAACCCACCCCACAGGCGAAAATATGCCTAAAATATGACTGACAACTGATTCAAACTTATATACTTAAGTACATATATATATATAAAAAAGAATTTCTTTTGTAAGAAATGTTTTTTTTTAATTTTGCGAGCATCGATTTTTCCTAACAATTTTCTTGTATGAAGTTAGAAATGAATATTCCTTTCGGATTAACATCATGAATACTAAGATTAGCCCCAGGCTGTTATTTGAACCTGGAACTACATTATTTAAATGCCTAAATAACCAACGTGACTATCCCTTTTCTAAGTTTAATTAGTTTTAAGAAATGTCTGCCTATTAAGCCGCACCCTATTTCTATTCAGTATGTCCCTTCTCCTACCTTCAAATGGGATAATTAGGCCCCGGCACTTACCAACAACAGTCAAGTGGATGTAATGGCTCATATGCGGTGTAGTCGACACTTGACACTCGTAGATGCCGGAATCACGGTGCTGGGGGTATTTAATCTGGAGCATCCAGTCTTCAGTTTGCGGCTGATGTATGGCTCGAAAGCGCTGATCCGAGGTGTACGTATAACGGCCGACTGTAAGCAAATGTATGTCCCGATGTCGCACCCACGAGACCTGCAGCAACATCTGAAATAAATGAAATCAAAAGTTTAGACAACAAAGAAGATTTCATTTGTCGAGGCAAGAAAATTTGCATGTTTAGTTTAATTTATTGGGCAAACAGTTTAAAAAAGTCTATTTCACGCGCAATCCCCGAAACTTGGGTTTGGGCTTGGGCAGGGGTTTTTGTACTCTTTCAGGAATTGAAAGGAGTATATTGGGTTAGTGCAATACTCGACTTTAAACATGAAATATATACGCAAGTCAGATAAAGTGTTAAAATATTTTGGCGTGACTTAGATTTAAAGCTAGATGCACAATATTTTGCAAACAGGTTGCTTTTTTTTTGAATACGCCTACTAGGGGCGTGGCAAATCGATAAAATCTATATATCTGCCACCATTTTATAGCTAGAGTCACCAAATTTGACAGTCAGTTTGCAGATAGCCTCCAACAAAGTAAAAAAATAAATTTATATTATTCCAAGAAAAAACACTTTTCGAGTGTTTTAAGCCGTGAACGAGTATTGCGCAGTCGCTAACACCCGATTGCAACGTTCTTACTTCTTCAAGATTGGGGTTGGGCAAATGTAAATTTATTTTGAAATGTTTTATACGTTTTTCGTTGCCTGCGAAAGCAAAGCAAAAAGTTTGACACGAGGCAACACATGTGACATGAGAGAATGCGCCCTTGCCGGAGGGTAGCTGCCAGCTGCCTACCCTTATCAATGTGCCGTGTCGTGCCGCTGGCAAGTTTGCCGCCTCGAGTCAAATTGAAGACGACGCGCGGGTGCCACGCCCACGCTAATGCACACCTGTTCGGCAACCACCTGCTGTTAACGTGTCTAAGCTCAGCATTTTTAAGTGACTGTGATTCGGGGGTGTCCGCCCGTGTCATACGTCAGCTGTGTGCATTTTCATTTTCAATTTCAATGACAACAGCTTAGCAACATGCTGCCCGACGACAGCAGCGACGGCAAAGTTAATGGACAAGAATGGCGTTGCCAAGATCCTGCTGAGCTGCTGCAGGTGCCGCGCCAGACGCAATGTTGGCCCAAAGTTTTGCGTGCTGTTTAAAGAAACTTGCATGTAATTAACACCAAATGTTGAGGCAGTTATGGAACACGCGGCACCTGACTGGCGTGCCCCCATGACCCCAAATTCCCCCCCCCCTCACCAGCAACCACAAAATTTACTTTTAGCTTAGGGCCCCAGACCCAAACCCAGCTCGCAAATCAGCGCCGTCTTTGCCCAAGTTGAGGCGCATTATGCGTGTTTACAATATCGTAAAATTTGTGTATCGATTGCAAGGGCGCCAGAAATATATTATTTTTGGATGCTGGGCAAACAACGTCAACGGGCAAATCTTTGACGTTTTTATAGCTCAATTTGCAGTGCGCCCGAAAGTATGCTTTAAAATTGGTTACACGCTTGTTATTTTATACCCTGTTGCTGCGGAGCATCCTTTCAGATGCAATCAACGTTGCGAAGCTGTCTCAAGTTTTTATTCCTATGAAGCAAAAACGCCTAAAAATTTAAATTTATTCTCGTTGTACGCGAATTGTTTTGTTTAAACACAATTTTAAATATTCTATGAAGTCTTTTCAATAATTTTTGTGAAGTTCTGTGAATTTCTTTTATTCTCACTTCTCACAAATAATACATTTAAACTTCGCATTGTATTTTGCAAATTGAAATTGTTAACGGCATCTTATAGGGAACTTTATATTGGTTGGAAATAGAGATAATAATAGCGAAATAATTTCCCAAAATGTTGAACCAAATTAAATTTAATACATAATAATGTTATCATAAAGTGATAATAAATACAATGTTATGTTCACAATAGTTTTAATAGTTTTTTATATTAATGAATTTCTGATATTTTTATTTTACTTTCTTTAGATTTGAAACCAATCATCTACTATTTTTCCATTTGGGTTGCATTACAAAAGGTGGCGTTATTAAAATAAAAAAGCCTTTAATAAGTATATAATAATCAGATAGATCAGGAAATATTTTTATTCCATTTCATATTCTTATTCTTAGCTTAATTAAATTCACTGTCACAGTACTCTAACAATTCGCCAGTTTTACAGGGCATCCCATTGTCGCTCAGCTGCGAATTGTATAATATTATTACACGCTTCAACTTTGTCTACAGACTTTACTTTTGCCTTGAATTATTTAGAAGCGCTTTGTTTTTCATGGGGCAGGCGTGGAGCTGGAGGCGGGGGGGGCTGTTGAGCTCCCTCGAACTCATTACCGCTCGCATGCTGTTATCAGCGGCAGCCGTAAAATGTCGACTCCGACTGCGACTCTAATGAAAAACGCCATTAATAATGTAGAGAACATAAACATCCGTTCGCTGTTTATCATTACTTTGGCGCACACATAAAACAGAAGGCGGCTAACACCGCCGATTTTTTATCGGCCGGCTGGCTTAAGTTTCGCGCAGTTCTTGGCAGCAAATCTCGGCAGCAATGATGTATTACTTCATTGGCCGGGAAGTGGGCGAGGGATGTGGCTTTGACGGAAATGGAAATTGGGTTTAAAAGTTCGCTCGTTGCGCCGCGCTTTGGGCTTGGGCTTGCGGTTGCCGCTGCTGTGGCATGCCACAAGCTGAAAGCTAATTAGACTTTCACCTGACAGCTCAAAGAAATGAGTGCGCCTTTATGATTTCAAGAACTTTGAAAATTAAGAAATAATGTATCTATTGACTCAACTCCACGATATGCACATACAAAACGATTGCTGACTGAATTTAAATTAAATTTCAATATTTTAAAAGGAATTGAACACACCGAGAAATTGTTTGTTTGTTTACAGGAGATCATCAGAAAACTGTCTGCCAAATCTGGTGACTTAAGCCCTAAAAATATGGGTAAAATATGGATTTTAACGGCTTACCCGCCATTACTAGAGGAAGTCATTTGTAATCTGACCTCAAAATTTGATGTACCTAGCTATAGCTTAAATCAAATTGCCACGCCCACAGTAGGTGTGTATATAATTCAGGGTTCAAGGGCATACAAAATATTTCAATTATGAAAATAAGTGTTTTGCCTAAGGCCAGCAAATGTTAATCTCCACTTTTTCAATTGCACAATAAATATTTATAAAAAAGCGAGGATAAATCGATTTATTGCAAAGCCGCTTATCTCATTTAAATAGGTATATATATGATAGAATTGGGAATGCTATCAAATATAATTTTGTTTCAGTGACTAAACCTTTAACAGTTTTAATAACAAACATTTGTTTAACATTTGAATTAGCTACATTGACTATTATTATTATTATTATTTCTATTCATTATTTCATTAGCAATCGCTGAAACCATAAATAATAGAGCTTTTCAGTTTATTAAAATCGCTAATTAACTCGTCGGTTGTCTGTTGATGATCGATGAAGTTCCCCAACTAATACGCAGCCAATGAAGTTGCCAACTGTTATTGGGTGCTCCGACCCAAACCTGAACCGAACTGAACCGACCTGAACCGACCTGACCTACATCTGCAGGTGCTGAAAGCTATCTAACGCAGGTCCCGAAAACTTTTCGCGCTCCCCGCTCCCCAATTGCAAATAGCCCGTAACGGGCGCTACTCGAATTTAATAATCACGCAAATTAGTTTTCGAAACCGCAACTCAAACAGCTGAGGCTACGTCTGCCTTCAGCTCTGCGACCAGGTAATCACAGGTGCAGGCGGGCGCCTCCCCGGGCCCGGGGCTGCCGTGCAGACATGTAACATATTATTATCGGAAAATAAGCCCGGACTGATGGCGGCGTCGGCGGCCGCACAGGAAGCAGCGGAAACCAAATGACTACGGCGCAGGTTGCAAAACTAAAACCCCAAAAAAAACAAACAACAAAAAAATACCAAACCCGAAAAAAAACAAAATGAAAGGTTTTGCATTTATTTTTGCGCCCATTTACCAAGTGAAACGGGTATATTGGTTTTGTGCATTGTCCGTTCCTTTGGAATATACCTCAGTAAAATGGCTATGTGTGAAAAATTATTTTACATATTCATTGAAAAGTAACAACTGCAGAAGCTTCAAAAACATAAGGGCGGACCCCTTAATTATTAAGAGAGTAACTTTGCTTAAATACATGTTCCTTACAAAATAATTTTACATATAACAAAAAATTGCACATATAACCATTTTCTAAGAAAATATAAAATAAATAAAAAAATTTGTGTTGAAAGAAAACGTTATTCAAAGCATTGCACTTATAGCCATTTTACTAGGGTATACTCGTATACTTTAAAGCTAGGCTTATCACACAGATTTCTGATGGTCTCTTCTAAAGATGGCACAAACATTTTTTGGATATACCCTGTGGAAACGTGGCAAATCAATAAAATCTGTATACCTTAAGGGCGGACACATCGTGAAAAAACCCAATTTTAAAACTAGAGCCTCAAAATTGGGCAGATAGTTTTAAGATGACCTCCTCTAAAGTTCAAGCCAAAATGTTTAATCATAATTACAATTATAATTAATTATAATATCTACTTAAGCTCGTTTTCGTCTGTTTTAAGCTGTTAATATAATGTAAACGAGTATGGCGCAGTCGGTTACACCCGACTAAAATGTTCCAACCTCTTTTATTTTTTTCGTATTTTGGTTTCGTGGAGCTGGTTTGTGGAAAGCGTCCCAAGAGTCGATTTGAATAGTTTGCCAGGTTGGTTAAAGCCTAGGCCGGAAGTGTGTTGGTGTTGTTGCCGGTTGGGCAAAATAGAGCGAGAGAGAGACAGAGCGAGAGAGGGGAAAAGAGAGAACTCGTGTTTGTGAAATGTTTGCGGCATTTCCTTCCGCACACAGCACGACGAAGTCGATGCGGGAAAGTTGAATAAAGTAAAATCTGTTTCCTGTTTCGGTATAATTAATCATTTTGTTTGGCAGCGGAACAATTAGCCAAAGCCGCCATGTGGGCGCAGTTTACGTGCTAATTAGCTAAAAAACATGAAATCTAACACACACACACAGCTTACAAATCACATTTTGATGGCAACTAATGACATAACAATTGCAGGAGCTGCTGGCCCAACTTGGTTTGGGTTTGGGGGGTTTTGTGGTTCTTTTGCTCACCGTTTTATTGCCCAGATTCTTGACGCGACAATTCAAATAGGCCGTCTTGCCCAGCAGCGCGGTGACGTTCTTCGAGGCGCCCTTGTCGAAGTAGGGGCCGCTGTTGCGCGCATCCTCGACCAGATCGATGCTGTTCCGATGCACGCCGGAAGCGGCGGCCAGCGCTGCGATTGAGTTGCCCTTGTGCAGGCTGCTGCTGGCGATGCCGCTGATTGCCGTGGTAGTTGAGACGCCGGCGTGCGCATTGGAGTTCGAATTGGAGCTGTCCGTTGTCATTGAGCCGGCGCCCGTCGCCTGGCCATTTTTGTTGCTGCCGCTGCCGTTGATTGCGCTGGTCACGCTTCCGCTTCCGGCAACACCATTGCCAACAGCGACATCCACTGCACTTGGCAGGGCATTATTGCTGCTGCCCATGTCCTTCGATTTGTAGGAGTCGCGCTGCGCAGCGAGCACTGCAAGCAAGAAGAGTGTAATCAGTAATCAGTGCATGCTGCAATCGCAATTCAATTGGCATTCTAAGTGCGACAGTGCGCCTTAAAAGTATGCGCCAAACAATTGCCTTCAAATGTAATTGGCACACATGAACGAATGGCATGCGTTTAGGAAATCATTATTGGAATTGCATCCGCTTCATATTTCGAAATGTTCCAACTTCCATTTCCGTATCAATTCCACCATCTTTTCACACATGTAACATTCTGGCAAATTATAACGGATATGGCATTCAGAACTTGGACTTGTTTTCAAATGTAACTGCATTTTCAAAAACACTGATGCTGATGAATATTAATGATAATATGAGTCATGGATACTTATAGATGCAGGGCCTGAGTATAGATTTATATTATATATATTTCAAAATAGGCACAGGTCCAATTCCTGTGCAGATTTTAAAAACCGAACCAAGCGGCTGTAATAACAAATTTTATATATTCTATGTATAATATAATATAATAAAACATAACCAGTCGGCCTTTAAGTGTGTACGGATAAGATCGGATAATTTCGGATAATTCCGGATAATTCCGGATAAACTGGATAAGCAGCAGACAGACTGAATAACTCATTTAATTTGATACACTCCAAAAAAATCAGAATATCCCTAACAAAATCGATATAAGTCCACGGAGGACAAATAAGTAAATGACTTAAACATTGTATACCCTACTACAACTTTAAGCAAAGTGGTTAAACTCATTCAAAAGTAATTGAAAATTACCTAAACCCACTAAACTACCTTTTATAACCAGGAAATTATCTAAGATTTCAACCATTTGGATGAATTCAGAGGTTAACTGACAGAAATAGCCTTCTAATGGCAACATAAACATGCGAATGGCTGCCACTTCACTAAGATTCTAATTACGTAAAACGTAAATTGGTACCTTCGTACGCAATATCGTTACCATAATTGTTCAATTAGTTCACTTTTGGCCATAACAGCCTAAACTGGTTTTCAACTTTTTGGCCCGAACAACGAGCACATGTTCAACTTTTTGTGTTTAAACCCGAACATAGCACATTGTTTGCTTTCCATCGATAACACAAGCACACACAACTATTTTTGGCTTGAATACCTTGCAACCATTTAGGTAATTAGCAAATTACGCACACACACACACACACACACACACATGCGCGTGCTTTGGCTTTGTTATCCGCATATCGCATATGTGGCATAAACTTTCATTTGCAATTTTTATACTCCTTCAGGAAGTGAGAAGGGTATATTGGATTCGGATTCCCCACATGGAAATTCAATTAAATCTATATATCTGCCTCAGTTTTATAGCCAGATATATCAAATTTTGCACTCAGATTTCCGATAATCTCCTATAAAAATCAAGGAAAAGCATATCTTAGCGGCGGATAAAAATCCATATCTGATATACAGTTTTCTCATAACCTCCTCTAAAGATCGAGCCGATATATATTGACTATATTTATATCTCAAAAGTAACAATAATAGGCAAGACCTTCTTCGACTGCTTTAAACGGTTATTATACTGTGAACCGCCGTCGGTTACACCCGACTGCAACGTTCGTAGTTGTTTGCTTTTATGCTGTGCGTTTATCAAATTTTCATGTTTTTGCCACAACTTCGGCCAGAGTAGAACACACTTGGAAGCTTGCTGTTGTCGCAGTTACGACCAATTTTTATCCACCGCCATTTATCCCATCACTTAGCAGCGAGCTAGGAAGACGCCAATACGTCTGGTTGAGACACACACACATATGTGTCTACGAGTGTGTGTGTGTTTTTATTTTTATATCTCAAGTGTGTGTGTGTGTGAGTGTGTGTGTGTTGGGCACTTGATACGCTTATTACGCCCAGGCAGAGCACTTTTATGGCGCTGGGCGAGCTGCGCTGGCGACCATTTTATAGTTGGCAGCCAGCGACTTTATTAGATTAAACATGTTGTGCACGTTGGCCCAAGACTGTCAGCCGCACACACGCGCGCACACACACCCGCACACACACTCGCACACAACTTATCTAGCTCGTTTGCCGTTGTTAGCCATCCCGCCCCTGGCCATGTTTTGGGCAGATAAGTCGCATATCCTTGCTGCTGTATCTGCTAGTAGTTGTTGTTGTATTGACAGCAGCAGCCCGACAGACCAAACAACAATAGCAGCAGCAGCAGGCTCCCGACTAAACAATACACTATTCTCTAGGAAAGTCACAGCTGTCAACAGATATACTATACTAACGATTAAAATAGTAATAAAAATAATAATATTAATAATAATAATAAAAATAATAATATTAACTATAATAAAGACCTTAAGCAACTGTGACTTTACATTTGTAAAAGATATATATATATTTTGTTGATATATTCAGCTTAATCTTTAAACATATACCATTAGAAACCCTAGAAAAATCACAAAACCACTTTTTAGTCTAGTTTCAGAACGGCGATCAAGAAATTTATTAGTAAATGGTCACGTTTTTTTTATTAAATTAAGGCATTTTATTTTCGTAGCTAGCCATAAATAAAATAAAAAAAATAAATATAAAACTAAAAAATACCATTTTGCCAAGTTATAAAATTTCTAAGATATTCTAGATATTCGTAATTTGTAATAAATATACAAATAGTTATCTCTGCTTAGACAGCACATACAACAAATATGCTCACATGCACTTTAAAAGCAGAGTATGACAATAGCAGCGGCAAGGACCCGGACAGCATCTCAGCGTTTGCGTTGACTTTCATCTTCGCTGTCCAATTGCCAAGGCAAACAATGTTGCTAATAAGTTGCTGCAACGCTTAAATCCCGACTGGCCCCACTCCCTCTGCCACTCCCCCTTGCCCACCCACTTCTTACCGCCGCCTACAACTACGCCCGTTTCATCATGCGTCTGTCTGGGAAAACAACATGATAAATAAAGAGCCGCTGGCTAGAAATTAAAATAAATTGACTGCTTGGGATGCGGCAACCGCAACGGTAATAACAACAACAGCAACAGCAACAACAGCAACAGCCGCAACAACAACATAAATTAGAGACTCAATATACTTGCTTAAAAACGCCCTGCAGAAATCAAAAAGTCATATGCCGGGTCGTTTCGCAGTCGCGACGTCAACGTCAACGTCAGCGCCGACGTCAGCGTCAGCGTCAGCGTCAACGTTAAACAAGAGCCGACCGCAGGGCATGTTCCTGTTGCTGTTCTTGTTCTTCTGCTTGCTGTTGTTGTTGTTGCTGTTTAGTTTGTTGTTGTAGTTACGCCCGCGCTGTTATTATTAACATGGCGCTGTTGTTGTCAGAAACATTTGAAATGTCAAAACTTTTTGCTCACTTTCTGGTTCGAGTGCGGGTGGGCTTTATGTAGGTATGTGTGTGTGTGTGTGTTAGAAATGACTTCTCGAAAACTTTTAAATTTTTAAATTCACTTAAAAAATTAGAAATCGTTGTTGTTGCAGTAAAGCAGAACCCACAACACAAGTGAAAAACTTCTTTAAATATTTAAAGGTATTGCGTTTGTGGGGAAACTGCGCAGCTTTTATTGCTCTTGTCTTTTTGTTGGCACATAAAATTGTGCAAAGTATGCGCTAAATTAAATGAGGGAAGTCGTATGCTGTCTGTTATTTGAATATTTGTACAACTTTTTTTCCTGTTCTTTTATTCTTTTTTTCTTTTTTTTTTTTGATTGGGGTTCCTGACTTTTGGCAGTTGACAATTTTTGTGGCACTTTTACGGCTTCAAAAAGTTGCCCAGTTTGGTGTTTTGGACGGTTCGAATAAGTTCAGATAAATTTGGATAAATTTAGCTTTTTGTCAATATTCATCAAATTGCAAATGCTTAAATAAATCATTTTATATATGTACAAACACTAAGCTCACTGTTAAAAATATTTATGTTTATTCAACTTTCATCTTGATTGGGGTTCCTGAAATTTGGCTGCTGATAGCATTTTATATGTCTGGAGGCATTTCTGCGACTTTAAAAAGTTGGTCAGTTTTTTTGTTTTAAGGTCTTTAATACGTTTGCTTAATAATTTATATATTAGTATAGGCGGGGTTAATATAATTGTAATAAATACTTTAAAATTATGGTTTTTCATATTTTTAAATTGTGTTAGGTACACTAATTTTGTAAGTAAGGGAAAAATACATTTTACAGAAACTTTCGTACTTAAAATAAAGCGTCTAACGCAGTCAATAAAAGTACTATATTTCTTAGAACAAATATTATATTTATTATTAAGTCTTGTCTTTGCGAATTTGGAATTTTAAAAATTTGTTGTTGATTATAACAAATGTTTTTGATTTGACAGCGCTTGAAGTTGATAAAAAAATTCATAAATATTTTTGCAAGTTAAGTAATGTCGAATTTAAAATCCATTAATCAAATAAAAAAGCATTTTCCAGTGCCAAATTTTTTATTATTTAACAATACCTTTCGAGCGATATATAGCTCAGATCGGACTATTGAAGCAGATTTGCAGTTTTTCGTGCACTTCGCGAGATTTCGCCACTAGCGCGGACTGCCGTCCACACTGATTAACGGAAGCAATTAAAGTAATCGAATTTACGAACATCTGGTGGCGTAATCCAATCTGATGAACTCTGCATTGGACTTGGCAGTTCATTAAAGACTAATGATCATCATGCAGCCAGCTATCTGTTCCACTCAGGTGAGTCAAAGCCCAGAGGCAGGCTCGTCATTAGGCGAGCGCACGGCATATGAAAAATGAAAGTGAAATGAAGGGCCGGCCACGCCCACACACATCCCGGTGCAGTTACTCATGCAGACACCCACGGCTTGGCTGCCATCCACACAATCAGGGCATGAAAATCGCTGGGGAGTTTGGCCTGGGACTGGGCCCGGTCGAAACATTGATTTCCCAAGACTTTTCAGGCACACAAAATTAATTACCTAACCTAAAAACTGGGGCCAAAAGGCTGGCCTTATGTAAGCCCGAACGAAGCGTTCAAAAGTGCCAAGTTGGCAGGGCCGCCTCACAGGCGCATTTCTATTTTCGTTTTCTGGCCGACTCATTGGGCATGACAACGAAATGAATGATATCGAAAACCGAAATCAATAAATGAAATTGGTCAAATCAATTTGACAACAATTGCAATTTGCGAGGCGCAAAGAAAAACTGGGGCACAAAATTTGATTAAAACCCAGTTGGCAGGCCCCTGGCCTGTCCAAACTGATGCGAAGGGGCAGTGAATGAGCCTGCACACAATAGGGGTCTAGTCGGGTGTTCCTGACCAGGCGATACCCTAAACCCAGCTGCGAGCTGTGGTTACATAAATTGTGTTCGCCTTGCATTCTTAATAACTTCTTAACTAATCGTATGATCCTTTGGAGATGTTCACGACTTAAAAAGAGCCTTCAAATCCATGTACAATTAAAGTAGAGTATCAAAAATCCGAAATATTCTTAATATGCGTATGCTTTACGAATAAAAATAAAATTAAATTTGGTGGCTCTAGCTTTTATAGTTTTTGAGATATGCTAAGAAAACCAAGTGTTAAAATCGATATAAATCGATATTAATGAAAGGCGGCAGGATATCGAGAAAAATTATATACTCCTTCTGGTTATGGTATAGGAGCATTAATAATCGGAAAGTTTAGGTCTCATGCTTTTGTAGTTTTCAAGATCGCTTTAATTTTTTTTTTTTATTTATATTTAGATATTTTATAGGTTGAAAAATCGCGTGTCAACCTAAGTAAAACGAACAAGGCTAAATCGGCTCAGCTCATGCTAATCAAGAAAATCTGCCCCTTTTATCCCATTTGAATAGATGCAGGGTATAATAAGAATGAGAATGAGAAAGGGGAATGGGAATGCGAATGCGAATGGGAATAGGAATATGAGAATGAGCATAAGCCCCTTCGACTGTCACTTACCTCCATTGCCGGATATCACAACGATGACGACCACCAGCATGCTGAGCATTATCAGCGCTCGCTGGCAGCTGCTGCAGTCGGCGGATGTGGCGCTGGCCACCGTGGAGCAGGTTGGCCAGAGCCGTGTGCAATTTGTGAATGTCGCCGGCGAGCCTCGGCTGGCACTGGGAGCCGGGTCCTGGTGGCGATACCGTTGTCGTTGCTTTAAATTCGTTCGTTGCTGCCTCGGCTTTGGCTGCTTCTGTTTTTGCTGTTGCTGCTGCTGCTGCTGGCGCGTTTCCATTTGAAAAGTGGCCATCATATTTCACTCGTCCTTGTGGGTTAGTGGGTGCTAGTCCGTCTCTTGGCTCGCTCAGTTGTGGGGCGCACTTGAACCTAGTTGAGAGTGGGCATTTTTTTGGCAATCGTACAACTGGGGGGCGTGGCTGGCCGCCTTATTAGCGCCTGCCATACCGCCGCGATGCGTGAAATTGCCGAGCCGGCTTACAAATTGCTCGACTTGCTTTTGGGGGAGCGGAGGGAGCTATTCCTGTTCCAGTTGGTTTTGTCGATGTTCTTCCTGTTGTTGTTGTTGCTGTTGTTGCTGTAGGCTGCCCCGTGCTGCCGGCAAACTACTTTGCATTTGTTCTGCTCGGCTGGTGCTGAGAAATCGCCGTCATTTTTCCAGCGATTTATATTCTATTTAATTCCACTTTAACACGATATCACTGGGTATCACTTCATCTTCATTAGCGGCCGCTGCCGGCCGGCACAGCGCTCTGATTGCGATTGTCCTGCGTCCTTCGTCCTGCGTCTTGCCTCCTCGGCGGCTGCAACGACCGAAAGCGAAACAAAAAGCCAGTTTTGTGAGATGCGGGCGCTAAAATGTTTGGAATTTCATTAAAAATTCAAATGTCAAAGTCAAAATAAATGGAAATTTGTGTATGTTAGTGGGTGTTTGTTTGTGTGTGTGTGTGTGTGTGTGTGTGTGTGTGTGTGTGTGTGTGTGTGTGTGTGCCGGCACGTGCTGTTTTCCGACCTTCCTCTGCGTGTCCTGTATCCTGTGTTCTGTATCTAGGTGCAGGCAGATATTTTATATATTGTATTATCCCTGCGCTCGTCTCCTCCGTTTGTTTGCTTTATGAATGTGTTTCTCTAACTGGCAAATACCGAAAACAAAAACAATAAAAAATGCCAAATGCTTCCTTCGGAGGGATATGTTCCCCCAGATATGATAATCAAAGGCAGCTTGTGCGGCAAATGCCAGGGCAGAAATGTTTTAATGGGAATCTATGTGATTTTCCTTAAAGTGCCGACTTCACAATAAATAATTATGATTAAAATTTGTGGAACTCGCATTTCAAGTGCTAACAGAAAAACCAAACAATTGAAAGGGCTTTTGTCGAGGTTAAATACCCTGTTCGAAAGTGCCATCTTATTATTTCCAAAATATCCGGAGGTGGATAAATTTAATAATAACAAACTAAATTTTTTAAAAATTTTGAGTAGGAAAAAAATGGTAAAAATGAATTTTAAAAAATCTTTTTTACAATTCTACCATTTTTTTAATATCATCAGCCTATACAAAACATTTCAGCAATTTTAAATATTCTTGCCAGACGATTCTTTCGCACAAGTGTTACCAAATAGAATCGACTTAAAAAAACACTTTAAATTAAATTCATACATTAATAAATTATATTTATCCCGTTTATCCTGAGTGGTTGCTGCCTGACTGAACCCCAATTGAAACTAATAAAATGTAAGAAGTCCATTCAACCCTTCTTTTGAACTGCAATTAGAAACAAACTTCGTTCAACTTAAATTAATTAGTGTTCTGAAAGCCAAATAATTAAAACTTCTTCGGGCTCAACTTTGTGAAAGTTGATCGGTGAAGCCAAAATGATTCGTATACGTTTACTGTCGAAGCGCCATTTATTATTATTAACTTAATTGATTTATATGTTTTTGTATAAAGTTATTTTCATTTTATTATTTAAAATGTTGTAAAGACATATCGTTGTTTATTTTATGCTGATTGTTTTCATTCTTGTTAAACAGAAATTTCTTCCCCTCACTCCTTTTGTTATTAGTTAGTTAATCAGTAATTTCAAAAAAGCTTAAGGGCAAGCAGCTCGATTTTCAGTTTTATTTAGGCCAAGTATAAAGTTCAAAATTCAATATTCTGTGCAAAAGCAAAAGAAAAAGTTATGCTTAATAAAATTTAAGAAACCATGTAAATCAGAGTAATAGCTTTGACGGGCCTAGATATAATTTTATTAAGATGCTTCCATAAATTATAATTAATAAATTATGAATGCAGATAGATAAAATAAGTTCCTTAAATAAATTATCTGCTAAAAAGTTAGTAAAGATTAGCAGTCTAGCAAGTCAGCAGCCAGCAATATATATAATTTAAAATAACAGCCAAAAAGTCAATCAAAAAACAATAGCACATTAAATTTTTATTAAGCTTTATTATCTAACAATATCTCAATTTGAGCTAATTTCTTTGGCTTTATCAAAAGACATTTTGTGTACTTAATATGACTCTTGGGAGAACTCAAAGTTTGCCAGAATATGAACTTTCAGATATTGTTCTTGCAGTTATTAAAACAATGGCCAAACAATTTTCAAACAAATAGAAAGCCAAAAAGTGTTTCTCAAAAGACAAAAAAAAGAATACCATCAGTTAAGATGTGCCGCAAAACTTTCAACCCAAACTGTCCAACAGAAGCAAATGTCTAATGCCTGAATAATTTAAAAAAAAAGTAGAGCAGAAGATACATTTGGCCAAGACGGAGAAGCATGTTGCATGCCACATGGGATGTCGGAGTGCAATGTCAGAGCTTGACGCAAGTAAGAAGTCAGTCACGCCCACGAAAGACATTTCATCTTGGCAGTCAGTTTACAACAATGGGGAATGTGTGAAGGGAAGTCAAGGTGAGCACCTGGCTGAGGACTGCTAGAAGCTATTTATTTGTTAGCTGTAATTAGTGTCAAGGTTCCCGTTGCGTATACGCCGCATGGGTCGTGAGCAAACTGCAGCCTGCGACAAACGGGCCGGGCAACAGTGGGTTAAGCAGCTGAAGCACGTCACGTTGATGGGGCATTAAGCTGTAAGTGCCTGGGCGTGACCGGTCAGATTGCCTACCCGCCCCACCACCCCACTGGCAATGCATAATTAAAGCCCAGCGCCTCATTATAATTTCCATTAAAAAGTGCGTCGCGGCCTCCCTTCGGCATTACCGCAACAACAACAAAAATGTTCGAGGCGCTGTGCAACACTTTCCGTATTCGCTGCAACCGTTTCCCTTTGGCCAAATGCCATGCTCCATATATACAGTGATGGCAAAAATAATGGCTAACAATATAAAATTAATTTTCTTGACTACATGAAATTTGTAGACAACCGAAACTTTGTAACATAACTCAATAAACATTATATACAAGTTATAACATTTAAGCCAAAATAAATATATTAGGAAAGTTTCTAAAAATAATTTGTAATTTGTAACAACTTACAAGAAATATTGCAATTGGAAATTTGAAGCTTTCGAAATCAAATATGCCGTTTCTATTGTTTTGCCCATCACTGTATACACATATACATGGGTCATTGGCAGCGCTGACAGCTGTTGAGATGGCGACCAAAAGTGGCAATCTGGCCACGCCCTGTCGCCTTCAGTTAATTAATGAAATATGCATGCCGCGTAATTATATTTGATTAAAAACAATGCGCATTGGCCAATATAAATTTACGTTAATTATGTGGCGCCCTCTGTTGTCGCTCCAATCATTTCTTTTGTTGCATTTTATCACACATTTATGATATACATAATAAATTAATATTTTTATTGGCCGCACAAAATACAATAAAATGTACGTGCTCTATTTTTGAATTATTTATTTAAAATTTGCATAGTATATTTATTGAAACCAATATATATATATTGTGGCAAATGGTTTTTCACATTCGAAACGAAATTGAAAAGCAAAAACCATATTGAAATAAAGGCAGAAAAAACCATTTTCAACTAACTGCAAATAAAGATTTCTCGCCAATCTATCTGGCCAACAGGGGTTAATCCGATTTAACCCTAAAAAAACACAAAATAACGCAACACAATACGAATATTCGAAATGACACAAAATCCAAGCAATATGCAAATATGTATTCATGCTATTCACAGCTTATCTGTGATGCTGGCTTCTGCTCCAACAAAAAAGATTAAACACGAAATGAGAATTTACAAATTCCACAATTTATCTCAATTTCGAGCACAATTCAAAAGGTTATGGTGTCAATATTAAATGTGAGTACGGATAAGTGAAACCTTTGTTTGCCTGTTACCTCTTTTGCGTTACGTAATTATGTATTCGGGTCTCCGGAGCAGTTGGGAGCACAGACCCGGCCTCAAATGGGCGCTAAGCTTGTGAATTGTTTGGCTTAAGGCTTTTTTGAGAATGTTTGGGAATGGAGTTCGGGTATATAGAGAAATTTGTTGTCGGTTTTCGCTTGGGTATGAAAATATGACATTCAGTACTAAAACTAATTTCAATTCATTTTTTCCCAAAGCTTTCCCTTTCAAATACATATACACTTTTGCTTTATATACATAAAAAAGTGATTTATAATGTAGTTATGCATGTAAGAATATAGAAATATTGAACCTTTTTCGCAAAAAAAATTGCAATTCAATTTCTTGCAAGTTAAACAAATTCTGGAAGCCTGTTTTATAAAAAACTTCAAACAGACAAAACTAAATTATGAGAAAATTATTCAAACTTTACAAATGTAAGTTCTAAACATAAAATACACTATAAATGCCGATTTTAAGATCTGGAAAATTGTAATTTCCAGAGTTAAAAACAGAATTTTATTTAAAAAATAGACGATAATTAAAAACAAATGAATTCTAGAATGTAAAACTACTGAATTTGTATTAAATACATTTGAATGTGGGTGAATAGGTCAGTCAATAATTTTTAAAAATTTTAAAATCAAGTTGAGCTAATCTCTTAAATGCAGAAAAATAATCTTTTTTTATTGGGTTATTGTCTAGAGACTAGTGTGAAAAACAACACAAATCTTACAAATCATACAAATTACATTTAAATATTTTTTTGTAATTTTCCTGAATTCAAGAAAAGTAAGTTTATAACTTAAAAGTTATGTTTCTTAGCCACAATCAATATATATATATAAAATAAACACAGAAAAATGTATATCGTTTTCCCATTTGTTGCGTACCAATAACAAATATAGTATATCTATTGAGGGTACCATACTTTGTTAAACTCTCGCAACTAGAGCAGTTTTAATTGTTTCTTGTGAAGTTCCCTTTGAGAATAATCGAAGACCAGTTAAAAGTGAAAAGGTAAGTGCATAATGACAGCAATTACTCATTAAATTTTTATCAGTTATTTAGCGAAGTTCTCAATTAGTTCCGACAACCCCTTCTTGTTGCTGCTAAAAAAATTGCATTCCAATTATCCTTTAGTCAATGCTACACAATCGATTGGTTAAACGAACAAAGGCCCAATCAACCTACATAAAGCACTTAGACTTTTAAGCTCATTGAATGAGATATATGTACATATGTAACTCCTATAAATTGAGTATATTTGTTTCGATCGAAACATATAAAATCATTTCTGTTTGCCTGTTTTAAGCTTCATCGATTCAATTTGGTTTTTTGTTGCAGCAAATAATTAATTTAAAACCAAGTTTTCAGAAATATAGTTAAAAAAAACTTGGTAAGAAGGACCTACAGAAATAGTATCCCGTAGTATAGTAAAAATAGTTAAGTTGATAGTTTTATAATTATAACCGATACTTAAAAAAAAAAGAATTAAATTATATGTATAATTTTGTTTAAGAATTTTTAGTTCTTTTTTATATTTTGACAGGAAATTAATGTTACAGTTTAATTTTTATTATGAGTTCCGGAAATTAATCAACAAAATCAAATTTAAAGAGAATTCGTATTACCATTTTCAATTAAACTAAAGATATTTGAAGAGCAGAGTTATGAGTTATCAGTTATAGAGACAGTTAAGAGTTATAATGTTGTTCTTATTATATTGAGAATGAGTGTATGTCGGTATCGATCTATTCTGATCACTATATCATATATTTAACATTACAACGATCGGTAGACAATTCGCTTATTTTCTTTAGCTGTGCAGGCCAAACTTGGCGAAGTATTTAAACTTTTACTTAGCATAATTTTAAAACTATATAACTTTTAAAGGTAATATCTTTTAAGATAGATTTTAGATAGATAAACTTAGATGCTATATCATATAGCTATATATTATTATTCTAATTATAAACTAATAAATAATCTTATTGCTTGCATATCGGTTTCAAATTTCTAATCGCCTTAAAAACTTATTTGCTTTTAAGTAAGGCTGTAAACTGGTTTTCAATCAGTTCAAATCCGGAATTTCTAATTTTTTGAAATTATAAACTGAACCCAAAAATTCAGAAGAATTGAACCATTTTCTCTTTTTTAAATGTTTCATTTTATTTCCGTAGAAGGGAAAATTTTAAAGCTAAATAAATTATATTTCCTGATCTCAGAAGTTAAATATAGAAGATTTTTTAACTCTTGATAAAAAAGAAAAATAAGTAAAAATAAGTAAATGCCTCCTGCTTTGCTTCGAACCGTGTACCAGACCACTGACTATATTTCGAACAAAATTAAATAAATGGCGATTACATAGATTTATTACTTCGTAAATGATTTCAAATAATTCGAAATGACTGCGAGTGTATTCAATATGCGGTTCCCCTGCTGGCTGCCTGCTGTTCTCGTGTCATAATTAAATTGAATATCGCATAAAGTTGCCTCAATTTTCTCACTCGACCCCCAGCAGGCACCCGCCCACGTCCCGCCGGCTGACCAGCCGCCGTGTGTCATCATCAAATAAACCACAAACCAAGTTAAGCAAACCAGAATTAAAGGCCACGTGCCTGCTGTTAAAATAAACCCCTTTCAGGCCTTTTGGAACACCGTTTTGTGGTTGCTCCTTTCTATATTTTTTTCTGTTGCTCAAGGTGAGCGTAACGGTATTTGACGATTATCTAGCTAAGCCAAACAAAAAAAACCAAATTATTGACTAATTAGCTTATAGAATAAATGGAATTTACCTTTCTATCTGATTTAACGTCTGTTGGCGCTTCGTCTTGTTTGTTATTGTTGTTGCTGTTATTGTCGCGGCTTGACTGTATTTTTTATCCAATTGTCAAACAGAACATCAGTTAACGCGTAGTTAAAGTGTTAAAATTGTTATTTAGTTGCAACTTTAAGCTGTGAAACCCATTGCGGAAGCCGTTCAAAACGCTTGAAAATCACACTGCAAAATCAGACCAAACATGGCAACAACGAAAAAAAGGGATAAAATTTCACTGAAATGGATTGGAATGGGGATTTTTGCCCCAAAGTGAAAAGCAAAGCGTAGCATAAAATACGGCGTAAAAATTGTATCTTTAGCCCTTTTTTTGCTCGCTGCCAGGTTTACACATGTGCCAGACTTGACAACCCTGGCAACCCTTCATGCGTTCAATGTTTTCCTTTCGGGCCCTGTCTGCGGTGCCGTGGCCAACGGGCAAGCGATTTTATTAGAAATGCAAATTGTTATGGTTTTGTTTCGGCCTTTAACTCATGTGACAGCCTTGGCCCGTCAAACAGCCCACAAAGTTAGCCCAAAAATCTGCTTATTCACTGCGTAATTGAAGTAAGTGTTTTTTGCATAAAGTAAATGCATTAACTCTGTTTAAAGTAATTACAATTAACAGCAGCGCAATTTATTCAATGCGCACTTTCAATTCTTTGGGCTGCGCTCAAAAGTATGCTACATTTAATGATCTCCGTGCAAGGATATTTCACGCCAAGCGCAATTTATTGCAACTGTTTCAGACGCGTATTTTTGGCCATAAAGGTAATTTTTAAAGCACGCTGGGCAACACCTGGCGGCAGCAAAAACATAACGGGGTAAAAGTTATTTTTGGTGCGGCCTTCGGGATGAAAAAAAAACCAAAATCAAAACAAAGTTGGGTAATATATTTTGCCTCATGCCTGTCCTTGGCTGGCCATAAAGTGTATGATGGAATCTGCAGTCCACTGTACTTTACAGTTGCGTCTTAATTTAAGGCATATTCAAGACACTTTTTTTTAAGCACACTTAGCACTTGCTTGATGTTATCGAACACTATACGCACAATTCTTGAGGCACTTAAGTGTTGCATATTTATGAGCATCGGCATTCGCATTCGCTCGCTCTCGCTCTCTCTCTTTCGCTTCCTCTCGCTTTTTGACTTTAACGACTTGACTGCTATTTTAGCTTAATTATTTATTTACCATTGCACATTGAACAACTTTTACTTTCAACTCGTTGCCGCACCTAAAGCACACACACACACACGGAGAGTTGTTTGTGTGGGTGTCTGTGAATTGTCTCAACACTGGGCCACAGCTAAGCAGTCCTACCGTTAGAACGACCGAACGACACGACTGCACTAAATATACTGAAATAAGCACTCGAATACGCCACAACACAAACGAAAGGCAGCCAAGGCACCGAGGCCGACGGCCGACGGCCGACAGCCGAAAGCCGACGGGCTAAAGAGAGAGAGAGAGAGAGCGTGCGAGCTTTTGCCAGCACAGTGGTGCCAGACACAACATGTGCGTTCGCTTCCAGGCGCTCTTTCAGCCTTCGAACTTTCCACTGCGAGCACTCTCTTAAGCCCAGCCGGCGCACATTTCATATGCATATGCTCTTAAGGCAAAAGTTATGGTTACCGTTGCCGTATTTGGTTTATTTTTTTTTCTTTTTTTTTTGCTACTGCTGACACATTTACAATCCGCACTTGGTTGGAAAATAGAAACTCCCCTGCATATTAATTGATTAAACTTCAAGTTCGAAGGCTTTCTATTGCTCCCACACTCACACACACACACACACACTTGGATTGGGAGTAGAGCGACTGTTAAGCACTTAGGGCACATTAAGCTTCTTGGCCGTCTGCCCAGATCAAACCCAATCTCACACTAGCCTCCAGTCGCAGCCCACTTTCAGTCCAGTTAACTGACACTGACACTTGCACAAAATTAAAGGGATTCAACCCGAAGTCAGGTTTGTACTGTGCGTGTGCCTAAATCGAGGTATACACAGAAACACATAAAGAGACGTACACCTAATTCTTTTTTTGCACAGTTTTGAAATAGCACTCCTTAAAAATATTAGAAATTATCTCTTTTTATCACGATTTAAATATATTCTGTGTTTCCTTTTAAGAAATTACCATTATAATCATATAATTTAAAGCATAATAAAGAAACGATTTGCTAAAATTCGGAACAAACAGTTTTGATATTGATATTTGATATTTGATACGTAACTTATGCGTATCAGAAAGTATTGTTAAGAAAATGTTATGTTTATATTAGTTTTACTTTGTATATATAATCATGGTCAACATCAATAGTCGGTTTGTCCATCCGGCTCTCTGTTCGTCTGTATGAACGCATCTCGGAAACTGCAACAGCTAGAGACCTAGATTCTCCCATACCTCCCATACCAATTCTACCATCGTTTCATTAATGTCGATAAGAATCGATTTTAAGACTAAGTTTTTTTTAGCATATCTCGGCAAATATTATAGCTAAGCCCAACAAATTTGGTTCGGTATTTTAGCGTAATGCATACGCAGATCAGGCAAATTTAGTTTTTTATTCGCAATGGGGTTAAAATATATGTAAGGATAGCTCGCAGCTGAGTCTAGGGTATCTCTTAGTCGTGCACTCCCGACTAGAGTAATCTCTGTTATTGACTTGAATAGCAGTCCCCAGTGCCACCACTTATTTATCCTGGCCTTACGTATCGAGGGCCGGCCTTACGTCAGCTTAAATTTATTGCCAGCTTTAAATTATTGCCAGATCCGTTTACGAGCACCTTAAAACAGTCTGAAACGGTCCTGATTATTATTGATATTTTGGAAAAATATGGATTTAATTTTTGGGTGCGTGTCCAATAACTGTTTGCGCGATCTTCAGATCATTAATGTGCCTACATTTAAAACTGACGAATAAAATTGAATTGCCACGCCCCAGTGGGCGTAGCTAAAAAATCTTTACACTTTAACTGACGTAGGTATATTCAAGTATATATTCCAAGTTTCGAGTCTCCAACTGCGAACAAAATTGCATTCATACGGACAGACGGACGGACGTTGCGCAAAGCCAATATACTCTTTTCACTTGGCGAACGAGTATAAAAATGGTTTGCAATGGAAACTCGGCACCCTGAGCAGAATTATTTGCTTATTAAGGAAAAAACAGGTTTTTTATGCTTTTATAAATTAATTATAGAAATAATGGAAGCGGGTTTCATTCAATTGCCAACTAAATCTCTAACTGCCGTATTCTCTGTCCCCTCTGCCTCTGTCTTTTATCTGTCGCAATTGGTTATTCGCACTTGTACATCATGCGTATTTTGTAGAGGTCGCCCTCGGATGGACCTCGGGTCTGGCCCATCTCGCGCTCCACGGGCTGTCCGTCGACGAGCGCCCGGATGGTGGGCTGGCTGGGATCCTTGGCGAAGGCGTTCTTCGGGTAGTGCATGACGCTCTCGAAGTCGTACGGCACGCCGTAGGTGGTGGTGGTCGACTCCGAGGTGGCCATGAACTGGGGCCAGTACTTGCGCGGAATATTGTCGTAGTCGACGACGACGTGCTCGTCCCGATCCGGGCGACTCTGCTCGTGGTACAGGCCCAGCACGTGGAGCGTCTCGTGCTGAATGACGCCCGGCCGTGCCAGGCAGCTCGGCGAGAGCAGCACATCGTGGGCGCCCCCACCCAGGACCGGAATGGGATTGTACCCGATCCGAGTGCCGCACAACTTGGGCGACTTCTTGTAGTAGACATACCGAGTGCCTGCCGGCGCCGGCCCGGACAGCTCCTCGAACCGGAGGCACGTCCGCTCGTTGAAGGTGGCCACGGCGGTCCGGACATTGGCCGCCTCCTCGTCGCTGTAGTCGCTGGCTATGCGATAGTGGAGCCGCCGTGTGGGCCACAATTGGAGCGGGGATCGCATCGCATTCCGGGTCTTCAGCTCCGCCTGCTCGTCCTCCACGTCGATCTCGTTGTAGTAGTTCTCGAAATATCCTGTGCCCTGTGCCGACACAGTGGCCACCAAGCCCAGCCAGAGAAGCCACATTTTTGATTGCAGCCAACTGCAGTTAGCCTCGTTTTTATAGAGCCCGAATGAAAATGCGTTTGTCGTGTTTTTTGTTTTTTGTTTTCGTTAAAATATAATTATCAGTTTTGCGTTTGCATTGAAGGTGTGTAAAGTTTCACATAGATAAACACAGGTGAGTGTGTGTGTGGACATATAACAACTAAGTATTAGCAACACATTCTTCTCCCGATAAGCCTGCTCTCCATTGCCAAAGCTGTTCCCATGGAGCCAAATTCGACATTATCCGACTTACGTGGCTAGGCGGTAATACAATTTGCATAGTTTAACATATATGTATATATATATATGTATGTATATATGTATATGTGTGAATCGTTTTTCTATGCATGACAATGTAATTCAATCATATTACGACTACACTGGTGGCCAACAAAATATTACCTGAGTGTAAACTAAACTTAATACAAAGAACATTTTATTCAATTTCAACTAATTTCAAAGGAAGACGTGCTTAAATTGCTTGATTAAAGTGTTATTCCCCAGTATACTTTGCCAATTGTGCTAAAAATCATTTTCATTTCTAAGTACAGAAATCTGAAAGGTCTATACAAGATACCTAATTGTATTTTAAATTTATCTAATATTTGTGCAATCATTAAAATATTACAAGTTCGTTAAACATATTTTACATTTAACTTTATAAAAGATTTCTTACATTTTTTTAACAAAATTGCATTTAATTTAAATTTATTTAATGCTACTAAAAATCAGAGGAGTCAAAAACTAACTCAAAAACACAATTCTGCTAAGTCTCACATAATTCATAATTCACACATAATTCTCCTTTCACACGTTTTTTAAATAACACGCCTTAAAAAGTTCCCGAACTGTTTTGTTTTAAGACGATTAAAAATTATTCTATGAATTCTTATTTAGAATGATTGTTTAGATAATTGATAAATTTCTTTTATTCTCACTCGTCATACATTATACATACAGCTTCGCATTATATTTTAATATTTTCAAGTAATATTATTTATTGTACTTTTAAGTTGCTTTTTTAGGTCTGAAATTTAATTATATTTTTGCATTTAGCCAATATTTTTCTCGATCCAACGTGTAAAAAGAGAATAAGTTTTACAAAACAATTGAAAAACCAAATGAATAGAATTATATTAAATTGCATTAGTTTTTCAGCAAGAAATCATTTTAACATGCCTCTTTTTGTGGCCACCAGTGTGCTACGGTGTTCTATGGTAGTCGTGACACGCCCCAATGCATAGCATTAGAATGGCAATTGTCTCCGTTCTATAAACACAATAAAAGGCCTCCAGACACGCTTGCCATATAACTTATCTTGTATGCGTTTCGATATATATTTTGTTTGTTTTTTATATTTTACATTGTTTCTCTATACATACATATTGCCTTTTGAAGTATGTAAACTATGTATGTGTATGTCTATCGTATGTTTAAGTTCTAGAAATTAGCGTGAGGCTTAAGCTACGTGCTGACGCCGTCGTTGTCATAATCGTCGAGTGCATTGAGAATCGAATTAACCAATAAATATAAATAAATTGTTAATTATAGTATTCGATTCAAACTCTGTTCTCGTTTTATTGCTAGGGGGTTATAGGAGGGGGTTCGGGGGCGGGGGTACACACTAAATACGAATAACAATGCATTGCGTGCGCTTTGTCGGATCAGCTATGAGGACCTTGCTGCAGCCCAAAGGAGGCGTGCAATTGTTTTAGCTGCCCGATGGCGCCTCGTGGCGTATACGTAATATTCGGATTATTATTATTGTTATTGTTATTATTATCATAATTCATACATACAAAAAGAAAAGAGTAGCAAGAACACAATAAAAACATATTTTGCAAGCAAAATAGTAAACAGCGAATTTGAGTTGTTGTTATTTTAAGTTAGTCGTCGTCGTTGTCATTTCAGTTGTTGTTCGTCGTTATAATAATAGTCAATCCTGATCGCTCCAGGATTGGGCACTTCGCTTGCAAACATCACAAATCAGTTCCTAGTCATTAGTAACGCTCTCCCATTAGCTTTATATTTAAGAGTAATAGTAGTAGGTAGTTGGTAGTAGGTCGTAGGTAGTTGGTACATTATCTCTATCCACGTGGCATGGCTTCGATGGCGGGCATTCAGTTGAGTATGTGTGTGTGTGTGTGTGTGTGTAGGTGAGTCTAGCGCTCCACGCCTAGTGCAACTCAATGAACTTGTAGAGCGCCGGCGGCACCTGCTCCTCGTACCGGATGCCATGCTGCTTGATCGCCCGCGCCGAGAGACACGCCAGCGTCGTGTACTTCATGGGATCGATGATCTTGTGCAGCGGCGTGGGCGCCAGCAGCGTCTCGAATGTCTCGCCGGCGTGGTTCTTCGTGTCCTGCGGCACATGGGAAAACAGATGATTAGCAGGGTATACACAAAAATTGGGCACAATGTGATCTCAAAATAAGCGAACTTTATAATTATAGCTTAATAGCAATAGTAAAAAGCTTAAAACAGTCTTCATAACTATTGTTATTTTGGAAAGCTAACGAATTTTTCGACTCGAAAACTGTCTTGGTGACTATGTCTTAAATTGAGCTAGATATGTAGACTAAATCAACTTATCCCTTATCTGACACGGGTGTACAGGTTTATTTATTTATTCAAAATTTCAAGTCTCTAGCTGATCGTCCAGGTCTTGGACCCACATTTAAACCATTTTTGAATCGTGTAAGCCGCGTGTAAACTTGAGTGCGACTTATGGAAAGTTTACCACAAACGTTTTTTAACAATTTTAAAGTATAAAAAGTTGAAGAAAAGCCCGCCTAACGCTGCCAACATGCAATAGATGGCGCTGCGTGTTCTAAGTAGTAACTGAAAAGTTCGTTTGTTTTTAGACCACACTGCGTATGCGTTGAGGGGCACTCACCAAGTGCGCGCCGCCCTCGAGCAGCGTGTGCGCCAGGTGCTCGACGTAGGTCTGGAGGGGAGCGGCGAGGTGGAGCGGCGTGTTGCCCGCATCGTCGACGGCGTTCGGATCGGCGCCCACCTCGAGCAGGGCCTTGGCCAGCGAGGCCGATGGGAACTGGCACGAGGGATATCGGCCGACCAGGCTGCCCTCGCGATAGCAGGCGTAGTGGAGCGCCGTGCGGCCGGAGCGAACGTACACCTTGAGCCGGTTGAGGCGGAACAGTGCGTTCATCACCTGATGCCGCATGTCCGGACAGAAGCTCTCCGCCTCGAGCAGCGAGCTCAGCAGACAGCCAATGTGCAGGGCGCTGACCAAGGTGCGGCTGAGCGCATTGGGATCGTGATTGCAGTCGTGCCTGTGCGCCGAGACCAGGGAGGTAGACGATGAGCTTGAGGTTGACGACGACGACGACGATGACGAGGACGCTGACGAGGACGCTGATGATGAGCTGGCGGACGAGGATGGCGATGGTGTCAGCTGCTTGCCGGCAGCTGGCAGCATATGCTGCTGGTGATGCTGCTGCTGCCCCAGCGTAAATGCCTGGCCCCGCTCCACCTCCAGCACGGCCTTGTGGAAGATGGCCAGCATGCCGTCCGCCTCGATCGGCGGCACGATGCGGCCGCGCGGCAGCAGGCGGCCCGCCTCCACCAGCATGAAGCTGAACAGTTCCGCGAACGACAGCAGCGAGGATTGCGTCATGGGACTCAGTGGCTGCAGGATCTTCTGTTGCATCGTCAGCGCGTACGACCAGAGCTCGATGCACCGATCGAAGCGTCCGGCGTCTGCGTAGTGGGCGCCCCTGCAATCAGAATGTGGAGTCGTTTATGAAAAGCCGCCAAAGAACGCTGCAGTCGGCGGTCACCGACTGCGCAATACCCTTACACAGTGTAAGAGCAGCCCAAAACTATCCTCTTTTTTCTTAATTTGTGGGAACGGTAGAGAATCAAGCTTTATAGCTGAGGGAGATATCGTATCTAGCTTTAAAGCTGCGGGAGATATATAGCCTGTCAACATTTGACGTATCTGGCTTTAAGTCTGAGTGAGATATATAGATTAAATCGATTTTCCACGCCGCCTGTAGGCGTAGCCAACAAATCTTGGCACTTTATCCGACGCGGGTAAGCCCAGTTTCGAGGCATTAGCTTCCCTCGTGAAGCAGTACAAAACACGGCCAGGTGAGCAGCGCTTACCTGAAACGAATGTAGTAGCTGGTGTCCGGATGCGTGGGTCCGAGGATGCGCTGTCTGATGACTAGCGCCTGCATGCGCATCTCGTCCGGGTCGAGGACCAGCTCCTCCAGCTCCTCGATGGTGGTCACCTCGGTGACCAGCTCGTACGCCGGCACGGGCTCCTGCACCTCTTTGTGCAGCGCCGGCTCCTGGGCGCGCTCCTCGAGCGCCCGCCGCCACAGCGTCAGCGCGACGGCCATATCACGTTTTTTGTCCACATATGTGGCGCCGAGCAGCTCCAGCGCATCGATTCTGGCCACGCGGCTGACGCAGGGCAATGTGATGAGGTGCTCGACGATGGCCATGTGCCCGGTGACGCTGGCCGCCAACAGCGGCGTCATGCCATAGTAGTCCACGTCCATGGTGGCGCCGTGCCGGAGCAGCAGCTGGAGTATCTGCAGCGAGCCCGATTCGGCGCAATCGTGGAGCGCCGTGTTGCCCTTGATGCTGCACCGATTGACGTCCGCCTTCAGCGAGAGCAGATACTGTGCGATGCGATAGTGGCCCTTGTAGCAGGCGATCATTAGGCAGGTGTGTCCGTGCCGGTTGGCCACCTCAAAGTCTGCAAGAGATCGGTAACGAATTAGCAGCAAGAACGCCAATTGTCGGAGAGAGCTCACCTGCGCCGTGATGCACCAAGTACTTGACAATCTCGTAGTGGCCATCGAAGCAGGCGGCACGCAGCGGCGTCGAGTTCGTTCGCGTCGTGCTGTTCACGTTGGCGAACCGGCGCACCAGCATCTTGACAATGCCCAGGTGGCCGGCGGCCGCGGCGCACCACAGCGGCGGCGCATCCTCGATGGGCTCGCCGTCGAAGCTAACGGAGCCGACCTGTTCAACATTGGCGCGACACTTTGTCAATAAATATTCTACAATGTCGTAGTGTCCGTTGCGACAGGAGATGACCAGCGGCGTGGCTCCATTCACCTTAGCCGAGATTAATATCGCCATTTCGGCGGCACTTTTGTTGTACAGCACGCTCTGCAATTGCACGGAAGATAGTCCAGTTAATATCGGAATTAGCATAATAAAGGTTATACGTTTACAAATGGTGTGGTCAAGAATACCCAACTCATTCCTAGTCACAACTGGGAGTACACCAACATATATACATATACAATATATAATATATTTTATATTCGTTCACAGAATGAGTATTCGATAAAATCAAACTATCTGCCGCAGATTTGAAGCTAGATGCAAAAAACATTTGCAAACAGATTACTGTTGACCTCCTCTAAAGACCACACAACAATTTTTTGAATACGCCCACTAGAGGCGTGGCAAGTCGACCATATCTAATATCCATATCACCAACAATTTTAGAGCCAGAGTCACAAAATTTGACAAACAGTTTTCTAATAACGTCCTCCTCCAAAGATCGAGCCGCACAATTTTGTGTCACAAAATTTCAAAAATCGATATTTTTCCAATTAATAATTCAAACCGTTTTCGACTATTTTAAGCTGTTATTATACTGTGCGCAGTCAGTTACACCCGATCTGTTTTAATTTTTTAGTATTTTGACAAATGTTGGAGCATATGAAATTATCTGCTAAATGCAGTCTGACCCTAGAAACCTGATAATAGGACATTTAATAGGATATTGTTTTGACGCCAATATTAAGTTTCGTGCGGCAAGCTTTGCCACGAAAAAGTCAAGATCATGTGAGTAATAAGTAGAAAAGTTGAAGCAATTAATGTTAACAATAATAATCACTATTTAAACAATCACTAAATTCTATTTGATCAATAGCTATTAGTCGAACAGTTTATTAAAGGCCAGTAAAAATGTACAAATAAATAAATTGCACGTAGCATACAAATTGAAAAAGTTCTAATTACTGAACGTGTTATTTATTTTTCATTTAACCATAATAATAATGAAATGTGCACAAATAATGCAATTATTTCAAACAAATTTGTACTAAGCAAATGAATTAACATTTTTTGTTAAACAACGCAAGTGCAGAACTTGTTTACGATAATTATAATTTTCACAAAACATTTTAATGTGAATATGCCGGTGCTAATATCGACCATTCACAGTAACAATATTTTTAAACTAATTTTACAAATATTTTTGCAGATTAAGAACTTATTTAGTAGATTTATATAATGCAGTACACTAATGGCAAAATATAAAAGGATTATATGAGGAAAATGTTGCGAGCAATAATTGTTTGACTAAGTTTGTCATTTATTTAATATTTAAAAAAACGTTTTTAATTTTTATTTTATTTATTTAAAATTTAATTTTCATATTAATAAACTTTTTAAGCAGCAAAAATTTAAATACCCAGTAAACATGTATACCCAGCTTGTTGCAACAACATAATATTCATGTGATGTTGCAGAAATATGAACTGAATATTATGTTGCTGCAACATGTTTCTCTGCATTAAAAATATTACATGAAAAAATGTTTTTCTTTTGAGAGCGCAAATTTTACTCTCGCATTTTACATGGCGAAACAAATAAACAGCTTATCAGTGCACTTCTTATCAACCGTACGTATAAGAAAGTCACATACATTTTTCATAGAATGCCATTAATTACACACGTATGCCAATAACATTTGCAATTAAAAATAAATTCGATAAACAACGAAAAAAACTTTTTTATCTGTATCAACAGCAAACAAAAAACTTGCTGGCAAAGTGCTAATAAAAATATGAAAATATACGCAAAAATATACGAGGGAGAGCGAAATTATATACTATATAATATATTAACTATGGAAGAGGAAAAAACAATCAGCTGAGCGTAATTAATCAGCTTTTCTCTTTTAATGGATCTGTTTGTTTTGGAAAATATGTATATTAGGTATATCAATTTAACCTAGAGTTGTAATCAGAACAATCGGTTGGCTATTGACATATATTCCTTTTTGCATCCTACTCACTAATTATCCATTATATTATTATAATGGAAGTGTGAAGTTAACTAATATATAACCACAGTGAAAATCAACAGACGAAAATTTGGTTTTCATACAAAAGAAAGAAAGCATATAGTTTTATATTATAGAGTGTCAATATATGATAAAAATAATGTTAAGTGAAGGCAATCTGATGAAAAGAAATCTAAGGGTATTAAATCTTCGGCAACGCTAAGATACCAGTTTTTTCTAGTTTATTTGCATATTATTTCTATTCTATTTACCTTATTTTATTTTATTTTTTTGCGCATGCCAATTTGAAACTGAAAATCATTGATGTCAAACGTGTTTCGTTTTCACTGTATGTTAATTATGTTATTAGCCACGCCTCGATGGGGTGTCGGGCGATGCGGGGAAAGGCGGAGCGCGCCAGCTGGGGGCTTGGGGCTGGGGTGCGTGTGGATCGACGCACGTGTCGCGCGGCTGTATATAAATACATACAATTATTGGTAATGCGAAGTGAATTGAGTGTTGTCATTAATTCTCGACTATGCAAATCGATTGGCTGACTCGCAATTGGCACCTGAGATGTGATCCCACGTGGGTTAATACAAGGTCGTTAAGGTCTTCAGATCATTGTCAATCCCCTGGCCTATTATTACATAATCAAAACAAAATGTCAAAGATCACCAAATTGATTGTAGAACTGTACTTCAATACCTACCTAATAATCATTTTTAAAAATATTTAAAATGCAGTTGAAGCAAAAACTTGAATGACAGGTTCACAAGTCAATCTAAAATGACTCTCTCCCAAATTAATTATTCACTTGGATTGGCTACTCAAGAAGAATCGATGGTGGAATTCTCTTTTCAAAAACTATATTTAAAATGTTTTAGATTAATAACCATGACCACCTTTTCTTTTCCTTATTTCGTATTGAAACGCAAAAGTGTACTAAACTTAAAAATAAAGTTAATATTTTTAAAACTCGTTTTTTGTTAGCACATTTTTTGATAACTTTTTAAATAAATAAAATCATGTGAGACACTGATAAAAATGTTAGATAAATGCTTATCAAGAACCGGAGTAAAGAAATCAGACTTATCTTTAGGTCATATGGGATTGTTATCTGTGTCTATTGAAAGTGCTTGCAACTAACACTTCCACACGTTTATAAGGCAGACATATTTTTTAATTTTTGCAAATAGGTTTTTATAGCCGCTGTTCTTTGTAAATTAACTTCCAAATTATTTCCTTAGAAATTATTTTTTTTTTCCCAGAAAAATTTTTAAAGGTCTGAAATTAAAATAAACCATTTTTCAACCAAATATGCATGGTTTGATATGGGTTAACACTCGGAATTGCGGGTTTGCAGACTTGTTAATAATTATAGAACAAAGTGATAAAATATACAACGGTTGCAATCAAAAAAATATCAATTTAGTTTTGTCAATTCAAATATATAATTTTTCGCAGTTGGCATTCAGTTCAACGCCCATCAGATATCGATATAATAATAATGTTCTAGCCGGCATATTGCCGAGACAGCCAGACAGAGGCAAGAGGTGACCTTCTAAAACTTTTCCTTTTCAGTTGAATGTGCTTTCTCAAATTATAAGAACATCTCGTAGACGAGATACATTTATAGATTTTTGCTATCTTTGCGATTATTAGAAACAAATCAAAGTCAAAATACTCGTTCAATCCAAAGTTAACCTTCCCACAGTCACACGTTTATTTGTTTTTTCTTCAATGTTTAGATATCTCACAACCGTTATTCATTTCCTTCATTGCAAAGACCCACACGACTAAAACATTTGGGCGATAGGAAACAGAATGATAAGTAGAGAGAACCTTGGGCTAGAGACAAGTTGTCGCGACTTATCAATCTCAATTAGAGCATTCGTCGTGCAGGGGTCCAAAACAAAAAACCCCTAACAAACGACGCCACTGGCAGCTGCTTAGAACCAGAAGCACACACAAAGAACACGCAACACACAAAAAACAAGAAATATAAAAAGCAACAAACTCACAACAACAAAAAATACCGCTGGGGGAGCATTCAATCAGAAGACCTTGTGAATGCCGTGCGGCATTTTATTTTATTTATTTATTTTCGCGTTTTATTTTTATTTTTTTATTTTTTTATTGTCATCAACCATGCCATAAAGCTCTTGCGGTCTGTGCTACTAGCTGCAAACGCAGAGTATCTTTCGGTGCTCTTATACAGCGTATAAGCCATTTTAATGCTTCCTGATTTCTTCTTCGTTATTATTTCTTTCTTTCTTCGGTATTATTCTGCGTCACATAATGGCAAGAATTCTTTGCCACCTCCCTCTGGCCTGGCGCCCCCCTGCCCACGCCTCTGGCACAGCTCGTGCGCGTGACAGGCAAATTTTGGCAACATTCAGCTGGCAAAAAAAAGGTATATTCGCAGACTGAAATTGTTGGGAAATTTTGCGGGAAAATATATGTACAGCAAATCGGACGACGACAACGGCGACAACAATAAGATAAATACGCATTTCGAAAATACGTTTTTTTTATTTCACGAAGTGAAAAGAGTATATTGGGTCGGTGTCCGTCTGTCTATCCGACCGTATGAATGCAATTGTTGTCGCCGCTATTAAAGCTAAAGACTCGAGGTTTGGAATTTATAATCGTGTATGCCCGGGTTAGGTAAAGTATAAAGATTTTTTGAGAGCGATTTAATCTATATGTCTCGCTCAGTTTTAAAGCTAGATGCATAACAGGTTCATAAAGACGTCGTCTTAAGATCGTAATAAACATTTATTGGATACGCCCTATGGAGGCGTGACAAATCGATCAAATTGATATATTTTGGCAGCGGGCAAACCAGGAAAATCCATATCTTCCAAAATTTTAGAGCTCACCAAATTTGACAGATAGTTTTCTGATGGCATCCTCCCCAAAATTACGTTTCTGACTGCTTTAAGCGATATAAACACTGAGTACGAGTATGGCGTAGTCGTTTAGACCCGATTGCAACGTTCTTACTTGCTTACAAGCTACTTATAAAAATTTACGCATCAATATTTGAATCATTTTGGGAGCAGAGCCTTGCCGTTGATCATTAAATGTTTATAGGGTATGGCCATTGCCATGGCTATTAAGATCGCCAGCCCCAGTCGCAGCCCCAGCCCCAATCCGCGAACATGGACTTGAGAAACATGGGCTACTGAACTTTTCGCTTTCGTCGCCAGCATCAAAACAAACAATGATGATAATTTGATGACGCGACGAGAGAACGCAGCTGTTTGCTTTTCCGCGTTTATAATGTGTGCGGAGTGGAGCGGAGGTGGAGCCGAAGCCGGAGCCGGTTCCCGGTTGCATATTCAATTAAGATTAAGCGCGCTTCACGCCAAATGATGGCTGATGAGTCATGCAACAGCAGCCATAACGGCCCATGTTGATCAAAATGACGCCAAGTGCGGCAAGTGCCCCAACGTATCGTTTAACCTTGCCCGGAGAGTTCACGGGAACACATACCTGTAAATAAATTACCACAAGTCAAAAGCCAATTTGGTAAGAGGGGGGGAGTTTGTGCGCCACATACGTAGGCGTTAAAGGAGCCTCGAAAATCGACGTTTACAATTGTACCGTTGTACAGCATAGGTTGCGTGCCTTACACGTTAATTGATTTGACCCCGGTCAGCACTTTGGGCCACATTTGGCCCAGCGGCTAGTGGAAACAAAATGGAAATAGACACCGATAATTGTGGAAAACCCTACAGCTGGCCAACAAGCGCAAATGTCGAGCTAAAACGCTAAAGCATATCGGCTTATATAAACAAAAAACAACTGTCGACTGTATCAATTCTAAATAAATATCTATATTTTTTGTTCAAGGTTGTTTTAAGGAACGAGACCTATATTACCATATAATTTGATTACGAAAACAATGCTTGACATTATCTGATTGCATTAGAAACAGATAACTGGTTGATAGAGTTGCAAAAATATCGATGGCGAAATCGATGTTATCAATGGTTTCACAATCGTGTGATAGAGCAATGTTTTTATCGATATATGAAATCGTACTTTTTCAATATGAAGGGCTTAAATTATTGCATAGGTTTTCGATATATCGAAGTTGAAATAATCAATGGAACGACCATCGATGTTTTTGCATCTATACTCGACAAGTTATTCTTCAGCTCAGCTAAAATGAATTAAAACTTTTTTAATTTTAAAATAAAATTTTATCTTATGAAGAGCTCTTGTTTGTAAAACAGTTTAGTTCTTTAAAATAAAAATAAACTATCATAAACTATCATTGTATATTATTGCCTTTCATAAACTACGTTGTATAAATTAATAATATTAATGATCAGTAACAACAGTTGACTCGATATACTCATGTTTATCTGCCTAATCGTCTAGCTTATGTAAATATCCGCCCTTTTTTAACAGACGATATAGTATGTGTATGTCGCAGTAAACCGGATCACACCACTTTATCATAAAGCAACATTTCCCGTTGAAACAATTTTCATTACTCATTGAAGAATTCTTTCTCTTTCGAACCAAGCTCAACAGTAAAAGCTTGGTTTCATTTTAGTTCTTACGCCTCTTTGATAAAAGGTTTTCCCACTCAAACTGATTTATTTTTATTTTTTAAAGAACAAGATCAATCTCTTGAATCAGAAACTTTAAAAATCTGTTAAATAATGTTTTCAGAATAATAATTGTAATAAATAATATAATATTGTACATATGGAACCTGTTTTAAACTGATTTTCATTCCGTATTATGTTTGGTTTATAAATATTGATAATATATATTCCCATATAAACTCACGTATCTATCTTGTGGTTACTTACAAAATAATCTTTTATATAAGGAAAATTCCTTATCCTTAATTTATTTCAATTAAAACTCGTTTAAAATCAGCAAAGTAATTAAAGTTAGAAACAGTTGTGATTGTAAAAATCAATTCAATGATCCAAATCTACAAAACTGCTTAAATTGTAACTAACTAAATGCGTTTGTTAATTTAAACAAGAACATCTGAAACTTTTAGTCAGCGATTCCGTTAGTCAGATCTTTAAAATTTCCCAGGTCCGAACTTGTGATGACTCAAGTAAAAAGGGAAACACAATAATTGCGTCTGCTCTCAGAATTCTCATGGGTTTGTTTATTTCACCGAAAAAACAACAAATTTGAAATTTCACTTCCCGAAATTAAACACATACAAATATATATATACATATGTGTGTGTGCTGTGTAATTTGTATTTAATTTATATTTACTGTTGTTGCGCAAATTGCTGGCAGCGTGAAAACAGACAGCAATAATAAAAGCAACAAAATAAAAAAGTATAATTCAAACAAGGTAAAAATTTGCAACACTTGACATTTGTTCTCCATCAACGCGGGGGAGGGGGCGGAGGGGGAAGGGGCAGAAACATGATTTACCTTGTCATATACCGCTATGAAAATGTCGCCCCGTTGAGCGCGAAAATCTATTGGAAGTCAGTTTTCAAATCGCCAGCAGTTTAAAGGCGATTAAAAATGTTGTTTCCGTGTAATAAACAATAAACAACTTTCCATTGTTGTTGCTGCTGTTGCTGTTGCTGTTGCTGCTGTTGCTGCCGTTGCTTTGTGATCAGTTTCTGTTTGCCGTGCACGCATAATTTATTATAATTTTGACATTGAACGAGTTCAATGTCGATATGCAGTAGTCGATATCAACGTCCCCCCCTCACACTCAACTCGGACTGGCGCTCTTGGCTCTGCTTTGGTGCGTTCAACCGACCCCTTCCCCCCCCTCCCTTTCCCCTTGCCAACAAGCTTGACATTCAAAGCAGCCACGTCGCTCAAATTAAATTATTTTGGCTTATTTGTTAGCTAAACGGACGCGTTCGCTCAAGGGTGTAAGAGCCAACAGAAAAGGCAGCAGAGCTCTCGTGTTGAGGTCAACGGTGCTTTTAACGGGTTCAACAAGCGACCGACCTCTTGCCCATGTCGATATCAGTTAACGAACCAATCGGACAATAAGTAATGCATATTATGTATGCACGTTGGGGGTTCACACGTTGCAGGGTCGAGGTCAGGTGCGACTCTAAAATGCTGTGGAAAAATACGCCCTACTCGATTTACTATAAAAAGCTTGTGTTTATTACCATTATCAACAATAGAATGAATAAACGAAGCAATGTTATGTTAAAAAAACCACTGTTAAACTTTAACATGTACCAGGGCTGCCAAATGGCTCGAAACTAAACCGGTTTGTACAAATTAAACAATAAAATAAATGAAATTTCTATATTTATTTGATTATAATTATATTTTCTATTTGATTTGTTATGCATATTATTTATTTATTTTTAGTAGTGTGTGAACAGTAAACACATAACCTTCGAACTGAGTATTAAAGTAAAACCAAAATACATGTACGTATACAAATTTTTATTATATTTAAAGTTAAATGATGTAAAAATTAGCATAACAATAAAAAAATGATTATACCAACTAAACACCCTTAAATGGAATATAACACTCTATTTGGAGCTAAGAAATTAGTGTGTCTCAAGATTAATTTCCTTGAGAAACCCAAGTTTTTTTTAATTTTTGCACATTAAATTATTGAACGCATTTTATAAAAATATTAAGATGTGAAATATCGTTTCTATTTTGATCCAGATGAAAGATTATATTGGTAAATGAAAACAATATATATATAGAGCTATATTTATTTATTTGCACTTTATGAGGTCCAAAATTTATCCTTCACAGCAAAAGTATTTTCATTGTACTATTATAAAAAAATATCTTAAAAAAGATAATATTGAAATTATTTAGATATATTGTTATTGTTTTCATTTCATTATTGTTTACAAAAATAGCTATGCAAATCAAATGAGTTAATTATCTAATGATTTCATTCATTTGTATATTGTTAAAACTAAATTTTAATTTGTATATTTGGTGTTTTCTTTTGATTAAACTCTAAATCGCTTACTTCAAATCTGAACTATTTTATTGAATTCTATTTATGCACGAACTCCCCTCGAGCTGTATGCAGATAAGCTTAAAGTCGGTTCAGGTCGCATAATTTCCCAGGCAAATATCAACTCAGAGACAAACATAGACCCAGATAGTGGATAGATATATAAACAAGCCAGATAGGCATTGAGTCTGGTACAAACACTGATATTATATTGCTTTTGATTTATGATGGGCGTATAATCAGCAAGAAGGCATTCACATTGTTGTGGGCATTGTTGCTTTAGTTAATCGTGCGACGAACTTCAAAGTCATGACGGCGTCGATCGCGGAATAAGCCAAACAAAAGCATAAGCTAAATAAAACAGACAAGCGAATACAGGTACGGATGCAAACACATACACACACTAACACACAGATTGCATTGAACTTGACGCCCAAGTGTCACCTTAAACAGTCTATAATCCATTAGCTTGGTCGTCGCTTTGAGCGCTAAATAATATTACGTGTGTGCATAACATGTGTCAAATTTTCCACCTTTGGCCATCAGCTTTTTTTTACGAGTGTCACGAGTTTTCAACCTAAATTCTTTTCAGCGTTAGCTGTGTGCTTCAAATATAAATATAAATATAGCTTAGGCCCAGGAATTTATTTATAAGTCGAAAAAAAATAGTTTTGCGCATGTTAAATTTGTAAAAATTGCCAAAAGCTAGAGTGCCGAAAACAGCAGATTTCTTTCGAAATCGCGATGAAATTTAATGAGAACGAGTTTAAGTTAACATAAAATTTAAAAAACAAATTGTCTTTGCTTTCATTCACTTGCTTTTAAGTTCGGGTCTTAAACCTGATTTTCAACATCAAACAACCCAGATTTTAGTTCAAATGTAAGGTAATTTAAAATGGTAATATTCTTTTAAATTAAAAAACAAAATATTCTATTTTTTATTTATAATAAAACATTTCGCAAATTGTTCATAACCTTTAACAATATTCGAAACATTCGAAACGTTTTAAAGGTGGTTTTGGGATAAATTAAAATGTATATGTAAATGGAATTTAGAAATTTTTTTTTCAATATTTGTCCATTTTCTGTATATTTCACAATTTTTATCTCTGAAATAGTAATTCTTTCACGTAGGTCCTTGCTAGCGTAGCGTATACCATAGAAATGGTTTCCTGTTTCTTTCAGTGTGGCTCGTTATCTATTTTCGTGCTTCGCTCACAACGCGCTCTTATCTATTGAAAGCAAAACTAAGATGTTTTGAAGTCACATGCAACGAAGTTAAAATACTCTTGATTTTTTTGTATATTTGATTGTTAATTTATAATTTATATAATTTATAGACAAAGAAACTACGAATATTTTTCCGTGTTCCATAATTAAAAATCTTCTATATTTGTTGAGTTAAATATTTATATACAATTTTTAAAAAATATTCAAGTGTACCGTATATTAAAATTAAGCTGGCTGGCTGGCTCTAGGTTAACCTTGGCTTTATTTCTAACCAACGACAAAGTACAAAGCAAAGGTATTTCAAGATATATATTTAACTAAAATTAAAAAATATTTTTTTCCGCTCTTTAGTATTTGTTTTGTATTTATTTGCCTTGCTCTAGTTAGGCGTTACAAACAACTTAAGAGATATGGCATACCCTCTGTGGCTAGCGCATGTTGATAATAATCGAGATAAAGCCAATGAACGCTATCGCACGCACTCAGCTCTGAGTTTGATTGTATATGTTGTTGTTTTTGTTGCTGTTGCTGTTGCTGCTGCTGCTGCTGCAGATGCTTCTTCCTCGGGGTGTGCTCAATGGGCACATGGCGACTAAATGCTCGGTACACATGCGAGACGGCAACAGAATTGAAGTCAAAGCAAACGAGCCATAGAGCAAGAGATCGGCTCTGACCTTACATTCACACGCACATGCACACAGAGAGTGGCTCACACACACACACACACACAGACACACGCGGGCAGCACTGGCAACTAATAATCAAGAAGCAGTTAAATGGCAAACAAGTGGAAAAAAAGAGAAGCAGCTCCAATGGACGACGGTGCAAATAAAACTCAGCTGCGGTTGTCTCGCTCTGGCCAAATGCGAATTACTCGAATTCAAATTCGCGTTTTGAGGTTACTTCAGCGGCGGCGGCGGCGGCAGCAGCAACAACAACAACAACAGCAGCAACAACTACAAGCAATTTGCGCTGCAAATGTTCAACACAAAATAAAAACTAAAGAAACTTAAAAAGGCAAAGAATCAGCCTCAACCTCAAAAAAACAGCTGTTGACCGAAAAAAGTATTACGTATACATAAATAAATATACATACATATATCTTTTTTCAGTGCATAAAAAATCTAATTAATTTGAATGCTTTGCGCGTTTTCAAATGTTTTGAAAATTTAACAAATTTTTTTTCTGTTTTCATTCGCTTGATTGAAGTGTGTTTTAAGCAATGAAACCGAGATTTTAATGCCATTAAATTAACAGTTGATGGTCCCATCTTGAGTGGCATTAGTACAATCTGTCCGACATATTATGTCCGATAGCACAAGAGATGAACTTTTTGCTATTTCTTGAGTATTACACAGCCATTCGAGTTCATCAATTCCACTCCTATATATACTTAATTGGCCTTGCACAGCTTTAATTATTTAAGCATTCTCTTCGCCCGACAATTGCTCAATTATACAACTTTTAATTTATTTAATACTTAAGCTTCGCTTAAATAATTTTAAATCCTGTTTTAATAGCTTAGTTTATCTGCTTGGTAATATTTTATTATATGCAGATTTTAACAGGTTTCATCCTTGTCGGATCGTTCAACTTTTGCAACATGTGTTTCAATTCTGGTTTTTAATTTAAAGTGAATTTTACTCTCATTTGCCAGTTCACTTCCTATTTTGAATTTGCTCTTTTATTTTTTGGTGTGCTAAATTATTTCTATCTTACCGATTTTTCACTTTTATGCCTTTTAAGAATAATTTTAAAATGTTTATATTTCTTCGTATTTATTTGATAGTTTTCACATTTATAATTTTACAACCAATTTACTCTTCTTCGTTCTTTTCCGCCGATTTTGGTTTTAACAGTTTTTCTGGTTTTTTTGTGATTGAGCAATAAAAAAATAAATAAGATGGTGATATGAACATATTTCATAGTTGTCTAATCGTTTTTGTAGTTTTTGAATACATTCTGGTTTTTAAATTCTAATTTATTTTCACTAGGAGTTATTTTATTTCCTTATCATTTGCGACCAATTTGCTTTATTGTCTTTTTTCGCCAATTTGTCACTTATAAACATATTATTTTTTTGTTTTTAGGTAAATTTGTGCAATCTTGTTTTAATTAAGAGCTTAATGCATATTAACATATTCAAGGATTACTAATTGTTTCCTTTCAGTAATGTATGTACATAAATAATTTTGGCAATTATTTAATTTACTTAGTTTATTTCATGGTTATTTGGAGCTGGTTCCTTTTTTTCAAAAAGCTGCTTGAAGTTCCTAAGTACAAATGTTACAAATATACAAATATGTAATTAATGAGCGTTATTATATTTCCCATGTTGCTTTTGTTGCTTGTTCGCTGTAAATGACTTTGTAAAACCTCTTAAATATTTGCGATCTTATTTCAAGCACTGGCTCAACAAATCTCATCAATCAAACCATCCTGCCCAGATCACGTAGCGTTCGTCAAACAAAATATACGTATTGTTGTGACTTTGACGTAAAGTGGCACTTGGACTTTGTGTCGTATATGAACACATATATATGTTTGTATGCATGTATGTATGCTCATATACTTGCCGCATAAGTACACTGATGTGTGTTTTAGCTTTTATTTTTGGAATAAACATAAACAGCGTCAAAAGACAACCAGCAAGAAGAACAACAATAACAAAACGACAACAACAACAACGTCAACATTACCAACGAACTAGAAAAACACTCGGCAGAGCGAGAAAAACCAGTTTAATGTGCTAGAACATGTTGCACGCTTGGCGATCGAGACCGAGATCGGAGCTAGTTCGCTCAATATGGAGCACCAGTTTCTGGCGACTGCAACAACACCATGCAAAATCATATATAAACAAGTAGGAGCATTACAGGCGGGTGTAACCGACTGCGCAATAATCGTTTGCAGTACAATATCAGCTCAAAGCAGTCGAAAACGGTCTTAAATATTTTTGTTATTTTGGAAAAATATCGATTTTTGTAATTTGTGGGCTGGCGGTTGGCGTGGCTGAAATTTTCCTCCTCGATATTTAGAGATATTTATTTGGTGACTATAGCTCTAAAATTGTGGGTTTACATTCCCCCAAGATAAATGGATTTTATATACTTGCCACGCCCCCTTAGCTTATAACTTTTCGATATATATTGATTTAATCGAATAGCTCCGACCTTGTAGGCGTATCAAAAAAACCTTCCCTCTTAATCTGACGCGGTTATGAACGTGTATATATTCCAATTATCAAGACTCTAGCTTCAATAACCGCGAATAAAACTGCTTTGAGACGGGCTTTTCACAAACCGAATATACTCTATTCAATTCGCGAACGAGTATAACAATTTGTACAGCCCATACAAGCGGCTATTTTGGGAGACCCGCATACACACGCACAGCCGAGCAATTCAATTAATTCGCTTCCTGACGCAGCATCAGCAGCCCCATAAATGACACATTTTCGGATCGCGAACCCGAGAGCCGAGCCCAGTCAGGAAGTCTAAAAATGAACAAAACCGGTGCGGGTCGAGCCTTTCTGGTGATTCTGGTGATTGAACGCTCTCAAGGATAACATGCAGATGCGAAGGCACACACACACACACATATACATCTCACATTGTGGGCGTTACTTTTGAATGGAGGGCAGAGCAGCGCCCAGTCAACTTGACGCACTTGACAATGGCGGAAGCATTTAACAGCAGAACCAAACGCAACGTGATTTCGGCCGTTAATTTGTTGACTGCCATTAACATGTTAACATAAGCAGTCAAAAATCACACAAAAACGTGGCCCAAATACAAATCAACCCGATATTATCGAGATGCCGAACTCTAAATACCCTTGCAGAAATCAATAACTTGACTTTTAACCGATTGTTATATTGAGCTATTGGTATATTGATATTATATTCGGTTCTGCAATCTGGAAAAATAAATAAAAACTCTTTTTCAGCCAGACAGATCCAGAATATATATACTCTACATGGCGTTACATATTTCGTGACAAAATAATAATACCCCATGCTTGCTAAAAATACTTTGTTACACATAAAATAATAAGACTTAAACTTTGTGGTCGTGTGTCTTGTTTGGTCTCCAACTGATATCGATAAGATAACGCAGGTTTATAACAGCGAAATATACCGGAAACTAAGACAGTAAACAGTCTGTCGAATAGACGAAAACAATTCATAATATCTATATAAAGAAAAATCACATTTAGTTCCAACAAATGACTATAATGACACTATGTATCATGGAAAATGACTGCAATATGTTCAATATTCAATATTCAATATTTTGTATACAAATCTGTAAAACTATTTAAATTAAAAATAGTGTGAAATGTCAAGCTGATATAAAATAATTATATATGATATTCTTCTGGTTATGCAAATACTTTCAGATAATGTAAAGATCACTTATCCAAACAATATTTATGTATAATATATATGTATATACATTAATAGATAAGGCTTCTGAGATATGCAACATATATTTTGAGATAGAAAATAAAATCGAAATATAGCTCTAGTAAACTAACTATTTAATACATAACAAAAATCATGCCTAGAAACCCAAAAAAATATATTATTCACGGTTCGAACCAACGTACTGTGTTTACGTTCGATTCGTGAACCTGATTTTCAACATAAATGAAACCAGATTTTTATTTGAACCTTGGTTAGTCACATTATTTCAAATTCAAAAGAAAAATATTCTATTCAATATTTATTATCATATCGAAAGGAAAGCTATTTTAATATTAATGTTAAAACTTGTCGAAAAAAATTTAATGAAATCAATTGATCATCGATCAATTTAATAAATGTATAAATGTAAACCTGAGTTCAAATTTGCTTGTCAAAAATTACAGAAATAACAGTACACAAATATTTTAGGTTTTGTTGTGATATAAAAGTCAAAATATATTTGTATTGTCAAACTATTCCACATACTCCCACACACACACATACACACACAATCACAGGCTAAATGGAGCCCAAATGCAATTTGCAGAGTGCCCAAAGTGGCCAAAGCTGCAAAATGCGTGCCAGAGTCGCAAGGAGATACGAGGTTCACACACACGCACACATGCAAACATATGTATGCGCGTGTGTTTGTATTTGTTATTGTTTTGGCGCTGTTGCCGAGTTAACCACTATTCTCTTGCTCTCTCAATATCTTGCTCTCTGAGCATGATAGCGCGCGTGTGTGTGTGTAGAATTTTATTGATTAGTCACAAGGCTGACAGCAGCAGCTGAGTTCTGCTGTGATTTTTACTGGCAAGCAGCAGCGGCAGCATTTGTAATTGCAGCAGGTACTCACCTTCAATAGGGGCAGGTTATTATCGCGTGCAGCATTGAAAACGATGAATTTGTCATCCATTTTAGAAATGTGTTTGCTGGCGACGAAATTTTGCATAAATAACAACTTTCCAAAACTCACTCAAAATGTTTTCAATTTTATTTTGTATATATAAATATATATTTTCTGCTTAGCAGCAGCCAAGACAGTTGTTTTTTTGTTTTTTTTCTTTTTTCTTAAATAAATTTTCTGCCGCTGCTACGTCGTTTGGTTGCGAGAATGAGATTTTTCACTGCCTGCTGTGGATGTGGATGTTGTTGGTGTTGTTGTTGTTATTGCTTATGTGTATTGCTAGTAATTCATTTGTATGTATATGTGTGTATGTATTTCTTACACAAAGAACTTTCAACCAAAAATAAATATACAATTCTTTCAATATGCACAATTATCGCCAGTCTACGTTATTGCTGCGTTTTTATTGCTCTGCTTCCGTATTTTCTTGCATTTTGATTTTTTTTTTTTGTTTTTGCGCACTCTTCTTCTTTGGTGGCGGCGGCCAAAAGCAGGAAGACAAATTGCTTTGTACTATTTCTCTTTCGTTGTGTCGCTTCGGTTGCGCGGCGCGGCTGAATTTTTTAAGTTAACTACTGCATTTATTACGTCGCGCCGCTCCTCTGTCGTAGCACTCTGCGCCAGGCTAGGTTTCTTGCGTTTTAAGATGCTCAAATATGATTTATTTAAAACACACAATCACGAGCGGCACAGTCGCGCGACGTCACGCACGAACGGGAAAAATATTACTGAAAGAAACTCTGTTAACATTTTCTTATAAGAGTGAACATATAACAGCTTAGAGATGGGCATGTGAGCTAAACGAGCACGCAACTGTGCTCACGACCTCATCTGTTAATGTCAATAATGTTTAAGTTTGAGAATTTTCTATATTAAAATAAATTATACATTTTTAATGATTTATTTCTTTTTAATCATTTTATCAAAAAATAACAAAACCTTTATAATCTGAATGTAAATGAAATCAGTTAATCTGCTCCATTAGAGTCTGATTCGTGCACCTCCAGATCGTATTTTACAGTCTGTTAACCCAATCGAAATACTGTCAAATCAACATACCATAGAGGCAGTTAGCAGTAAAATACTAGTGTGATATCGAAGTACGGTAACACCGTATGGTTATCGACGGACTAAATTGGCGCGCATTTTGAATAGAGCAGCGCTATACTTTTTTATATTTTATCACTGACAAGAGATAAAAGTGGAAAAAGGGCGATTGATCTAACAATACACATCTGCAGTGACAGATTTTACTTCGCTTTGAATAAGAACTGCTCTTATCAATGTATAATGATTTGACGATCTGATAATGGATCAGCCACAGGTTTAAAGGCTATAACATTTATTGGTTACATTCAGCAAACACTGAAAAAACAATGCAGCACGCCATTTCACATTGCCAACCACAACAATCGTTAATTTTTTAATGAACTCAAGTTCGCGCTTACACAAAGAAATTCCAAAATCATAATATTAGGAGCGTTCATTCTATTTTACAGCCAGTTTCTCTCAAACATGCCAGATGCTTTAGCGAGTACATGTCCAGTTTAAAACTACTTATTATCAAAATTGTTGCTTCTACCGCTGCCGAAATGTTGCTTGGGTCACTTTACTTCCACTCCATTTGCATAGCACAGCGACGTCTATAAAATTGACAATATTTGTCAGTATATGAGAATGAAAACGGCTCAATGCATTTGTAGTTTCTTTACGTGTTTTTTTCAGTGTTTATTAAAAAATTAATAATTTGTGGTTCATCTAGAAGCGTCCCAATTTACTGTGGCTTCCTGCGGAACGAGCAGCCTAAAATTATATAAAAAAAATCATGTTAGTGAAACAGCTGAGATCTGTTATGCCAGTGATAAACGTACCTTCTGTCAGCTTGGCACGTCCTCCAGTTGGCTGGCACAGAATGGTGGCGCAACCGGCGCAGACCACTACGCCCTGGGCGTGACTGAACACGGTTGTGATTCTGTAGCATCCAGGGCACTTAACGTCCATGAAGTAGGAGTTGGGGTGCTGCACTAAGCGCTTCAGCTTGTGCTTGCGTTTCTCCTCAGCGGGCAGAGGGTGCAGTAAATCTTTTGCTAGCTGAAATCGAATCCAAACAACAAAAATAATCACTATTTGTGTGTGGCCTGGCAAAACAACAGATTGCACTTCGAGGTTATGCGTCACAATTACAGTTCCAGCAATAGCATTTGCCACTTCACAACACAACCCAATACCATTGAATTTCACAACCGTCTGCAATTTATTTTGCTAGGCGCGCTTTAAGCATGCGTTGGCATACATATGGCAGGGTATTGTGGGACGCGCTATTTCACTTGTTAAATGAGTGTATTGTCACGGTAAAAGCATATTTTGTATACACTACACTGCAGCGCGAATGCTGCTACATGGTTTTTGCGAATGCATTTGCAAATTTTCTTTGTTTAAAAGCATATTTTTGTAAAATTTCGCACCCACCGGCATGTTTTTTCTTTCACAGCTAACACGGAAAAGGAAGTCGGCCAAATCGCAGCCAACTTAACAAGCAATATTGCACTAATAAATACCAAAACTGTTGTGTCAATTCAATTTGGTATTTTGAATACCAATCTGAGTGGCCGTATACGTTTTGGCGCCTTTTTAGCACTGGCCTAACATCAGCATTGTAGAGCACTTTTATCTGATACAAGAGCATAAGCCGCAGAGAAGTTAAGATTAATAATGTCGACGCTGGATTTGTGCGAAAAGTATTTTGAGACGCGCGATGTCTACAAACTGATGGGCGTTGCCAAAGACGCCAAAGAAAAGGAGATTAAGAAAGCATACCACAAACTGTCGCTTCTGGTGCATCCCGACCGAGTTCCCGAAACGCAAAAAGAAGAATCCACTGAGAAGTTCAAAGTGCTCTCCAAGATCTATCAGGTCCTAACCGACACACAGAAGCGGGCACTGTTCGACGAGCAGGGCATCATCGATGACGACGACGAGGGCAAGCTGACCAATTGGCTGGACCTGTGGAGTAAGATATTCAAGCCGCTATCCGAGGAGGACATATCCAACTATGAGAAGGAGTATGTTGGCTCCGAGCTGGAGCGCACAGACATCAAGAAGGCCTATTTAGGCGGCAAGGGCTGCATGAACTACATCATGAATCATGTGCCGTTCATGAAAGTGGAGGACGAGCCCCGCTTCAAGGAGATTGTCAATGCGATGATAGCATCCAACGAGCTACCCGAGTATAAGATTTTCACCGAGGAGCCGGCGGCCAAGCGTAATAAACGCCACAAGAAATATGCACGCGAATCGAAGGAGGCCACTATCATTAAGGAGCGCATCCAGCGACGTCGGCAGAAGGACCTTGAAGCCGATGCTGAGGATTCTGGCAGTGGAAATCTGGAGCACCAGATATTGTCGCGCAGAAACCAGCGCGAGTCCAACTATAATTCACTTATGGATCGACTGCTGGAGAAGTACGGCAACGAGGATGATTCCGATGCCGTCGACTTCAGCTCCTTCGACAAGAAGAAGAAGCCGAAGATAAAGGGACAAAAGTCGTCCAAGCTAAATGGCGTAAAGAAAGGGCGGGTGGAGAAACCATAAGCTTTTATATATTTAACCCTCTAAAAATTCTTTTAGTCGTAGTTATATATTTATATATATATATAAATATGTGTGTGTGTATTTATTAAAAACATACTCATGTCTATCGCAATAGCTTCGGTGCGCATAATTTCTGAGTTAAGAGAGCGTACGCTGTTGCATAGGGCGGACTTTTTAAAAATATTTGCTGAACAACAAGAAACGGACTATAAATTAAAGTCGGCATAAAAGGACGGTTTACCAATTAAAAAAATTATAATTTGAAGACCAAATAAACTTTTGTTGGCAATATAAGTTTAATTGTTAAGATATTACTATACAAAATATAAAAATAAGTTAAATGATAATTCGTTGTTTTATACCAAACTTTTAGAGCTGCGTACCAAGTTTCAATGCTGATTCGAGCTGCCAACCTAATTGAAATTAGGCTAAACTATTTTTTACAACTTAAAAGTTAAAAATTCTAAGCTATTGCATAGTGCGGACTTTTTCAAAAAAAATTGTTAAACAATAACAGGAAACGGGCTATAAATAAAAGTTAACATAAAAATCGATTTCGTGATTTTACCAATAAACAATATCCAAATCAAGGCCAACTGTCACTTAGATATAACTAATTATTTTTTTAACTGACAAAAAAATAAAAGAGTAATAAGATTCGTCTTTTAGCATTAACTTTCTATGCTAAACATTTAGAGCTGCTTACAAGATGAGTTGAGCTGCCAACTTAATTGAAATTAGACAGCGCCATTTTTTACCACCACCACAACTTATCGACCATCTATCGTGAACAGTAAACAAAATAGTTTTTGTTGAAAACAGGGAAAACTGGCTCTTAACAAAAGCGCTTGTGCACAGCCTTTCGATGGATATTGCAAACAAGACGCCGGCGAACAAAAGCAAATGTCGCGTTTGTCTGGACGAATGCGAGGAAAGCACGATGCAAGCGCTTTTCACAGTGGATACCGATCTAAATGACGCAGAGAATGAGGAATCGGACAACGCCGCCTATGACAAAAATCATTTAAACAGTCGAATTGAGAACTGTTGCGGGATTAGAGTAAGCTAAATCGAAAACAAGACTCCAAATATTCTAAGAGTCTGTTTACAGATTCGCCGATCGCTGAATTTGCCGTCGAAGGTATGCGAACGCTGCTGCGATTTTGTGCGCATGTGGTACAACTTCCGACAGATGTGTCTCAAGTCCCAGGTGTACTTGGAGAGCACGTTTGTGCGTGACGAGAAGCCAGACGATCTGATCGACGCCAGCGACAGCGAGTATATGGAATATCTGTACGAGACGCTGCAGTTGCAAACGCTGGAGCACAACCAAACGAAAGAGGAGCTGGAATCTGTTGGCTACCCGGAAATGGAGAGCGACTATGTTGTGGACTATGACGATGATAGCTTTGTGGCAGAGGCTGTGCCGCCCGTCGAGTGCCAGGAGGAGCGCTCGGATCATCATCTGCCGGAAATCATAGAGATGGAGTCGTATGAAACCGATGAAGGCGAACCCATCGAAGTCGAGCAGACTCTCATTTATGCAGATAATAGCCAAACAGCGGACGATTCTTTGGTGGAACATTGTGATGTCGATTTCGCCGATGACAACGACGACTTCTTATCGCCAACGCCATCGCCGGACCCAAAGCCCAGCACGACAGTTAAACGGAGACCGGGAAGGCCGCGCAAGCCGGACAGCGAGCTAAAGTCGAAGCGAAAGATTAAAAGCCAAACGCACTCGAAAGCCCAACAAAACTCAGAGGATGCACCAACGAAATACATGTGCAATCTCTGCGGCAATGTCTATCCCAAGAAGGCTGCGTTCACGGCCCACATGATGGCACACACCGACTACAAGCCGCACCAATGCGAGTAAGCTGCACCAAACTATAAGGGAGTTTCCCCATTTACAGTTTCTATATATTTCCTGTAGAATCTGCTGCAAGTCCTTTCGCCAAATGGGCGAACTGCGCGCTCACATCCGCCGGCACACTGGCGAGCGGCCCTACAAGTGCTTATATTGCGAGCGGCATTTCTACGATCGCAGCGAGAAGGTGCGCCACGAGCGGGTGCACACCAATACGCGGCCATACGAGTGCAAGGAATGCGGCAAAACGTTCACGCACACGGCCATTCTCAAGAATCACAGCCTGGTGCACTCCGGCGAGAAGAATTTCAAGTGAGCACACTTATCAAATTTATATACACATGTGTGTAAATGTCTGTTGATTCCTTGCAGCTGCAACATTTGCTCCAAGTCATTCACGCTGCTCCATCAGCTAAAGGCCCATCTGCAGACGCTCACGCACAAAAGCAAAGAGGAACAAGCTTTTGCCAGCAGCAGCAGCTACATACTGCGCCAGGACCATCTGGAATAAACTAAGCTAGTTTACATTATAATTAAACAATATATATAAATATATATATCATTAGATAATATTCAATTTTTTATATTGTCACAACAATTTGAACCAGCTTGAATGGTCTGGTTCTATACTCTTATCGCGCGCATGACTTAAGTTATTAAAGAAATACCTTTGCCTTAGCGATATTCCAAAAAAAGAGGTTACATATTTGTTAAAGGTGTTGTCCTTTTTCGATTGATCTTTCAAAATCAGTGTACAGCTACCATAGGAGCAATTTATTCAGAATGTGGACTAGGAATTGATTTTTCAATTCACACAGGGCAACATCTAGCTGCTGGAGAAGTCGGCCTCGTCCTGATTGTACAGCATAATGCCCATCTCGTAACGATGAACGTGCGTTCTTTCGTGGGCCTTTAGCTGATGCGGCAGCCGAAAGCCCTTGTTGCAGGTCAGACATTTGTGTGGTTTTTCCTTGGAATGGGATAGAAAGTGCGCCTTCAATGTGGTCGATAGCGAGAAGGTTTTGCCACAAATATCACACGCATAGGGCCGTTCATTTGTGTGCATGCTAGAAAACGTTCAAGCGCAAATCAGCTAAAACCCCTATAAACTTTAGACCAGATAACGCACCGTTCATGCTTCCGATGTGTGCTGCGATCCGCAAAACGGCGACCACAGTGGCCACAGCCGTACGGCTTCTCTCCCGTGTGGGTGCGCATATGTGTGGTCAGATTGCAGGCGGCATTGAAGCGTTTGGAGCACAGCCTGCAAGTGGAAAGGTGATTAATTTTAAATATGGCATTTACAGTAATTACTTACTCGCACTCGTAGTTCTTTTCGTTGCGATGGGTGCGCAGATGGGACTTGAGCTGCGTTTGATTTGGAAACGAATTGCCGCACAGGGAGCAGCTGTGCCTGGGAAAACTGGACGGCTCACAGGCTGCGCCCAAGTCAATGGTAAGCGGAGCAACAGCTGATGCCGGCTCATCCATTTGCATCCGCTCCAATTTCAGAGTTGACTTTGCATCGACTGTTGGAGTCTCGGCTTGTGTGGCTGTTTCAATGGTTATCGCTTCGGCTGCAAAGCTATTCATTCGGCTGTCGTCCTCATCATTTTCTGGCATATCCGTTATGATGTATTCATTGTGCTCGTTGTCTGTGGTTCCACCGTCAGCCAGATGTATTGCACATTTGCTGACCACAAGTAAATAATCCTCATTGTTCTTTTCGGCTGTGTCGCCTGCTGCCTCAAGTGCTTCGTTCGTGACATCCGGAGAGCTACTTAAGTCTTCGTCCGATAGCTGATGTATTTCAATGGGCGTCTCTTGCTCTGCGCGTGCGGTTAACAGACGACTCTTCACGGGCTCTGTTTTGATTTTTGTCTTTTGTTGATTTCGTTCCGAAATAATTTGTTTACGCGCGCGTGGTTCACTTCCCATCTTGGCTGGAGTGCAACTCTCGGTGTCCCCATCTATGGAGATGCTTGGAAAGCATCTGCCCGAGGACAAAGTACGCCGTACAACATTTCTTAGGTGAGCGTCGGACCGTTTGCAGCCCGTTAGAAATGTGTGCACCGACTGAAGATTTTGCAGACATTCCGTGCATATTTGGTCAGGCAAGCCGTCGTCGGGTTTCGCCTGCATTAAATGATATCATATTAGCAATAATCAGCTCATTACAATTTCAAATTGTGTTGGCCATACAACAACGCCAGCGTATTCCTCCAGTTGCTTTGCCCATTTGGCGTCATTGAAGAGCGGCTTCAGTTGGGAACTATTGCCGGCTGTGCAGGTGCGGCACATGCTCCACTTTATGCAAATTTCCATTCTTAATTCCTTACAAAAGCAATGTAAATGTGATTAAAACACAACTGTTCATTTTGCGCCACAACGGGGCTTGTAAGCACGACAAATTCTGGCATGTACTCACTTCATCCGAAACGCGCGTTTTCGTGTCTACCTGTTGGAAAAACTAAACTATTTATTTAGACAATTCCTTCTAGCTTGGAATCTATTTTTAATTTTTCAATAAAATGCTCTTTCTCGTAGCTGAAAAACGTAAGCAAGGCCTTATATATTAAGCAAAGAAACTTGTGAATGATATTTTGTTTTCACTGCAGCGTAAAAACGTATCCCGAATGACAATCAAATATATCGCCATTCACATTGATGATTGTTTTTCGAATACTAAAAAACTACTGATTTAGATACTGCGGTCACACTAGTTGACTGTCAAAAATAAAATATAAAAAAAAAACCGAGGACAAGTTGCAAATAAATTAAAGACGCCTTATAATATTATAGTTGTTATTATTGTTAAGAGTTTTGCCTATAATATTTAAGCATGCCAGAGTATATGATTTGCCGAATATGTTTAACGGAGGACATGAACGCTGATACAATGACACCGCTCTACGACGAACAGGATGTTCAATGTCCCTTAGTTCGCAAAATAGAAGAAATCGGAAGCATCAAGGTACGATCACATGCATACGTCAATACATCAATTTATCACATCCATTTTGCTTATGTACATCATGTTCAGTTGCCGCCGCTGGAGGACATGCCAAGCCTGCTCTGCTGCAGCTGTGTAAGCAGCCTAGCCAGCGCCTACAAATTCCGTGAAATGTGCCAGGAAAGCGAGCGAACCTTTGCCAGCAGCGTTGTGAAGGTACAATCTCCATAGAGCTTCAATTGATTGAAAAGCCTTAAAAGTTAATCTGGTTGTTGGGTTTTTCAGGCTGAATTGAAATTGGAGCCCACGGATGATCCTTCACAAATGGAAAGCGATACGGTTGAGTACATATACGAGGCTACAAACGAGTTTATCGATCCCGACGATGATATTGAATTCGATACGATGCTCGAAGAGCGCCTAGAGGAAACCATCGAGGAGGCGGATACGGACGCGGCTTATGAAGAATTTGAAGGTGCTGGAGAGCTGGATGAACATAAGAACATATTGCTGGGCACTGGCAGTGATAGCGACTACGATCCCAGTGAGCATTTGCGAAAGCCAAAGGTGCGAAAACCGCGGCACAGCAAACGTGGACGGGGTCGGCCTCGCAATCCGACCCATTCAGAGCTAAAGCATGGGCAGGCAGCAAAGCCAGCAAATGCTGCCACGGCCAGCAAATCGAGTGAGGAGAGCTCAACAAACATCATGTGTGAAATATGCGGCAATATCTACTCGAAGCGCGCCGCGCTCAATATTCACATGCGTCGTCACATGTCGGAGAAGCCCTTTGAATGCGAGTATGTTTGTAGATTATAGCTGATGCGGCACTAATTTTAAATTACACTTCTAATTTAATTACTTCTGAAATGACCAATGAATAACTTGGGGTAATGATAATGAAGACAAGTCCAATTACCTTTGGCAAGTCGAAGATTAGACACCCTTGCAGAGCCAATAGAAAATGTGTATTGTTTTTATGGCAGCTATGTGATTAAGTGGATAAAATTTTGTCAACTGCCAAATTTGATTTTTTTTATATATCGGCTTGCCTGCTGTATAATACACTGCAAATTTATTATTACCAATATTTAACTTAAATTTTATTAATTTAACTTAGAAAAATATTTAAAGCTGATATAACTCTCAATTTCAAATTTCTCTTTTGCAGAATCTGCGCTAAGACATTCGCCGGACCCTCAGAGCTAAACCGGCATATACGAGTGCATACGGGCGAAAAGCCGTTTACGTGCAAATACTGCTCCCGCTCATTTGCTGATCGCAGCTCGAATATACGCCACGAAAGGTGCTAGGCATACACATACCATTATATCCATAATTAATTCTGTTTTTTTACTTATTGTAGAACCCACACAAACGAACGTCCTTTCACCTGTGGAACATGTGGCAAGTCTTTCTCATATTCGAACGTCCTCAAGAATCACATGTTGACACATACGGGCGAAAAACCCTTTTTGTACGTTTTTTTTTGGTTTTGGTGTATGCTTATATCTAATGGTTAATGACCACATTCAGGAAAGAGGTCAATTACTGCCAGAGAAAACTTGCTTTAACTTGGTATTGTATTGATACATCAAATTTTTTTTTGTGTAATTTAATGTGTCGGGAGCCATTAGAATTTGCATACAAGCTCAACTCTTATCACCTGAAAGAACTGAACTGCTTTAATTGAATTATTAATTTTAGATGCATGCCCTGCAATAAAACATTCTCCCGCAAACACCAACTGGAGCAGCACATGGGAACAATGACCCATCAGCAAACTGTGAGAGCTCACCAGACCAGCGATACTATTCATCATACTGAGATATATTAGTCATTCGTAGCGGCTTAATGAATTATTTAGTTTTAATATAAATTAAAATCCTTAATGTAAATAAAAAAAGTACAAATTTAAGAATTCAAATGCGTAAGGAATTATAATTAATTTAGTAAACTGGCCAGTTTTGCCGCATGAGCCTTAAGTTTGTGACTGCGGCAGTTCATGTGGGCTTGCAGATGACCGGCTCTATGGAACCAGGCATCGCAGATGACACAACTGAAATAAAAATGTAAGGTACATCAATTAATTGTAATAAAAAAAAATAAGAAAATATAAGATCTACACGGACAAAAAACAGAGGGAATAAATCCAAAGTAGAGCACAATTCCTATTGCCTGCTTTATTTTTTTGCATTCTGCCAGTACACAAAGATATTGAAATTGTTAACTTCGTAATATCATACACAAATTATACGTACTGATGAGAACGCGGTAGTGATTTGTGTATCAGGCGATGCTTGCTGAGACAACTCGAGCTGAAGAACCGCTTGCCGCATTCGGTGCACTCGAAGGGACGGCTATTAATGTGGCGTCTCTCGTGTTGACGAAGTGTACCAAGATCGGCAAATCTATTGGGACAGTAGCTGCAGGCGTACGGACGCTCGCCAGTGTGTTGGCGTACGTGGCGAATCAGCTCCTTTTTCGTGGCAAAACATTTGCGGCAAAACCTTAAAGAACCAACAGGTTTTAATGACACAATTATTTGGCTTTAAATCTTCGTATCGTACGTGCACAAAAAATTCTTAATGCCTGTATGCCGAAGCTTGTGCTCGCGAAAGTTGCTTATATGATTCATGGACCTGCCGCATTCGTCACAAACAAACGGTCCGAAAGTCTTGGAGGCACCTTTGATCGGGCTTCCCACAGCTTTTAAACCAGTTGTTTTCTGTTGTGTCCTCAAAGTAAGCTCCTCTTTAAGATCAATTATTTCTGGCTGCTCAGTGTCGCTGTCTTGTTTAGTACTTGTAAAAAAAAGTTCAATTTTAGAGTCCATATCTTCCTCGTGGACTTCCTCAATTAAATCCTCATCAGTATTGTAGTCGACGTTCTGGATTTCTGTTGGTTCGCAGAAAACCTCTTCCAAATTTGCAGCTGCGCTCAACTGTTTTTCGGAGATAATGCAACGTTGGCGAAACTTGATCGCCGATTCCAAGTCCATAAGGCAATTATTGCAAATGTATCTTGGCTGTCCACTTATTTCTCTGACCTAGCAATGAAACAGGACTTTTTAAATGACAACAACAAAAACGTGCAGGAATATGATTTGGGCAACCTGTATTCCGGTGATTGAATAAATTTGTCGTTTTATGTGCCCATTTTGCTCATCGAAAAGGTCAACCATTATTGTTGAGCACTTCCAATGGCTTAAACAAATGCGACACTCCTTCTCGTGCATATTTTTAACTTTGTGTACACAACAGGTAAATATCTTCTTCACAATTTATTTCGCTGCTTCCTCTTCTCTAAAAAGACATTCACAATGAATCTGAGCTATGTTAAACAGCTGTATTGCTTCATATAAACAAAGATTTGTATATTAATAGAGTTGTGCATCGTAGTTCAATTTGAACAGTAAGTTCCCTCGAATCGTTAAGTTAGTTCGATCGTTCGTTTAAGTCCCATTATCGTTCGTCCTTAGTCCCAATATCGTTCAATACTGTTAAATTACAGATATTACATAATTTATGTTTCAATTATTACATTTAAAGGGATCAGGGTCAGCATTTAATACAAATAAAATATTAATTTCTTTTATTTTATTTGGCAAATCCACCGTTTGATTGCATATTTAAATCTGGCACGCTAGTTAGTTAATAATAAGTACATTTTAAATACAAAATTTGGGATATATGATACATACATACTTTAACGAACGGTGAACTATAACCGTTCGTTCGTTCAGTTAAGTGACTAGTTCAACCGAACTTGTTCAGAGCGATTAGATACAACACTAATATTCAAGCTTTATTACAAAAAATTATAATCTTTAAGTTGGACTATGTTTACTTGAAATGTTAAAAAAATGACCTTGCAATGTCGTACCTGTGCAAATGTAATTTATAACATGAACGCCAAGAATCTCTTTGAGAGTGAGAACTCCGAAATCCTAATGAACATTAAAGTAGTAACTGGCACTGCGGTAAGGATGTTTATATTTGTCTCGAGACCATAGATGCAATAAATAATATTTATTACGAATTTGGCAACAGCTCGTATGCAGTCCAGAGCTACCATCGCACATATGCGCTTGCTGTCTGCTTGACTTGAAACAAGCCGTATTCCATATGAAGGTATTCCGGGAACGCTGCCTCAAGACGCAAGAGAAACTGCTTAGCACACACAAGCGTACCGAAAAACTGCCTTCGGACGAGGACTCCGATGTTGACAATCAATTCAACAGTTGTGACTCTAATGTTAAACAGAAAGTTGATATAACCTACGAGGCGTTAACCATTAAAAGCGACGATTTCGGCGATGTGGAAGATGCGCTAATAGAATTCGAAGAAGAGAAGAGCAGTTCAACTGATGCGGCAGGTAATTGCGTTGACAACAACACCGAGGATGCAGACTCCTTGGTGGCGAGTGTACAAGACGAAATGCGCAATATATGCGTTTACAGCAGCGACAGCCAAGGGACAATCGAAGAGCTTCAGGTGTCGTCAGACAGCGACTGTAGTCAAAATACCGACACCTGCAAGGATTCGAGTTCAAAGAGTAGCAATCCTTCAAATTTTACTGAGATCCTGATTAAAGCGAACAAGAGAACACGTGCAAATAGGAAAACACTCAAACAGAAGTTATTGAACAGTGGCAAATTGGATACTGTTAGCAGCAGCTCATCTCAAAAGGTGAAAAAGACCTACACCAGCTGGAAGAATATGACGGAGGAGCAAATTATCGATCGCAGGCGCAAGCAGCGTCGTCGGGATTGCATATGTGATCAGTGTGGCAGGCACTTCACCGACCAAAGCAACTTCAAACTGCATATGCTGCGACACACCGGCATCAAGAACTTTAAGTGCAAAGAGTGCGGCAAGCTTTTCTACACCGATCACCTGTTGCAGCTGCACGAACGGACCGTGCACCGCGGCGAGCGACCATATGCCTGCAAGTTCTGCGACAAAACTTTTAACAGCAGCACAACTCGTGTCATGCACGAACGGTGAGTGTTTCTCTAGTGCCATCACTGACGAAAGAACATTTAGATAGCACATCTCGAACAAAGAGAAGTACACGAGCAGCGACTTCGGTTTTGCTCACATCTCTAGTTCGCTCGCACTCTCATCGAGCACGAGAGAAGGCGAACCATTTGTTGCCGGTGTGTTGTGCAACTTGTTCGCTCCCACATAATGTATGTCCTTAAGCTGCAACACGTACAAGTGAGAGATATTGTGATCTCTTAATCGTGATGCGTAATTTACTTTGTTCCCAGTTTAATCATTTGAAATAAGAACACAATTATTTTAAATTTTAGATCCCATACTAATGTGCGTCCATACTCCTGTGAATATTGCAATAAAACATTTATTTCTACGTCTGCTCTTAAGCGACATGATTTAACTCACAATGGTGTGCGAGCATTTTAGTAAGTATTTTTTCCTACTTCAAATCAGCCCAAACTTATACTAATTCACTTATATGATATTTTTTAGCTGCAATACATGCGACAAAACATTTCAAAGAAATACTCATTTGAAGGCTCACTTACGTTCCAAACTGCACGCCCTAAGGGAAACAAATATTAATTTATTAAGAGAGTTTGAGTAAAAACTTATTAATATGCCCTCGAAATAAACTTGTCATTAAAAATTTTAAATTATTGACTATTTAATGTTCAGCTAAATTAACTGTTTAAATATTTAAATATTTATATACTATTATGTTTTGTCAAAGTGAAACAAAAAGTCTTAATATAAATAATATATATTAAATATAAATAAATATATGTATATTACCGCCTAAAACATTGAGATTCTCAATATCAATATCATTGTAAATAAATCATCAAATTATATATTTAAAGCAATAGAAACTCAAGGATCTGTAATTGTTAATTATCCTTTTCAATTGATGTAATCAAGTTTTATTTATAAATGATCTCAGTGTATAAAATTAAAATTATTGCTAATGCAAATGCAGAAACTTAACAAATGTTTTTATGCAATGCAAAATTGCTTGTAAATCGATGCGACTGCGAAAGCGAAAGGTACAACTTTACTAAAGATATATATATATCGAAATCAGACTGTTTTTGGCCACTATATCCCACAGAAGTAATGGTTGTAACGATATTTTGATCAAACTTACAAATTTCGAGCTCATATGGATTCTATTGTGACGTCACACCATCTTAAATCATGCTCTTTAATTTCAACGGCAAATAACGGAACAACCTTTCTCTGTTAAATATACATGCAGTATGCTTTAAATACTGCAAATGTATTTTCGGTATATTTTATAAAAGAAAAGTATTTTTATGTTTTCAAGATTCGGTCTTATGTCAACATTTCTGCTGTTCATAAATTAAACGCGTCTGTTTTAGATTTTTATAAATATGGAGGATTTTTGCCGTACCTGCGGCAAAACGGTTAATGCAAAAAATTGCATCAATATCTTTGCGCCCACGAATCGTCGCCTGTTGGATTGTGTGCGCACTATTACAAACTGCTGGGTACTAAAACAAATTGAAGTTGCTAATTTATTAATATATATTCTCCTTTAGGTGGAAGATGTTGCGGGTTTTCCCATCTATATGTGCGAAGACTGCGAGACGCTGTTAAATAAATTGAGATCCTTTCGCAAGCGCTGCTCAAAAATTGAGTGCTTCCTCGTTAAACGTAAAAGCAAATTGAGTTCAAAAATTGACATTTCGCCCGTTACATTGGACCAGGATAAAATTAGCGATCCGCTTTGTATTGAGACACCAGAACTGGAAACAGTTGATATTAAGGTGGAGCCCACGCATGCACATCTCGATCAGGTCGACAATGATGTTGATAATCAGCTGTCACCAGACATTGATGAAACGAGTGAATCCTTTTTCGATGATCATCCCGATTCCGATGGCTATGACGATATATCTTTTGATGAGGACATGGATGAGCCAGACCTTGACGCATCCTCTGGCGCCGCTGCCCAGCCCGAGTCTGAAATGATCTCAAAAAGTCCAGCGTACGAGGAGAATTCGTATAGAAAGCCCAAACCGGGCTCCCGCAAGTACACAATGCGTGTGGGCAAGAGAACCATGTACATTAGGCTCACCAACGACCAACAGCCAAAGCGTATTGTGGATCGCGAACGACAATGGGCATCGGCGCGACCCTGCATCTGTGAGCACTGTGGCCGCCAGTTCAAGGATGGTAGCAATCTCAACGTGCATCTGTTGCGGCACACCGGCACCAAGAACTACGAGTGCGAGGTATGCAACGAAAAGTGCTACACACTGCACCTCCTGCGACGTCATCAGCTCAAACACACGGAAGGTCCCTACCAGTGCACCTTCTGTGGCCTACACTACAGCACAAACAGCTCGCGCGTCCGGCACGAACGGTGGGTAAAATGCAATGCGGAAAGAAGGCTCTATAACAGAAATTAACTGCATTTATTTATAGTGAGGCTTGCAAGAAAGGACGAGGACCTCAGTCAAAAACGGAGCTAATTAAACGAGGCGAGCGCACATTTCAGTGAGTGTTATTTGTTAATCACATATTTTTTAATTGTTTAAGCTAATCTTCTCTATTTTTGCGCAGTTGTGACATCTGTGATCTTTGGTTCCTGCGCGCCGGTAACCTTACACAGCACGTTAATTCTTCGAATCATATTACCAATGCGCGATTACAAAACAAAAAACCGCATCTGAAACCACAGAAATTTCTGAATATGAACGTCAGATAATGAAAACAATCTTGTTGAACTTTGTCACTTAATTTATGTCATCTTAATAAAATTACTTAATAGAATTCGCAGTGTGTGTTTTGTGTTTTACCATAACCTTATGCAAATAATAATAGGCAATTTCAATTTGATTCGTCGCTAACTTCAATCTTAGTCGGCTTCCGGAGATTCTCCTTATGCATTTTACTAAACTGATGCGAGTATAAGTTAAACTTGTATCGAAAGAAAGCGTTGCAAACATCACACCTGCAAACAGAAATTGTATATATATATTTGTTACGTCTTTAAGTTAATAGCCATCGATTGACAAACCTATAGGGACGTTCTCCGGTATGAATTCGTTCATGTTCCCGCAGCTTGCTGCGCACATAGAAGCCCTTCAGACAGATGTCGCACTCGTAGGGACGTTTACTGTCGTGCTGCATCTCGTGCTTCTTTTTCGACTGGGGATCCGCAAAGGTCGTATCACAGAGCTTGCATTTAAAGGGCGTAACACCGGTGTGATGATTGGTATGCCAATTTAGTGCATATTTTGTTGCATAGCTCTTATCGCAATATGTGCAAAAATGACGCAAGTTTGCCTTTTGTTCCTGCTCTTCCAGTGTCAGTTCCGTCTGCTGCTCCTTCAGTTCGATGCGTTTGTTCAAGCGACTAGCATTCCTATGAATACGCGGAGTTGCTCCGTGAACTTTTCTGTAATGACGATTTGTATATATATATTTAATTCGATAAAATGTCAAATGTTTAACATACTTTTCGTGCAGATAACGAGTGTTGGACGAGCCAAAGGCTTTTCGGCAAAAATTGCAGGCAAATGGCAGTTCGCCTCTGTGGCGCACACGGATGTGAATATTTCGCATGTAGGCATCGTAGAACTTCTTGGGGCACTCGGAGCAGGGATAGTTCTTTGTGCGCGTGTGACGCAACATGTGTATGGTTAAATTACAGCGAACACGAAAGGAGGCGCCGCACTGGTCGCACACATGATTGAGCGGCATGGCTCTGATCTGTTCACGACGAATGCGATTCCTTTCCTCTTTCGTGCGTTTCGGACGTTTCGGTTTTGGTTCCCGCGGCTTACGTTTCCTCTGTCTTGCCGATTTTGTCCTGTTTATTGTTACTTTTCGTTGTCTTGGACGTGGTGTCTTGTCCTTACCGCGATATTCGTTTAAAAGGTCCTCATAGATTTGGGCGCCCAGTGCAATACTTTCGGGGTCTGCACCCGGTGGATTTATGGCCTCAATTGTTTTTTGTGCTGCTGTTGCCACGGACAAAGGCTCAACAACAGTTGTTTGACCATTCTGGGCTTCTGCCGGAAACACAGAAACATACTCCTCTTTGACAATATCCTCACTTATTTGCAGCAGCTCCTGGCCATCCTGGGAATCCGGTGCAACCCAGGATTCTGAATCGTTTTCCTTAATAACAACTGGAAGGATATCAACAGTGCTCCCAGCCAGATGTAGTTCGGTTTGTATGCATGTCTCTCGGAATTCAATGGCTGTGCGGAGATTACGGACGCAGCTTGGACACATGAATGGTGACATGCCGTCTTTGCACTGGATCTGCAAATGTAAACATTTGTATATTGAACCTGATTAGGACGGTCATTATAATTACTTTAACAGACACTAACCCAAATGCCGGTAATAACTTCGATGTGATATAACATTACGGCGTTTTGCTCGTCGCACAGATCTTTAGCATTGTCATCAACAGCAAAAAGTTCATGGCAGGTGCGACACTTTTGCTGATTAATATTGCTGTCATCTTGGCCACTCTTTGTGCTCACGTCCAGTTCCGCCTGTTCCTCGGCTAAGGGATCGCTCTCACTGGGCGTCGGTGTGAATGGAATAAAGGCATTTCCGGTGGCGCTAACAAAGTCGGGCACTGAGACAATGCCCGTGTTTCTGATAAAGTCGGGTGCTATAACAATTGCTCCGCTGGCTTCCGCTGCTTCGCGTGCGGCAGCTTCCTCGAGCAGCTCGGCGACCAACTTCTTGTTATTTCGCTTTTCCGAACGCTCTCGTTCGATCGCACTTACGTCGTTTTTGTTTATGCACGGCACGGCGCCCGGTCTAAGCGTTCGCTTTGAGCACAAGCCTACAAATCGCATTTAAGCATAAGTGCAGTCAAATTTTAACAAAAATACCAACCCATTTGGAATTGTAATCCTCCTTGGATGTCTTCCTCTTTAAAGTGCTCATTGCAAATGACGCTCTTTTGAGGTGCCTCAGCTTCTCTTTGTTGCTTTTGCGGCAAAATGAAATCCATTTTTTCAAGATATCCGGATTTTTTGGAAAGCTAAAGAAACTCAGCTGTTTCGAATGTTTTTGACGCGCTTTAAATTTGTTGCCACAGTTTTGGACCGCACACTTCATTTTTATACAATTTATTTTTATTTGTGACGTCTCATTTGCAGACCTAGTGTCAGGGTTGGCAAACTTCTACTAGCCCCGTAGTAAGCACTCGATAAGTTATCGGTATGCTTTAGTTTTAAAGACCGATAACTTGCAAACACGCGGGAAAATAAACACCAAAAAAAGTTAAAAGCATAATTAAAATAAAAATTCTTTATTAATTGTCAGTTCCCGTCTGATCAAATTTCAGGGTAGCATTATTTTGATGAAACTTTGAGCGGTAATGAGTGCGTAAACTTGATTTCCGATTAAAAAATACATTACATATATCGCAGCTGTTGAGCAATAAAGTTGATCAATTTACGAATTAGAATTACATTTTGTGTATATAATTACCCGAATGGTTGTTCACCGGTGTGCACAACAGCGTGTGTGTCCAAAATGCTTTTTTTTGTAAAAGTTTTGCCACAGAACTTACACGTAAAGGCGGGTTCCACTGTGACTGATTCTAAATACTCTATGTGATTCCTGCGGAAAAGCAAAATTTAATGAAATGGAAATAGAAATGAAAAGGTGGGCCATGTGATTACCGTTGATGTCGCAATCGAGCCATGCTGTTCGAATAACGCTCGCCACAATATTTACAGGCATAGGGCTTCTCACCCATGTGCTGGATGCGAATGTGCAAATTGATTAAATGCTGTGAATAATCCTTGTGGCCGCATTCTTGGCACTCGAACTTCTTGACACCCAAGTGCCGTTGCAGGTGTCGATTAAAATTGGCCTTATCATTGAAATGCCTGCCGCACTGATCACAAAAGTAATCTCCCAGCCTCCTCATCCGTTTGCCCGGCGAATGTTGCGTTGATGCTGTTGCATATCTTGATTTCTCTTTCTGGATTGCTCCGACTTTTGTTTTTCTCACTTTCACTGGTCTTAATCTTTTTAACAACGGCATTGAACTCTGTGATTCAGGCACAATCGGTAACGACTGTTCACTATCAACTGCAGTCTCCGTTGAGCCCAAATAGGCATCGAAAAGTTGTTCCTCAACAGTCTCATCATTCAATTTATCATCGAAGCTCATCCCAAACTGTTCATACAAATATTTGCGTGATTTCCCATGAAATATAACTCTAGAAAGATGTTCCGGCGTAGCTGCGTCTTCATCTGTTAAGCTAACGATTTTTTCATTGTTTAAGTTCGTTTGCTCGCGCATCAGATTTCTGGAAGGCGACTGGTCGCTGGCAAATGGGAACTCTGTGGCTTCGCAACTGAGCTCTTCCGCCGGCTCGAGCTTACTATTTAACTCTCTTTCATTTGATAACGGATCGTTGTTAATCTGGTTTTTGAGTTGTTCAATTTCGGATTTACGCCTCGATCGTTTCTTTCCACAATTTCTTTGCAACCAAAAGTTATTCATTTTTATGCAACGCTCTCGAAATTCTATGGCATGATCCAGTTCTGATAAACAACAGGTGCACATCTTTTCGGGCATATTTAAGCCATCCGTCAACTATGAATTTATATAATATATTATTATTATTAATATGAATAATGCTGTTTTCTTTTTCACTACAATCCATACCCAGATGCCAGTTATGGCTTTTAATTTCTTTAAAATCACATCGTCCTCATCTGCGAACAGGTTTTTGGCGCTGAGACGAGTAATCTGCTTGTCACAAGTCCTACAAAGAAATTCAACCGACATTATACAATGCTATTTGTTGCGTTTTGGGATTTGTTTATATGTCATCCGCATAACAAGCGTCCAACGACAAGAGCAGAGCTGTTATTCTGTTTATTGCATTATTCGTTAACTGTGAATAGCAAGTGAAATAAACGCGTTGCTTAGTGAATGGCTGCAGGTGCATTTTTTTTTTAAATTGCCCACGGTCGGTTTTCGTAGTGTAGAAATAACGAATTGGCTTGACTAATGACTATTCTACAGGCGTTTTAAATTGCGTTCATCAATGATAATTATCAAAAATTATACAAATCAATGATAATTATAAAAAATTATACAAAATGTTTTAAAATCGATATATGTTATAGTTAAAATTATCTATGAGATTTCGTATCGGAATATTTAAAATTGTACTTCGAAAGCTATAAACCCCGGAGCGTAGATTGCAGCGGTAACAGGTCGATGTTTCTGTCAAAAATCATCCCAAAATGGACGAAAATGTAATAGATTTCAAAATCCCATAACTTTGTCGAAACTGAACCGATTTTCATGATGTTTACCATTTTGATCATGGTTTGACATCTTAATTGATTCTGTATTTAAATAAATTTCGAATTTAAAGAAATTTTTTTTTGATTTTTTTTTAAAAAAAATCCTTTACTCCCCCTTACTTATTTTGAAAAAAAATTTTTTTTTCAAATTTAGAATCGCAAAATTTTATTTTTAATCGAATGTAGGTACTAAAATTAGTATAAAACGCAACTTTAAAAGTGATTCTGAGGGGGTCGATTTTTCTGTCAAAAATCATGCCAAAATTAACAAAAATTTACACAGGTAAAGTTCCAGACATGCTTGGCAGATTTTAAAATCCCATAACTTTGTCAAAACTTAACCGATTTGACTCTTATTCAATACTTTGTCAAAACAGCCGATTTTCATGATGTCACATCAAATTCTTCAATCATTGAATCAATTTCAGTCTCCACATTTGATATTGCATCTATTATATCAATTTGCTTATCCAAGGAGTCGTTAGCTCTTTTTTGATGTTGCTTTGAACGGTAGTGAATTTTTAAGTTCGTATTTCTGGGAAAACCCACATTGCATATGTCGCATCTGAAGATAATAAATCTGTTTGTTATCCACACATCATTTTAAAATAGATCGTTAAACATACCGATATGGTCGTTCGCCCGTGTGAAGGAACTCATGTTTATTAAGGCACGATTTGGTGAGGTACGTTTTGCCACACAGCCTGCAGGCATATGACAATTTCCTTGTGTGTTTTACTCTATAGAAAAGAGATGAATGAATATATAGACAGATAGCAAAAGCACGATGCATACCGTTCGTGACGACAACGGGCGGTGCTGGTGTAGAAACGCTGATCACAATATTTGCACGCATATGGCATCTCTCCATGATGCCTGACACGAATATGCAAATTGAGCAGATGCCGCGTAAAGTACTTTGTGCCACATTCCGTGCACTCAAAGTTCTTGACACCTGTGTGCCGCAATATATGCACTTTCAAGTTGCTCGCATCCGTAAAGCATTTACCACATTGGTCACAGACGTAGGTCTTGCTAACCCCAGTTCGCCTCACATTGGGTTTATTTTCGTTCCTATCGTAACCTTTTGACACTGTGACTGTGGCTGCAATATTCGAAGTGTTTATCAATCTCTTATCGCGCTCTGCCGCCGAGTGTTGTTCGTGTGCGCGGGCTAGCAGGATAACATGTTTGGCGCCGCTTTTGGTATGTTGAGCTGGCACTAGAGCGTCTGTTATTGCTTTATTTATGCTCAATGCTTGCTTTGGTGAACAGGCTCGAACGATGTGGTTATAAGGAGATATATAGTACGGCGCTGTGTGCGCACGCACAACTGTGCGCTGTGTTTGCTTCCGGGAACAAATCTGTGACGAGGTGACCCTCGACTTTTTAGTGGTATTCAGGGGATCTAGTGCTGCTGTATCTTTTTGCTGCACCCCTTCCCTGCGTAGAAGTATTTGGATTTTGATGCAACGCTCCCGAAAGGAAATCGAATGGTTCAAATCCAAATAACAGCAGGCGCAAATATGCTTAGGCATATCTTCGACATCGTCTAACTATAAACAAAGGTAAAATATTTATATTTGACATTAACAGCCACCTGTTTGCATCTATTTCATGTGTTTTACAAAAAAGTTTTACCCTGATTCCTGTCAGTGTTTCGATTTTGTGCAACATCTCATTACTTTCCTGCTCAAAGAGATTCTTGGCATTGAGATTGTAAATTTTTTCGCCACACGTTCTACACAAAACTAACGTCGACATTTTAACAGTTTTTTATCTACAGGTAGTTGTGTTTATATTATTGTTTTGTTGTTTTTTTTTGGAAACTGTGAATAGCATAAATTCAGCTGTTGCGTTACGTTGCGTTGTGAATGGCAATTCATCCATAAGTTTGTCCGTTTACACTAGAGCTGCATTTAAAGAGCTAGTTCAGTTATACTTTCAATTAAAGAACGAATAAAGAAACTTCATTTATTCATCAACGAATGTAATAAAAGGGATCATCGTGCTTAATATATATTTGCCAAATTTCGCATTTATTTATTGTTAACCAACTGGTGGAAAACGCGCAGTTGTCTTATATATGGCGCTATGTTTGGATGGATAAATGGAATCAAATTAAAGAACAAAACGATTTGCTTCATCATTTTTATTGCATAAATTACTATGTAAATTATGTTATGTCTGTAACTTAAATGTATTAAACGACAAAGCGAAACAATCAATAATAGGAATAAAACGAACGATCTGGGGCTTAGTTCGGTCGTTCAGTTAAGTGAGGTCATTCGAACTAATTCAGAAATATTCGGTACAACTCAAGTTTACACATCTAGTTCTACAATTATGGAGTCTGGAAAGACGATTGCGTCGTCTGCAACTGTTATCTCTTTTATTTCTCCAACTTGACTGTTTAACGTTTCGCTTGCCCTCTTTTGATGCTGCTTTGTTCGACAATGGATTCTTAAGCCCGGCTTGCGAGGAAAGGCCACATTACACAGGTCGCAACTGAAATATGGAAAACATTTGATGAAAGAACGTCAAAGGAGCCATTAAATCGAAGCTTACCGATATGGTCGCAAACCTGAGTGCAAAAATTCATGTTTGTTTAAGCACGATTTGGTGTTATACTTTTTGCCGCAAATCTTGCACTCATATGACCAGCTTCTGATGTGTCGCACTCTACAAAAGATAAACATTCAGTGGCATTCATAAAGTATTCGTTCAACATCCTTACTGTTCGTGGCGTTGACGTGTGCTGCCGGAATAAAAGCGCTGGCCACAAAATCTGCACACAAATGGCATCTCTCCTTGGTGCTTTACCCGAACATGCAGTTGTAATAGGTATTTCGAATAGTGTTTTGTGCCACATTCCGTACATTCGAAATTCTTTTCACCCTTGTGGCGCAGAATGTGAATATCCAAGTTTTTCGGATTCGAAGATTGATGGCCGCATAGGTCGCAGATAAACACCTTTGCTTCACCAGGTGGCTTATCTTTCTTCTTGAGCACAGTGCCATTATCTTGTTCTGCTAAGAGCTGGGCAACAGGAGAGGATTTAGCTGAGCTGGGCGCTGTCGACGCTTCTTCAAGAGCTGCTTCCTGGAAGTCTGAAGTCTCCTCGAAGGCACTCAATTCATTCAACTCTTCTTCCGTTGATGCACCAGAGCTCTCTTCACCATTGCTTGGACTATAGCGGGGTGAAACCTTAAACTCGTGAGCTGCCTTTGTATCAGCTGGAGTAATTTTCTCAGATAATGTTCTAGCAGAATTTGAAGCACAAGCATATTTGTTGAACTCTTCTATAGATTTCTCTGTCAGCGTATTCGAATTCTGTTTTCGGGCGCGTAATATGCGGCGTTGTGTAGAGGGGCGGCTTGAGATTTCTGCTTCTGGTGTATTCATTATAAGATCCTCCGTTCGACTTTTTTTGAGTGCGCATTGCTGTTCTTTTAATGCTGCAATTGGTGTCACGGCTTCTGTCTCGCCGGCTTTAAGCGGGTCCAGCGTCGTCGCGTTTTGCTTTGCAGTTTGCAAGAACTGTTCCGTTTTTAGGCAGCGCTCTCGAAACGCTATTGAATGGTACAGGTCCAAGTGGCAACAGGTGCAAATGTGCTTAGGCATATGCTGCTCTTCAGTTACCTGTAACCATGTGAAACTTTATACATATGAATATATTCAGAGTTGAGGGAAATGTTTACTCTGATTCCAGTAAGAATTTCGATGTTCAGCAGTATCTCATTGTCTTCTTGCTCAAACAGGTTTTTGGCATTAGGATTAAAAATCTTTACGGCACAAGTTCTGCATTGAATCGACATTTTTTAAAACATCAAATGTTTTTTGCGTAAATTTATTGTAGCTTCTGAAGAAAGGCAGGGCTGTTATTCTATTTAAGTATTTTTCTATGTCTGCAATGGCTGTGAATGGCTAATTCAAAAATTCGATAACATAACAATAAATAAGCATGGTACGTACCCTAATGTTTTACTACGAAACGATTAGTTTTCATATTTTTAATTACGTTTAAAATTGTAATTATGTAAAACATTCTGTTGATAGCCATTTTTTTTGAGCATGGTAATATATTTTAGTGGAATACCATTATTGTTTTTTTAAATTCTTACAAAAATATTTTTATAAAATCCTAATAGCATCTTGAAAGAGATTGTGTAGAGAATTTGATTTATTCGTCGATCTCTTCAATAATAGAATCGGGAAAATCAAAATCTATATCCTCATCGCTGACCGTTGACATTTCAGCTTCATCGTAATCATCTTTTATCATCTGATTAACTCTTTTTAGATGGAACTTTGTGAGGTAATGATTTTTCAAATATGTCAGTCCCTTAAATGTTTTTTTGCATGTTTCACAGCTAAAAAAAAACACATATAAGTAAAAGTCTTTAAATTATAGTGTAATAATTTTACCGATGAATCGTTTCCCCTGTGATATGCGCAGCTTTATGCTTTTCCAAGCTTATTTTGCTTATGAACGTTGTGCCACAAAGATTGCACTCGAAAGGCAATTCGTTTGCGTGATATTTCCTAAAAAATAAAATGAAATACACAGTCAAATGTTAATAAATCAAGACACAACCGAGGAGTCTAGGGGTTCTACTCACCGTTCGTGCCGACAGCGACTGGGACTGTTGCGGAAGGCCATGCCGCAGTATTTACACACAAATGGCTTCTCGCCCTTGTGATGCACACGGACGTGAAGCATTAAGAGGGGCCGGGTGAAAAATTTACTGCCGCATTCCTCACATTCAAACTTTTTCACGCCCGAGTGCCGCAACCGATGATCTTTCATGTTGCTTAAATCACGGAAGGACCAACCACACTGGTCGCACACATATTTTTTCTCCAGTGGTGTCGCATCCTGTTTTTCGTTCTTGTTCAGTTTCTTAAGTTTATCACGACGCGGGGCTGGTGAATATCTGTAATTTTTAGCTGGCCTCGTTATGCTCTTTGATGGCCTTGGAGCGATTGTTGCTGTTGGCCGAACTGCCACAAACCGTGGTCCAGGAGGAGAATGTGCCACGGCCCCCACAGGCCGGGTACTATTTGCTGCCTGGCTTCCATTCACTAATACTACAGGGCGAGTCGCTGTTTGGGGGGCATCCTTTGGATCCCGACAACGCATAATTCGTACTCGAGGCGATCGATGGCTGTGGGTTGAGAGTTTTTGCATTGCTTCTATCTCTTCATTGACTTCCTGTCGTGATGCTACTTTGGTACTTTTGGTGCTCAGAAATTCATCTTTAATTTGTATCGCTTCCTCTTCTTCACTCTGATCACGCTCATCCAATGGATCGATTTGCTGAAAATGTGTGGGAATAAATTTGCCTTTAGTTTTAGTCTCAGCTCGCCGCACGTCCATCAACTGTTTGTTCGTTTCTAAGCATCGCTCGCGAAATGCCACCGAATGGTTCAGGTCCAGATAACAGCAGGAACAAATATGGCTAGGCAAGTGCGAATCGTAAGCCAACTGCAAATAAATTAATGATGAAAACTCCAATTGACGTGAAAGACGCCGACACTTGAATTGTAGCGGCTTACCCTAATTCCAGTTATTGCTTGGATGTTGTGCCGAATGTCCTCATTCTCGTGTTTAAAGAGGTTTCTGGGATTTAGATGGTAAATTGGTTCTCCACAAGTTCTACAGTGAATCGACATTTTGCTCCAATATTTTTAATTTGTTTACGAAATCCAGTTAAAATTGGGGCAGTGTGTACACATCAATATATTTAAAATGCATTAAATATGCCATTTGTCATCAGGCAATTTTTTACTGTAAATATGTTTACATATGTGTACATATGTATATCTGTGGCATTATATTATGTCGAACATTTAATTTTAAATATTGTTAAGTGGCAGTGTGCACCTAAGAAATTTGGAGACACCTGTAAAAAATAAAATCGCCAAATATTAGCCTACTTATCTATTTGCCATTCGCCCGGAAATTAACAACAAAGGGTTTTACAACGTAAATATGGCTTGTGATTGCAAGTTGCAACTAAACACATGATGAATGATTGGCGTTCTCTTTGTCGCACTTGCGGCACATCAATAAATGAGGAGCTTGACGCCAAGCTCTTTGACGACCTGAACTACCCTTATTTAACAATTATCGAAGACATTACCGACATGTTGGTAAGTTAATTGTTTGTTTTGTTTTGTCAAAGCTATCATTTCAAATATTACAGATTGAACATGATAGCACCCTGCCGGAGTACATATGTGTTAGTTGTAAATGCATGTTGGAACAAATAGCAAAGTTCCGCGCAAGCTGCCTTGCTACTCATAAGAAGCTATTAGCGGCCATAAAAAAGAGCATCAAAACCGGCACAGACCAGGCTATTTTCCCTAAAGTGAATACCATATTGGACTACGAAGAAATAGACGTTATAAAGGATGAAACTAACGATCGCTGTGTTGAACGACAAGATGCAAAAACAAAGGCAGATGACAGCCACAGCCACAACATCGAAGCAACGTTGCTTCCAAGTCACACACAAGCTCAGGACAAGAGATTAGATAAAACCAAAAACAAGAAATATACCAAAAATGGACAAACGAAGGCAAGCACATGGATTTGCGAACAGTGTGGCGGCGAATTTAGATGTTCTACATATTTAAAACTGCACATGCTGCGCCACACAGGCAGAAAGGAATTCGAATGCGATATTTGTAAGAGCAGATACTACACAAGAAATGAGATGCAGCGTCACAAGATCCTGCACACCAACGCAAGACCCTACACTTGTCGCTTTTGTGACAAATCATTCCGTGGCACTAGTAGCAAAGCGGTTCATGAAAGGTTTTCTCAACATGTTCGTGTTTTCTAAATGCTCTTGGTAATAATGTTTATCATAATTTTAGAACTCATACAAACGAACGGCCATTTGCCTGCCAATATTGTGATAAAACATTTACATCCACTTCGGTTCGGAAAATGCACGAGCGTGTGCACATTAACAATCGAAAATATCAGTAAGAAAATTCTAAAAATATTTAACAATAATTGAAACTATTTCTCTTGCAGCTGTGAGCGGTGCGATCAATGGTTTTTACGACCTTCACATTTATCATTACATCAACGCACCAAACTGCATAACAGTAAAACCAATGGCGACTAGGTTTATTAGCATCAGGTGTGCATTTGTTTTAATTTTAAATAAATGTTAACTGACGAGTTGGAAAAATTGCGTCTGTGTGATTGCCAACAACAATAAACAGCTGACAGAACTTTGTGTGAATGGCAGTTTTCTTTCTGTGATTTTACTTTTAAAGCAGCATACGCTGTTCTGATAACGAAAAAAATGATTCAATAATAAATTTGAATAGAAATCTTGATATGAAGCATTTTTGTTTAACTTCATCGCTTTGAAACCGTTTAGAATCTGACAATCTCAAGCAAGCTATCAAAATTAAAAAAAAAATAAATATACGGTCAAGCACGACTGTAGCGCACTTCCATGCTTGACGTCTATAAAGCAGGATTAGTTGACTTTATTTATTCGCAAACTGATAAAAATGTTTACGCACCATCGTAAAAAGTGGCTGCGTTTTAAAAAGGAGGATAAAACACGGCTCATCGCTGCAGTTCGGGTTAGACGTTTACTCTGGGACATGAAGGACAGCGAGCACAATGATCTCATATGTATAAAGGCGGCTTGGCTGTCAATTGGAACTGAGATGAACAGAGACCGTAAGTATTCTGTTTAAAAACAATTGGAGCAAATTGAAATGGATATATACTTTAATAAAGCACAAGAATGCAAAGTCGCTTGGCGCTCGCTGCGCCAGAGTTACCGTTACCATTGCAAATCGGCGTCCAGCCGCATCAAGACGGAGGATGACGACTATGGAGGCGAGGCCGATCCCTTGGAGACCCCAGATATTCAATGGGAGTTCGCCGATGATATGGCATTCCTGCAGGAAATATCAAAGAACAGAAAGTAAGAATTTGACTCGTACAACTGGAGTTTTTTGTTCATTGCTAATTCTTAGTTCGAGCACCGATTCCGCCCATTTGAACGAATCTCCCACTAACAACTCAGTATTGGAAGAGTATACCGAATATACTGACACGGAATACTTGGAAGGCGCATACGACGTCCATAATGATGATGGCAATGACAATGGCATTGATAATGACGACGATGTCGATGTCGAGGACAATAATGTTGTTGTTGTTGACATTAATGGCACCGTTCTCCATTTAGGCAAATCTTCAAAACTTCCAATTGTAAGCTGAGCAGCATAAGATTTGATTCCATATTTTAACTTCCGTTCTTTCGCTTACAGGCGACAAATCAACCAAAGAGCTCAAATCTAGATGTACTTTGCAGAACATGCGCACAGCCAATAGACCTTCGCACCGCTCAGAATTTATTTAAGCCAGAATATCAGAAGCTTCTGTGGGAAATCAAAGCGCTAACATCGCTGCTTGTGAGTGGAGATTGTGCAGAGCAGGACTTTATAAAAGCTAAAATGTTTTGCCTTCTTTTTATAGCTGAAACAGGATGAAGAACTTTCGGACTTTATTTGCCGGCACTGTCAGTATAATTTGGAGATCGCCACTGACTTTCGCAATGTTTGCATTGCGGCACAGAGACAAGCCCGCATCGAAATGCAAGTGAAGGAGGAGTTGGAACCAGAAATGTTGGCATATACAGAGTCAACTATAGAAAATAGCTCCAGTCAATCAGACGTAGAGATAGAAGAAGAACGACTGGAGGAAATTGACATTTCTGATAGCGATAACTATTATGAAGAAGTTGATGTGGAACCATTGCCATCGACACCAACACCGCCGACCCGAAAGAAATTCAAAAAGGAGCCACGAATCCATAAATTCCAGTGTCATCACTGTGGACTGACATTTAATAGTCAAGATTTACTAAAGATGCACATGCATCAGTTGCATAACATGCAGCTTCATACTAGGTTTGCTTACATGTGGTATAATTAATTATAAATTTGTACTATATATATATATGTGAAATGATTTCAGATTTGTGTGCAAACATTGTGGTCACGATTTCAAATATTCTGCCCCGCTCGTTGAGCATCTGAAGAGCATTGGAGTGCATTTTGGACACAAGTGCGAAGAGTGTGGTCAGAAGTTTCACAGCAGGCATTTCCTCAAGAAGCATAAGAGACGCGTCCACGGGCAGGCGGATGAGCATATTTGCCACATGTGTGGCAAGAATTTCACCACCGGATTCAATCTGCGTAACCATATTGTGCGGCACTCGGGCACCCGACCTCACAAGTGCAAGTCGTGCAGCGCAGCCTTTTCTACAACTGCCGAACTGAACAATCATCAGCGTACCCACGATAATGTGCGGCCGTATCCGTGCCGTTATGCGTGCGGCAAATCATTTCGTCACTGCAGCAATCGCAGCACTCACGAGAGGTGAGGAAGATTGAAGTAAATGGATATTTGTTATTACTAGATCTGACCTTGTTTGTCCACAGAGTCCATATGGCTGGCAGTATGCGACCCTTTCAATGCGACTATTGCGATAAAACCTTTGTGACCAAAGGCGACTGCAGGGCCCATCAATTGGTTCACACCATGAGCCGTAATTTCAGGTGGGGTTTTAACATTCAGTGGTAGCCGGATTTGAATATTAACATATTGATCTATATTGCAGCTGTGACATTTGCGAGCAGAGCTTTAAGCTGCAGAAGCATTATATGCAGCACTTGACGACCAAATCTCATAAAAAGGTCGAGGAACACGCCAAAGCACAGAAGAAAAATGAGTCATTAGCATAAATCGAGTCATTTACTGTGTTGATATTTTGGAAACCTAGGTTTTTATATTTAGTTTGGGGCTATTAGCACAGTGCGCCCCATCAAACCTGAAGTCTATGAATATTGTCTAGCTTTGAAAAGCTATTTATTATTTTCATTTCTAATCTTTTCTGTTATTTTTCAATTAGCTCATATTCTGCTGGAAAGAAAAATATTGAATAACATGAATATAGCCGCAATTCCTGAATAAACAATTTATTTGCAATAAGTTTTTATTAGATTAAGTTATAGCTTCAATATGTCGGTATGTGTTTAGAGATTCAGGTCCAGCTTGTGTTTAGTTCAGCTTGATGTCGGCGACGATTTTCTCATTGTCATAAATTTCCTTGGCGTAGCAGAGATTGGGATAGTCGAAGGCGGCGCCATAACGGTTCTTGCAGCCCGCGGTTGCCTTGTCGCCGGCCGTATACACGGGCTGGCCGATGATGTTCGTGGTGGCAAAATTGCAGGTCAGCACAAAGTGGTTGTAGAAATCGCGAGAGAAACGGACGGCGGCACAGCCCAAGTGGGTGTTCTTCTCGGCCACGGCGATGGTGAACTTGGCCACGTTCTTGTTGGGCAACTCCTCGGGGAAGCTGGCGAGCAAATCGGGCGTGGCAGAGGCGCGCTCCTGGAACCAGTTCTCAATCTGCTCCTTGATGATTTCCGCATCGGTGTACTCCGACTCGGCGCCGCTGTAACTGAATATGGCATTGTTCTGGCCGGCGTAGGCGAAGCGCTCGGTACTGCGGCATTTATCGGGCAGCGACTGGCATGTCTTCACATTGAGCTGGGCCAGGTGGGACAGCTCCTCGCACCAAGTCATCTTCGCCATGCGCGAAGCTTTCGGCAGACCTTCAAGGCTGCCGCCGGCGACGCCGTTGCGCAGATCATTGAACAGGCTCAGAATCAACTTCTGGTGCGGCTCAATCTTCACCACACGCACATCCTTGGGGCACGCATCACTGAAGCTCTGCAGCGGTATTAAATGCAATCTGTTGCCTTGTCAGAGATAAGTATAATCACTTACTTCCTTGTTGTTGCACGCAATGTGCTTGTCCAGACATGTGGGCAGAGCACAGTAGTCCACTGCATGGACAAGCCCCGCCAGAGCAGCAACTAGAACCAAGGATGTGATCATTGCTGTGACTTTTCCAGTAGTCGCTACGTACTGAAGCTTGAGCCAGCGGATCGTCTCTATTTATGGGCACGGCAAGCTGACATTTCCATTCCAATCTCTAATTGCTCGCTTCTTGGAGCTTACTATTGTCACAACTGTGTTCTGTGGAATATCTGTTTTCTAGACAGCGGCTTAAAAAGGTAATAAGAATCAAGTGAAATTGTTGCAGTCGGGTGTCGGGTGACTACGCAATACTCGTTCACAGCATAATAACTCCCTAACCAGTGGAAAACTATAAAATATTTTCGAGGTTATCTGGAAATTGTCTGTCAAATTTGGTGACTAGTTCTAAAATATAGATATAGATATTATCGATTTGCCTTGCCCCCCGTGGTCGTATCCACAAAATGTTTTATGCGATTTTTAGAGAATATCATCAGTAAAATTGGATGTCTAGAATTAAAACTGAGGATGATAGCCAAAATTCTTTACAGTTTTTTTTGGAGTATATACGAGTATATATTCTAAGTGCCCAGCCTCTAGCTTCAATAGCAAGACAGACATTTGACGAACCCTATATACTCTTTTGACTTCGTGCACGTGTATAAAAGCACTGAATTCTGGGCATGGCGAAGATTTAATACACTTTCAACATATTGCATATATAACGGTTTTTAGCAGAGGGTTTAAATTATTAGGAAGATTGTAAGTAGATTTAGACAAGATATCTGACAAACAAAAATATAATTATGATAATTCTACGATACAATTTGGCTGATCTGCGATCATTAGCTGAGCCCATATTCAATATGGGGTCACATATGCCTAAATACGTAACATATTTCGTAACGATAGTAGAAGATCCTCTGTAAGGGTAAAAAGTGTATCAATTGTCAGTGTGTTCAGTAGTTGGAAAACAAAACTTCTCAAGCTACAGTTAAAACTGGATAAATGTATTTGTATAAAATAAATTAAATGTCCTCTTAACTGTCACGGATGAAATTAATATCAATATATAGCAATTTACAAGGAGCGAACAAACGTTTCCGACAAGTTTCTATAATTAGAGTATTTTGATAACTATCAGCGTGTAAAGATGAAGGTAGAATCATTTTTAAAGATATAAATCATTGAGTTTAATAGCTAAAATATCAAATATTAAATGCACACAGTTGGGTTTTTAAGGCTATCTAATTAATCAATAGAGACGTTTGCATTCCGCACGAGCTCTAATGATCGCCGTTGCCATTGCCATTGCCATTTTGCTTGGCTCCATCGCCGGTTGCAATGAACGAGGTGACATCCAGTTTGGTGGCCAGTGCCAGGATCGTGTCCTTGCTATCCGAGTTCTTAGCAATAATTAGCACACTGGGATCAACCTCGAGCACGCGTGCGAGCTTGCCTAGTATTTCAGTCTCAGTTAGACGAATGATTCGCTTGTTCAGGGCCTTGATAGCGGGCTCATTCAGCTGTCGATTCATGCTGACAATCTGATTAATGAGTGTCTCCTGGGTGACAACGCCCAGCACGCTGCTGCAAAACGAGAGAGCGCGAGATTAGAAAGTTTAGACAAAGAGGGTTCATAATGTTGCATACCCATCATTCTGGTCGATCATGGCCAGCTGATCCACACGGTGCTGCTTCATGAGCGCAATGGCGTCACCAAAAGTTTGGTCGGACTGCAGCTGAGCGATGGGAGTTGGCAGCTGGAGCTGCGATATGGGCAGATTCCACCACCAGTGGCGGTGCTCATTGACCGGCTGCTTAAAGCCGCGCGCTTCCATCCAATTGTCGGAGACGAACTTGGTCATGTAGTTGCGAATGCCGTCGGGCAGGATGACTACACAACGTTGGCCGGGCTTCAGGGTGCGTGCATTCTCCAGAGCTGCATGCATGGCACCGCCGCTGGAGCCGCCGCAGAGCAGGCCCTCCTCGGCGTTCAAACGACGACTCATGGGAAAGCAGTCGGAATCACCGATCTTTGACCACACGTCGACTACGCTTTCGTCAAAGACAGTGGGCGGAAAGTCATAGCCAATGCCCTCCACCTCATAAAACGTAACGTCAGTCTTGTTTATCGCTGGGGGATGTGCCAGTACCGAACCAAATGGATCCACGCCCACAATGCGACAATCGGGTGCCTTCTCCTTGATTTTGCGTCCAATGCCGCTGATGGTACCCGCCGTACCGGCCGTTACCACAATCATATCCACCTTATTGTCCAGTTGCCAGAGTATTTCAGCGGCAGTGCCATCGTAGTGAGCCAACGGATTGCCCGCATTGCTATACTGATCCAGCACAATGGAGTTCGGGGTCTGGCGCTGCAGCTGCTGGGCCACATAGATGTAACCTTCCGGTGAATCGTAGGCGGCCTCCGTGGGCGTGCGAATTATCTTGGCGCCCAGCGTACGCAGCGCATAGACCTTCTCGTTGGACATCTTCTCGGGCATTACAATGATGCACTTGTAGCCCCTAACAGCACAGGCCATGGCCAGTCCAATGCCCGTGTTGCCAGACGTCGGCTCGATGACGGTGAAGCCCGGCTTCAGAAGTCCCTTCTCCTCCGCATCGAGAACCATACGATAGCCAATCCGATCTTTGACCGAACCGCCCGGATTTAAGAACTCGCACTTGGCATCTAAATAAACAAAGTAATTAATTAACGCATATTCAGTGCCAAAAAAATTGCTGAATAAATGGGATGACATGGATGAGAGGACACATTTATTTGTGTAAACAAGAGATAGTGAAAGCTAATCAGTTTCAATTCACAGAATCGATTGTGAAAATTAACTTAATTGGAAGCCGAGTTAGCTAAATATTGAAAAATTTAACCGATTAAATCTGAATTCTCATTATGTGGCATACTCACACATCTCACACTGAATGCCCTCCTTGGCGGGAATGTTGGTGAGCCTCACCAGCGGCGTGCATCCAATCACTGATAGAATGTCCGGATACGTCTTTTGCTGGTGGAGAATTTCACGTTGCGTGTGTGGCGTCTGCTCCTTGCTGCCCAGATGCCAGGTGCATTTTGAGGGCTTGCCAGGATCTATGAAATCGGCGGGACGTACGTAGGTCTGGTTCGCTGACATCGCTGTGGATTAGTTCGAGGCGTAATCAGTAAAGGTGCAGTGCGTATTTCGTGTGGTTCCGCTGCCTGCTCGTGCTTAAATAATTCGTTCAATGAGTTGGGCCCGGCTCACACCATCTGGCAGCTTGGCCAGGGTCGGGCAGGCGCTGAACCCAACTTATTATCAGCACAAGTTTATTGTGTAATTGAATTCGGGCTTGGACATGTGTACACAATCCACGTCACTTGTATTGTTGCCATGTCATCTCTCGGCTACTATTTTAAATGCTCCCTTATCTACAAGCTTCAAACAGTCATGCCTTTATTTATTTTCTACGCTGAACATATTGAAAGTCGGTAAAAGCGTATAATAGTTTTTGAGCAAGTGTATGACCCCACAAGGTATGTGTACTTTGGATTTAGCCATCTCCGTTTGCAAACTATAAAAGGTAGAAACTTGATTTTGACTATAAATACTCCTATACCACACGCAAAAGAAGTTTATATTTTTGTCAATATCTTGCCACATTTTCTTATTACCGATTATCGATAGGTATCGATATATTAAATTCCTCCCCACACTCGCTCCAAATTGGAGAAAATTTAAAATTGCTCGATCTAATTATGTGTGATTTTGCGTATATAAAAATGCAAGGAAGGTCGATTGTAGGTTAAGGTACCTCGCACTAGGGTACAGGGTATCTCCTAGTCGGACTAGAGCACTCTTGATTCTTTTTTAATTAAAAACGAATTCATTTTTTCCTGCTTCATCAACTTTTCTCGGTGGTAATTACACCCTGAACAAGTTGTTAGTGCATTTCATAGAGAGGTTTAGCTAGATTTTCCTTGCAACAGGCTTTTCTGTATACCAACTTAACCGGTAATAAGAAATAGGTACACACTAACCTATGGTACATACGCACGTTTGTACCAATGTACAAACGTTGCATTGCAAGTGCAATGAACTTGCAATTGAACTTGTGAAGACGGAACATTTGTCTTACCAACAACTAAATAAATACAGAACTGCATTCAGACACACACACATACCTATACTTTCGCATATTTGTTCTTACTATTTATTTTATATATTTGCTTGTTTTTTATTATCTTTCTATTTGTACTTATCTATTTTTAATTTTATCATTGTGGTCTTATCTTCTTACCGGTGATTTATAATAGCTGCGATAAATGTGTGTTTAAATTGCTATAACTTTCGAGTGCACAAAACACTTAAGGTGTAACTACCAAATCACAGTATGTAATTTAATGAAAATACACGTGATTTATAGCACGTTGTTGTTTCCTCAAATAGATCCGTGTCTACTCTGGCAAACACATGTATGGACACGCTCTTATATATAAACACACACACACACATACACACCCATGCACACCAAAGTGGCCACGTTAAGTTGAGAACTAGTGCTGCGAAATGTGAGTTAAGTGTTGATAAATGGTAAACTCCACGAAAGGAGTTTAAGCTTTCAGTGTAGTGATATATTTATTTAAATTAATATGTGCTGTGTACAAATAGGTATATGCACATTGCAATTGTTAAAATATTAATAGTGCTCTATTTGCTATTTATTTGTTGCGCTATATTGTTTGCTACACGCTATTAATACACGTCATGTTTTCCAACAAAGAATTACAAGTAACGGCTGTTATAATTTCAAATTCGGTGTGTATGCATTTAAGCTCTCTTTTCATTAAAATATTTGCCAAAATCTGATGTGTTAATGTAATTAACTTTATTTAATATTAACGTATAATAAGTTTGAATTTGAATATTGATCATCGATAGAATTGCATATCTAATTACTTTGTTATTTGCAACCTTGAAGAAATATCGAAAATTTTGTTATCCTGTTAGTATTACAATACATTTATGGACACACTGAAACGAACAGTCGAAGCGAACGGACACCAGAAAAAAACTAATTTGAAACTGCCGCACCAGAAAAGACATAATAAACGATTAATATAGTACAAAAACATAACGGTTGGTTTTTGTCATAACAAGATGCATTAATTCTTTGCAAAATTCAGTAAGTACCGTTCATTGCATGTTCATCTTTGACACCTAATTTGCTGCATTCAAAATAAAAGAATTCTGGTGCAATTATCTTTAATGTGAGTTTAAGTGTGGGCGCAATTATACAAATAATATTGTTTTTATGTTTTGAAAACAAACGTTCATATTAGAAAAGGTTATCAAACAAGGCAGGCGTTCAGGAAATCAAAATTAAATCAGAAGACCTTGAAAAATTTGATTATATTAAACTTGATGATAAGTAAAATCAGTCAGACATTAAAATACACTTGAACAACACAAACCGTGTGTAAATTCCAAATTTCAGGTTGCTTTCTCCTAACTCAATAGAATGTTCTTCGTAATTTCAAATGCCTTTTTAAATACAAATATGGTTATGATATATTTTCTATCCTTTAAACATAAGCCGGAACAATTTGACTTGGTAAAAAACTTGTTACTTTTTACAGTATTGTAAGCATACACTTAGGCTTTTATTAACTTTCTGTTATACTGTGGCATATAAAATATAAAGTGAATCGAGCTACTTCAGATACGACTCTATCAGTTGCTTCTAGAAAGCATTAGGTTTGTTCAGGGAATGATGTACTTCACTTACTTATCAGATTTATATCGCTTATCGCTTGAAGTCCGCAATGAATTGTTAATGGGCACAAACAAGTTTTTATTGACCCATATTAAGTAATAATTATTTATGGTAGGGAATTATAAAATAATAAAATAAACACCAATTTCTAATTTAGTTAGCTTAGTGTGCATATATGCAATTATAAATATAAATCTAATTAATTTCATATTCGTTCATGATTTGAATAATTGGCTCATTAATATACTTTCGCACCTCCCAATTGGTTGCGAAATCGCCATGAGTCCACAGCGGATCTTCCATATGATGCATTATCTTATCAGGTAAAGATTCAGCTAATCGCAGCACATCAGTCACAGCGGCCATTTCATCGTTGTCCGAGTACCACAGGTGAGTTTTACAGGTAATCAGATGGATTGGATAGTCGGGCGGCACTTCAGAATTGTAGGCCACCAAATTGCGCTTGGTGCCAAAGTCGAAAAGTCGAAAGTGCCCCGATTGCTGCTCCTGAAGGTAGTGCAAGTACTGATCCGTGGACAAGCCGGCGGGCGTTGTTAGGGCATTGATCGCATCCGCACTCTAGGGGGCCGAAGACATTAAATTTCGAGTCCTTGAAGTCACTTTGTGAGGAGACCAAGGCTTACCGAATTCGAGCGTCCCTCGGTGCTGCTGTCGTGAAAGACGCTGCAGTAGCTGCGAAACCTCGAATCCGGTCCGCAAGTGTTAAAGATAAAGGCCAGTATGAAGTCGTTGTAGGGCAGAAACTCCTGCGACTCGAACAGTCGCGAGTAGATGCTGTCATGGCCCAGATAGGGACCCACCGCGCGCGCCATCGGGCTGTCCATGGCGCTCATGAAGGCAACCGGCGCCAGCATGTGAGCTGTCTTGATCTTTGCATTGTACTCGGGACGTGTGGACATGAGTGCCAGGAAGACCGTCGTACCCTGGGAGTGGCCCACATAGTGCACGGACTGCTGGCCCTGTCCGTTGGCCGTCAACGCATAGTCGATCATGGCCGCAATATCAAAGTAGCCAATTTCGTGCCAGCTGAAGCGCCAGAAGTACGGATGTTGCGTCGAGCGCGACGTGTGATTCCGGGAGTACGTTGTGCCCCGTGCATTGCCCAGCCACACATCATAGCCGGCGTCGGCCAGTTGAAAGGCGAGCGCATTATCCGGTCCCATGGCGATCCAGCCGTCCGAGCTGCTGGTTATGCCATGCTGCAGGATCACAATGGGGCGATACGCCTCCTGATTCTGCAGCTTGTGTGAGTGGGGAATGCGAAAGAGGCCAATTATATAGCCGTCTTCGGTGGGCGCGTAATGCCGCTCAGCCGGATAGCCGTGCGCCCTGATGCGATCGTCCTAAACATGTTCGTTATCCTCCGATATGGCTTTAGACATTTCCACTGCCGCTTACCGTTTTCAGCCTGGGATTCAATTTCAAACGTCCCTCCGGATCGTTGAACAGCTGATAGAAATCGACGCCCTCGAAATCATTTGTCCCTAGACCAGAGGGCGCTCCTCGAACGGCCGGGGCCCCCAGGCATAGGCACGACAAAACAACGATCAGGTTTCTAGCCATGTCGCCGCCGAACTGGGCATTCCTGTTATACAACATGGCTTTTAAAGACCATCGCTGGGCACTTGGCCTAATCTGCCGATAAGCGGCTAATACCATTTGCTAAAATTCGAGTGGATCTTAAAATAATTATTGCACATCAGCATTCATTCCTTTACGTTATTTGTATTTGTAATTTGTATACTCGTTTAGGAAGTGAAAAGAGTATATTGGGTTTCCGAAATGCCATCGAATGCAATTTTTATCGGCACTATTGAAGCTAGAGACTTGAAACTTGGAATATATACTCGCGTGTGCCCGCGTTAGCTTAAATGTTAAGATTCTTTGTGCGCCCATAGGGGGCGTGGCAATTCGATTTAATTTGTGTACATTTAATTTCAAGCTAAATGAATACATTTTTGTCAGACAGATTACTGATCAAAAAATCCACATAAATTACCCTAAATCGAAAATCCATATCTCCCACAATCTTAGACCTAGAGTCCCCAAATTTGACAGGCACTTTTCTAATAAAGATCGAGCCGCAAAATGCCCCACAAATTACAAACATCGTAATTCTTCCAAAATAACAAAAATAATGAAGACCGTTTTCGAATGTTTTAGGCTGTGAACGAGTATGGCGCAGTCGGCTACACCCGGCTGCAACGTTCCTGTTTGCTTGCGATTATATTGCCATCAAGAAAGGTCCACATCTGAGCTTCCCTCAGCAGCGCACCCGGGCTGGAATGCGCTTCATTTGGTTGTCCTCGCCGACCTTGAGCACAGCCGTCATGCCCTGCACCGCGTGGGCTTCGATGTGGCAGTGGTAGCTCCAGAAGCCCGGGTTGTCGGAGATGAAGCGCAAGATGACGTAGCCCAGGGCAGGCACTTGGACAGTGTCCTTCTCCACGGCGGCGTACTCATCGGGCAGGCGGATCAGGCGACCCCGGCGATCCAGCTCGCGTATCTGTAGGACAATGGATATTGGAGTTAGGTATGCCGAGACTGTTGCTGGGTTAACCTACGTTCCTCAGGTCGCTCAGGCTGCCCAGCACGCCCTGGCCGACCAGGCGAAAGGTGAAGCCGTGCATGTGAATGGGATGCGTGGCCTCCATGTGGTTGGCCACGACCATTTCGATGGGCCGATAGGCGGGCAGGCGGATCACGTGCGTGCACTCGCACAGCTCCCGGCCGCAGTTGCGTCCCTGGCCGGCCAGGGAGCTGCGATTGCAGAAGTAGCCGTCGTCCTGGAACAGATGGCGACCCTGCAGCAGCGAAATGCCCGGCGAACTAAAGCTGATCTCGTCGATTTGAAAGAGCTGCTCGCCGTTCGGGGCCTCGCGCATGCTCACGCTGGAGTAGTGTGTCAGGAACTTGGTATACCTCGGCCAGGGCACGGGCTTCACGGACCGCAGCGACACAGTGCCCACATCCTTGTCCTTGCCCGACAGACGCAGCGCCGGCCCGAAGCGAAAATCGTTGATGAACGTGGGAGTTGTTTCGTTGAGATCCCTGGCCTGTCGGCCGGCCAGGATGCTGCCCTGCGGCAGCTCGCTGCGCGCGGCGCCCCGATAGCTGAGCACCGCGCCCTGGTAGAGATTGCGCTCCTCGCAGCGCTCGTAGCCGCGCACGCGTATCCAATAGTTCTTGGCAAACTGGTTCGCCTCCAGGACGAAGTCGAAGCGTTCCGCCGAGGTCAGAAAGAAGCCGTCGGCCAGCACGGGCTCGATGTCGTTGCCGTCGGTGCTAATGATCAGCAGCTGGTGCTGCTCAACGGAGAACTCCACCGGGCAGTTCAGCACGCCGTTGAGCACGACCCGCATGCGATAGCGATAGCCGGGCGTGACCCGGAGCCGCTCGTAGCGGTGCCTGGCATCCTGATCCGGCAGCTGGCTGAGATGGTTGCGCCCCTTGCCGTTGATCAGTATGTTGCGCGCCTGCTGGATGTTGTAGTCATAGAAGATGTCCTGCACGAGCAGCGCATGCTCGACCAGATCGTAGTCGTAGAGACGCGCATGGGGATTCGTCTGGTGGGGCTGGCGCACGATCAGGCTGCCGGCCACGCCGAAGCCGCGCTGCCAGCCGACGTGGCTGTGGTACCACAGCGAGCCGCTGCGATCCGCGGCGAACTCGTAGCGATACACCTCGCCCGGCTCCACCGGATACTGGGTGACGTGCGGCACGCCGTCCATCTCCGGCGAGCGCGACATGTGCAGCCCGTGCCAGTGCATCGTGGTCGGCTCGTTCAGGTAGTTGAGCACGTCCACCACCACGGTGTCGTTCTCGCACAGCTCGATCGGCGGCCCGGGCACCATCCGGTTGACGGCCATAACCGGATTCGAGACGCCATCGCCATAGATGCAGTGCTCCGCGGCACAGGCGCGCTCGTCGTACTGGCAACGCTGGCACTCGCCGCCCAGGCGGCGATAGTTGTGCACCACCAGCTGGTAATAGCAGCTCTGCGCCTGGCCCAGCTGGCAGACGCGGCGGCACGGATGACGCTCGAAGCCACCGAAACTGGACACGTCCACCTGGCCGTAGTCCTCCCTCAGCTGCAGCCCAGCCGGCGCCGGCTGTGTGCCCTTGTTGGTCTTGTTGCTGCGCGACCAGGGAAAGCTCAGCCAGTCGACTTTGGCGGCCGACTCCTGCTCCAACTGAACGGAGCCCGGCTGGCTGCAAATGACCAGGAGCAGCAGTGTAATCAGAGGCCAGCGACGGCTTTCCATCTCAGGTCTCAACCTTCAACTGTGCCCAAAGACCCGCCGCAAGTTCCGAAGAAAGTTTGGAAATCCGAACTGGACGCCACCCAAAGAGTTGGGCATGCGCAGCACGTGCAGACAACGAAAGCTGAGCTGAATTTTATTGGCTTTTAATTTGCCAGAGACCCAGAGCGCTGCTCGCATTGGTGCTTGATCAGCAAATACCCTGTAAAATGCGTAGGCCATTCAGTTTCTAGGAATTTAATTGGGAGTAACCCAAGACTTGAGCCACTTTTGCAAGCGTTTTACAAGCTAAACGAAGATTAAATACTCTTGCAGAATTGTGTGCACAATAAAACCTATATAAGTCTGTATCATAAGGTAGTTCGATGTTGGCAATATTTCGCTACTACGCCGTTTGGAAAACAAAATGTTTTTCGTACAAAAACTAAGTTTTAGTTCGATTGTTCCTATGGGACCAATATGTTATAGTAGTATAGTTCGATATCGATAAATACACCTTAATTGCCAAATGTGGTTCGGATATCTAAATAAAAGTTGTGCATACAAAAACTAATTTTTCGACCGATTTTCCTATGTGAGCTATATGATATATATGTATGATATATATAGACGAACAAACAGTCAAATCGATATCGAATCGGCTATTGATACTGATCAATAACATATATACTTTATAGGGTCAGCGACGGCTCCTCGACGTTCCGCATTTCCTCAAAAAAATCATAATACCCTCTGCAAGCGTATATCTTTTTATTGGTTTTTTCAAAATATTAACCCTGCAGTCGTGTGTAACCCACTGCGCCATACTCGTTCACAGTGTAACAAAAACCTAAAACAATCGAAAACGGTTTTTATGATTATTGTGACATTAAAACTGAGGAAGTTGTAGATTTTCGTTCATTTGCCACGCCTCCAGTGGGCGTGTCAGCAAAAATTTTGTGTATCTAGCTGTTAAACAAAGCGAGATATATAAATTAAATCGGGAGTTACTTGGTAGATGGAAGATAAGCCCATATTTCTATATAAAGCTTGTGCAAAAATCCAGAATCGGTTACGCATTTTGAAATTTTCGACGCATTCGATTTTATAAGCTAAAAGCCATTAAAATTGTGTAAGCGGTTAAAATAAAAATGGCTATATCTTTATCATACCTGAGCAACAGGAAAGTACAGAAAACCGATACAAAACTTTTGCATATATAATGAAATAAATGCCGGCGTTTTTCTCCGGCTCTTTTCCACAGAATGAGCTCAAATCGTCGTTCGCTTTTTAGATACCTCTATTAACAATTATGTATTATTAGCAAAAGTAATTTTTATTTATTTAAAATATGAAAATTGCAGATGAATTATTTGAAGTGATGCCCAAATGGTTTCCGTAGAAAAACTCTAAACTTCGGCCGGCGGCATTGGCGGGCTGGCGGGCGCTGGAGCCGCGGTCGCCGCCGTGCTGGACGTGCTCATCAGGCTGATGACGCCACAGGCGATGGGCGCCCCAACGGACATCTCCTCGTTCTGATAGGCGAGCGCATTGGGCACCGACAGCGCCGAGGAGAACACCTCCGCGTTGAGCGCCGTGTTCAGATCGATGGGCTTGCTGTGTATAACGACGGATCGGCCCACGATCCCGTTGAAGCCGAACAGCTGCAGGTAGATGCTCATGAACACGGCCGATATGCTGCCGTCCGCCTTGACATCCAAGTTGCCCAGCTGCCGGGAGGAAAGCTCGTTAATATTAATACCATTATTTAAAATCATCATAAATGTCATTGAAAATCATTTCAAATGCTTAAAACTTAGACAACTCATCTATTTTCAGACCCAACTGACAGTTGAAGCACTCTGAGAAAAACGCCGTATTGAATAAGTAGTATCTAAAACTCGTAGCCATTTCTTTTTAAAGATCTCAAGAACTTTCATTTCTTTAATATTCCAAAATGAAGCATAAATTATTGCAAAGTCCGTCATGTCCATTCGTCTGTCCATATGAATGCAATTTTTTGGGGTGTGGCAAATGCATTTAATCTATATATCGTTTTAAAGCTAGATGCATCCAATTTCATAGGGATCGTGGTAAATCGATAAAATATAAATATCTCCCTCAGTTCGAAAGCTAGATACATTAAATTTAATTAACATAAAAAGAGATTACTGCTCGTGGCAAATAAATAAAATCTATTTTGTTCCTCAGAGCGACGAGAACAGCGAAATTCATATCTTCTACAATTTTAGAGTTAGAGTTAGCAAGTTTGACAGACAGTTTCATGATGACTTCTATTAAAATTTTAAAAATTTTCTGCCACGCCCACTTCCGACCGGGCGGTCGGTGGGGCCCCCATCCCTAAATAATAATATTTGTTGACTGTATTGCACAGTGTATCCAATTGCAACGTTTTAGCTTGTTTTATATCGCGAGCTGTATCTGAGTCTTATATTTAGGAATTTGGGGCTTGTATTTTTTTTCTGAGAGAACCTTCAATATTATTTAGAAACTGTACTTTTTGAAATTTATTACGAACTGTACCTAATTGTATTTGTAATTCGGTATGTTCTGAAGTTAAGAAATTATAACCTAGTCTGAATTCTTTTTTTTCGCTAAAAAAACTTACAAAATTATTGAGAAACTGTACTTTTTGAAATTGATTGCGAACTGTAGCTGATTATATTTGTCATGAGGTATGTTCTGATGTTAAGAAATTACCACCTAGCCTGAATTCTTGTGTTTTTTTCGCCGAGGGAACTTACAAAATTATTGGGAAACTGTCCGCCCGTGGACTTGCAGCCCTCGCTGACGTCGCCGTAGGTGTGGATGTGGAGGGCGTGCTTGCCGGGCGGCAAGCCGGTGGCGTTGAGGGTCACCTTGATGTCGCTGTTGTAGGGCAGCTGCTGGAAGGAGATCATGCCGGCGGCGGACGCAGCGTCGCCCTCGCCCATCAGCCGGGCGCCCGCCTGCCACTGGGGTAGCTGTTGGAAGAGCCGCTGATTAATGGGCGCTGGCAAGGGGGCAATGACCTACATAGGCGTAGCCGGGATAGACCGGCTGCGGCTGCAGCAGCGGACTGAGCAGTGCGGCAGCCCCAATGCCGCCAATGACCGGACCGATGCCCGCCAGGGGCAGAGTCATGCGCTCGTAGCGCTTCACCTTTGTGCCGGACACCACTTTGACGTCGTCGATGCGCGTCAGATTCGCGGGCACCGGCCGCAGTCGATCCAGCAAATTTTGTGCGCTGCCAGGCGCAAAAATGCCACTTAATAGCATAATGGCCAGAATGGGTAGGCGGCCGAACATATCCGGTTAATTGGTCAAAAACGGTCTTTGTAAGTTGATAATTGGCACTTGGTACTAGTTGGATTTGCTGCCGTTCTCTGCGAATATTTGCGCCAGACTGAACTGGGCCCGTCCACGTCGCTGCCATTTGGATGGCTTCGACATGGATTTCACGCTGAATGGTCACACTAATTGCCGGCTGTGGACAGTGGCAATATCACCAGCACGGATGATGGCTAGATTGCGCTGCGGCTCAATGGCAATTGAGTGTCGCGTGTTGGATGCTTTGACGGTTGCCTGGCCAGGGGCGTAGCCATATTGCCTTCGATCGCAAGCCCAAGCTTTGTGCTTAACCTCAATTGAGATATACACATACACTCATGGTCAAAATAGTAAGAACAAATGCCTTTCATTTTAATTGTGACCTAAAGTAAAAAAAATTTATAGTAAAAACTTAAAAGAAACATTCAATGTTGGTCTAATTCTAAAAAAATAACAATAAATTAAGTACATTTATTAAAAAAAGAGCTTTTTTTGTTTTTAGAAGTATTGTTCAGTTGGTATATTCGACAATTTTTCTTATAATACAGTACCGTACCTCAGCCCAAATGGCCATATGTACTTACAGTCATGGTCAAAATAGAGAGTACATCATAGCTAAACTTCATTTTCAAATAGCTTTAATTTTATTGAAAATAAGACAATTATTAATTGAAATATTCAGATTTGGGCAAAATATCATGCACAAGGTTAGGTTTTTTAGTTTTGTTTGTTCAGTTAGTAACATTGTTTCCTATAATCCAGTAGTGTACCTAACCTCAATTAACATAAGTACATTAAGGCACACTGAATTTTAAAAGCACTTTCACAACTTATACCCCTCTCCGAATTTTCCGCCAATTACCGACGTCTCTGCGCGATGGAAATACAATTTAATAGGGCCAACAAAACAAAAAGCAAAAGTGGCTCGACATTAACCAATTGAAAGTGAAAACCTAACCTCAAATACTAAACGACATGCGAGATTTTCGGTTTTAGATGACACAGTTTTTATTTTTAATTGCAACCTATTAACAATCAACATATGGATTCATCAATGAGTCTTGCCAAATAAGTTAGGGGGAATTGGAGAAACTATGAAATGTGCTAGCATTAATAAATATCAAATTAGGTAATTACTTGCAGCGGCAGAATAGTTGAAATTGCAACTAGAATGCTGGCGTCTAGGCGGCTCAGCGACAGCCTCCGCGCTGATAGTCGCCCTGGTTACGCTGATTGTAGCCGCCGCGTCCGCCACCGTGGTAACCACCGCCGCGTCCACCAGCCTGAGGATTCCAGCCGGTGCCCTGGACACGTCCACTGCCGCCGGTCCACTGGTCTCGTTGCTGCTGCGGCTGCTGCTGATGTTGCTGCTGATGTTGCTGCTGATATTGTTGCTGTTGTTGCCAGTTTTGAGCGCCGCCACCACGTCCTCCGCCACCGCCACCGCCACGGCCGCCTCGAAAGTTGCCACCACCTCCACGCCCTCCTCCGCCAGGTCCGCCGGCTCGCTGTTGCTGCCAGGAAGGCATCTCTGGTGGCGGCGGTGCGTGCTCGTTGGCGCGTCCGCCGCGATCCGGCACATTGCCAATCACATGTTTTTCGATCTTCGAGGCTGTATTCTTGCGCACGTTCGCCGAGCTCGTCTTCTCAATAATTGCGAGATCGGCGCGCGCCGCCAGCAGCGCCACAATGTTGGTGTCGTCGCCACCATATTGGAGCTGCTGGATCTCCTTGAGCTTGCGCTGAAAGCGATCGCCAATCTCGCTCTGGCGGTTCTTCATGCTCTCCGACCACTGAAAGCTTTGCACAGTCGCCTCCAAGCGCGTCAACATCATCTGGCGTCGCAGATTGTACTCCGCGTCCAGATCCTTGTGCATGGTATCCAGCACACGCCACTGCGCTTCGCTCAAGGGCTTACTTGTGTGCATCAGTGGCTCACTGAGCACCGCCTGGTTCGTCTGCTTCAGTCGCTGCTCCAGCTTGGGCGTCAGTCGCTCGAACAGCAGCTTGGCATTCACTTGCTTTTGCAGCTCGCCCAGCTGCAGGTCCGCCGTTAGCTGTGTCACCACTTCCTGCAGGTGCGATTCAGTCTTGGACTTCTTGCTGGGCGGCTCGACGGGCTGCAGCTTCAGCGACATCTTGGTGGCCATCAGCTCCGAGGTGAGGTAGTCGAGCAGCTGAAGCAGCGAGGAGCGTGTCTGGAAGCGTTCCGACATGGGCACCGCCACGAACTGCCGGTACGGGCAGCCCAGCTCGGTCAACAGCAGCGACAACTCAAACGCGAACTCGCTGTGATCCGGGCTGCTGGAGGTGACATGTTCATCGGTTTTTCGCAGCACATGCAATTGATGGGCCAGCCAGTAAATATATTCGCGCAGATCGGCGCTGCCAATGCCAACGTCTAACGCCTGGCTCAGGGTTTTTTGCTGTGCGTTTTTGTAGCCAAGCGCCTCTAAGGAATCAATAATATCCAATTCAAGATCCATTGCCGGCTGGTTTGTTTTTTTGTTTTTCTCCGGCTGCTAGATTCAGACTTTTGGTCACACTCGTTCATATGTCACACTTAACAGGTATTCATATTAATATCAATACATCGGCAAAACTTAACAGTTTACTCAACTGTTATTAACAGCGGGCCAACTATTAGTCGTTAATCAGTTCTAATTATATTTTGAAATGATGGCAATTTAAGCTGCTCATTCAAGTCGCTGCGACACGGTCTACACACCGGCTTAGAAACAAAAAGAGTCCTCTCTTCATATGGTTTAATAGAAAAATCCTGAATGAGGCGCCAATTTGTATTTAACAGCGGCATACCAGCGCCGAAATGACAGAAATGTTGCAGCTGTTACATTTTTTGCCTGCTTTAAACACTTTGATGTCAATTGGTTCGTCACAATAATAATTTGTATTGTATACGCAGGACTGCGCGTGGCAGACCTAAAGAAAATATTTAAATTAAATAAGTTAATACCAACAAAAGATAAATTGTATATCATTTATTAATACTGATAAAAACAGTTTTGTTCCGGGTGTTTATGAAAACTATTGAACTTTTTGATGCCGATAAGTTACTGTTTAATTATCGAATGAGTGGTTTCAGATAAGCGTTTTCGGTAATGTTATCGTTATGTTGAGCGCGTTCTTTAAAAGGAACTCCAGTAATATTTGCATTCATATAACTTCATTTATTGTAGTATATCAATTTTAATATAATTTAAATATATATGATTTAATATTTATAAGTGTAGTATATATATGTATATATATATTTTTTTATTTATATATATTATGTATATATGTATGTTTTTTTTTGTAAAGCAGGAAGTTTTAGGATTCGCAAGTACTGCACCTTTGGTGCTACCAATTTTACACTTTTGTTTTCTTTTGTTTTTGTTATACATACAACACTTACATATGTACTTAAAATGAACACACACATTTAGCTATTTAATGTATACAATCATAATCGTAATAATATTCAGTTACTTCATGTCTTCCAAAAAGGCGCTAAAATTAATAGAAACAAGAAATAGACAGCTTACACAGATACAAATACAAATTAGAATATATATAAAAAATAAACAAAATACAAAAATTTTTGCTGCTGCTGCTACGCAATGGCACAAAAATAAATTCCGCGCAAGAAGTTCAAAATCAATGCACTGGCGACATTCGCCTAAGTGTAGCTATACTGATTATCAATAGCGCGTCCGCTGCACTCGCCACCCGCTGATCCACTGCCACTGCTACCGGTTCCACCACCATTGCCGCCCGAATCACTGCCGTGACGCGCCGTCACGACGCCACCCTGATGGGCTGCCTGCAGCGAAGCGTTCGATGCACGCAGATGCGGCTGATCGAGAAATCCTTGACCTGCCGGCGGTGAATTGTGCACGGTCAGCGTTGTGGGATCCAAATGAAAGTAGACTTGCTCCGGAAAATAGACGTGTGTTGGCTCCTGTGGCAGTTCGATTTCGTTTGTCTTTAGGCGAACACTTAGATTCATGGTAATCACTTCGTTGCACTGCAAATGTTCGAAGGCAGACGCCAATTAGTTGTGGCTAAGCAATTTTAACCTTTCCTCGTTTTGGGTGAGTGGGTTAAAGACATGGAACATGCGACACTTGGAAATGCATTCAAACTGAACATAACGTGAACATGAAAGAAAAGATATTTGTTTTGCCCAAAAAGAACTACTGACGAAATCAATGTTAAAATTAACAAAAACTTAATTACCCAAAACTTTTAATATTACATATTTCGTTTACCATACTTTGTCCACATAAAACACATCCCTAAGAATTAATATTCCTGTGCTCAGGTCTGAAGAGTAGGACATTTAATATTAAATAGGATTAAAATAAACAAATATCTTTTTAATTCTGTCGTTAGATTTTAGTCTTCGAGGTCGACGCTCGTCTGTCCGTATGAACGCAATTGTTTCCGCTGCTAAAGCTAGAAACTTGAAACTTGGAATATATACTCGTCTAGACCCGCGTCAGATAAAGTGTTAAGATTTTTTGGCTATGCCCACTGGGAGCGCGGAAAATCGAACAACTCTTGGGAGCGGATATCTGCCACAATTTAAGAGCTACGCACCAATTTTGGGAGACAGTTTTCGGACAACCTGCTCTAAAGATCGTGCCATAATATTTAAATATTTCAATTACAGAATTCAGTATTTGTCTGATTCAAGCTGATGTGAACGATTATTGCGCAGTCGGTTACACCCAATGTCCTTGTTTTATGTGTGTTACATAATGAAAAATCGGACATATATAAATTTGTTTTAATTTAATTTTTGCTGAAGTAAACTAACTTGTGTAAAAATGCAGACGGACGATATTTATAGAGGTTTGTCAGAATGTCATCTTGATCCCTGAGCCCCCAATATGAAATGAAAATGTTGCAAAATCAAATAAAGGAAAATAAAAACCATCACTGACACTGAATTGACTCCAAAATTTTGGCTATCTCACATGTCTCGGCGATGGGTGTCCATTGCCATTGCCATTCGGATTGCCTGAGCTGCCGGCGGCGTTGCTCGCCCCAGCAGCAGCATCGGCGTTCGAATCGTGCGCGGCGGCGGCGATCGTTGTTATGGCGGCCGAATCGTTCAGTCTGCTGGTGTGATGCACCCAGTCGGTGAGCGTCACATCTGAAGTGCCGCCCGACTCGAGCGGTATGGGATTGTGTCGAAAATGCTCGAGCATCTCCTGTATGGTGGGGAACCATAAATGCTGCACTCGACACTGGCCCTTCTCCGAGATTGTCAGCCGCAGATGCTTGGCACGTCCTTGGAAATTGAATGTGAGCACAAACTCGCCGCGTCGCGTTTCGCTTTGGCGCACCAAGAAGTAGCCATGGCCCGCCGCCTCCGACTGGAGCACCATGCGAGCGGCCTCCGCACGCGGCAACGTGCCATGGAACCAGGGGAACAGACGCATTTCCGCCGTCAGATCGGCCACATTCACATCGGATTCCGTTTCGACCACCTCGTTGCCATCAAAGTTGCTGGAGGCCGACAAACGTTGCTCGCCCCGCTCGCCGCGCGTGGGACGCGACGGGATTTCGGGTGGCGTGGTACTCTGCTCGGAAATGGCATTCACATCGTTGACGGACGCTGCATTCGCGTTGCTGTTGCTCGCTGTGGCGGCGGTCAGGGCACTGTCCGCCGACTGCGAGTTGACCAGATTGCCATTGGAGCCGCCAAGGAGGAGGCCTCCCTGCTGCTGCTGATATTGAGGATTTTGTATGCCGCCCAATGCGGCGCCGGCGGCGCTTGTCGTCGGATTCGGGCTGCTTGTCACCGGCGACGTTTGCATGGCCGCCGCAATCACATCGGAATCGAGGATCGGCTGCTGTGTGGGCGGCGTGCGCATGCAGTAGCGTATTGTGGCCAGCCAGCTGCGCATTTCCTCGGCGCTCTCAGCCTCAATTACGTACTCCATATTGTTGTCGGCCTTCAGGACGAACGTGTTCATCCGGTCGGGCATCTCCAATGTTGTTGTCTCGCGTGCCTCCGAGATGAGGAAACAGAAAACGCCGCTGTTCGGCTTTGACGACCTGGGCGGCGAATAGAACTCAAGCATGTAACCGCCGACGGCCTTGACCAGGGCCAGACGGCACTTCTCCCACTTTTGTGTGGCCGTCGTCTGGTCGAGGCTCTCGGCTGTTAAATTGTTGACGTAGCCCTCCTTGCGGCACTCGACCACTATTTTGGCCAGCTTCGTTTTGCTGCTCTGTTTGCTGCTGCCCACGCCGTCCACATCGTCCGAGTTCTTGTGGAAGAAAGCCTGCAAAAAAAGGAGCTTCTAAAGTTAAACTTTGGATTGTCTGCCTGCTGTGCATCGGCCCATTCGGCGCATGCTCACCTTGCCCTTGCGCAGTCCCTTAAAGGAGAGGCGGCGCAGCAGCGACTTGGGAAACAGACGCGACACCTCGTGCTCCTCCGTCTCGAAATCACCGCCGGGACCGGTGCCGCCCTCGCCAAACATTGAGCCCATGTCCGTCTTCAGGTTGCTGCGTCGCCGAAAGAACTCCGTGTCGTAGTGATCCGAGAAATATTCGACAAACTTGAGAGCGAAGCTGCGGTGCGGTATATTTCGTGCCACCTCCGGCGGCAGATTCCCATTGATGTAATTAATGCACGCCTTGGCAAAGTCGCTGGCGGCCACTCGTGCATGCCGATCGCAGAACTCTTCCCAGCTGGTGCCGCCGTATGTGTAGGAGGATGGACTGCCCAGTGCATTGCCAGTGCCCATGGGCGCTGGTATCAAATCACTGCCACCGGCGGCGCCCAGGCTCGTGGTCGGGCCAATGTAGCCGCCGGCGCTGAAAGCGCTCGAATTGGCGCCTGCGCTGTTGCCACCCATGTGCCCGAAGGACTGCTGCTGTCTGTGTGGTTGGTGGCGGCGCTGCTCCGGCTCGCTTTGCCTGTTTCTATTCAGTTTGATGCACGAGTTACCCAGCTGAAGTCTGTGGTGCTGCAATAACAATGTACAGTAAATTCCTGGTACAGTAAATTCCCCCAACAAGTTTGTGAAAACATTTGCCAAGGTACGCAAAAATTGGTTACCCAGCTGGAAACTGTTTGGTTGTTTTTAACCATAGATTAACACTCATTTTAAGCACATATAACAATATTTATTTCTCGTAAAGATGGTTATTCCATATAAAAAAGAGTTTCTAGTCTGAATACTTTTTTAAACAATTTTATAAAAACATATAAAAAAGAAGCCTTCTTTTCTGAAAATTTTTTAATATGTAATAATTAAATTCTGTTACTTCATATTTACTACCGGGACACTGTCCAAATTTACGCGGTGCCTTTGAGTCGAGTTTCTCACTGGGTAAATAAACAAGTTCGTGACATGAACGACGTAACTCATTTTGCGCTCACGTTGCTCATTTTGCGTGTTTACTCTTACGTGCTACGTTTATTGTAAAATGCCACTTTACGTAAAGCGTAGGCGTATTAACGTATCTATACACATACACCCCGCAAATCTATGAATGTGTATGTGATATGCGTGTCGGTGTGTGATATGACTGTTGTTTTGTTTTTGTTTTGCAGATTTGATGATAAGCTGGAGTCAGCGGATTCAGAGTTATGGCTACTTCAATGTCTTTAATGCTATTCATTGCCATTTTGTTATTGAAATGCAACTCGCTTTGCGCTCAGCGTGCGTATGTGTGTGTACTACACCTACACATTACTTCTCGGCATATATTTTTTTGACAGATTTAACTTACATTTTCGTGTTATTTAAGTGGTTATGAACAAACGCGCACTGCACTATAACATGGAGGTTTTCATATATTATTTTTTTAAATTATTCACTGTTTTCTTCTATTATATTTTTATTTTCCAGAAGAAAAACACAACGCAATACAATCGTCTATCGCCAAAACACCACCAGTGTCGTTAATCGTCATTCATTATCTCATCGGCACACCTCCATGATGCAAAAGTAATCGAAACATCGCGATAGCATAATCGGTTCATAGTATTTTTAGTTTTGAGCGCAATTTGGCTCTTTTGAATCCAGTATATAGTATTTTTAAATAATACGATCTGTTCTCTTTAAAGAAATTTGAAGAAATATAGGGATATAATTAGATCAGATCATTATTTCATATATCTTATTTGCAAGCGTTTTTAATTTAAATTTACTTTTATTTTAAACTACCATATTACACTGTTGCTGCAGGTCATTCAATCATTGGCCTAGTACCGACTTTTATGAAAGAGAAAATTTGCATCTGAAATTATCAAACCAATTATCATTATCAAGCCAAGTATACCCCAGACGAGTGTTCTCGACTCAAGAACTAATAGAATTTAAAGTGAACTCATTTATTTGATTGGTTTATGTTCAAATCTCACATTTTTATTGTTTCTATATGTTTCGAAATTGCATTTACTTAAAATTATTATGTAACTACTATGCATATATTTATAGTTATGTATTCTTTTTAATTTAGCTTGATCGTTATAAATAATTAAAATTCTTGAAACTTAATTTGTGAATCACACGGAGTGCAACATTATTTTTTGTTTCTTTATTTTTTCATTAGTTTTTGTTAAAACGAACACATGCAATTTGGCAAAACATCATTCATATATATAAATATGTGTGAAAATTCGAATGCCGGAAATGGAAATGGGGACGAAATTGTGTTGTGAAGGCAATCGAAATGTGAATTTGAAATGCGGGCGCACTTAATAACTATTATTTGTGATTGTGATATTAAAATTAAGTATTTACAGAAAATGTCATACTGTTTGATAATTGATTCGAAAAGGTAATTTGGTGAATTTCTCATGTGTTGGAAATATTGAAAATGCATTAAAAACTAAATGAACAAAATTAAATCTCAACAGTAGCTAAATAAAAACACTAATACTAAACCTTTTCTATAGTATATGCAGGTTAGTATGTAAGTAAGAATGCTGCTTGAGTCTGTATGAGCTTGAAGCGCACTTGAAATCTCCATTTGCTTCAAATTGAATATTACGACCAGCATAAACTGTATCTAATTTTGCTTTGCGCAACGTAAAGCCAAATTACATTAACATATACATGTACATTTTTGTGGTTTTAAAAAAACGTTTCCACTTAAGCTAAAACTACGTACATTTATTATTCGGTTTTGCTGTTACTTCACTAATAAGAGGATCACCTAACTTAAAAAACCTTGATACGTATAATTAAACAATACGTATGTTATTAAGAGAGAATTCATAGTTTTAGATTTGTTGTGTTCCTTTTCTCTTTGCTTTGTAGTTTTCTTTTTGTTTGTTATTTGTTTAATTCTGTTCTAAGATAGAGTACACTCAGACTTCCAATTGTTTTGATGGTTGATGCGCAATAAACGGTTCGCTCCACATTCGCCGCAGATCGCCCTATCGGAGAAATCATTATATATAGAGAACATTATTATAGCATATATATTATATAGTATTTAGCATACCTTTAAATAGGCCATCAGCAGCAGCGGCAATAACGTGAACGGCACCAAATAAAGTAAAGCGGGTTGTGCGGCCTTAAACACCTCCGAGCTGACCGTTGCCGTTAGCAGACCCAGGAAATAGCTATAGGAAAGCGAGTACTATTGTTAAACACCAACAACTTGCAACACTTGCGCTGCACTCACCCCAATAAGGAACAATGAAAATAGGTTAGCCTGGATCCGACACCCTTTGGCGGTGGCAGTGTTGGGTCCGAGGTGAAGCCCTGGGACTTTTTGTAGGCATCGTAGCGCAGCACAAAGCACAACAGCAGGCCGGGCATCACCACATCGCCCAGGCCGAGCATTGAGAAGTGTCCCGTGTTGTGTATGCTGGGGAAAACCAGTTTGCCCGGCAAATTCAGCTTCGGTGTGTCGCGCACAATGCCGCCCAAATTCAATTTGCGCGCCACGATGCCAACGGGATTATCGGCGGGTCGTGTGGCCACCTTGACCATCACATTTGTGCTAAATATGTACGATGAGAGAAACACCCAAAAGACGTCATAGATCAGCAGACCGGTCAACAGCAGCGTCGACACCTTCAGGCTGGGCAAGCGCACAAACGCAATAAAGGCGACACACAGGCCCATGCCCATGGCTAAAACATGAAATACCAAATACATTATAATTAATATTTTCAAGATGCTTATTGGCGTCGTACCGTCCATAAGCAGCCAGTGCCCAGTGAGCACCCAAACGCACACAATCGAGACGGAGAGCGTAAAGCTAAATAGCTCCGCTGCCGTAAAACGTCCGCAAATGCCAAAGGAGAAGCGCTTGCCATCCGTGCAGGGACGTATGATGTACTGGCACATGGGCAACAGCAGAAATGCCAGCGCCACTGTGGCGATAACTATAAAAAGAAAGTGAATACAAGTCGCATTAATACCAGCAGATGTGTTTAGCATATTACGAGTTCCACTCACTGGCTGTGCATACGGCGAAGAGCAGCTGCATCGAGTCGAAGAAGAAGAACATGATGAGCAGCGATATGGAAGCACCCAGTGGCAGGCACAGCGCGTGCATCGTATCCAGCGTGGCGAACTTATCCGCTGCAATGGAGTCGACTTAATGTCATTAGGATTAAATATCGGTTTGATATAGGTGTTTATATATTATTATTGTTTGTAAAAGTAACAATACCCAAGAAAATTATATTCAATATGTAGTGATTGCTTTATTACTGATGAATACAAGTGGAGGGTTAGGAACAAGTAAAAATAAATAATTACACAATGCAACAGCATATTATAGTGATTGATGAAATCGATATCTTTTTTATAGATTTATTATATGTCATGTATTTTGTATGTATTTCAATTTGGTGAACAAATTTCGTAAATAAAAAATGGAATTTTTCCTATTAAATTAAATGTTTGTGTTATGTGTAAATTACTTGATATATTGATATATTAGCTTTTAATCGGTGTTTCAAATCCGTTGAGCTTTTCATAAGTCAAGGCGATTATAGTCTCCCTCAAATATGTAAAAATAAAAATTTTATATTATTGAAAATCTAAATAAAAACCGACGTAAAAATTGGTTAAAATCGTATTTGGTATTAGCCACCCCAAATCTAAAAAAAAGATTCAGCAATAGCGGTAACAAAAAATATAAAGGTGTTGAGCTATTAAGTAAATTCCTTTAGTCAATTTTAAATATGAAATATATTTGATTGTTCAAATTCAGTATTGTTATTGCTTTATTAAAGAGGTCATTTTTCTCTAATATTCACTATGGATATCTAGCAAGAGTCAAGACAATTTTAATACTAGCAGATTACTGTATAAAATCGGACAGATAATAAGCCTTTGTTGTAACTAGTTGTATATTCTTTATCTTTGTTTTTAGAATAACAAATAAGTAACAATCACTGGATTCATCCTAATCATCAACTTAATCTTTGAAATAATAAAATTGCTTTAAATCTCAATTGTCTTGTTCTCTTTCAATGAGAAATGAAGGATATGAATTTAGAAAATAAATAATTTGGATGATAAATAAGACGGAATAACAAATTAGAGGGCATTATTACAGCGGTTTTGAATAGCCAAGCGTACTTACTCGACTCCTTCTCCACCTGCTCGCCGGTGAGCAGGTTCGTCATGGATTCGTTGCGTTTCTTTTGCTCGCGCTCGCGCGCCTCCTGCTCGATGTTGAGGCTGCGAAAGCTGCCGTAGACGATCAGCAGCATGGATATAAGGCAGGTGGATACGCGCGAGGAGTCCATCACGCTCGACACAGTCCAATGTAGCTCGCGATATTCAGAACCAGCTGCTGCTGCTGCCGCTGCTGCCGCCGCCGCCGCCGCTGCACCACCGCCGACACTGCCGCCGCCAACGCCACCGCCACCACCAGTTTGCGCGCCGGCGCTGCCGTGCGACATGCTCGGTCAATGATAAGCCAAAGAGCTGGCCGCTGCCGCTGCGCAGGACACTCGTGCGTTGGTTCGCTAGCCGTATCAGCAACAGTGTCAATTGTTATCAGTGCGCGCAGCTGCGACTCTGCTGCGTTTGCTGCTTATCTCCGTTTGCCACCGCTGCTGCTGCTACACGTTGTTGTCTCCGCGACGCTGCTGGCTGCAATGAAACTGAAATTTGTTTTGGCTTATTAGGACAGTGATAAGCTTGCGGAGCGTGTCTGTTTGAGAGCTGCCTTGGTAAACCCAAAAAAATAGAAGTAAAAACGTTGCAATCGGGTGTAACCGACTGCGCAATACAGCTTTAAACATTCGAAAAAGGCTCTTAATTGTTATTGTTACTTTGGAAAAATATCAATTTTAGAGGGGACAGGTTTTGGTGACTGTACCTCTAAAATTGTGAGGAATATGCATTTTTGGGATTTACCCGTCCCCAAGTATATATAAAAAGTTGATCTTGAAAAATGTGTATGCATCTAGTTCTGAAACTGAGTGAGATATATAGATTAAATCGAACTGCCACGCCCCATAGGGGTCGTATCACTTCTAGCTTCAATGCGCACAGACAAACCCAATATACTCTTTTGACTTAGTGAGCGAGTGTGCGTCTTGTTATTTTGGCTTGTTTGCTCCCCTCTATTTGTTCTGTGTTTCTAATAGAACTTTAAACAGCTGCCCCGCCACAGAGGTTGTACACACACTGGCAGCTGAAACAAGTAACAAATTATATGATTTATGCCGAGTGCTTGCTTAACGCTCGCAAGACCTCAAAATCCCAAACATCTAGCAAAAGGTTAACTTTCATGCGGGCTTAAGTCTTGCACCCCACCACCACAGGGCCAAGCGGAGGCCAAAGCGGAGCGGAGCGAAGCCACAATTGTTGCCGGTGTGTGAGAATGGGTATGAACGGGCCTAAGCACAAAGAAGAAGGCCATAAAAAGTAGCTGGAATAAATTATAAAAGCATTACCCAGTTTCTGTTATGCTTTACACACTTGTAGTTAAAACCCAATGTTGTTGTTGTAGTCGCCTACTGTTATTATTGCAACAAATTCTATGGCATATTTACTCACGCTCAAGCTGCTGTTTAGATGCCCATTATTAAAGCTAAGTCAGTAGGGTATGCTTGCTGATATGTATGAAAAATCATTTTAGAGCGCTCTTAAGAAATTTTAATTTAAGATTTATTATTTACCGATTGTTATATTTAATAAAAGATATTATATATATAATATTTACTAAGAATTTGCCTGCTAAGGAATATAGATTTAAAATAAGGATTAATTTCAAAAAAGACAATTCTTTTGTGGCTGATGAAATGGATTAGAAAAGCTATTCATTTAAAAATAAAAAATTTTAAATTTTTTTCCATACACGTATTTTATACATGCATAGCATACTTTTAAGCATTACTATACATCAGGGTATAACAACTAACAACTTTTGAAAACAGGGTGTACCATAGTCGAGCAAGAGACATACTCGTATTTTATTAATTTAATGGAACATTAGACAGTGTTCATTATTTTATATTTTTAATTTATTATTTTAATTTTAATTGCAAATTTAAGAAACTAGCGTTTTATAACCGTTATATGTTAGGTATGCTGTTATAAAAATTGTGTGTTTTATCACAAACGCTATTGGTACACAAATAATTTGATCGAGTGGCAAGCGTGCTTGTTAATGTGACCGCTGCTGTTGTTGCTGGGTTGTTGCACTTGCGCTCTGTTAGCGCAGTGTTAATGTTACTGTTGAAGGCGGTGCGCTGTTAATGATAATAAAGCCGTTCGTTAATAGAGAAGTGAAGTGCTAGACAAAAGCGAAACAGTTGCCAACAACTTCCTAGTTAGCTGTCTCTTATTGTTGTTGTTGTTGCCGCATGTTGCCAAGTGCCGTTGTGCGCACTAAATAATGTGCTTTGTTCGAAATGCAAAGTGTAGCAAATGCCGTCTGTCTATGTGTGTGTGTGGGGCATGCAAATGATTGAAATATCTGAATGTGTGTCCCCCTTTTCGATGCAACAATTTAACAGTTCCCACACGTTGCACGCTCGTTAAAATTGTCAGAGCGAGGAAACAGACTAATAGACAGACAGACTGTTGGGGGGCTCTAATTAAAATTAAGGCTTGTGACGAAAAGGCAGAAGTACATATATGGAATATGTGGTCAAATCAGTGGCGTAGGCGGGATTTTCTTGGAGGGAAAGGGTTAAAATAATTATATTTGTAATATGAGTATATTGTTTGCTTTTAATAACTTCAATATATATGTATATACCTCCAATAAAGCACCCCCTGCCTACGCCACTGGGTCAAATATACGTGTATGGGCGCGGGCATAAATTAATTAAGGCAAATTAGAAGCCACACTCACACAAACATATGCACAATCGCACTCGCGTTCACTTTCTAATTTGAAACACGCCTAATAATCACTTAAAGAAGAGTACAAAGTAATTGGTCAGCTGTGGCCGGCGCTCTAAACTGCCCACATCGAAGGTGAAAGTGAAATTTACTTATGAGACGTTCAAACGGTGAGCGGAAAACCAAAAAAGCTACACATGCAGTGGTGGCCATTTAACTAGGTACACTCTTTTGTTTGTGTTATTTGAGCTAAATGTTATTTTTTGTAAATGAAAACAACGCTTACAACATAATCAACTTAATTAGTTTTACACAAAAAACCAAAAAGAGTTTACTTAATAACAAGACCTCCAATGCATATATATGTATATATGTACGTGTGCATACATACATATATATGCAAAGCAAGTTGCTGAGTTTTGCTGTTTGGCTTTTGCACTACTTCAATAATTTTTTGGCCAACACAAACACACCAAACAACAACAACAACAAAGCGGCCTCGCAACTGGCTTCAAATGCAACACTTGTGAAATTTTATATACACAACAACAACAGCAATCACCGTAACAAAAACAACAAGCAGAAACCTCAAAGCGCAGGCAAAGCTTTTATTTTTTCTTCTCGTATACGATATGCTTAGACTCCATTTGAACCGCCGCCGCACCGCTCCACTGCGTAACAAAATTACAAGACACACACACACACACACACACACACACTCATACATATGCACATACGTTCGCTCGCTCGCTCACTCACTCTCTGTAAATTGAGCGGGGGTTGGGGCAGGGGCAAAGCAGGGGCTGGTCTTTAATTACTAAAACTTAGACGCAATCAGCAGCACCAGCCTGTTTCAATTTCATTGCACCTCGATGTGGTGTACACCATTTTGGGGGGATGGGGATGCGGGTGCGCCTGCTTGGGGTATTGCTTGTGCTTACTTTGGCCTGCGCTTCACATTTACATTCGCGTTTGGTTGTGTATTTTGTTTTCTTTTTGTACCGATTTTCTTTCCGTTTTGGTTGTAAGTGCCAAAGCAGCTAAATTATTTGTGCACACATTTTGATTTTTGTGAATTAGCTGCACTTTTCACTGGTTAATCATTAGCAGCGTTTTCTTTTTTACTAATAATGCATTTTTTTTCGTTATTTCTCTCTGCACTCTGTTTCACTGTTTTTTTCTGATGGAAAAACAACGAACTGTGAGTGTGACCCAACAGCGCGAAGCCATAAATGTGGGCAATTCGACACAGATATTTATGTATCGATAGTATACTATTCGATTATTGTACAATCATCGATTCATTCAAAGTGTATTGCTAATGAATAGAGAGTGAATGAGGGCAGTATAATTTGCAGAATTTGTACGTTGAGACACTATAAAATGATCATAACGTGAGTAAGTACATATGCCATGCAGTGTTGCATAATGTTGAAAATGGAGAAAGTAATCGATAAAGATATCGCGTAATCAAGTAATAAGTGGTATTTTCAAGCATATTGTGGACGGCCCCACTGACGCAGACGCGATTGAGAGAGCGCCGCTGCTGTTTCGGTGTACAAGTAAAAATTTAAAATTATTACTAAATGCAACGCGCTTAACGGAAAAATAAACGGATATTAGTGTTTTAATCGAAAAGTGCTACGAAACGACTTTTGCAAAAGAAAAGGCGCCAAAATCATTGTTTAAACGAAGTGTGCCAGAGTGCAAGTGTAGAGAAATTGCATCAAAGGCTGCAAGGGGCGAGCGCAGCTTCTGAGTTTCAGACGGCCGAATCTCGGCGGCAGGAAGAAAACGAAAACTGTGCAGAAAAGTTCAAATAAAAGCCTTAAAAATGGGTCTCAACGGCTGCTGTTCGTGTGTCAAATATTTGTTGGTCCTTATAAACATCTTATTTTGGGTAGGTATGCAAGTGGACAACAACAATAACAACAAGAACAGAGCCAGCCTGCTCACCAACACAAAACCGAACTGGAACACATCAACACGCACACACACACAGATGTACTTCGCCTTCAGCGTTGCTCGCGCGCACGCTCTCTGCTGCTGCGCTACTCACTCCCTACTCCAATAAACAATAGAAGTTCCGCTGTGCGTGGAGAGCACACCCACACACTCACATATAGATATAGACAGGCAGCGAAAGCATCGCGTACCCCCGCTCCTTTGCGCAGCTCCCACACATTGTTGTGTTGTTTTTCTTGTATTCTTGTTGGCCTTTTCCTGTTGGTTTTTTGTTATTTTTATATGCGTGCCTTGTTGTTGTTAATTTTGAAGTCTGCTTCTTGCCACACACCTTCGTTATTCTCGTGTTCTTCATTCATTGCTTCAACAACGCCCGTGTATGTATCTGTACACTTTATTGTGTAGGAGCAGGACCTACATTTGGCGCCCTTTGGGTGCGCCACTCCCCACTTGCCGCTCTCTCGTTTTTCAGTTAAAAGGGTTCAACGCTTTAAACTGCATGTGTGTGTGTGTGTTTATGTTTTGTTGTAGTTTTACGCAATTTACTATTTCCACATCGATTCATCGATGTTGTTGTTTTATTATAGTTTGTTTGGTTTTTTGGCTAACATTTTAATTTTCAAATATGTTTTTAAATTTTTTGTTTGTTATTTAGTTCTTGCTTTTTCGATATTTCCCTATAGTATTTATTAGTCAAATCTATTTTCGAACAAACCAAAAAAAAAATGTTTTCTTTCGTTCCGTGCGATGTTGATTTTTCTGCTGTTGTTGCTGCTGCTGCTTCTGGTGTGGGTGGGGGTGGGGTGGGAGGTGAACGATTCTTGTTTGGTCACAGTGGTGCGAATAGTTTGTAAATTGAGAAAGAGGGCATAAAAAAAGAAATGATTTGAACAAATGTAAGCATACATTTTATAAGCAACTGTTATATATAGTCAGAACTGCAAACCGGTTTTTAACTGAACCTGCTTAAACCCGGAATTATAATATTTTTTAATATCGTACACCGAGACTTTAACCGGAAAATTTAGCCGAACATAAACCTGATACATTTTCTTTTAAAAATGTTTACTCCAGCTTCAATGCCTGTATAAATGAGAATTCGCTAGAACACATTCCACGCATTAATTAAAAATAATAAACAAATAAGAAATCAAAATGTTTGTATAATTAAATTAATTAAATATGTATATATTTTAATACAATTAAAATTTTAATTTATACAACGTATTATACGTATAATATAATTTATTTATTTAAACTGCAAATCTATTGGTTTGCTAAAGTGAAGCATTTTGTATTTAATTGTTGTTGAAATAAACATTTTTCGATATGAGATCATACTTTAGATATCTTTCAAAAAGCTAATTTTAAAGAAAAAACGTCACCGAGATCGCTTGAAAGCTAAGCAAAAAAATTAAATTTAATTCCACAGCTATTTTTAATAATAATAAATGCGACAATTAAGAGATATAAATTTATTTGCTCAATGTTTTGTTTTTAGATTATTAGTCACAGTGGGCATACAATTTAAGCATAAAAAATAAAACCAATTGATTTTGTTTGTTTTCGGACATATAATTTAAGCATATAGTAATACTTCTCAAACAAAACCAATTCATATCGATTTTGTTTGTTTTCACTGCAATTTTAATTTTAGCTTTTCCATGAACATTTGCCGCACTGTGACACAGTTTTCCAAGCATTTCCATTTTCATCGGCATCGCTGCGGGGCTTCGTGATCAAACGCCACGATTTCAGTTGACGCTGATGCTCTGTCCGGCAGACGGACGGACCGCCCGATCCACTAGTCGCAGATGCCGTCATACAGTTTAAGGCTATGACTATCCGCTTCGCAGCTGGTGGACAACTAACGTCCGTCCGCCTGTCCGTCTGCCCGGCAATTAATTTAGATGATTTGCCCTCTTCTTCTTGATTTTGCACATAATTCATTGTGCTATTTTTCGCACAATTATTCATACGAAAAAGATAAATTGAATGTGGCTAATTTGCGGCAAATATTGCATAAAGGAACAGACTCTCTCGCTATTTTTCTTTATCCCCTCTCCTTCCTCCATTTGACACAGCCATGCAGTGATGTAGGTCATGTAAGAAGTTTGCATATTTGTTAACTACTTGCTTGCACGCGACATTTTTAAATGTATAGAGTACACAGTGTACATACATACGTAATCAATTTTCTGTCAATTGCGACATTTGTACTACAACTTCATGCACTTTGTTGTTGTTTTCTCCTTCATTCATGCACGCACACTTGCAAGCTCTCAGCAGAATGCACTTTGCTGTGACCCATTTTCTCTTCGCGCACACTCTCTCCGCTCTCTTGAACTCGCGCTTTGTGCTCTCTTAGCGCAGCTCGCAGACCACCCGCACGCAAAAGCTGGGCTTATTTCCTTCTTTTTTATTTTCTATACTCTTGCAGTGGGTATTCATATTTCGTTATTGTAGGTGACCCCATATTTTCTTGATCTGCAATAAAAACGAATTGTTTTTATAATGAAAAAATGTTGCCGAAAAAATGTTTGCTTTTACAAATAATTTGACCATTATAATAAAGTTCTGCATTAGTAACAGGCAGATATTTGTGCATTTGCAAATAATTTTTGTCAACATTAAAATAACCAGAGTTTTTTATAGTTCACATAAAAGTTATACAGGAAATTTGATCTATTAATTAGCTTTTTTTTTATTAAAAATAGTTATTTATTATAATAGTATATTAATAACTATAATTTCGAATGTATGTTGTGAAACTCGGTACAGGGTATCTTCTTTTTAAGCACTCTCGACTAATAAGAAGAATAACTGTAACCGCTGCGGGCAAATCGTTGTTGTTATACGTAACTATCACGCTACCTTAAATGCCGTGTATAGGCATTTAAATTCTGAAGTTGTGATTGAAATACTATATTTTTCTGCTGTTTGCGGTAGTCGTATGCTTTATAGGCATGTCCAAACATATGTCACCCTATGTTCTCTCACTCAATGCGATCATATTCGAATCAAATTGCAACACCGCAAATGATTCGAAGCAGCCATACGAAATTATACAAGTTTCAGCTTCCGCCTCGATATTTGCACAGTCTGCTTTCATATAAGTACAAAAATCAGTAGGGTATTTGCAAAGTCTACTTTTATGTTTGTATAAAAATGACCATAAATGTAATAGAAATCAAAGCGGAAACCCGCTTTTGAACCAAACCAATTCATTAACCGAACCTTGAACTAAAGTAATTTTATAAAAAATTGCTCTAATCTCTACCCGAAGCAAATATATATTTATAATATGTTTATTTTGAATTTAGTGCAATTCAAAATTAAAATTTTAAAATGAAGAATGTTTGTTTTGTTTAAATAATATGTTGAATTGTTTAGATTGAAAATATAAAAAATTCTGGTGAACCAAGTTTTTTCGGTCTTGTAGCAATGTTAAAATTATTATCTGTTGAATAAAATATTACCAAATTTTGCAAAAAATTTAAGGGTATATTTATTAATATATATTTTATCTGCATATTCCAACTGGAATCTGTAAATAACAGAATGCAGATAATTTGGTTTATTTATAAAGTCATGTACTCTTGAATTTTCTTATTAGGGGCAACTAGTTTGGCTTGTCTCTCTGCCAGCTGCGTAATCTTATCGGTAGCAGAAAAAGCAGAAGGGACAAAATGAACAAACATTACAATGCACCACATTCCAACATTACGAAATCAGTTGGTAAACCTAAAATTGCGACAAGATGTGGTTACAATTTCGTATTTGAACAGCATTTGGTGTTGTTAAATCAACAAATATAAACAATAAATGTACGAACGTCAGTCAAAATGTATTTGCTGTTCGTTATTACTCAAGTCTTTTATCTTGATTTTAATTACAAATGCAAAGAATATCCAATTTCCATAGGAATGTGAACATGAATATTATGTGATCAGCATCACAACATTTTCCCTGATACTATTGGATTCGTGTGATAAGACAGAATAATTGAAGAAAATAAAAAACAAAACTTAATCATTTTATTTTAAATATATTTTATTTTAAATATACCAAGCTAAGCTTGCAATGAATGAAATTAATGATTCAATAGATTTTCTCGTGTTGATTTAAATATATATATATATATATATGAATGTGTACTCATATTTGATAAGCAATTTGTATATAACTTTTATTTATAAATAAATATTTTTTATATATCAGTTTTCGATTGTGGGCTTTTGTACGCGCTTTGTAAATCAAGTAGATATGTGTAAAAAAGGCTAGGTAATTAATTAAATAATATAATAGAAGCAATGTGAATTTTAAATTTGATCTATTTAGTAGATTGCATTTTAGAATTGGATGGATCGCATCAGCATATTATATAACTTTCGCATTTCTCGGTCTACTAATTGTATAAAAACATTGTTACAATTTACAATGTTACCAAAATGTTTTAAAGGGTATTTAATTAACGACAACCACATGTTTATAAAGAATTGCGGAACACTTTGTAGATTAACATGCAAAACGCTAAATTATAATTGTTTCAATTTCAATCGAGAGAAAAGTGAGTAACAAAATATGCAAATTTATGCGCATATGTATTCACTTATTAGGAATATAATCAGCTTGGAGTGCAGTATATAGTATAGTACACAAGTTATTTGAGTACACAGCTGGAAATTTGCCGGGCATATTATAAGATCCGACCCGTCGCTGGCTTGCTAATCCCCCGGCCGAAGATAAGGGGGATAAGGTTGGCGCTTGGTTCAATGTCTTGGCGAATGTTGCCAAGTACAAAAGCGAAGAAAATACACAACAAAAGAAGGAAATAAAATGTGGCTCTTAATTTCATTAGAACGTAAACACAAACAAATCGACTTGAAATGATGAAAAATATAAAAATTTGTCTGTGTGCTGACATCATGAGTTACAAGCGAACCATGTTTCATAATGCCCATGGGAGGGGTGTCCGGGGAATACGAATTCTTGGCACGACTCTTGCCGCCCGCTTTAATTGCCGCCCCCTCGAGTGGGGCGTGCCGCCCAGTTACACACACACACACACATGGCGTCATTGAAGCATTTTGCTGTAAATTTTGTCGATTGATGAGCTTGAGCAAAACATGACGTTACTTCACCGAACAAACGAATGAACACATGACCTATTTTGGAAACATATTTTCAGATTTTGTAACGTTTTTCGTGCCTACTTGCAGCTCATCGGCCTGACCATTGTCATCACCTCGCTGTGGATGTTAACGGATCCGACGTTCATGCTGTCGATGACACAGTCGTACAATCATTATCACATAGCACTCTACGTCTTTTTGGCCATTGGCATACTGATCACACTGGGCGCATTCTTTGGCTGTATGGGCGTATGCCGCGAGTCGCAGTGCCTGCTTGTCTCGGTAAGTGGAGCCCAGCTGCAGCACTCAATTAAAATGCAAAAGACCCAATGCCCACACATCCTGCCCAGTCTGCAAATTTTTGTAAACTTTTTACGACTGCTGCTTGTTTATTTACGCCCACATACATCACATCAATTTATCAATTGCCAACACTTTTCAGTTCTTTTGCGTTATACTCATTGTGATGGTGGCGCAAATCGCGGCCGGTGCCTGGGCCTTCCACAACAAAGACAAACTGGATGATATTGTGCGCGCGGCAGTTAAATCATCTGTGCAGGAGGAGTACGGACAGTCTAGCATGAGTTCCCGCACCGTGACCTTTGATGCGCTGCAAAAGAATGTAATTATTAGCTTAACTATTACCTCAAATCTGAACTGACTTATTTTGTATTTGTTTGCAGTTGAAATGCTGCGGCGCAGATGGACCTGGGGATTGGGCCACGAGCCGTTTTAATAACGTGGATCGCACGAATATCGTTGATATTGCCGTATCTTCCATGAATGTGCTTTACAATATACCTGAATCGTGCTGCAAAGAGGATATCAAGGATAACGAATGTGAAAAGTGGCGTATTTTGAAATTTGGCGGACCATTGAATACGTACATTTATCAGCAGGTAAATTCAAATGATCTGAAAAAGTCCATATAGTTGTATGACTTTTAGAGAAATGAGAAGTTAGAGCACCTGAGGCAGTTTTTTTATATTTTTTTAATATATAATTACGATACGTGATTTTAAGCGAACGTAAAGAAAGTTTTTGAACTTATAATTTCATTTTACATACAAGTTCTACATATTTTTCCATAATTTGAGTGATATTTGTTCTATTCATCATTTAAAGTATTATAATATTCTTAACATTTTTTTAATAATATACAACTATTTAGGCGTACATATTGTATTTTATTGTGAATTTTGTGTTTCAGTTTTCTCGTATGCTAACTAATTTTCAATATTTTAAATGCATAATATAGCCTAAGTCGCTCCTGCTATATCTTTGTAACTAAAAAATTGTATTTAATAACTATTTATAAAAAATAGATATATATTTTATCAAGTATCGACTTACTTTTCAAAATTCAATCGCAACACTTTGTCATGGGGTGTGTCTCTCTTTGCCCATTGATGGCTATCGGTGGTTTTTAAGCACCATCAAACTGTATGTCATAAAAATTAATAATCCTTTACGTTAATAGTTTGTTTTCTAACGCCCGAGCTTATAAAAATTCTGCGCCTGACACAAAAACGATAAAAATGTATTAATTATTATTGATATTCCGCACGCATTTTGAATGTCTGTGCAGATACGTCTCTTATAGCGGAATTCGAATAATAAACAATCAATAAACATTTGATTGCAATGAAAATGAGAAGCAAACAAATACACACATACATACACACACGCAGTGTGTGCGCTCTGGCTGACGTTCTTATTAATGAAATTTCGTTTGTATTTTTGCTTTTCAGGGCTGCGTTGATAAGCTGATCGAAATCATTTATGAGAATTGGGTTACAATTTTCGCAATTACCGCCGCCGTCATTTTGCTGGAGCTGCTGTCCCTGACCTTTGCCCTGAGCCTGTGCTGTGCGGTGAGGAATCAGCATTACAAGGCCTGAGAATTACTGAATTCCCATAGGGAAATAACGGACGATGAGAAGTACTAACAAACCAAATGTAAACTAAAGCATAAGCGTTACTAAAAACAACAACAATTGGAGCGATTGAAATGCATTTAGCACTGACAACTACAACAACAACAAGAACAACAACAACAGCATACAGCTGTTGCTGGCTACATTTAAAGGCTGTCAGTCCTTGCAAATACTTTAAAACAATTTTGTAGTACTTTAACAAACAACAACTGAGCAATTTGTGCAAGATTTGAAGTCGACGCAGAGTCGCAGAAACTGAATGAACTTTATATGAACTTGATACGCAACAACTTTTCTAAATAATTTCTACATAAACAAACAGAGAACAAATCACATTTTACAATAGCATCAAACATAGCTCTATACACAGCAGCAGTAAACTCCTTAATATTAGGATAGTCTAACCGCATAAGTCAAAATGTTTCAAATTAGAAGAAAAAACAAAAGAAAATTGCATACTGTTTTAGGAAAACGAAAATTATATAGTACGACACCACATACTATATAGAAATCATACATTAGCAATTTAAGCACAACAGTGAACAATTATTTGCCAAAAACATGAACTTATAAATGCAATCATGTTTCCGTTTCAAACACTTTTTTAATGGTATGCAAGTTTGTGTACGCATAATTTAGGAAGAAAATCAATCAAATGAGCATTCCAGAAGTGAAAAAATGAATGCCAACTTTTAGTTATGATTCGGCGTTGCCATCCAAAGATCCAAACCCAAAAACTCATCTCATTTCTCTTGTGTAAAATCATGTGCTAAAAATATTAAGTAAATATTAAATTAAATTCGTTGAGCTTCGCGAAATTAAATGCCAAATATTTTATGTATTTACAAAATTTGTTTTAATATCCAATGTTAAGTAACAGCGCACGGTTAAGTAAGTTACAATTAGCTGCCGTTAGAAGCGCTGCTGTAGATCAAGCACTGTTGTACATGCTGTTAACTAACAGCCCCCTTTAACAGACCCTGCCATTTATTAAGTACGCTCGAAACAACACTTACACGCTATTCAAATACACACACACGAATTGAACATTTATCGAACCAATATATTATTTATTATTAATTAATTCAAGTACAATTAAACAGTTACAATAAGAAATCAATGAAAGTAAAACATAAATCTACACTCTGTATCAAAGCTATACGACACCAAAAAAATTATACTTTTTATCTTCGCTAAATCTTTTTTGTTAAATATTAGAAAAAACTGTAAATACGAAACGAAAGAACAAAGCATTATGTTTAAAATAATGTGTTTTGAAAGATTACCGTTAGTTTAAATCGTGTGAAATACTCCTTTTATTGCATAATTGGAAATGTATCAAAACTATATGACATCCACTTTAAGTTACTCTATAGAGAGTTTATCTTCGTTAGGTATTAATATATAATATTTAATGGAGTTTTTAAGAAGTTTTATTTAATCTGCCGTGCATGACTTTGCTTTCGTTGAAAGAAACGTTAGCATATATCTGTGAGGGTTAATTTTTTTTATATATCTAAAAAATTAGTCGTATGCGCTATGTTATTCTCTCGTTTTTACAAAATAACCATATTTAAAAAAGCTGTTAAATAGCTTAGTAGCTCATATTGAGGGAATAGAACAGGTGCAAAATATCTGTCATTGAGGAAAATTTTATTTAATGTTGGAAAAGCCAAAGGATGTCTCATTCAATTCTAATTTGTAAAACTAAGTTATTTTTTGCATAAGAAACGTAACAACAACACAAATGAATGCATACTTTTGGTAAGTTTGAAACTATGCAGAAAAGTGAGAAATTCAACGGAATCTCACGATAAATCTTCAAAACACACACTTGAGTTGATAAGTATACATTATTTTAAACATAATGGTTTGTCCTTGCGCTTCGTATTAAGAGTTTTCTCTATATTTAAAAAAAAAAGGTTTAGCGAGCCTGAACAGTAAAATTTGTTTGCTGCCGTGTATTTTTGATACGAAGTGTATATTTACTAGCTATGCAGAACATATTATCTGTATATTTGAATTCACTCTCGACACGCACATATACAAACATATATCCACACACACTGACACTCATACACACATATACATATATATTTTTTGTACCATGTTTTTCATTTCCCATTCATGCGAAACTAAACGAATTTTGTATTTTTATTGTTGTTATATGAATTTTGTTGTTGGTTAAACGTAGCTGAGCGAAATACTTTGTACCCTTCATAACGTTTAAATAAATCAAATCTACAACCTACAAATCCAATGACAAAATTAAATTAAATTTACATTACTTTACAAATAAACGTAAATAAATGAATATATATATTTAAATTTACACATCAAAAAGTAAACGTTTATTTACATTTTATAGTAGTTAAGAAAATTTTTGATTTAGTGAAGTAATAATGTTCGTGCAAATGGAGTTAAATTTTAAAATGTAGCCTAAGTGAACAATTTCACAAATAACAAATATGTATAACAAATTCAGCAACTAAAAATTAATGCGTTCAAATTGTAGCGAATCATTTTATAAAAAAAATATATAGAAATTTAATGAACCACTCAAGTAAAACATTTAACATAAATAAATGTCATCAAACCTCAAGTTGATTGGATGAAGCTCATGAATCATTGAAAATCAAAATCAATACATCAAAATACATAAAACATATTGCATTAATCAAAGTTAAAATATTTCATAAACAATTCAAATCTTATGCTGGCCATGTGAAAGAATTCAAACAGATACGTGTGTCATAAATAGATAATATATACATTAGTCACAACTTGTAAGTAAACATTCTTATAACTGAATATTTGTGCAAGTTAAGCTGATGGATACAAACATAACAAGCATCAAGCTTGTGTGAAATCTGTTTAAATTCAGAAAGAAAGAAAAATGTAAGCAATATAAATAAATCCTAAGATTTGGATGCTCAACAGTTTGATTTAGTTGAAAAGCAAACATAAATGTGAAAAACTTTATGATAAGAATACACACGCACACTCTCATACAAGTATAGCTATTCACAGCCGGATGCATAATCACAGAATTCAATACGTGAAAACAATACATTGGAAGAATGTATTAATACATATTATTGATATTTCATAAATAAATAAACATCTATTAAACTAATAATTAAATGTGGCTTCTTTACACTGGGTTGTTTACACTGACCAACACATATTAAGTATTGCTACTTAACACACTCATCAATTATAACTATTGTTATGGACAGGATATAATTTACTACCAACCTAACTCTACAAATGACACTGGTTTATATAGTTTCTATGGCCTTGGACTAGCGTGATTTAAAACCGAATGATCATTTAGATGAATAATATACCAAGTATTGTAATGGTAATTAATTCCGTCTGCTGCTTGATAACATGAAGGTAAGTTTGAATCAAGAATTGTTATTTTTTCATTGCTAATTTCAACGTTTATGAGTTTTTTACTTAAAAATTATTTGAAAAATTATATACTTTATTTTAAAAATAAGTTATTATATATATATTATAAGTTATTTGGCATCGATGTACTTCCAGAAAAAATTATACGGTTTATTTATCGTACCAAAATCAAGGATTAGGTTCGCGAACCTAGTTCTTCAATTTTAATAATTCATGTTTTGTTTCGAACTTTAGTCCACAACGTTCTTTTCCGTTTGAAAAGAAAATATTCAATTGATTTTTTTTAGAAAGTGGGTAAAAAAGGCAGAATAATGTAAAGGTGTAATGGCGTATATAATGCAATTGAAAATGCATAGCCTTCCGCTTTTGTATTCACGCACATATAGATTAATAGAAGAAGAAGCACAACCGCACAGCCTGCGGCATGTGTGTATCTGTGTGTATAGAAGTGGTTGTTAGCGCAGCTTGGAGCTGGACATGAATATTTCCTACTCTCGACTAGAGCACTCTTACTGGTGTTCTATCTTGTTTAGTTTCAATTAAGGTGTAGACTATATTCAAGGGAATTCTATTTATTGCTGCCCCCGAGGTATACATTCTGTGGTCGGAATTGCCCTTTGTACTTAAATTAAATTCAGCAAATTTTTTCTTTAATATAGTTCATTTGCCTGATTTTATTTGGCAAATAGTTTGCTTTATAATTTAGAAAGAATTTAAATTCTGGGCTCGAACCTTATTTTATACAAACCTTGCCGACGTACAAAATATTTCTTAATAACAAACCAAGTAATAAAAACGCAAGAGCTATATTAATAAATTGTTATTTTTATTAAAATTGTTTACTTTCATCCAGTTTTCATTTGTTATTTTCTCTTTTATCATAGGTAAGGACTAACGTAATAAATAAGTGATAACTAAAACTAACCGATTTTGATGGAACATCTTTCCATTTGTGTGGGAAATAAAATGACACCAAATCTAAACTAACAAGTATACATTTTGAATAAGTTAACAAGCTCTTAACGAGTTCATACAACTGAATTAGATTTTTGGTTTGAGAGTAGAGTATTGAGTTTGCCGTATGCATTAAATTCCATATGCTTATGTTAATTTAAAAGTTGTCCACAAATATTGAATATTTAACAATAAAGAAGTATGCGCGGGTAGAACTCGCACACTGATACATACATATATATATACAAATATATATGTATTAGACAATTAAATAAATTTACTAGAATTTGTTTTCGCTTAGTACAGTTAGTATTAAGTAGTTGTAGTAGATCATATGTATTATCAATGTGTATGGGTCTCCTATTATAGTATGTACTTATAAACAATCCAAATCACTAACCACGTTTGCTGCTGTTAAGTTAAATATTTGTAGGTGTTTTTCTTTTTTGTTTCCTATTCGTGTGTTAATTAAAAGTTGGGCTTAAATATGAATAGCGTAAATAATAGAATTTTACTTAGCAGAATTAAGGAGTCATGAAGTGAGTGATTTTGCCTCGGTATACTTTTCTTTCACGCCTCATTTCATTCGAAGTCCCTTTTCAGTTAATTGTAATTTAAATAGCTTATGTTGGAAAATTATTATCATAATTTACATTTACTAGGTACATTTTGATTTAATTTAGTTTCAACTAAATGCGAATGCAATATATGTTATTAAAAAATACACAATTTACTTTTTTTTGGTTTTCCATATATTTGTTTTTTTTTGTTTTTTTGCCAATTTCAATTATGTCAAAAATAGTTGCTAAACAGTTAGGAGGCTAATTATTGCTAGCTAGCTACACTCTTACAACATCATTAAAAATGTTTAATTCTCAAATTAGATATATTGTTTGTAAGTAGTTCGATTTGGGAGTAGCTTAGTAGACACTTACACAAAATTTAGTTACTCTTACTAAACATTCAGCTGCTAAAAACAATGACAATGTTTGGCCTTAGCGTAAAGTTTATCAATTGATTAATTAATTAATGAATTAAGTTTTAAGCGTTTCAATTTCATTATTTAGTATATTACTAGTTAGACATTTAAATGGTAACTTTTAAACTCATTTTTCATTCGAGCTTCTTTGTTGGACAGTGTATGTTTATACATATCGCATAATATCCATACATACTAGGTAGGTAGAATCTTAGGGTGGTTTATCAAGTAGGTCGCATAGTTTTCCAAGTTCAAAGTTCCAAGTTCAATGACATTTATATCATGCACTTAGTTACACGTTAATTGTAATTAAGCACTTCGTAAAGCGCATCTTGCCAATTATTTGCTGACCGGTTCCTGTTAGAACCTGATAATGATATTTGCCTAATCAAGTTTATTGGCTGGCATTACATTTCCAAATAATTGTCTCAAAAGCATCTCATTCAAAAGAAAAGCAAATTAATTGCTCGTAAATTAAATGAAGGAAAAAAGGAAATAGACTTTTTTTTTGTAACGTGAGATTCACAAGATGAAAAAAGTCGAGCTTTCTGTTGAAAATTGAAAACTGAGTTGAGAAATATGTAAACGACGGGACACAGGACAGCTCGTGTCTCTCCATAAGCACAAAGCTGTGTTAGATAACAATATTTAGCTCGTGTTAAAAATAACAATGGAAGAACATGTGTACAACTAAGGGGAAATATCAAACCACATTGATTGTCTCGACTCCGTGCACAGTGGCATTCAATGAACGCACCGCGTTTATCATATAAGTAAGTATAAAACTTTTGCTGAAACAACAATTGTTTTGTATGATAGGTACAATGTAAAAAGAACGTTTCTTTTTTTTTTAGCTTTTTTATTCATTTTTTGCTGTCGTGCATTCAGGCAATGTTAAATATTTGCACAGCTCAGGCAATTGTATTATCCTGTTGCCTGTCTCATCTCGTTTGAATTTCTGTCCGCTGATATGCTAAAAATTAAATTATATTGTACTATTATTAAAATGTAGGGCACACGTGGCGCAATAACCAATACTTCGAGTACAAGTTTTAAGCTTAATTTGTTCGGTTGCAATTTGTGGGAAATGGCACGGGGCGTATGCTTTATTTATGCAGATAAGTTGAAAAATTAATTAAAAACTAATTGTTTAATTGAAATCTTATGTCGAGCATTGTGCTCTTCACAATTAATAAACGTGGTTTCAATTGTCAAGTGCTATTTTATCGGTGGTAGTTTTGCGTTGATAAAAAGTTTGAAAAACAGTATTAAAGTTTGGCATTTAAGATACAATTTGCATAAATATAACATGAACTTAATTCAGCTTAATCAAAAGTTATGAATTTTATTTATCATTTAATTGACCGCAAAGTTCGGAAATATAAAATATTGTTGAAATTGTTCAATGATCGGAAAATAACTAGTTAAAAAAATTACGAATTAAATGCAATCATTTGAGTTAAGTAATTAAAAACGTTCGCAAACGATTATTGTTATGTCTGCCAAATGTACTTTAAATGAATACATGTTTGTCTGTATGTATATACATATTATGTACGCTAATACTTAGGCATAATACTCGGATGTATATAAATTGCTGTTATTTCAATGGTGTAAAGTAAATCGTTTTCCATTTATTTTTTGTTAGGCTGTTTTCCTTGTGTTATTATATAACCAATTCCGTTTCAAAGTTATTTGTTATTCACTTTGGTTGGTGGTTTAGTTTAGTTCATTCAATATTATGAAACAAAGTGTTTTAATTATACATTCATATACATTTAATAAGTACATATAAGACCAATTCGCTTTTGACGGCAGGATTAAATTCATAATATGCTTTAAAAATGACATATTTTATATAAATTGTTTTCAATTTTTTATCTTGTTTAATGTACTTATACAATTCACACATTTATAAATTTTAAAGTTTTCTCTTTTGTTTTTCTTCTCACGATATTACTTTTAATTCCGCAGTTACCTAAAATAATGTTAAATACTATGTTGTTTTCTCTTTTATTTCATTTCGTTTTAATGGTGTTTTCGCAAGTTGAACTTTGTTGGTTGTTGCTGTTGTCCTGTGTTTTGGGGATTTGGTTTACTTAATCTGGCGCAACATATGTTTATTCAATTTATAGATCTATAAGCCGTACTGTAGTCATTGTATTGCGTATCTCTGGCTCGTCTGCTTGTCATCAAAGGTCGGTATCAAACATTTGCAATGAACGCGTTACCAAATCGTCCTTAAGGCATGCCTCAAGGAACTCCTCTATCGTTATGATGCCATCCTGATTTAAGTCCAATTTGCGAAAAACTCGATCCACCTGCAAAAGGCAAAATAAGTTTTAATGGATTTTGCCTTCGGGCTTGAAAATCCTTTGTCTCGTGCTCTTTGCTCAGTTAAACATTAATCAATAGCAATTTTTATATCTCATTCTCCGCTCGTCAGTCGCATTTTCGCAATTTCAATAACCTTTTTTGTCAATCTTTTTTACACACCCATAACCCATACGCACACACCACATCTGCACTTATCAATAACATGCAATGAAGCCCCCATCATTAAATAAAATTTCCGCCGCAGTTTCCGTTGCAGTAGACCCACACAAAGCATCCGCTCGACGTTGCCAATCCATTTCCCTTGAAATTTCCCTCATGCATCTGTCGCTCTGTCTCTATGTGCACAATTATAATTACTCATACGCAGCGTAAGCCGCGTCGCCCCGTTATCGGATGCTTCACGTTATTTCAAGTGCGGCTCTTGCATAAAAAATGATGCAGGCACATCAAGCACAAAAAATATATGTGTGTGTGTATATAATCTAAAGCCAGAGCTGCACTGCGTTTAAAATAAACGTAATCAAGTTTTATTTTTTGTTTGCATTAAGCAGTTGCCGTGGGAATTTTATTAAATAGAATAGAATAGATATATAATATGGAGTGGTATGAAAGACCTCATTATTTTATACAGAAATTATTATTGTGCCCGAACAAAAAGTTATTTAATATTAAATGATAATAATTTTCATGGAATTGGTGTTAAATTACTTTATGCTGATTCCCCGCTGTGGCAATTATAATTTAATCTCAATATTTTATGCTAATATAGCAGACAGAATTTTAATTTGTGAAACATATTTCAATCAGAAATATTCCATTGATGTTATAAAATAGAAATTTTATCTCGCACTAAATTCTTGTAAAGAAAATACGTATTTTAATTTTGATAAGCTTTTTATCAAATATTTAAATAATTTAATTTGAATATTTTATCAATTATAAAAAATAGATAAAAACTTGCCTTGCGAGGCAAGCGAATTCTCGCATAACACAACATATGTAGCTCAATATTACCAGCAAACTAGCGCTACTTGCATTACACGCAATTAATTTCCTATTCTCGCTCCATTATCACTCTTATCACTTGTTCTCAGCGGATAGCGCATCATTATCATTATTATATATAACGCTGCATTAAATTCGCAAAGGTTACTTTAAGGCAAATTGTTTGCTATAATTATTATACAAACAGTTCTTGCCCTTAAGTGCTACCAAAAACGCTTGTATAACTAACACGCCCAGCTTGAAGAATTTTAAAATATTTTCTAGTGAAATAATTCACATAATTATATACTTAAGAAGACCTAAATATTTGAGTTCTTTGCCACATTTAGCAATACCCATGTATAAATTATAACATTTTATTTTAATATGTTAAATACTTAGTAAAGTTTTGATAGGAAATTGGTTTCGTCTCACCTGATCTCTCGCCTTGCGATCCTCCTCCGGCTGATGTGGTCTCCTGCCCATAAGCTCGTGTATGGCCAAAACAATTTCGCTGAGTTCGCCGCGGCTGATGCGACCATCTCCGTTCAGGTCGTACAGTTTGAAGGTCCAGCGCAGACGTTCGTAGACGGAGCCGCGCAGCAGAGTGGATAAGGTGACCAGTAAATCCTAATGAGGCCAAGAATAATGGCTATTTATTGCAGCATCGACTGGAACATTTTGATAATGTGCATAATTACCCGAAAACTAATGGCACCATTGCAATTAACATCGAAGGCTTTGAACACATAATGAGCATATAAACTGGAATCTGCGAAAAGTAGAACGTTTCAGTGCTTGAAAAACGGGAGTGCTGACTGCAACCACCAAAAACTGTGGCATATAAATGAAATGTTGGCTTAAGTGCTGCTTTATGACGCGCAGCTATAAAAAAACCGAAGGAAAACCGAAAAAACCGAAAAGAAACGGCAGCAAGGACATTGAATTCACACAGATACACACACTCACACACTCTGAAATACTTACTGCCATGTGGAAAGAATTTGGCGTAAATATCCTTAAAACAATCCTCGTGCACCACACCCTCGGGACATTCCTGGAAAGCAAAAACAAAATCACTATGAAAATATGAGCGCAAATATAATGGCCATAAGCTGAGTTCACAAGCGTTGTGCATCCTTGCCAAAGTATGCCAGCACCTAAGTGTAGGGGAGCCCTATAAAATATTGTTTTTTTCCCAACTATGTGATTTTCAAATTGGTTTTCAATGCATTTCTTGAAAGGGAAAACATTTTGAAAATGTATTTTAACAAAAACCAAGAGCAAATGTAAAACAATTTTTTTTATTGTTAATATTGAAAATTACAAATACACCTAATCGCTTTTTATATGACAAATATGTTCCCAGAAATATTAATAGATAAATAATAGATTGGTTCCAGAACAGAAAATCAACTTAAAGGTAGATTAAACAATATTAAAACTTTTGTTAGAGTACACTTATTTATTTATTCTTTTTCCAAATGATGTCATAAAAAATAACTTGTAATTTAAAAAAAGGAAAAAATATCTGAAAACTTTGAATATAAAAATGTAAAGCTAATATTAACATAAAACAATTGTATCCATTGTCAAAATCTGATACGTTTGCGTAAAACTCCAATAGCACTGATTATTTTGTTCACAATATTCATAATTTTGGGAATTTATTTCTTTATTACTATATCGATTTTTCATTGTTAATAATTCTGCAAAATGTTTATTGAGAAATTCGTAAAATGATTCATAGAATATTTAAAATCGCATTACAACAAAAAAATTCGTGTAAAAATTCAATTCAAAACCATATAAAAGGAGAATTCAGTGTATTTTAAACTGTCATAAAATTTTTTTAATAATCTCACACTCAAGTATTTTATTACTACATACTATAAATTAGCAATAACATTCAAAGTTGAATGTTAAAGTTTTCGAGTGACTTTAATGCTGAAATGAAATCATTTTTCTAGTAACTAACAAGCATATTAAAATGTATTTAGGGAATCCGAAGTACTCGTCTCTGTGATATATTTGATAAATCACATAATTTAAGTGCAGTTATATTCTTTTCTTGCTGAGTTTGCCATTCGCCAATTTAATGACCATCTTGTTGACCCACATTTGGAAGAGCTGCTTTACCAGTAAACGGTTGAATGCATATGTATATCTTTTAAGCACATACACACCCACACACTCGCAACGATATTGCAATGAAATTCAAAACGCGTGTGCATTAAATTGGCTGGCATTATTTGGGTGCTCTTTCGCACCATTCGCATGCTGTCCTTGTCTGGCCGCCCACTC